>JAVJGJ010000037.1:92716633-92765978 GCA_035590215.1 Microhierax caerulescens
AACCTTGGTGAAGGGAATGTTTAACTGTAGAAGTAAGGTTGTGGATGTGGATATGTGGATGTGACTTGGCATCTGTTGCAGTTCAACCCAAGCTGGGTGATAAATGTTTTCTCGAGGCAGAATGACATCCACATTGCAAAGTAAAAGAGGGAGATGAAGATCAAGTCTATCCTTTGTACTGCTCGACTTTATCTTCCCGCTTATCTTGGGCTGTAGCTCTAGTAATCTTTTTCCTCTCCACCCTCGACTTGATGTAGTGAAACTTGCTTAACCTGCCAAAGGAACAAACCTGCTGGCTGTAACGTGGACAGGTTGGGACTCTCCTTAAGAACTCTGGAACCTGCTGCTTTGGTTTCGGATTTTTCTTTTTTCCTTAATGATCCCATGCAGAGAGCTATCACAGCGGCTGTGATATTTGACCTACACAGTAGAAGTCAAAGGTGCAGTTGGGGTGTCTTCCTGTTTATAGCTCAATAGCTCGGGCTGCTTCCTTTCAAATATGCAAAGCTAACACATGAAGGGATTACCACATTCCTTGCTGTGGGTATGGATTCAGCCAGCTCTCATTTTTAGGGCATGGCATAACCATGCACATTGCAGGAAGGAGAACTGCAACTGCAGGCAGCCAGTGACTTTGACACCAGACTTAGCAAAGCCCGGTCGCTGTGGTGCTGCACCCACGTTAGCAAGCCCTGCCTAATTAGCATATGTTATATTGCAAACACGGCTGGACTGCTTTTGGGACGTGCAGGAGCCAGTGTGTTTGCATGCATTAGGTCATGCCAGGGAGAGGTGCCAGGCTGGATGGTCACTGACCTGGAGGTCTCTTAACAGTTTCTCCTGTTGGTACATTGTGGACGTGCCATTGCACCCCTCTCAGGTAGGAGCAGCTCCATCAAAACAGACAAGAGTTCAACAGGTGGACAAAGAGCAGGAGGAAAGAACTTAGCCCTAAGGAAGCTGTTTTGCATAGGTAGCTACTAAACAGGAGTTCTGCATACTTGCTACTGGCAGAAAAGAGACTAAAAGAAAATAGGAACAAAAAGTCCCACGCTTAATGCGTAGCAGATTTTTTTTTATGTTTGTTTGTTTTCTGGGTGAATATGATTTAGCTTGACTGCTTTTCCTCTCTAGCTATCTGAAAAGTAACTGGCCAAATAATACTAGCTAAGCATCAGCCGAACTGCCAGATGGTTAAGTGTGCAGTCTGTGTGTGTGTCTGAGGTGGGGGACAGACAGGCACATACAAAAGCCTCTGTCTTGCTTTCGAGAGTTCATCAAAACTGGAAAGTAGTCTTTACCAAAAAAGAAAAGGGGGGGGATGGATGACCAACAAACCACCTTCCAGGTTTTGCTTTGCCAGTGCAGTTGAATACTGTGGTTTGTTGTTCCCAGGTGCTTTTTGAGTTTTATCTTGGACTATTGCTGACAGAAACCCTTTGAGGAAATACCTGGTTTCTTCTCCCTTATTCTCGTGTGTACAGACAACTGCTCCTCACACTGTTTTATTTCTCACTGGTAGGAAGCTCTGGCTAGCATGAGGAGTTAGATCAGTGCCACAGGGAAAGAAAAAAAATCTAAACAAAATGAGGCAGTACAGTACCTGCAGATGCCTTTCTTGCAGGTTTTGTGAGGCCAGGTAGCACCAGATTCATGCAGATAAACCTGTGGTGCCTGTGGTGGCAGTAGCAGAGGGCTGAGGCAGGGCAAGTGCACTGCACTCCAAGGTTGTGTCAGTGCTCCAGGTTCTCCCCAGGTGCTGTCGAACCTGGAGAGAGCCAAACCCTCAGAGCTTCAGCCTTCCTTCTGCTCAGCAGGGTGTAAGAGGTGAGCCAAATTCAGCAAATTCATCACAATGTGATGCTGTGCCCAACCTGCTGGTGCTCTCTCCTGCTTGAACCTCCCACAGTGTGACTGACAGATGTCACTGGTGTCCTTCCACCGTTTGTGTGACCATTGAGGGTTCCTGGGGGTCTGGGGAAGGCCATGTTCTTCCTCGTGTGGACCTGGTCCTCTGAGCAGCCCCAGCCTTGCCAAGGCATTAGCTGAAGAGCCATTTTGATCTTGCATTGGTTCTGGTACATGTGGTGTTTCTGGCTTGAGGCTGTTCCTGCATAACACCCTCAGAAGCCTGGCTATAGTTTGATATAGTAAGTTAGATGCCTTTTTTTTTTTTTCTTCTTTTAAATGGTTGAGAGTTTGTGAAAGGAAACATTAAAAAAAGCATTGTGTGAGGGGACGGTCCTCCCAGCAGCTCCAGCAATCTGTCCATGGGTCAGTTTGGTCCAGTGTGTTATCTTAAAGAATCATGCCCTTGGCATCCAAAACTAAAACGGATTTTATGTCATAACACCCAAGCAGTTATGAGGACATATGAGACTTGTCAAGGTTACAACATTCTCTCATGTTTGAACATGATAGTGTGCAGTCAAGTTAAATGACACGGTCCTGAGCCGAGCTGTGGGTGTGACTTCTGAAGGATGTGCCCAAATGCCATTAACATTGTCTCCCTCGTGCTGCTATGAAAGTCAGTCCTATGGACAAAGAGCAACTCTCTCCTGTACTCCCATTTCTAGCAATTAGAAGCAAAAATTTCTGTTGCATGTAGGAGCAGAAGTTTGATTTTTTTAATTTTTTTTTTTTTTTTCTCAAAAGCACTATACATTTGAAGTAAGGCTAAAGGCCCTACATTAAAAAAAAATAAATTACAATTTGAGCTTGTGAGTACTCAAAAAAGAATCACAGGAGCAATACATTTCATCTGACTGAAGGGAACTAGATGACAGTGTCTTCCTTGGGTTGCAAATATGGAAAACCAAGAGGCAAGCAGGTCAGATACTCATGAGATTGCTTCCTGAGTCATTTTGTCCCTCTCCCCTTTTCAGTGTCTTTGTGACAAGGAATAGTTGTTTTCCTGGAGAAGCAGGTTTGTGACCATGCTGTGGCAATACAGTTTTGCAAGCCATACCTGCTGTAGCATAACGGTGTGACCAGGTGTATCTTGGCTTGAGCGTTGCGGTTGAAATTCAGTATTGGGGTGCACCAGTGTGTTAAGGATGAGAAGGAAACGTGTATTTTAGAAGTGTTGCTCTGACATTGGTGTATACAGATCCATCTCGGGTGTTGTCCAAAACTGTGAAAGAAGAACCAGCTGAAGGTGGGGCACTTCTTTTGCACTGAGAGAAGTGGATGCAAAGCTGTGGGCTTTTAAGTACAAGTAAGTACTAGCCCACCGTAAGACTGGGAGGCACGTAGGTTACTGCGCAGTATTAGGCAGAAGCAGGGCCTCTTGGATGATTGGGAGCAGCCATGGTGCTCATGATGCTAGATGGTAGCGGGGCAAGTGCCGTGCTGCAGGTTGGAGCACGGGGGAGAGCTGCTGGGCTCTCTGCTGCAGCCCTTCACGGTCCTGGGTGCCACCAAGGGCTGGTGCTGGATCGTGCCCTAGCCGTTTTTCAAAAGTTCGGTCTGCTTTATGGGATCTCTGCTGGTGTCCTTTAAAGGCAAACCTTAGAAGTGGTGTTGGCATTAAAATTTACGTGGACTTTCCACCCCAATTTGCCTGCTGACGGTGTCTTCTTCCCCCTCCTGCTCAGGCACATGAAGATTCATGAGAAGGATCCGAACAGCACAGCAAGCACAACTCCCCCGTCGCCGCTGAAGCGCAGGCGATTATCTTCGAAACGGAAGTTTAGTCATGATGTTGAGATGGACAGAGAGGAGAGGACACCTGCAAAAAAGGTTCTTTGTGGAGCATGAAGCAAAAGACATTCCTGGCTACCTCCTAATCTGTCAGCTGTTGAGTTCATGCAGTTAGAACAGAAATACTAAAATCTGGTCTTTTTACAGCCCTGTGTGTATTTTAAGATGCCATGCCTGTCCTGTGTAGCCAGTGCTGTTGTCTGAGATTTAAAAACAATTTCTAATTTCAGAGATTGAAAGAATTAAATTGTCTCAGTTCTTTATTGTTCAGATTTTGGGGTTTACTTATGATTTATGTGAGATAATTGATGTTGGATGACAAGGGGATGAACTTTTTTTTTTTTTTTTTTTTTACCTCCCATTTAATTCATAGTAGTCTTGCAGGATAGTGATTTGAACTTGCAAAAAAGCAGTGTTTGCTTCAAAAGCAGCAACAGTTTAGATGTGGTTTTGTCTTGATCCAAGGGGGAAAAAAAAATCTGCAGTACATTTCCCTTTCACAGTAGCACAGTCTTGCATTATTGGAGTTGCAAGAGCAACCTGAAAATATTTATTTGAAGGCTAGACATTTCCATTAGGGTTTTGTTTGTGAAATATTTTAGTGCATTTCAGTCATTTGTACAAAATGTGTCGTGGCTGCCAAAATTAACTTGACCCTTTCCGCTTACTATCTCTAAATGGCAAGCTAGTAGCAGTTCCATTTAGCAGAGTATCCCTTGTTGTGTGCATGCTTTTCTCCCTGTAATCAGAGGAGGGCTATAGAAAACACGCAGAAGTTCACTGCTTTTCCCTGGACCACTTGAGTTAGCAGTTGGCAGTATCTCAGCAGCATAAATAATTTAAGCTGACAGCTCGCCTGGCTTTCTGAAGGGGGAGGAATGCTAGTTCAGTGTTATATAAACATATGGGTTTATAAGTTGTTCAAATTGCAGTTTCTCATTTATCCGTGACTTAGCTGCACACTTTATCTCCTACTGAGCCTCCTTTTTGGTTGTGCACGTCCTCACACACACACGCAGAGGCTCGGTTGCTTACCCTCTCTCTGTTGCCGAAATGAGTGATTTCTGGTTGCCTGCAGCAAAGTTACGGATGAAGCCCGCTACTTCATTTTTAAGAGGAGGACCTTGAATGGATTGCATGTTTGGTTTATGGCTTGAAATTTGGTCTAGTGAGGTTTTTTCCCTCTCTCTGAAGGTTGTCGAGGATGGTCACTCCGGTGAAGGGGATAAGAAGGCTGAGGAGGAAGTTTATCATTGTCCAGTGTGTTGCAAAGCTTTTTTTTGCAAGTATGGGCTGGAGTCCCACATGGACACACATCCAGATAATTCGCTGAGGTAAGAAATAGTCCCAAGAGTGTTTCTGGTCACCAGATGGCCTAAGGGAGCTGGCTTGGGAAGGGGCAAGAGCCATTCAGCCCCCTGCACGGTGAACTGCCCCTCCTTGTGATTTTGAACAGGTTTTTAAATGTTTCTGCCTCATCTTGTGTTACCAGGGTGCTGTAGGGCTTAATTTTATTATTTTTTGAAAATATAGGAAATCTTGCCAGTTAATGGCTGGAAATGTTTTTGGAAGAAATTAAGGCATCCCTGCCTCCCCTCTGAACCCATTACTGTTGTTAAATAAAATTGTAAAATGCCAACAACTGCAACATTTTAACAAGTTAAACAAAAGATGCTTAAAACTTGAAGCAAAACTTAATAAAATAATTCAGGTACCAACCTCTGGGATTATTCTGACTGGGGAAAAGGCGACAGCTGGATTGAAAGGCTTTGTTGTCTGTCATGAGAGTAAGTGAAGATAGATGAGTTTCTGGTTCCAGGCTTGGAAGAAAATGTGTTATGTTTTTCTGCCTGTTAGGGTTGGGGAATGATGAAGATTTTGGCTTAAAACAGCTTCTCTTAACAAGGAAAAATTAGTTATAAATTGTTTGGGAAGGTGCTTGGGTGTTGTGTTCAAGTAATTGCCCCTGGGACTACTGGTATTTTATTCCCTGGTTTTTACCATAAAAAAACATAGAACCAGATTCATGGAGATATAAAAGAGCTATTCCAAGTCTAGTTTATACATGTAGAAAGGCTGCTATTTTAGAAAAGGAGATTGTCCATTTGCAGATGCATGTCAGTGTTATAAGCGTATTTTGGGACATTGCACTCTAATGATCTTTTTTGCAAGGGTGCAGAATTCAGCATCTTTAAGTGTCAACACTCTCTACTGAATATAGTTTCTTAATAGAATGGCATGGAGCAGAGCCATCCCATTCTATTAAATGTGTTTAATTTTATTAAATTTTCCAATTTTTTTAATTTAAAAACTTTGGTAAATAGGTGTAAAACTATTTTAAAAGGCGTTCTAAGCGCTGTAATTATTGGGGAAAGGAGTTGGAAAGGTCTTTCTTAAACTTGGTCCAGCAAATAGTAGTTAATTAAATGGAATTTGCAGTTTCTGAAGTAAATTAAGTAAATTTTTATTGTAGAGCAAAATTGAAACAGTTGTTCTCTGTAAGAGCACTGCAACCCCCACAAAAGGGAGTCTGAGGTAATTTTGCCATACACTTTATGCTTTAGAGAAAGCAGCTGTCATACTAGGCTTATCCTGGCATTAGCCTCATTTTCAAGCTTCTGTGAAGATACGACCTCCTGGCAAAGTTATATGGCATGGACCTGAGTGGAGAGGTAGATTCTCTTGCTGAGAGTGATTTATAAAAGATAACAGAATAGATAACTTCTAGCTTGGCAGCTTTGCAGTCTGCTGCAGAAAGACACAGTGGCTGTGCAAACATGCTATTCCGCTTGCAACTCTTTCTCTAGGATTAGGAGACTTGCTTTTGGGTAATACTCCTCTGAAATGGATTTTGCTACCCTTGTTTGTGTTGAGCAACAAAGACTGGCTCTGTGGGCATGAGTTAAGGGTGGTGCTGAGATGTTGGTCTTTTTGGGCTTGTCTAGAAGATGGTAAGGGGGTTTTGTCAAATACTTGCTTTAGCAATTTAAGACAGATTCAGTGGAGATAGGACAGAACAAGGAAGCTGTGGTTCTCCCTGGTCAGCTAACGTATTCAAATGCAACTTGCCCTGCCTATCTGGTTTAAAACACACCTTTTGTCCTAGTCTAGACAATCAAATGACACTGTCTGCTTGGCCCAATCTAACAGAAAATCCTCTGGTAAGCCGAGCAGTCTGGGCTTCTGTTAAAGTAGACTCTCTCATCCCAAAGGAAATAGGTTAAAATCCTTGGCAGGCAGGGGCTGTAATCCCCTGGTTCCCAGGGTTCTGCAAGACTGTTCGTAGGATTCAACAAGATATGCTGAATGTGGCATGACATTCTCAGCTCTGAGTTCGTGTGGCTAAAGTGATTCCTCTTGGTGAGTCTTAAGGGTGATTTTTGAGTGAAAGAGGTGAAGAAAAGACAGTATTTTGCTAGAGTATCAGAGCAGGAGGCACGTGTGTATGGGCGTGCTTGCAGTGGGATGGTAAACTCCAAAATGTTAGAAGGCATTCCTCAAATCCTGGTGTTTCCTCATTGTAGAAGAGGAGGAGGAAGAACTCTCCTTGTAGTTCAAACAAGCAAAGAAGTGTAGCAGCTGTGTTTTGAGCGAAGGGCAGGGAGCAGAACACCCTCAGTCTCTTTTTATTGCCAATATTGTAAAAGCAGAGTCACTTGATCAGGAATTCTGTGAGGCAGGTACCAGATGTGCATCCCAGAGCCAGATGCTCCGGGTCTGGCAGTCAGTTTGAAGCTATCTGGGTAGCCCAGCACAGACTGTTTTGTCATGACCAAAAATAAGTGATGCTCAATCTGCCTAGCTGTGCCTTTCTTTGTAAACCACAGGGCAAACATCTGACTCCCTTTTGCTCCCCCAGTAGTTGGCATAAAACCATTTGTAGCCATCGGCTCTGGAGCAGCACACCAGTGTGCATTACCTTGATGGTGGTACCAACATCCCTTCAGGGATGCATCCCTTGCAGCAGCAAAGTGCCGGGGTGGGCAGGAGCTTCTGCCTGACTTCCTTGTGGTCCTTTAATCCTGCCATTGTAGTGCTGTTGTGTAAATATGGCCTGTTGCCCCCAGAGCTGTCTGTGAGTCTGTCTGTTCTGGCCCCCCTCTGCTAAGCAGCAGAAAAGGTAAGGCTGTCTGGCAGCCCCCCGGATCAGCATGTGAGCAGCTAATTTACAGGGTGGGCCATTACCCTTCCAGATACTGTCAAATGAACAACTTTAAATCACAGGGTTAGCTGTTCAAAGTCAGATGAAAAGACGCCCCGCATTGTCTTCCCCAGTACTTCTTTTTCATGTAAAGCCTCGAGCGGGGAGCACCTCATTGTTTACTTGCAGCAGAATAAACAATACTTAATCCACTGATTGTGTGAGAGGGGCTCCCGCGTGGGAGAGTATCTCTTGATTATGTAAAATTCTAAGTCGTGCATCTTTGTCTCCTAATTACGGTAAGAACTGCCCTGCTCTTGGGAGCAATAATAGGGCCCTTTGTCCAGCTGACAATGGGCTGTGGTACTGCATCTCCTTCATTGCATTAGCCCCCCCTGGTCAGTCTCTGTCCCTTTGAAGCCCTGGGACCTGCACCCTAATTAGTGACATGAGCTGGTCCCAGTAAGGTTGTCTGCAGTCCCCATTAGCAGTGGGAGGTGGCCCTGGGGTGCTTTCAGCCCCCCTTTCCCTCTACCTGGATTATTTAAGGAAGATGTCTGTTCCCCTGCAGCTGGGGCCTCGGGACACCATCTATTTTGGTGAGTTTGTATCTTGAGTGTTGATATAATTAGCAGAGCGGTGAAACACTGTGCAGCCAATAGGGAAAACGAGAAACCTCGGGGAGCAGGGTAACTTCTCTGGAAACTTTTGTGGCAGAGGGTTGCTGTCAAACATGGTAATGTGCTTGTAAAGGTCGGCTGACAGACAGCTCTGAGCAACATCAGCAGCGTAAGCAAAAGAGACGTGAGCATTTCCTGGGGAGAAAGCTCTCGAGGCGCTGTGTGAGGGTCCTCCTCTTCCTTTGGCAAGTACAATGGAAGAGGCTTAAAGTAAAACGTGTGGCTTTTAAAAAAGAATATGCACTATAACATTCCTCTGTTGGGCTTCACTGTAACCAGAGCATACCCTTTATATTTCTTCTCCAGGAGGCTTCTTTTACAGTATTCTGTACCGACAGCTGAAGGGGTTATAATTTTTCCTTCCTCACAGCAGCAAGGAGACATTTATGCTGCCTCTCACACGTGTATCGTCCTGAGGAGGGAGGTGGTGGTAGGTTGCAGTTACCTCCTTTCTTAGAGACTTGTTTCAGCATCAGTTCTGAGCAAGGATAGTTGTGCAGTTTGAACGTGGTAAAAGCCTGGATCTTAATGACTGTTCTGAGGACTTTCTGATCACATTTCATTCAGTGTGGCAATGCCTTCAGTTACGGGATTTGGTTTTGCTGACTCTTTGTGGGAGACAAGAAATGAATAGACGTTGCAGAGTGTGAAAGCCACTGTCTGCCTCAGTCACTGAGCTGACCTGGTGACCAGAACCAGTAGATGCCTGTAGCTGTGAATGGATTCAGGGTAGGTTATGTTTTTTGACCTTTTACGGAGCATGTCCAAACAGTGATATAATATATTAAGCTTTGTAACTTGCCAAGTCTCAGGCATATTTTCACAAGGACAGCAAAAGTAGTTCTCTTGCCCCAGGGTAATGTGCTTTTGTAGAACTTCCAAACAAAGAAAACCAAAAGCCATTCACAGTCTACCTTGTTCTTCAAGACAGCCTAGCCATGTTTTGTAGAAACTTGTGAAGTCAAATTGGCTAGAGGTTGAATACCACTGTGGAAAGCTGTTGTTTTGAATAGTTAGATCGGTAGCAGGCATAGCAACAGAGGAGCTCGAGTCCTGGAATGAGTGTCAGGACACCCTGACCATTGGTGTCTGTTGTCAGCTGCCTCCACTTTTGCCAGGGTAATCACTGTGAGCTCTTATTTCTGAAAACAGTCCCAGGTGGAAAATGCTCTCATTGTGTCTTGGTGTTACCTGGCTTCACTCAGGAGTGGACAACTGAAATGGTCTCCTGGACTCTGTGGGTAAACAGTTTGACAAGATACCACATGCAGCTCATGATGCAGTTGGACTGGTCAAAAGGTTTCCCCCTCCGTGAGCACATCCCCATGCTTCAGTGCATGGTGTCAGGTGGTGGGACACTACAAGGCACCTGGACCTACATCCTAGTCTTAAATAAGTTTAGCCAGTGCACGTGAGCAGCTCCATTTAAGTCAAGACAAAAGGAAGTGGGTTTGGAGTCAAAATTATTCCAGCTCATTAGAATATTATATATTTATTGCCCAGTTATTGTTCTTCAGGGCAGTTCTGCACATTGACTTTGGAGAGATAAAATGGCCAAGAAAATAAATAATCTAAATTTAAAGGTTACAGAGGTAATGTCAATCACTAGCACCAGTAGAAAAGACACTGGTACTAACAAGACTGATTTGTGTATAGAGCAGCAATGTGACTGACTAAAAGTACATTGTGCAGGATGTAAAAGAGGAAAAAACCTACCAGATAAAGCCCGTTAAGTGTATTCCTGTTTTTGCCAATGCCTACTTAAGCAACTTCTGGAATTCACTTTATATCGTTTCTCTCTTTACATAGTGGGGAATAATCTTTCTGACTTCATTTTTGTGAGGCATGTTGCTTTCTACACATGGTCAGCCTTTTGTGAGAAGAGGGAGTGAGTGACATTGCAAACTTACAAGAGCGAACGTGTTTGAAAACTAAATGTTGCTTGCAATTTATATTACTTGTGAGATAAAACTATGGGTTCCTGGTGGGGAGACAAAGTTTCTTCCTAGTAGTTGACACTACTGTTACTGAAGGCAACTTGAAGCGTGAATGACGAGTAGTTTTCGTGGTGAAATTTTGTACTGTTTTTCCATCTCTGTCATGACTGTTGGCGTGCACATGGATAAGCCTCATTTCATATTTGGTAGTGCTAACGAGGAATGTTGTGCACTTCTAATGCAGCTGGATAATTCTGAGGCTGTTTAGATTATTGAGTACCAAGAGAGGGATGGAAAGCACTCCAGCATAGACATGTTCATGGACCTCCTTGACCTTTGGGTTTGGCACACTATATTTTGGCCGCAGTAGTTCCCTTTGTAATCATTGTTTGCACCAGCACGGGTAGTTTAGGTAGGAACTGCTGCTAGAGGTACTGAGTACTAACAGAGTCAATGCTGCAAGGCTTGTTACAGCCAAGGATGGAGATGCACAAGGGTCAGTTGTGTGGCATTGCTGATTTTGACTGACTCTCTGGCTCTGCTCTGCTCTGTGAGCTGCATCCTTGGTGTCTTGCTGATATGAACTAGGGACCAAATCCTGATCTCTGTTGGCAGCGTGTTCAGTGCAGGAGCAATTCTGTGAGCCAGCTGGTGGCAATGAAATCCAGCTCTAGTAAATGCTAGGACCAAAAATATGCTGTGGTACAAGTCAGCTCCATGTTGATAAGGCAGAGGAGAGGGTATGCAAGCAAGCTGGGGAATGTGTCCTTTTACTGAGCAAATGGAGAAGTAAAATCGGCAAGTTAAGCATCTGTCTGTATGCTGGCTTGCAAAAGCAGACCAGAACGGCATTTTAAGTGCTTTCTGAAGTTTCTGTTCAGAAAGGGGAGATGGGAAACATCAGAAGAGCAGTGCGAGTCCAATGCTGGCCTAAAAGTGGTCAGCTCACATCAGGGAGCTCATTGTGTGAGGAGACTGGGAATCAAGAGCAGCTGAGTACAAATATCAGATAGTGAATGGACACAGGGAGTGACGCTCTCATGTGAAACTCTGTGGTTTGTCACATGGCGTTGAATATCTGAGCTCGGTTGCAAGAATAGAAAGTGGGTAAAATGCAAAGCTGATGGTAGAGGAAAGCTTCTCGTAAAAGGGAATACAGGAGGGAAAGAGGGCTGAGCCAAAATAGGTGATTAGCATGCCTGCCTGATCCCGATGGCCAGGGTTTGTTTATACACAGGCTGTCTCAAAGTGCTGGCTGCTTATTGTGTTAGCAGTCACGTCTGCGTGCTGAGCATAGCTTACCTGCGAATGGAGATAAGGGCGAGGGTTTCAGTCCAGATTCGGCTGCGCCTATTGTGAGCCCTCTTGTCATCAGTGGATGGTTACAGGATAGAGAGGCAGCTGTAGATGTGTTTCTTCTTACGTTACTTGTGAAAAGCAGTGTTGCTTTTTAAACATGGTAACACATAGATTTATTTTTTTTTTAAACTCTTGCCATTAATGTTAAAACTGCACAAGTACTTCGCTTCCATTTCTGCAAGATGTCTTAAAAGGCAGGAAGAGTTTTGCTTTTCTTACCCTGAAAGAATACCGGAGGTCCGCTTGAGTTTGTTTGCACAAATAATGACTTTTGTTCTGGATGCTGTGCAGCTCCCAGTTTTGGTAGCTGCAGAGGACTGTATTGGTCATGCTTTTTTTCCCCCTCAAGTGTGCTTGCTCTAATTTTTAAACTCTTCATTGTTACTGATGTTGATCTACAGCTCTTGCTCCATGATTCTTTCTAGCCAATTTCTTGACACTTCTGGTTTTTAAAACTTTGACCTTTATTAAGTAAAATGGTCATTCTGAGAAAATGAACAACTTGTGCAAATGTCTGCAGGCCATCTCGCATTTTCCCTTTATTTGTTTTTAATTGCATGTTAATTCTGTTGAAGTGAATGGTAGAGTAGGCCACTGTTCTAGCAGGGCAGAGGTATTTAAACCTGGCACTGTTGGAGTGTTGCGGGTGCATGCAATTTATTACAGAGTTGGGAAGAAGTGAAATCTTTTTTCCTGATTTTTCTTCGCTCACACACAAAGGAAGTTAAAAGATGGCACAGGATGGCTCGTTAAACCTTAAAGGGGTTAAATTCACTTGAGTTACTCTGGCTGCCAGAGTCACAGTAGGCTGGTACAGACACTGGCTCTGCAGCATGCCGACAAGTTTCTGAAGCACGACATCACCCTGGTTTATATCAGATCTGCCCTGGCTCCTACACGATACTTTTCTCGCCTGGACCACAGCGCAGCTGTAGGAATGCACATAGCATTGTGCATCCCTCTATTAATAGAAGGGCTGGTGCAGTGGTCTCAGCCTTTGCTGCACCCAAGGGTGGCTTCTTTGAGGGAAGGGAGGATTAAAGGGAGCAATGGGACATGTTGGTAGCGGAGTCGGGACAGCCAGTGGGGAGGTGGAAGGGAGGAAAAGTTTAAAGTCCTGCCTTTGCTGAGGAGGTGAAGCAGCATGCACTGGTGAGCAGTGTCTGTCCCTCTACACACCGGGGAAGGGGAGGGGAGCCTCCGCAGCCTGTCACGCCTGGCAGGGAGCTGGCTCCCAGTGCTACTGTGCGTTGGTGGTTTGGGCGCTGCCCCATAGCGTTGGACGAGGTGGTTATGGGAGAGCAGCAGGTCCTTCGGGGTCAGACACGCTGTGATGCTGTGCGGGAAGGAGGCAGGAACGGTCATCACAGGACAGTGGGAGGACCCACAGGGATCCCGGGGAGGGAGGCAGGAGCAGCATTCACAGCACTGCTGCTTTTCCATCACTCATCTGCAGCAAGTGGGAGAGATTAGTGCAGCTGTTGGATGTTATTTCCCAGGGCCATGGGTGTGGAGGCCAGGAAGGGGTTTTCATCCAAAAGGAGATGAGTATGTGGACCTGGGTGGGGTTGCACAGGAGCAGAAACCGATATGTTCTCTCGCATCTCCCTCTCTTTGCCTTGCCCCAAAAGAAGTGAGAGAAGCAAAGGAATCCTTTTCTGAAGGGGAATACATCTGGAACTTGCTAGTTTTTCTTTCATAGGTAGTGAAAGCCCTTATGTTTAAAACCATCCTTTCTCCATCTCCCCTTCCTTGTCATTCTCAGCAGTGCACAGTGCTGGTGCAGAGGCTGGGAGCCTGCTCCTGTCCCTGGTGCAGGCATGAATCAGCGGCAGGGAATCACCCATCTTTCTGTTCTGCCTAGTTACATTATTTTTAGATCAGCCTAGGATTTTCTTTGCTCATAAAGAGAGCTGCATTAATTCTGCAAATAATGTGAGACAGAAAGAAGAATAGCAACAACAAAGGCAGAATTTTATGTACGGCATGTATTAGAGATTTCAGTGGGAGGATAATAACATAACTGTGTATTAATGACTTCTGTCTCAGGATATGTTTCATTCTTGTTTTGTTTTCTTTGCTTCTATTTGTGGCAGTTGCTAAAGAGTACAAGACAGGAAAGGAACAAAATGATACCAACCTTGGCCTAGAAATTAACACTGTTTTTACTTGTTGACATCCACAACATGGGCAGCGTAGTGTTAATGAGCTGCATAGGTGAAAATTTAAGGTTTTGGCCTACCTTTGCGTGTTTTCAGAATTACAAGTAGAAGAATGCTTAATGTTCTTTTCCCTTTGTGGGTCTCAGGTAGTGCAGAGCATAACATAGTGTTTGTTTAATTTCTTGGTAACAGAGTGATGGGTGAAAATATTTGGCATTTGCATCTTTACTGAAATACAAAATATAGAAGGATTGAATGCTGGCATTACTGTTAATCAAGACTGATTCATTTTGCTTAAAATTTGATTCTACGTTTCCTTTCTTTCCTTTTCTTAAAGAAAAAAAAAGCTTATTTCCAATGCTGACAAATCGGAGTTATCTCAGAGAAGAGTGTAATGCAAGGCAACAGGCATCGCTTACATAAACTTTTCGTGCATAGGTGCAGCTTGTCATAAGTGTAGCAAATCCTGGCTTGGTTCTTGAACAAGCTGCACAAAGTATTACTGCTTCTTAAAGCCTGTTAAAATGCTTTCATATCATAACGAGCATTACAGATTTGAAGAATACTAACTTATTTTAGTAGAAAGCTTTTTAATGGTGTTTTTTTACACAGACACCTTATCTGCATTTAAAATAAAAAAATATACAGGGGAGTGCACTGGTATAGTAATAATTAAACAGACTTGCCTGGTGTGATCCATGGCCTGAGCATTAAGGTCAGCCTGGTCATTACATTGTCATCACACAGTCATGTTTTGGTTCTGCTTTTACGTTTTAGCAGTTCTGTTTTCTCACCTGCTTGCTTTGTACACCTCTGCCAGTGAGCCAGAGCCCTAGTATTACATTTGCATTGCACAGGTGTGAATGACTTCAAAACGTAAAGGCAATTGAGAATGAAGCTTATTTTAAAGTGGTCTTAGCTGCTAAAAGCATGTTTTTCCTTTTTACTTATAGTTGAATCTGTGTGATTGGAACTGAACAGCTTTCTTCTCTCTGCTTTGTAATCACATTTATAGAAAAATGGAAAACTCTGGCCAAGACTAGCAATCACATGATAACACAGCAACTTTTATTAGCTACATCTGGAAACTTACCTTGCAAGCAGAGTGCTTTTATCTCCACTCAGGTGTTGAGCCATTGCTCTGTCTGCTCTGCTAACAACCTCAGAACCTGTTCCCATCTCTGTTCTCTGCAGCCATACCCATCCATGTTTGACTTGGCACTACACATGAGCAGACTTGTGAAACTGTAAAGGAGAGGGTGGGTTTTTTTTTGGTGTCTTGGGTTTTGGGGTTTTTTTTTGGTGTTGTTTTTAAGTTCATCATAAGCAAAGTATTACCATATGTTTGGGATGCTTTATTTGATATGCCGGACTTTTAAGACTTCCACAATTACTTCTTTTTTTAAAACAAGTGAATTAAGCAAGTCATTTAAGCAAGAGGAAAAGGTGTTCATATCACCTGGGATTCCTTTTTCTTTTCCTTCTTAAACTGTGGGTTTAGATTTTAAAATACTGTAGGCATTGACGCTACCTAAAGATGGAAAATTGTACTGATGACAAAACAGAGAAATTAATGGTTAGACTTCATTAAAAAAGCCTAATGCTTCAAGTTACTGCATTGTTAGGCATGGCAGCTTACTCCATTTTAAATTAACACAAGCCTTGGTCAATGCAACATGATGCTTGCCTTAACTAGTCAGGTTTTGAAGCTTAGTAGCTGTAAGTGTTTTCTTGGAGGTGGTACGTGTCCATATCTGCATCTGCATTGCTAATTGATTTCAAAGCTCAAGGCATGTCATTTGGGAGAAACTCAGACTCCTTGCTGCTTGAGGTGAGGGGGAGCAAAAACTCAGCAAAAACACGCACACATAAAAAAACCATTGTGCATACACTTGGGCAAGAGGGCTGTGTATTTTAAATGGCTTGCATCCGTAGCGAAGACTGACAAGCCCAAGTGAGGTCTACAGAGCCCGAGAGACCTCCTGAGCCGGTGGCACCCCTCAGCATCATGAACAGCTTTACAGTGACCTCCCTTGTCCTTGGTGAGCACCATGAGCACGAATTGCCAGCGTGGTCTCCGGAGCCTGCTGGGCTGCCTGCTCGCCGGGGCAGCCTGCCATGGAGGGGCTGCTCCACACATCTCTTAGGGAGGGCTTTTCTAGGGCTGTTTTTGTTTCAGCTCTCCAAGCTGCAGCTGCTTATACAGGTGTGCCTGGACCACGGAGGGAGGGAGAGCATCCCCGGGTCCCTCCTGTGCTCCAGCTCCCATGTGGTCCTGTAAACTGTGTCACCAGGGGAAGGTGCAGAACCAGGGCTCTGTGCATGTATATTCCCTGAACTGCTTTAATCTTGAGATAACAGGCATGGTTTATCTGGATGTTTCTTTTTTCAGCCAGAAGCTTCTTTTTGACCAAATGAAAAGAGTTTAATCCTTTTCCCAACTTCTCTTTTTGCTTGCTACTTCTTCACTCACAGCAAGGAAAATGAAAGAGAAGATTAAGGAGGAAATTAAAATACAGAGAGGTGTTTAATTCTATGCATTGTAAAAGAAAGAAAGTATATATTCCTTTTCCAAGATACATTACTTTTGTTTAGGGGGAGGGGAGGCAGTTCTCTTTGCTTGGAAAACACAATTTTTAAATTGCAAATTTTTACTGTCCTGAGGCATAGTAGTTGATACAGGCGTACTGCAAAGGACTTCTCACATGGGTCTCTGCTCTGGAAGTTTTGCTCTCAAGTGCAGCTTTTGATGGAAGCCCTAAGTAAACCAGTCCTTAAAATCAGTGTGTCGCACAGCCGATTGAGGTGAGGGAGCGTAAGATGGATGAAGCACACCTCCCCTGCGTGTGTGAGGGCTGGCTGCTTGCTCGGGAGCGCTGGCTCCTGCTCAGCCCAAATCCTGGGGGTACCGTGGCAGGTGCCAGCTCTTCCAGTAGCTCTGTGGTCCAACCGATGGTATAGCTGTGCCTGCCCCGTCACACACGAAGGGATACAGCCACTGCATTGGGTTGCTGGTCCAGGAGAGGCCAGGCACATCAGGAACCCCAGAGCTACCTCAAAGACACCCTGAAGTGAGGGTCTGTGTCCCTCTGCAGAAGAGCTCGCCCCACAGCCCACCAGCAGTGCTCCTGGTGGTGCTGGAGCATTGCTTGCAAGCCCTTGTTGTCTGTATGCTGTTGTACCAGGAGGAGTGTGCCAGAAGTGCTGCTTGCTTTCACATGAGGTGTTTTCATCACCTCTAAAAAAGAATTTGTTTCAGTAGCCTGCAAGTTCTTCAGGTGACTGCTCTAACCCTTTAATACCTTCCTTCCTCCAGTGGCTTTCGTTTGTGGTTTTGTTGTCACTGAAGATGAAAACTTTGCATTGTGGAATAGGTGATGCCAAGTGAGCTGGAGGAGACCCGTAGATCCTGACGCTGGAGGAGTGCTATGTGTTGGCATTCCCCCACCCCGAGATTGTAACAGACCTCTTTAAGTAAACGTTTATTTTGTAAATGGCATTGGTTCCTTATTTAATAGAATGCAGGGACTATGCTAGCAATAATTATAAAGGTAGGATGCAAGGAATTGTCAGGGAGATAAAACAGATTAAACCTCCAGCACATAATATTTATGTCCCCAGTCTTCTGGGTTCCGTGATAACAAAGACCATGTTACGTATACTTCACACTTGCTTCTTTCACCACTCAGAGCCTCTGAGTCCAGTTGCTTTGTGGGTGACTTGGTTATCTCTTCATTTTCAGGGAATAAAAAAGGTCTGTGGAAGTTTATGTAGTGATAAAAAGAACAACAATGGGAGTTCGTTAGGGACAGGACAGGGAGGGAGTGGTTTCAGGATTTTGTCAGAAGTAATTTCTAATTGCAGGATGTTTTTTTAATGAGTAGGCACATGTCCTTTTCCTTGATGTGGAGAGCAAAGACAGTATGGGGAGAACTAAAGCAAGGGGAGGTGTGAAAAATTCCTAGTGCATATAATAATCACACTGACAAAATCTGACTGCTTCACATTCACTGGTGTTTGCCTCTGTGAGACCCACTGCTTTGGGTGTGAGCTGGAGCTGTAACCACAAGAGGAACCATGTGGAGTGAAACTGTGTCACTTTTTGAGTACAGTGTCATGCTGCAGAACTCTCAAATCCCAGATATTTAGAAGGCAGTAGGCTTGTTTGTTGACATGTTGGCCAAATGTTGCTGCATAGTCCTTACTGCCTGCAGCATAGCTGCATTTCCAGTACCTTTGATTGTTTAACGCAAGTCTACGTTCTGTGAGAAAGTTTTGTTTAGCTGGATTTGGGATTTGAGAACTTAAGAAAAACAAGAAATCTTACCAATGAAGTGTGGGTAGGAAAAGGCATTGCTTCTGCATTTTTCTTTGGGGCACATTGTCTTGAATGGGTGTACGAGTGTCAGAAGTGCTGAATGTGTTTCAGGTCTTCCTCCTCTGACCCTCCTTCCCTCCAAGGAGCACAGGTTTTCTTTTTAAAACAGTACATTTCTCATAACAGCTTTGAGAAAATTCAGTGAAAGTTTATGGAAGGGCAGTGCAGAGAAAATTCTTACATGGGTATTTGAGTGGTGTGCAGTAGTATGCTTTTAAGCAGTAGTTAAAAAAGGTGCTATTTATACATTTCCAGCTGCTTGCTACTTAGGTCTGATTTAGCCTCTCCTTGTCACTAATTTTTTAAAAATGTCTTTTATTTTAATAGTACATTTTAGTAAAAATGAAATGGTGTAAAGTTACTGAAATATTTTATGTCGGACAATGGGAAGGTTGTCTGGAGGCTGTGATCTGAGCTGCCACTTTGCAGCCTACCCACATGGAACACGCAGTTCTCATGTGCTCTGTTCTTTAAATTTCCAGTGAACTTAATAGCCAGAAACTAGTAGAAAGTGACTGTGATTGAAATGGCCTTTCTGTGGTGATAGCTTTTTGACACGCTGTAGCTTTGCTTTGTGTTTAGCAGGTTCTTGGTATCATGGGGTGAGAGGAAGGAGGCTGTCCTAATGTAAGAGGAATGCTAGTTCTTAAGCTTACAGCAGTCAGTTTCTATTTTTTTTTCTATTTCTATAAAATTTCTATTTTATTCCTTTCCAGGTGTGACATCTGTTGTATTACCTTTCGTACTCATCGGGGTTTACTGCGCCATAATGCAGTTATCCACAAGCAGCTTCCCAGAGATGCCATGGGAAAGCCTTTCATTCAGAACAACCCTTCGATTCCAGCAGGCTTCCACGACTTGGGATTCATGGACTTCTCCTGTAGGAAGTTCCCCCGCATTTCTCAGGTACTCTCTGTTCTTCATAGCTTAAGGTACCAGCTGATAAAGTACCTATTTTCTGAATTAGTTGAAAGACTCATCCTTGATGAGGCAGAGCCTAGATGTAGAATATTTCGTGGAAAGCACATTACCACTGTCTCTGTAGGCTTCAAACACTGTCTGCCTTTCCTTTTTCTTTTTTCATCTGAAGAATATTGGGGTTGATTTTATTCAGCATTCCAGTGGGTAACTGTTGGTGTAAAGATCTATAAAAATACTTAAACAAAAACTTTGGTGATGTTAGATCCTTGCCCCTTCCAGCCTGCCCAGTAGTCCTCTCCTCCCCAAAACCATCCCACATCTAAAATCAATAGGGAGGACATATAGTAAGGAATACGTTATTTTAATTTACTGTAAGAAGGTTGTAGTTGTGGTGTGAAAGATTTTATCTTCAAAATTACCTATCAGAAATTCAGGTCACCTTACTAAATGGTGGCCTCTTTGGTGATTACTTCACAAAATGTTCCCAGGCACCTTTCCACTATGTTCCTTACATGAGGTCTGAAGATTTTGCACCTTTGAAAGTCAGTGGCTGGGGAAGGGCAGGGAGGTAGTCTGTAAATATTTTTCTGAGAGCCATAAAGCTTTCTACTGGGTGTTGGTTTTCCTCCCTCTGTCAAACCTTGCCTGCTTTAGTTAGTTTGGGTCTGGATGAAGCTGCTTATCTGTTTTTAAAAAAACAAATAAATAAACCAACAACACAATCCAGCAGGACCGTGCTTATTCAGTATCTGCACTTTTCTTCAATTAAAGCATTGATTTCCAGCTCTCCTGGCTGCAGGGTGGTAGATTTAAAAATTGCTGCTTGGCCCCAGGAGCATGTAGGTCATTCTGTAACTCTAGTAGGGTTTTGGTGTGAAATTTACAAAATCAGAAGAAGAAAAAACTTCTAAACCAACTTGGTTTTATTTCTTTTGTAATTATTGTCAGACATTTAAACTTACTAAGGGATTTAAATGTTGGGACTTTGCTTTTGTAATGATTTTGCATGCCCTGTGAGGCAAGTCCCATGAATTATCTGAACAAAGTGTAGCGTATATAAAGGTCTTGTCAGCCCTCTACTTAATTTTATCACTTGTGCTCTTCTTTGATGTGGAGCCTTTGCAACATGTGAGCTGTCTGGGTAGCATTTAAAGACAGCATTTGGATCTATGATCCTTTTGAGGGGCAGGTAAAAAATCCATTTTTGAGCTTAGTATTTTTCTTGGGAGAATAAAAGTAATGAGACTTCACTAAGCGAAAGCCTTTCTGCTTTGGGCTCTGTGCTTCATTGATTTGCTTTTGGGGGGTATTATTTTGGTTGGTTTATGTTGTTTTGCCTTCTTCGATGTCTTTTTTTTTTTTTCCCCTCCTCTCCTCCTAGTTTCTTTGTAATAATAAAGCTAAAAGAGGTAGTCTTACTGCCCCGCTTACTGAAGTTTGCTGTATAGTCTGCTGAGCCTCTTGTCCTGTCAGTGAAGTGAGAGAGGTTTCTGGAAGGGAAATTCAGGATGGAAAAGTATCTGAGAGTCTGAATAGACCTCTGAAGGAGTTTGACTTTATAGAATGGAACTTTTGGAAAATCAGCCCCTAATTCAGATACACCATGTAGGTGACTAAAGGCTGCAGAGCAGGAGTATCTCCATGCTGGGTAGGTCGTGGCTGCTCTGAACTCCTTAACTTGAGTGTTGGAAGAGACTGAACAGTTTGTGTTTTGTAGTGGCACGTCATGCCTTTCCAGTTTGAGATGTCTAAATATTTTCACATGTCTTGCAGGTCTGGTGTGAAACGAATTTGCGAAGGTGCATCAGTGACTTCCATCAATTTATTTGTGAGATGTGTAACAAGGCATTCCCCATGCTTTCGGCGCTCGAACTGCACATAGAAACTCACATGATGGATCAGGGAAAAGACAAGCACAAGCCACAGTCCACAAACCCACCTGGCGAGAACCCAGACCAGAAAGCCTTCATGGCATCCTTGGGCCTACAGTACACCAAAGACATCAAGCCTGTCAAGCAGGAGGACAATATACAAGATGAGGTCCAAGAAACGCGGCTCAGAGCACTGAAGAGTAACCTACCTCAGGAACCTGGCAGCACCGGTCTGCTCAGCCTCTCTCCTCTGGAAGCTGCCTCCATGGGAGGGTCATTTTCAGTCCTTCCCCCTACAAAAGAAAACATAAAGCTCCTCTCGCTGCAGCCTTTCCAGAAGGGTTTTATCATCCAGCCTGACAGCAGTATTGTGGTAAAACCCATCTCCAATGAGTCTGCCATTGAGCTGGCAGACATTCAGCAGATCTTGAAGATGGCTTCTTCCGCTCCTCCTCAGATCAGTCTTCCTCCACTTTCTAAGGCACCTTCTGTCCCTGTGCAGTCCATTTTCAAGCATATGCCACCACTGAAGCCAAAGCCTTTGGTAACGCCCCGAACAGTCGTTGCAACCTCTACGCCTCCTCCTCTTATCAGTGCCCAGCAAGCCTCCCCTGGCTGCATCAGCCCAAGCCTCCCACCTCCCCCTCCGAGGCTGATCAAGAACTCGGTGGAGTCCTCTGCCAACTCTCACCTACCCCAGCCAGGAGCCAAATCAAGTCCTTCCTCGCAGTTGCTCCTCCAACCCAAAGTAGAGCCTTTAACTCAGCACGAGATGAAGACACAGCTGGAGCAGGACAGCATCATTGAAGCTCTCCTGCCTCTGAGTATGGAAGCCAAGATCAAGCAAGAGGTCACAGAAGGAGACCTCAAAGCCATCATCGCAGGGGCAGCGAACAAGAAAGCCCCAGCCATGAGGAAAGTTTTGTACCCCTGCCGTTTCTGTGACCAGGTGTTTGCCTTCTCTGGTGTCCTGAGAGCTCACATCCGTTCTCACTTGGGTATTTCCCCGTACCAGTGCAACATCTGTGACTACATCGCAGCTGACAAGGCAGCGCTGATCCGGCACCTGCGGACGCACAGCGGGGAGAGGCCTTACATCTGTAAAATCTGCCACTACCCGTTCACAGTGAAAGCCAACTGTGAGAGGCATCTGCGAAAGAAGCACCTCAAAGTGACCAGGAAAGACATAGAGAAGAACATCGAATATGTCACCAGCAATGCTGCAGAGATGGTGGATGCCTTCTGCTCCCCAGACACTGTGTGCAAGCTGTGCGGCGAGGACCTGAAGCATTACCGGGCTCTCCGCATTCACATGAGGACGCACAGTGGCTGCCAGAAGAAGAAGCCGTTTGAGTGCAAGGAGTGTGGCACAGCCTTTTCAGCCAAGAGAAATTGCATTCACCATATCCTCAAGCAGCACTTGCACGTGCAAGAAAGGGAGATTGAGAATTACATCTTGGCGGTGGACTGCAGCGCCCAGGAAGGCCAGACAGACCCTTCTTTATTGGAGGACAGCACTTACATGGACCGCAAGCCCATGACGCCTTTCCTGGAGCCACAAAACGGCTTCTTGCTTGGGACATCATCTCATGTTCCCATCAAACTTGAACC
Organism: Microhierax caerulescens; assembly: GCA_035590215.1. NCBI lineage: Eukaryota > Metazoa > Chordata > Aves > Falconiformes > Falconidae > Microhierax > Microhierax caerulescens. Next base: position 92,739,396 of record JAVJGJ010000037.1, read on the forward strand.
TGCAGGCAACTTCCCAATGGATTTTGACGAGCCATTGGATTTCTCTCAGAAGAACAAAAATCTGAGTGCTGTGCAAGTGAAGCAGGAGAACCTGTTTGGCTCTTCTCCCCTGTCCCTCTACGATTGTTCCATGGAGCCTATCGACCTGTCCATCCCCAAAGCCCTGAAGAAGGATAAAGATGATGTCCCATGCGAAGCCAGGAGTCAAGAGTTGGCTGCTGCTGGGAACAGTGATAAAGCCTATAACTGTCTGCAGTGTCCTTTGGTTTTTGGTGCCAATGGGAACTCGGAGAAAAACAGGGGTGTCAGGCATCCCCAGCCACTGAAAGGTTCGTTGCATTTGACTGTCCCGATCATTTCCCCGGCTCTCCTTGGCAATTCTGCCTTGCTGAGACCCTTGAGGCCTAAACCACCACCGCCACCTCTCTTGCCAAAGCCTCCAGTAACTAAAGAGCTGCCACCGTTGGCTTCCATTGCACAGATCATTTCATCTGTGTCTTCTGCTCCTGCTTTGTTGAAAACAGAGGCTGGAGACGCCAGTCCCAAGGCAGTGAGCAGCTCCACTGGCTGTGACAAATCAGGGAACACCAAAGCAAAAGTGACAATCGTGACCGCTGTTCAAAGAGACTCCAGCCTGCCCAGTGACCTGACTCAGGCGTGTGATCCAGAGCAGTCTCCCATTGCCGATGCTGGGTTGACTAAGAAAAGAGGTCGAAAGAAAGGAACGAAAAATAAGCCTAAACTTAGCAGTGGTGTGGATCTGGAGTCAAGTGGGGAGTTTGCTAGCATAGAGAAGATGCTGGCTACCACAGACACTAATAAATTTAGCCCATTTCTGCAGTCCACTGACAATTTCAAGGAAGAAAGCGGCAGAAATGGAACGAGTGAGGATGAGAAGGAAACTGCTGAAGATAAGCTGCTGAGAGGGAAGAGGAACGCTTACTCAGACTGCCTGCAAAATATCCCTTGTCCTTACTGTCCTCAAGTCTTTCCATGGGCAAATTCCCTGCAGCGGCACATGCTCACTCACACAGGTAAGAGTGCCTTGTGCACACGGTGGACTGTAGACCCTGGGGAATGTTCCTCATGGAAAGGCTTCTCCATGGGAGGAATCTTATCTTCCGTGTCCTCTCACTTGATACCTGAATGGTATTCTTTGTTATTTTGCAAATCCCTAGTTGCTGTTGTTGTATAGTGTGGTAGTAAATTTTTCAGTAGTGGAATAATCTCTGTGCTTTTGAGTATTGGGGGGGCAAATTGAACTGCTAAAACCCATTTGACTTCAGTGGCATAACTTAGCCTACCATGGAAAAGACTCTGGTTTCAGGTGTTCTATTATTATTGTCTTATCTCAAAGGTGAATGTGTGTGTTGAATATTTCATTGTGCCTTACATGGTTTGTTTGGCTGCTTCCAGTTGCTGTTTGTCTGCATCAGTAATGATAAAAAGATCTATAAAGATGAGAGCAAGTAAGTATAGAATTGTGGCAGGAAAATAAAATAATACAGTGTTTAGCATTTTTTTTTTCTTGTGGTGGCTTTTATTTGGCAGATCAAAGGAGGAGGATGCAACAAACATCATCCTGAGCATTACATAGTAGCTTGCCTCTAGGAAATGTTTCTTCTGAGTGCTAGACAACTAAAGGTGGGCTTATGCCCTAAGGTGTGGGGATGTGTACGAAACCCTTAATATTGTGCCACTGTGTAAGTAACCTCAAACCTGATGTAAATAAAAGGAGGAACTGGGGAGGGAGATTTATTCTAGATTTGGGGTTATTTTTCATTCTTCCCTGTAAAGGAAATACTCCGTTGAATGCTGTGCTGATTTGAAGTTCACTCCTTTTTCCACCCACACTGTAATAAAGTAATTAGTAGATTCTCATCCTGCTTGGAGAGAGAGAGGACAGAGCACTAGTTGCTGTTGCTCCCTTTTAAGTCAGTTACAGTTGTCGATACTTCTTGCTTCATTATGCATTCTCAACTCCTGGTGTCAAAAATGAAGGTTAGGGATATTTATAAGAAATTTAGGGGACTTGAATACAGCCTCATAAAAGATAACTGTTTTTTTGAAGGAATTGATGTTTCCTGAAGGAACTAGTTCATGCCTGTGCTAAAGAGGTAAACCTGAAAGAGGTAAAAGAGGTTAGCTAAGAGGTTTAAAGGGAATCTGAGCTGTGGAGCAGTCCCTATTACAGTTTGCTTTGGGTGACATGAGGACATAACTTGCAAGGTATCAGTGCAACAGTAAGGCTATTGTTTTCTGGCCCTCAGAGAACAAATTATTTCATGTTATTAAGCATACAGTTTACTTTCAGTGGTGAAGGAGAGCTCTTTATTTGTATCAATTGTTTTCTAACACCCTGCTCTCCAAAAAAAATACATAGTTACCGAAGAACTGTTCATGAGACAGAAAACAATAGAGAGGCTTTTCCCAGACTAAGAGGTTTGACCTGCTTATTGATGGCAGACTTCCAAGGTAGCAGCACTGGTGTAAACCCTTAATGAAGACAGGAAAATGCACTCAGCCTGGAGTTACACTGGTAAAACTTGTCTCCCCTACGACCACTGGGCTTGGAAGGAGACACCATCCTTTCAGAAGGCCTGTGCTGCAATCCCTACAAGGAAGGCAAGCAGCGGCCGCCGTGGCAGGGCTGGATCCTCAGATCAAATCAGATAGAAGATTTTTGGTGATCCTACGGCAGAGGCAGTAATCGGATTCCGGTTGGTGTGCTCTGGCAATGGTAATACTGAACTCTTTTTTCTAATCATCATAGGAGCAGTGTTAGAGGAGACTTGTTGCTGGAGGACCACCCTGCAGCAAGCGTTGACTGGCCTTGGGGCATCAGCTTTCAGGTGACACTAGCGCTGTTTCTGGACTGGGAATTAACAGCCTCTGCCCTGTGGTAGCAGTGTAGATGAGGCTTAACGGAGGGGAGAAGGAAGGGTAAGCTAGGAAGGTAGAGGAGATCTAGGCCAGGGAGATGGTGCCAAAGCAAGTGTTTAGGGTGCATTTGGGTGGAGTGAGCCCTGTGTATTTGTGGTGAGTGTCAGGTGCTGGTGGCATGGGAGGAGTTTGGCAGCTGTGTGGTAGGTAACAGCAGTTTGTTTTCTGGGTGGGCGAGTTGGTTTTCTTACGGAGGCATCTGCATCGTAGTGCAGTGCACCGTTTCTGTCCCTAACTATTGCACAGGCGGTGACTTCTTAGGTAGCTCTGTTTTTTGAATGGAGTTAGGAAAAACTCTATTCACTGATCATGTTGAAAAGAAAAGGGGAACTTTACTGTCTGGGCTTGACCTGGGGACAGAAGGGGCCAAGATGTTGATGTGGATGGGATAGATGAGAGTCCCAGTGATCTGCTTCCAAAGTGCATGTGTTGGGTATCTGCTCCATAGGGAATCACTGCAGGCAAGCTGGTCCATGCTTCTAGGTTTCTGTAGTATGCTGCTGTCAAAAAACAAAGGCAGTCATTTGAGCTAAAAAGTGGCAACTAGCTCTTCTCCATCCGTTTGTAAGGAAGTTGTGATTGGAGTAATTTACCTAAGTGGTCTAAGCTAATAATGAGTGAACGTGGCTGAGGGAAAAGTATATAATTCTGAACTTCTAAGTAGTAACTATATATTACCAGTTCTAAACTATATTTATACAGACACAAAAATACTTTTGCAAGTGTGTCTCTCATGTTCAGTAATATTTTGATGTGGAGGACTCCTATGTGGTGTCAAGATCATACTTGCCTTCTGTGAAAGTGCAAAAACGCACATGCTACCAGTTACCTACATCCCTCACGCAACCAAAAGTCTCACTTGTGAAAGCTTTTGCCCTGCATATTCTTGCCTCAACACCACTGTGTGTTTTTTGGTTCAAAAGCATTTCCCTGAAGAAGCATACACCTTCCTCGCTGTTTTTTATTTTAATGCAAAGCTCAAGTGGGGCATTTGGAATTTGGCATAGCTTGGTTTTATACAGTGTTTAACATAGTACCTGCTTTGTTTGAACATGCTGGAACACTTGCTTTCAATACTTACTTTCTCTTCATGTCTTTATTGTTTAGTTTACTCTTCTGTGTTCAACTCAGTTTGCCTTTTTTTTTTTGCTCTTTTGTCCTGCTCTTGACTTTTTTCATTCTCAGCAGCAAGTAAGATGTGCCCTGCAGGTGATGCAGTTAATTTTGCTTCTTTTATGACATGTGCATCAGACTAGGTTCAATATAAAATTAAAATAATAGTCTTTTTTGGCCTTTAGTTTGTTGTAGATAACTTGAATCTGTTTGCAGAGAATCGCTTAAGGGTATTTTCAGAGTGATACTGCAGGATTATTTTTTGTAGAAAGTGAGAATTAATGGCAGAGGAGGTTTTTTTATTTTTGTTTTGTTTTGCTGTTACAACAGGAATTGTCTGGACAAGAAAAGATCTATAAACAAAACAAACAAATAAATAAATAAATAGAATATAGTTACACCTAGCCCATGAACCCAAATGTTTCCTGATGATTGGAGGACACAAGTCTGGGGAAAAAAAAGGACAGGAGGCATTTTTATTCTTTGCTTTCATGACTTAAGTGAAAGTGAAATTGTAGACATCTTTACTTTGCAACATTTGTCCTTACCAAGGCAATAATGTATTTCCACTAGGACAATAGTGGCAGGAGATATCTTAATTAAGGAATGATCTTCTTAGGTGTTGTGATTATTTAGATGACCCTTTATATTGAAAAAGATCCCCTTCAAATGACTGGCTTCCATGAAATGTCCAGCTAGGCTAGCCCTGCTGTGCTGCTAACCAAATTTTACAGTATATTCTGAGTCAATATGTAGGCACAGATGTATTTTAATCCAGCCTAGACCATTCTTATGGAAAAAGTTAATAAAATATCAAATCATATTGATCATATGATCATATTAAGCTGACTTTTTAGGTTACCCTCTAGTGAGTAAGTATATTTTATCAGAAGAGCAGTTGCCTTTAAGGGACAGCATAGGAAGCAGAGAATACTGCTTTTTGGAATATTTTTTTGTGTGCCTTTGAAGGTGACATTTTTGGAAAGCAGTCTAGTTTCCATTTGGGAATAGGACTGTAACGGGGTGGGAGGATTGGAGTTTGCACAGTGAACAGGATTTTTGTTTGGGTTTTGAGACCTCCAACTAGGATGTTTGTGTGGAAAGAAGAATATCTTATCTGTTGTAAGTTTGTGTCTGTGTGACAAATATCAGGTTGATACGAAAGTTGTGAAGGCTGAAAATATGAGAAAATTGTGACCTGAGATGCAGGTTGAGTTTCAAGTCATTAATCCCCAGCTAATCCTGTCATTGCATGCTTGAAAAGAAATGTGGAAAGGAATTGGGCTATCATGAAGCAAAAGGATTTCTGCACAACTTTGAAGTTCTATTTTGTATTTGCATTGTGAATGAAGCCAAATAAAAGTGCAGAAAGTGGAGGTATTCGTAACCATAAACTTATGGTTGACTGAGCAGGCTTGTAAAAAGAAAGAGTGACTTGAAAGCGTACAAAACCCAGCGTCTTAATGCTTCTAAAAAGTTGTGTTGACACTGGAAGAAAATTAAGAGAAAGAAACTGCGCCTGAGATGTCTGTGAGATGCAGGGAATCCCTTGTATTTGTCGAGATGTTAATTAGAACAGAAGCAACTTGCAGAAGATTAAAGTGAAAAGCATATCCACAATGTTGTATCGAAGAAGCTGCTGGGAGGGGTGGGGGGGGAAGGCGGGCAGGCAGTGTGTATGTGTGTGTGTTTGGGGGTGAGGTGGCAGGTGTGACAGGAGGTGATCTTCTACGAGTAACTATCCTCACAGTCTCTGTCTTCATCACAAAGGTGTCTTGCAGGACTGCTTTCCTTACGGCTCTGCATGATCCTGGCTTTTCTTTCAACTCATCCTGTGCTCAGTCCCTTCCCTTGTTCTCGTAATTTCAGTGAATTACAGACATGAAAAACTTTCTCCTGTGGGGAAGTAATCGATTGCTTATTGAACATACGGGGCTTGATTCCACTGAAATCAATGGAAAGATGCCCTGTGGCTTTGATGAAGTTGTGTCAAATTCACGTGGGTGATAGAATCTCAGGAGAGAGCCTACAGTGTTGTTGAGGAGCTTGCAGTCAGGAATTTGTAGCTCGTCACCAAGCAGTAAATGGTGAAAGGGGAAAAAACCCTCAACAAATAGGTTTCTTATTACATGTTAGAAAGACAGAGAGATGTACTTTATTCTTGTGTTGGGCCAGAAGCCCTTCCCCTGTCAAAAAAGCCTTGTCTTTTCTACCAAATCTAACAGAATTTGCACAGACCTGGAGTTGCCAGCTGCTGCCTGAAGAGAAATGTGCTTATCCCCCAGTCTAAGGAAGAGGATGCTGGATCTCACAGTGGCACATGCAGTTTTTCCCTGTTGTTCAGAACAGCAAGCCCAAGTTTGTGTTTGGTTGGACTGAACGCCGCGGCCAAGCCAAGTGTAAGGACATGAGAAGTGCCCTGCCATGTTAGAGCAGTGGTACATGCGGCCAAGTACTTGCGCCTGGGATGGTAGGATGTGCTATTTAGGGTGAGCGTCTGGGCCCGACCACTTCCTGTGGTCTGTTCCTCTTAATGCTCTATCAGCATCCACAACTGCTGCTTTAGGGCTGTGTGTTAGAGGGCACGTCCCTGTCTGCTCCCTTTACTACCTGTTTATGGACCTGCTGTCTGCAAGTCTCTCGATTGCTCTCTGAACATGCTGATGCTGTCTGTCTCCAGCCTCATCTGGCATCAAGCTCCAGAAGTTCACTACCTGCTGTGTAAGGCACTTTTTTTTAATCTGTTTTCAGCTAATCCCCTGCTAGTTTCAGAGAGTCCCCCATAGTTCCAGTATCGCAGGATATTGTGAGTTGCAGTTCTGTGTGTACCTTCTCAGCGGCCTTAATAATTTGTAAACCTCAATCGTAACATCCCCTCCTCTCCAAAATGAGAAGCCTGAGCCTTTCTGGTGTCTCCTTGCAGGGCAGATGATCCATCGCTTGGATTGGGTTTGCTGTGTGCCACCTGCAACACATCTATCTCCTCCCTGTGGCATGCAGACCAGAAGTGCACACACCACCTGAAACAAGGGCACACCAGGGCTTTACACAGCATTGAAGGGATGCCCTTGGTCTTGCTCTCAATACCCTTGCTCCTGGTACCCAGTGTTTCTTGGCTTTAGTTTGGCTGCTACTGCAGGCCAAGCCAGTGGTCCTGGAGAGCTGTTAGCAATGGCTCCGACACCTCCTGCCTGAATGTACCTGCCAGTAGCACATTCAGCATCATAGAAGCACGTTTTAGATTATTTTGCCAGAGGTGTTTTACCTTATATTCATCTTCACTGAAGCTCATCTGCCCTCGTATCACCCCCTCTGTTTTAAGAGTTTAGCAGTGAAGGAGATTGCCAAATCACACAAGGTTTTGTTGTAGGCAGGCAAGTGCATTTAGTTAGAAAGGACAAGCTGACATGAAGACAAGGGTGAGCGTAGTTGCTCAAGGCTTTTCTGTGCTGACCAAATGGGATGGGTGCAAGAAGGAAGCTCAGCAGATGGTGGTACAGGTCCCTTGCCTGAAAAGTGTTTGCACAAGGGAGCCATTGCTGTAAGGTGTTCACACCTCCAGGAGAGACAGGGTCAGTTTGTGTCACTTTGAGTTGGTTTCAGGGGACAATTGTTGAAGTAACGAACCTAAAAGCAGCAAGAAGTTGGCTCTGTGCGTCAGGGTAGCTGAAATTACAACTTTATGAGTTGTTACTCTCAGCCTCAGAGTAGCTGCCGATTAGACTGCACAGAAGTGTGCACAGGATTTTCCTCTTACATTTCCAAGCTCCTATTTGTTTGAGAAAATCTGCTGTCCTCCCAGCCTTTCTCATCCTTTCTTCTTTTAATACGGCAGGTTGCCTTGCAGTGATTCAAATGTAGTAATACAGGTCTCAGTACTAGTTTGGCATTAAAATCTGCCACGCTGGGGACATGTTACGACGTGATTTGATCTTGCCTATCACGAAGAGCCGAAGTTGCCTTGTTACCATGTTAACAGCCTGTAACTTTACAGGGCTGTAGCACAGTATCTGGGGTGTCACGTGGGCTCATCTGCAGACAACAGATGGCTACAGCGTGAGAGAAGACGACTCATGTTATAACATGATCCCCTTGCAGAACAAAAGTCTGTAGAAAGGGCTCTGAAAGTGCTTACCTCTGACAGTCTTCACGGCAGAATGAAACTAAAATGTCTTGCTTGGGTCTGTGGAAAACTTTCTTGGTAGTCAGAGGGATCCTAATGGAGCTGAGCCGGGCGGTGGGAGGCAAGTGTTTCCCAAGCTGCTGAGGTGAGCGCTGGCACAGCACGTAGGATGGGTAGGACTTCGGTGGAACATGGATGTTGTTCTTAGCAGCCGGCACTGGGCTGGTCAGAGTGGTTTGACCAGCCCCCAGCAGACAGAGCCTTGGGCCATTGTTGGATAACACAGAGCACTTCTTGGCCATACTGGCTCGACCTGTTCCCAACTGTTCATCCCCACAGCTGTAGCTGACCCAGCTGCCCAAAAAAATGAGAAGGGCAAGGGGAGGGACCGGCAGGAACTGAGATGGGTTCCCGGATCTGGCTGCCGGTGCTCGCCTAAAAGAGCACATTGATGCAGCTGAGGTGTGGAGCTGGCAGCATCTCCTGGGAGGTGCTGGGGCTAGATGCTGTTGAAATTGGCTTTGCTGTCAGAAGCTTTGTGTCTTCAAATAGCAGCTTCAGCTATTTGTTATAGCAAGGAAGGAGCCCCGTTCCTATACTGTTCTAGTTACCGTGTGCACTTTATAACACAGCTCAGTGTTTATAACTGGCTTCATCAAGTGGTGTTTAATCATGGTCCAAAATCATTCAACAGCCGTGGACTTGTGGTCTCTCTCCATTGTCCCAAGAAAAAAGGATTTCAAAACCAGTGGAAGTAAATTAACGATTTTAAACTGTGGCTTAGTTTAAAACGGAGTAATTTCTCTTTCTGTGCTGGTTTTAGCATGTGTGTGAGTAGTGTGCCTGGCGTTCACATACAGAGCCCATGTGAGGGCTGTACTTGGAAGTGGGTAATTGTCCCAATTTCACTGTGTGCCAGAAGGAAAGGGAATGAAGGGAGATGCTTGGATGGTGTTTGGTCAGCCATAAACGACGCAAAGCTTTAGGACGAGGTGTGAGACGGGAAGTGCAATTCAATAGAGTGTCATTGGGACCAAGTTTATAGAGGGTTTCTTTTGGTCTTGTTTTAAACCACAAAAAACCCAGGATGGCGGTTTTGAATAGGGTTCAGAGATGAGGAGGCTGTATAAGTGATGGGGCTTGTGTGTATCCTTGCTGCGTGCAGAGAAATGGAATGTTCTAAAGCAAACTGAGGACATCTCGCCCAGCTTGCAGCAGCGAGACCAGGGGAGACCTGTACTGGCAGGGAAGCATATAATGAAATCGTGAAGCAACTTAATGAATCGCCCACTTTCATCACATTAAAAGCAGCCCTGCCTTTGTCTCCTTAGGGCTTTCTGAATGCTCCCTTCTTGCAACAAAATACAGTTGATGGAGGAGAAATGTGGGATGGGAATGGGATAAGAGATTATCTCTTACGTAATATAGAAAGAGACTTCGCTAAGGAAAGATCCCTTTCTTAAACAGGCTTGTCCCTAACGTGAGAGGGTTGAACACAACTTCCCTGTGCTAACTAGGCAAATATTGACAAAGTAAGTACGCTCAACAGTGAATTTTCCAATTAGTGTTTAGCAGAATTCATCTTTGCTCTAGATATCTGCCACTCTGTGATTCCTCCAGAAATCATGTGAGCCCTGGGTATATGGGAGACTTTTTGTTTTTCAAAACGGTTCTAGCTGTTTGTACCTCTGAACTATATTTCCTAGAGGGCAAAGGGCTTGAAACTGCATTTTCAGTGTCAGGCAGAGTTTAACAGCTGCTCCAGAGCTGCAGCTTAGGATAAATAAAGCAAGAGCTGCTTGCCACTGAGGTTGGCCTGAGCACTAGAGCTGTTTTTTGGAGGATGGTGCGGAGATGGTATATAACTTGCTGATTGTATTGCTGGTTCTACATCAAACTGCCTTGCTGCTGAATGATGGAATTCACCATAAGCTGAAAGTCTGGGTTCCCCCACCCACCTCGCTTCAATGCTGATTTCTACTTGGTAGGTGCAATCAGAGCTAGTCATGAACACTTCGTGTCAGTGACTTCAGCTGCTCTCTTGAAGGTACTGGGGAATCATAACCTTGTGCCAAAGGCAAAAAGTGGTTTTTTTTCCAGAATTGGTGGGTTTTTTTTTCCTTTTCCCCCTGATATATTTAGTTCTGTTTACTGTAAATAGTCCTTTTCTATCTCAAATGTTATAATTTCAAAAGGGATGCAGGTATGACCAAAGCTCCTCAACTGTGGGCGAATATTTAACTTGTGTGTGTGCATGTGATGTAATGAAGGTGGCTAAATGTTAGTTTAGAGTGATTACAATAAAAATGGACAAAGATAACCCACAACGTCTGCAAGTTGACTCGGCAGGTTAGATGTTCTCCAGTTCGTGGGTGGAAGTAGGAGCAGCATTATGTGAGTGGGTGCAAAAAATCCCAAATTTACTAGGCTGCTACCATCTAGTGGTGGCTGCACCTCCTGTAAAATACAAGACTAGCTGGGGTTATTTCAGTTAATGTAGGAAAAATAGTAAATTGTTGGCTCATCTGACTGATAATGCCAACTGCTTGTACAACACCCATTTCCAGTGCTCTGTCTGCTCCAGTTCTGAGCATTACTTATGTGATGGGTTTTCTGACACTTCTGTTGGGATGTCAGGAATGTTTGGCAATAAACACTTGCTTTAGTCACAAAATAGATCCCATTACAATGTCCTGTTTTATCTAATAACTCCTTAGCATCTGTAGCTCTACTCTATTCCACCATAGTTCCAGGAAAAATGAAAACCATGGGAAAACAGAATCAAACCAGCAACCTGCCCACATCTGCTCTTCTATCTGAAAGTCTCCACATTTGGTGTCTCTTGGTAATTTGGTTTGTATATGCAGAACTCCTCTTTTTCTTTCTTCCTTGCCACCTATAAAAGATTAAGCAGGCCCTTTTGACTGAGCTGACTGAAAACTGCAACTTGAATTGTAAACAGACTTCAGCAAAACAGTCTTTTTCTTTCCACAGTTTGAAGGAAAAATGATTTTGGCTACAACTATATAGTGGTTTCTTTCATGCAAGCGGAAAAGTTTTTGGATTCTCAGATGGAGTCCTTGAGGTTTTGCTTATGAATATATCTCCTGAGAAGTTTGTTTTTTCCCAGGAGCTGATGAGGCAGCAGCTGAGCTACTGCTGGTTGTTTCATGTTGCCTTCCTGTGTATGTCCTTACCTCCCTGCTCATCTCCTGTCTCTGTCTTACGTTGCCCGTGTTCTGTGACTTCAGTGTCAGAATTGGCATCATGAAATAGTGTCACCTTCTTATCTTTGTTTCAGAGGAGTGACACAAACTCTGCTTGTCCGTGACAACATAATGTGTTCTGCTCCCATGGTTGCTGAAGAAGTGGCAGTGGGTGGGAGCCTTGGCAAGCGGATCCGTCCACTCCTCTCCTCTTGACTCGTGTAGTGTAAATATCTGTGGGATAACAAATGGACCGGAAAGCGTTTTACAACCTTAGTAAGTGAAAGATGGGAAAGGGGTGAAGGCGCCTTTCCTGCGCACCCTGCTTTCCTCACCGCCTGGATGCAAGTGACTTCTCTGCACCATAAATCAGCAAAATTCTGGAAAAAGGAATTACTCATCTGAGAGGAGCCTGGCCTTGCTGGAGGCATGTTTGCTCAGGTCTGAAGGCTCAGTCAAAATCCTTCTCCTTGTGTAAGATGTAAGCCTGTTGGAGTTATATGGCCAGTAATGTTTCTGTTGCTGCAGTCATGTATATGGGGAAAAAACAGTAGCGTAGGCCAAGCCTAACCTCTGCTGGAGTGGATGGAGTGGCTGCCCATAGCAGACTACCCTTACAGGCATCCCTTGCACTGTGGGAGAAACCCAGCACCAGACCTGACACAGCTGTCTTCACGACTGTGGCGTTTCCCACACGCCTTCACGGCTCCCCTGCTGCTCTTCCAGTTCATCTGCAGCAGAGCTGGGCTGATTCTCACCCATCCCCGAACATCCAGGGTTTGTGCAAAGCAGCTCACTTTTTCACCAGCTGCAAAACCAACCACGCAGGTTGGGGGTAACCACAGAGCAGCTTGAACTAGTCAGGAACTGCCGCTTTATGATATGCATGAAGTTTCATAAGGGACCTGTGAAACTCCTTCTTGACAAAGGAAACGGCAGGTCTGGTTTGTGCAGGTACGAAGGAGGAGCACTCACCCAGGCACGTACGCGTGTCAGCACGTTCCTGGCCACGTCCCTACCTGAGTTTTGAATGTGTTCATTCAGGGGTGCCAGGCTGGCTTCGGAAGAAAAAGGCTGTGTACATCTGTGCTCCCGGGGTCTGAAGTGGTCTTTGCCCTTCGTGAAGGCACGTTATTTAAACTCTGCATTTGTTTTTCTTGATGTTGACCTCATCTGCTTGCCTGTGCTAGTATGACTGCATCACTTACCTGTGGACCACCTACCCCCTGGAGTGTTTCCGTTGTGCACAGGAAAATGTAATTGCGGGCCAGCCATGTGAGAACAGAACAGCAGCAGGGAAGGGGCCCAGGGCACAGAGGAGAGGAAAAAAGGAGATAGGGTTTAGGTATGATTCACTGAAAGATTAATATACTACAAGAAAATTAATATATTTTTGGAACTACTCTAAGCAGACGAATAAAAAGTTAGGAAAAATTAGGCAGAAATAGGAAAATCATGTATGTTATATGTTGTGTTGAACGTAAAACTTGGGACTTTTGCATTTGAGAGTTTGAAGACATTCTGGTTTTGGCTTGCTCTTACTGAGTTCTACCAGTGTATATTGCCCTTGTTCACTTTGCCTCTGATATTTCCTGTTGAAAACCCAACTCATTCTGCATCTGCTCGCTTCAGTTTGGTCAGCAAAGAGTTACAAAACATCTCTCTGGGTACATAAAAGAGGAGCTCTCTCCATTTTGGTCTCCTCCTGCTTTTCACTCCTCTCCAGCCTCACATGGTTTCCTGCCCTGCTCCCTAATGAACCTTCTCGGTGCTGTGTTTGCAATTTTTCTTTGTCCTAATGTGCATCTTCTTGGGGGGCCATTTGCTGGCCTCGCTGGGGATGAGACCCGGTGGCCCATGCCTGCCGGGAGGTGCCCGGTCGCTGGGGAGGAGCCCTGATGGCAGAGGTACAGCAGCTGATCTGGGTGCTTTCTGTTGGTGTCACTTCAAGGTCTTTGCACCTCAGACCCACTTTGCCACTCCATTTTTGTCTCTTCATCCATTGTCCACTGACATGTCTTTGTGATGGTAGCAACCAAAGGAGGAGGAGGCAAACAACAGGGGAGGAGGCTCTTCCCTGTTGTTTCCCTTCCCTCCTGCCCTTTTCCTAAAGGCAGCGGTGATGATGGCATCACTTCAGTCCAGCATAAACCTGTGCTCTGGTGAAAAAAGACCCTGTGTGAATGTTAGGGCCATCCAAGGGCTGGGGTGGGACTGAGGCGCCAAGGAAGGACAAGGACCCTTCTGGCAGCAGTGGGGAGTCACATCGGTTGCCATTAATCCTTCCTTTCATCCCCGCTCTTGGGCCAAAGTGAGCCACTGCTAGTAAAAGCCAGATGTGCTCCTCCTGTCCCCCAACACGGCGTGTGGAAGAAGGCGGCAGGCAGGAGCCCGTAGCTGTGCTTCCTTTTTAAACATCTCCCCTGTGTGGAAATGGCCTGAGCTTCACTTCTGGGCTCACTCCCTTGCTGTGCAGGCGGCTGTGTGTCCTGGCTACCTGTGAGTAAGCAAGAGCACTGCGTGTAGTCCTGGCTACTCATACCTGCCTGGCTCCTGTTTCTCTGGGTGGTGGAGCAGTGCTTCCTCTTAATTATTATGCATCAGCATTTCAGCATGATTTTTACAAATGACCTCTTTTTGTTCATAGTAGCTTTCTTTTCTTTTTCTTTCTTTGCCTTAATATAACCAAGAGATAATCAATGAGTCAAAACACAGAATTCAGATGGAGATTGGGAGGGCATTTGTAGGTGATCTTTGTTTTTCAGATGCCCACAATCTCAAATTCTGTAGCATTATACACAGATTATGGCTCAGTTGCATGTTTTAATGGGCAGATAATTAGATGAGCAATGAACTTTGTGGAAAGTTTTTGTGTAATGTAAACGGATCTGTTTTGATTAAAAGGTGAGATTTTTTTTTGGACAGGCCAATTCTTCCCCTTCCACCCCCCCAAGAAAAAGTGTATCGAGGATTATGCTCTATTAAGTGATCACAATTCCTAGTGCTGCTAAACTTTGACATTTGTTTTAATGGCCACTTGTTATCACTTGTGTGAGGAGATAGGGTCAGTGCAAGTCATGTTGTAAGACTGCATTTGAACCACTAAGTGCCTGAGAACTATCATCTTATCTTCTGTCATTACTCCTTGCTTATGAAAAAAAGGCTGTAATAGGAAAACTAAGCAATTTGGAGACAAACACATGTTGTGCTGTGTCAAAAGGAGAACTTAAACTGCTCTACTAGAGGTTCTAAATCCCTGTAGTTACTCAGCAGCTATCAGGCTTGCAGATGAATGCTGAAATGCGTGGTAGGTTGTGTGCTCCCTTGGCTCTGTGCTGTCAGCAAGAAGGAGGTGGGGTGGAGGACTTAAAGCAAGGGAAGTTTCAACTTTCAGAAAGCACAGCTTGCAAAGTGTGTGTCCTGGAACAGTTGCTGGAAAGTGGCACTGGGGATGCAGTTACATGCCATGCATCATCGTCGGCTTTGGCCTCTAGATCCAGCCCAGCTTATTTCCTATTTACACATTCACTGGTTTTATAGACTTGGGAGAGACACGCCTCCAGCCCTTTGTTCTCCTTAAGCGCTAAGCACCTTATCTGTTCTAAATTTTTGGACACGTTATGTCTCTTCAGTAACATTAATGCTACAAACTGATAAGGAAGCAGAGGTGGTCATTAAAGTGGACATCTTAGGTGGGTTTTGCCACCTTCTTGGAGCAGTTGTGAAACAGTGAAGGCTGCTGCCTGTGCCTGCACCTTGGCTTTATGTTTGGTTCCAGGTGGTGTGCCAAAAGAGTGTGTGTCAAAGAGCTACATGTGGACAAACTTCTGCATCTTTTGCCTATATGATATATACCCAGCTTTTTAAACTGACCTCTGTGTTATTGTCTGCTCTAACCTTTAACGTCTAATTGTACCAGCTGGTTGCATGAGGCCTTTACATTCCCTTTGAAGAGCATTTCCTGCTACTTATAAATCAGTTTGATTAATGTGTGGATGTATATTACTTTGATCTATGTCCATGTTTTTCATACATGAGTTTATAAATACTGGATCCATGTATCTCTGGAATGGTGTATTTGTAATAGTAGTGACCTCAACTCCTGTTTGGTGTCTCAGCTTTTTGTGTTCTCTGGTAAAAGTGATTGTCTTAAAAATGACTTCAAGAAACTGTCGAGAATGTGAGTGTATTTTGAAAAAGAAAGCATTTTGTTACAGCTTTTTAATCATCTTGTTAATTGGGCTCTGCGGTGTTTTGATCTCTTCAGCTGTAAGTTACTGGCCTGCGTCACAGATAAGAGAAGCAGATGTCGGGACACTTGCTCAGAAGCAGTGCTCGTGGGTCCGCGTGCAGCCTCACTGCTGGCGGTTGTGAATTAGCAGAGAGCATCCCACTGAAAGTTTCTCTCTTGTTTGCTTGCAGACAGCCAGGCTGATGTGGAGACACTAGCTACAGGGAACGAAGTCTTGGACCTGACCTCCTGCGAGAAGGAACAGCCAGAGGGAATAACGGAGCTACCAGGGAGTGAGCGCGGCCCAAAGGAGGAGCAAAAAGCTAGCTCCCCTCTGGCAGAGGAGGATACCGAAGAAAAAGCGGATGGATATGAAGAGGGCCCTGAGGAAGATTCTGTAAGTAACAAAAGTCTTGACCTCAATTTTGCCAGCAAATTAATGGACTTCAAGCTGGCAGAGAGTGACCAGAGTGCAGGCAGCAGTTCTCAGACTGAAAGGAAACATGCCTGTGACATTTGTGGCAAAACCTTCAAGTTTGCTGGCACTCTTAGCCGTCACAAAAAGGCCCACACTCGTGAGGACAGAAAGGATGAAAGGAGCAGTGAGGATGAAAGCAAAAGCATTCAGGATGATGCAGGAGCTCCCTCGATGCAGGACTCTGGTCTTGAGCAGGAAGAGTCTCCGATGGACTTGAAGGTAGTGGAGTCTCCTGTGGACTGTGAGGCAACAGGAAAGGAAAATGAAGAGAGCGAAAGCATCTCTGAGGGGGAAGGCACAGAGAGAAAGTCCACTGAGAAGAGCAGTGATGACAAAAAACCAAAGACTGATGGGGCTAAGAGTACTGCAAAAGCAGACAAAAGAAAGAAAGTCTGTACTGTGTGCAACAAGCGTTTCTGGTCTCTGCAAGATCTGACGCGACATATGCGGTCTCATACAGGTAAGAGGAGGCTTGAGGGCAGAATAGATTACAGGCAGGTCTGCCACCAGCTGAGGCATGGACTGTGTAGGTACACAATTGCTGCTAGCACTTGAAGTTGGAGACACTGTGTTTAGTCCTACAAGTATCTCTACAGGTATCTTGCAAGTTGTCTTCTCTGCCCCAGTCCTTATGCTGCTTATGGAGCCTATCGAGGGAGCGGGAATTGTCACCGCTGCCTTATCTTCAGTGCCCAAACTGTTTTGCCCCACGCTTGGCTGCAGAATTTAGAGGTGAAGGCAAGTGTGGAGATCCCTGGGCAGTTGTTCTGTCCAGCATCTGAGTCCCCTGTCATGTGCGTGTGGCTCTACCTCTTCCCAGTATTTTGATGAGCAGTGGAGAAACCTGGCAGGGTATGATAAGACTTCATTTCTGAGTGAAAGTTTAGAGAGAGAGTCTGTTTTTTCTGATTATCCAAGCCTGGTACGGGTAGTGTGCTGGTGATCTGCATGTCCTGCTGCTCGAGCGAAAGGCAAAGCTACAGTGGGCACCCTGCTCTTCATTCAGGCTTGGGCAGGGAAGGTGGAACACAGGTAGTAAAATGTTTGTCCAGTGACTTGACTTGGCAGTTAAAATATGTGGGATTTCTTTATGCAATATGCAGTTTGCAGCAGTGCCTTGCAAATAAGATGAAGCCATAAGCCTGCTCAAATGTGAATTAATCATTCATTCTTATTAATGATGCATTTAGCTATCAGTAGGCTGCTCTGACATGTGAAAACTGGTGCAGTTCCACATTTTGTGTCTTTTGAAGGTGCTCTCTGCTGAAGACAAGATCTTTGTGATTAACAGAATATTTGTGCTGTAATTGACAGTGATGTTTAGTGAACTACCCCAAGGACTAGTGCCTTAACCAGACTTTTTACCCTTCTAAATCATAAATACTGACCTATCGAGTGCAAAATTGACCTGTTTTCTTCTGGCATTGAGCCACAAGTGAAGCAGGTTCCGTTCTTGTGCCTGTTTCCATACTAATTCGGAAGCTTTGGAAGGTGCTGATATCTATAGAGTACTGAGCTTTACCCTAAATTATGTGTGCCCATGGAGATTCCCATACCATATGTTTTAATCATTTTCATTGCATGCTGAGCTGTGTGGACCTTGTCGGTATGTTTTTTTTCCCATTTGACTCTCTTGACACTGAAGGATGTTCTGACATAGAACAGGCATTGAACAGGAACCTGGGACAGTGCTTTATAAATGTAAATGGCACCTATCCCCGCTGTTAGGTCAGTGCATTTTCAGTTAGGTCAGTGCATTTTCAGCTGAGGATTTTGCCTTGGTACTGTGGGTGGACACCCCTCTTTCTCTCCTTCCCAGTTATTCAGCAATATTGACAAAATGCTGTCAGGTTGTAACATGGCTTATGCTTCAGTTTTAATGTCTGTAATTTTTTAAGGATAACTCTAAGGTTTTGGGATTTCTTTACTCAGAAGAGGAGCATTTGGGACGCGCTGATGAAGTGTGCAAGAAACTTCTGCCTGCCTACAGAATGGCAATCAGGCTGGAAATGTTCTGTTGTCCCGTGCAGGCTGCTTGCCAGCAAGCAGTTGTGGGCTGCTCTGGTGCTGCCTGCCTAAGCGCAGCATCAGCCAGGGTGCTGCATCAGCCACAGCCGTGCCGGATGGGCAAAGGCTGTTGGGCAAAGATGCTCCCAGGGGTCTGTGCCCTGCTTTGCTAGCAGAGGCCCAAGCAGGGCACTGGAGAGAAGGGTTGGCTTCCCAGGGACCTACTCGCACATTTCAGCCAGCCACCTCCAGTTTGTAATAGGTTTTCTTTCAATGATCCCAAGCATTATTACCAGCAAGAAATGAGCTGCAAGCGTCTTCGTTCTGTGCAGCTGGAAATAGAGGATGGGTCAGGGTGGGACCTTGTTCTTCAGAGTAGGTAGCACCTTGAGGCTTGGTTGGGACTTTGGGGGAATTTTGTCTGTGGGGCTGTGGTTGCTTTGTTTTCTGATGAGCTCATGCTTAGGAAAACGTTGAAGCATTTCCAGTGCAAAAAGCAGCTCTGAGATCGGAGCAAACCACCTGTTGCTTACAGCAGAGGGTGCCTGCAGCTGCTCTGCAGCTTAAGATTGCAAAATGAGAGGAAGAATTTTGTCTTGCAAGTAGCATTTCTGGCATGGGTGTGAAGAGGTTTTTCAGGGGCTTTGACATGTCATTCCTGTCCTAAGGCACCAGTGGGCTGAGGAACACCAGCAGCTCTGTAAATAACATCCTGAGGCAGGCACCTTTCACTCAGTCAGTAAATTTTGATCACCTCTAACAGACATCTGCTGTGTCCCACAAATGCCTGACAAGTCTAGGTCCTCTAGCTGTCCTGTGTCCGTTCTGAAATGTGGCGATACTGTCTTCTGCTTGACTGAAAGAGGAGGGGCTGATGTGGCAAGGGTAATTTCTGGCAGCTTCTCTTCGACTTCAGTGATTAAATTGTGCATTTAATCCTTGCCCATCTGTCAGCATCTGAGAGAGAGGGAGATGCTTTCTTACATGCATTTCAGTTCAGTTTTTAAGTGCTGTTGATCACAGTTACCTGGGCAGTATCCTCATTCTTCCATCTCCAGTGCTCTCTCTCGGCGTGTATCAAGGGCTGACCTGCAGCCAGGAGCCCCTGGGCTGGGCTGGTTTCACAAAGGCTTCTGAGGTCCAGAGGGCGACTATAAACTTCTAGAAAAGTTGCTGACTAAATTGGACAGGATGCTAATGAGCACCCAGGGCTTGTGGTCTGCCTCCCTCCTTAGTGCAGGGGCATACCAGGCTTGTAGAAATCTCAACACATTTAGTTTTGATTTTTCATTTGTACCTTAGGGGATTTATCTGTATTCCTGCTTACATGTCATCAGCTAGTTTGATGGTACAGAAGCAAAAAAATTCCATAAATGTGACATCCACATTTGATATAGATGCCAAATTTCCAAAGTGTAGAGCATCTTATGCCACTTGAAACAAGAGGGAGGCACGTTTGTGACTTTATAGCTGACCTTTGTGTTTTAATTCTCTTCTAGGTGAGAGACCTTACAAGTGTCAAACCTGTGAACGGACCTTCACTCTGAAACACAGCCTGGTTCGTCACCAGCGCATCCACCAGAAAGTCAAAAATGCCCGAAACCATGGGAAGGAGAGCGACAAGGAGGACACCCAGTCGAGGTGCGGAGAAGACAGCGAAAATGAGTCTAGCCACAGTGGCGCCAATCCCATCTCAGAAAACGAGTGTGACTCTGTGGGGGGCTTAGGTAGCCATACGTCCCTCATGGGCAGCCGAAAAGAGTCCCTGGCCAGCACGGCCAAGGACTCCCCCTGCAGAGAGGAGAGGCCAAGCGGGCGAGGAGCCAGCACCTGCCTCATGGAGCCCACCAAGAGTGCACAGAAACAGACCGCAAAAGACCAGGAACCTCGGGGTAGCTCCGAGCACGAGAGGCCCTCAGGTTTCATTCAAGACTTGCTGGAGATGCACAACAAAAAGTCTCCCATGAATCACATCCTTGCCTCTGCAGACAGTGCGCCTCAGCTCCTGGGGGTTGAATAACTTGCTAGGGAAGTTGGACCCATCCCAGCACGCAGGCTGAAGCCAGCAGGGCAAGCTTTCTGGAGTCTTGTTTTGGAAGAGCAACCTACAGCTGTGGGGAGAATATGGCAGACTGGACGCGGTGCCATATGCCTTTCAGTATAATAATGCAAGAGACTACAGTATATACTGATTTGAGTGCCTTACTACTTTATTAGATCTTTTGGTATTATAGATTTTTTTTTTTCAAAAATGATTTTTTTTTAATATTTTAATGAATTATTTGGAGAGGACCTTTTTCATTTAAGCATTAATGTTACCTTTTGTATTGGTGTGCGTGAGCTTGTTCTTGTATATCTGTGATAGTCGCTGTGTTTGTTCTCTGAGCTGGAAATGGGGGCAGTGGGGTGGGAGGCCCTTGGATACCACAGCCAATAACTGGAAGAAAAATTATGTGAATTTCATATGAAATAGTCAGAGGAATTGCAGAGGAGATGTTGATTTATTGTTTTTTCTCAGTAGATGTTCTTGCATTTGCCACATGGTGGAGCATTAAGCCTGCTCCAGGCAATAACAACGTGGCAGTTGAAGGTGTTCAAAGTGGTTCAAGCCAAGAGCAGGAAACAATGAATTTCAACCTCAAACTTGTTTCCACTTTTTCAGCATTACAAACGGTCTTCTAAATCCTAGGGTTTTTTTCTGGCCATCGTGGACTAGGCGTGTATACAGAGAAGAGTTACATAGCAACGTAACCTATGGAAATTACGCACCCGCTGTTATATATGTTTGATTTGCTTCAGTATATTATTATTATTATTTTATTATTATTTTATAAATCCATCAGTTCGCTTGTCTCTGCAGTCAGCAGAAACCAATGGGCAATATTTGCCCACGCAGATGTGTAATGCAGCTTGGATCCCCTCTCGAAATGTTTTTGACTTAATGCTTTCACCAGCTCCTCTTCTTATGTTGCAGCTCTTCTACTGTACTTTAAATGAAACCCTTCCTCTGACCGGAGAGTCAAATGGAGGCCAGCGAGGTATTGTCACACCTGTACAGGGGAACATCTCACTCGTGGTGGGGTGCGAGTGCGTGTTTGTGCGTGCGTGTGCGTGCGTGTGTGTTGGGGGGAGAAGCGTGCGAGAACAGGGCCGCGTAAAGCCCCTCCAAGTGCATAAGAAAGGCACTGCGAGCACTAGGTTAAACTTGTTGCAATCCTATCGGTGACAGCGTGTGTTACTTAAAGAGCAAAGTTATTCCGTCTTCCAGTTGAAAGCAAGCAAGGGAGAAAAAATGCGAGCCTTACCGTCATCTTGCTACTGTCGTGGTCTAGAGCAAGAAAATACTACTGGTAATAAAACTACAGATATAAGACATGTTAAAAATAAATAAAATAAATTAAAAAAAAAAATTCTTCCTGAGATTTTGGGGTTGATGCTTGAAGACTTGAGGTGTGTGTCTAAATTTCATATCGATAATTTAACCCCTTTAATGCTGGCAGCTGGAATTTCTCCGTATGGCTCCTGTTGCCGGCAACAGGTGACACTCCAGCCACCAATATTGAAGGGGTTAAGCGAAATGTATCCTACTGTAGCTGCGCATTTTTAGGAGTGCCCAGCGTTTTTTGTTGTCCTTGTTGTTGTTGTCGTTATTGTTGTTTGTTAATTGTCCTTCAGTCATGACCTCTGGGACAGACAGAGCCATAATAGCATTGCCGGAGCCTCACTGTGCTATTCCACCACTGCAGCCCCCCAGCCCAGCCCGCACTGTGACCCTCCCTCCTTCCCCCCGCAGAATCGCTTTTCCTGCTCTCACCAGACATGGAGGAAGTGGGCCTTGGACCCAGTCTATATTATATAATATATATATATCTATATATATCTATATCTATATTAAAAATTCTCCGAAAATTTCTGGAGACTGAAATCTCACTGTCCAGAATTCAAAGGAAGAGAAACGTTCTCGAGTAATATTCTTCAAATAGAATAAGAAAAAATGGTTGAGGTATATGTGATTTCTATTTTTTGTGTGTTGGTTTTTTTGTTTTTTTTTTTTTTCTAAATAGGGATGTTTGAACCAGTTCAGAAACTAAGCTAATGCCAGATATAGATAAATCAATCACAACCAATGATACATTTGAAACTCTATCCAGGTGCATTCTACTTAAAACCAGTTCACGCATCCCTTAAATTGTTATTACTATTATAATTATAATAATAATAATTATTATTATTTTGGGTATTTTTTGGGTTTTGTCTTTTTTTTTTGTTTTTGGTTTGTTGTTTTGGGGTTTGTTTTTTGTTTTGTTTTGGTTTTTTTTTTTGCAACTCTCCACACTAAACTGCGCAATACTGTGGGGGAGAAGCCATTACTAAACTATATGCTGCAGAACAATGTAGCAAGTAATTAATTCCCAGCAGCCTGCCGGGACATCTGCTAGCAATAATCACTATTGATTTAAAGCTTTATTTAGCCTTTATCTATATCCTAGTAGAGTATAAGGTCTTGCCACATTTTATTGACATTTTTATTAGTTGAGTTTGACTGAGAACTGTTGCTGTTGTTGGGGTTTTTTTGTTTCCCCTCCTCCCCCAATATTAAACTGTGAAATTCATAATGTGTTTAAACTATGGGTGAATCTTAGGCTTTAGTTTGCATGTTCAGCTAATTTGTCTCTATACGATTTTTGTTTGAATCTTTTTATTTTTTTTCCTCTCTCAGGGCTTTTACAAAAAACAAAAAACAAAAAAAAGGATCTTCTGAAATTCTTTTGCCTGAGTTGCAATGGACTTAACATTGAGATAATTCAATCACTACATTAAGCACTTGACTGTGAAAGCGCAAAAAAAAAAAAAAAAAAAAAAAAAAGGAAAAAGAAAAAAAAGAGAACCTTGTTTGAGGCTGTTGTGAAATAACTTTTGGGGGGTATGTGACAGTCTGATTCCATTTTCAGAATGATTCATCATCTTCGCTCTCCTCTCTGTGTGTCTCCTTTCTCTTTTCTCTCTCTCTCTCCACGAAGGAAGTTTAATCCTAGTGATTTCATCCCATGCAGGAAACAGTAATAAATGTGTAGAACTCATATTTTTCTAAAGGGAACTTAAACTGCTGCTACGAATTGTGTACAAGACTGGTTTATGCCACATGAACAGAGAATCACACATTTGTTTTGGTACTTTTATTCCTCTTTTTATTCAGTTGTACAGTACTTCCAAATTCAAAATAAAAAGTAAAACTTGTTCTGTATCAAACCATCTAAGCAATAAAATGTTATATTTAAAAATTATAGGTTACAAAATGGACGTGGCTCTTCTTGTGGGTTTGTTGTAACTTGTTATCAGACTTCTCTGCTAGAGGATGACATACAAGCTGGAGCTTATCTGTGCAAACAGCATCACTGTTTCTCTTCCTTCAGTTGTAGTGAGTTTGAGTTGGAGATGATTGCAGCACTTTGAAAATTCACGTTCATTTTGACTGCAGTTTTCTGGTGATCAAGCCCCTTTTGAAATGGGGCTTCCAAAGACAGCAGCAAAGTACTTTGGTGCTGGTTTTCCTGCACAAGTGTTGGGTCAGGGTTCTCTTTTTGTTGTTTTTATAAATGATAGCCCTGTGATGACATAAGTGAGCATCCTTCCAGCACGTTGTGGTCATTTTCTGTATTAATTAAGGAGGTTTCTGCCAGCATAGTTCTCTTCTTGCATAAATGTGTATGGCTGTGAAATCTTCAGGATGTATTCAAAAGCCACATGCATGTGTCAAAAAAAAAAAAAATAATCCTTTGTTTTAGCTTGTCGGAGCTGCCTTAGCTGCATTTTATATGCTTTCCTATAAATAAAATGCATTTCACAGGACGGTGAGCCAAAGAATCATCTGAGTTGCGTATCTAGCTCTGGAGACCAGGGAACCGTAGCGAAGCTGAAGCATCTACGTCTTCCTAAGTCCTGGTGGGATAGTTCTTTCTGGTAGAGAAACGAACCAGATTCAGGATGAGAGAGACAAACCCAGGGGGTAAACTGCTGCTGCTTTCCTCCCTCTAGCCTCCTGTACCTTTGTGACGGAGCTTAAATTTCCCCACAGCACTGTTCTCCGGTGAGGACCTGGTCCCTCACCATCAAGCAGGGACAAAACAGCCAGCTCTGCCCCAAACCGAGGGTGTCTGGCAAAGCGGGGCTCTGTGACTACCCCTGGGTGGGCTGATGGGCTGGGAACGAGATTTCGGAGGGAGGAAACCGCAGAAAATCGCTTTCTTCCCTTTCCCACCCCCTGGCCTGAGAAATCCCTCCTCTCGTGGGACTGATGGGAAGGAAGCTCATGGCCAAAGGTGTGTTTTACACCTGTCATGAGGTGTAAAACCAAACGGGATCAGTCCGTGTGGCTAGGAAGTGATTGTGACTAATTACTTACGAAATAGGCGACTGAGAAAGCACTTCCTTCTCGGCCATGGAAGGGCCCAGCCCTTTTCTCCTACCTAAATTTGACTGGGACCATTCCCAAGTTGGGAACTTCCCTGCTGCCCTTGCCTCCGGCAGGGTGACATGGGGCAGGCCAGCTGAACTTTGCTCCCTTCCGGCATTTCTCCCTCCCTCCCTGCTGCCCCCTCCCCCCACCCCCACCCCCTGTGTGATCTCCCCTGGCAGCATAGCTGGAGCTGGCCCGAAACATCACGTCAGAACAGGGCGGTGGTGGTGGCCTCTCCATGTCTCCTCCAACTTGCTGCTTCCTTGCCTCAGTCCCTAAAGCTTTTTTCCCCACCCTTTTTTTTTTTTTTTTTTTTTCATTTTTGACATGGGTGGAGAGGGTGGCACAGCCCCCGTGTTGTGGATCTATCTCAGCAGGGCTGGGATACGGTGTGGAGTCTGTGCCCTCTCCCCAGAGCATTAAGGTTCGGGAAGACTGAAGTCCTCTGCCACCACAGGGATGTCCTGGCAGGGGGGGGCACCAGGGGGGTGGCTTTTTCCAAGTGTGGAGTGTGAACCTGTGGGCTGTGGAGCATGAGGATGAGCAGGAGGGCTGGCCTGAGGGAGCGGGCTTGGGTGAAAGGTGGCTGTCCCAAAGCAGGACGCGGAGCCCTGCTGCAGCACCTTTTACATTTTTACTGTCAAAGAAATGCAAACTGGTAAAAAGGAAGGAATAAAAGTATTTGTTTTCTGTTACCCAGCTGTCACAAAGCACCCAGCATTTGAGGGATGGGGGGGCTGTCTACCTAGATCTTCTGAACGTGAGTACAATGAGAAATTATTTGCTTTTGATACTAACATAGTGTTTTGCTGTGTTCTGCTGAAAAGGTCTCCAACTAAATTAGTCATGTTCCAGCTAGCAAAGGCAGCAAGGGGCCTGCAGTTTGGGGAATCACACGTGGCTTTTTCTTCAGGCATTTCTGTAGTTACAATGGGATTGAAAATGTCACTTTTGGAAACCCCGAGGCTCAGAACTATCTGCAAAACAGATGCAAGACCCCAGCACAGAACAACTGGCACTTGCTGTACGTCAGACAGTCTAAGAGGCACCGTCCTCTATCATCCACTCTGATAACGCAGGAAAAGGATGGAGAAATGCATCAGATTGTTTGATCGGAACATCTCTAACTACTGGACTGCAGAAAAATGGGCCACGCTGGCATTTTGCAGAACTTGGGTACTTGAGCAACCAACACTGGGGAGTAAAACCTGTACAACGCACAGGTATTGCCTGGCAATATGGGGCCATTTGAGCTCTCCAGCCCAGGAGCTGCATGATGTCCCCTGCCCCTGCAGTCCCCTCCCTCGGCAGTAACTGCAGTCACCTGTGCAGGGGAGAGGCTTGCTGCACCTCACCTGTGCTGCCCCGGTGAACCGGCAGCAGCTCTCCAATCTGCTTAAATAAGGGAACAGCCACAGTTTGACTTGGGGGATTTTGAAGATCTTCTTTGTGTTGGAGAGGAGCTGAATGCTTCACCAAAAAGTGGTTCAGGGTTTGGGGAAGACAACGTATGTGTGTGTGTGGGAAAAGGCACGTATCTAACCTACTGGTGGGATGACGTTATTTGGCTGGGTACCTCCATCTCAGACTGCCCATGTGGTGGCTGACCCAGGCAGGTGATGGGTTGTCTGGCTGTGTGTTCTGCAGGTGGCCAGCACCATGTCACTGTGGTGACCCGTGGGCTTTGGGTCCTGGGTGTGCTCCGGGAGTTCCTGGGTTTGGCCTCCAGCACATGGGAGCTCCTTGCTTCATGTCCTCACGTGCACACACAAGGAATGGGGAAACAGATGCCCAGGGAAATATTGTTGTTGTTACCTGGAAACTGGTGGCTGCTGGTACCTGCAGATTTGCTGGCAGATCACAGGGTTTCCCTAGTCTCAGGCCATTAGCGCCGTGCTGGATCGTGGGATTAGAGAAAGTGGAACTATCCCTAAAATGACAGGGGGGTCAGCACAGCCGGGGTTGCTGAGCCAGCAGCTGTGCCGAGGGGGTGTGCGGCTGCAGCCTGTTCCTCTGGATTTGAAG
>JAVJGJ010000037.1:92788139-92805432 GCA_035590215.1 Microhierax caerulescens
GGCCGCCGCCCCCCCCCCGCCGAGCAGCGACGGCCGCCGGCCTCCCCTCACCTGGGCCGCTGCCGAGCAGCAGGGCGGCGGGGAAGGTGAGCAGGGCGAGCACCAGCAGCTGCGACAGGCGCCTCATGGCGGCGATGCCAACGGTGACAATTCCCCGACACCCCCCGGCGGCCCGGCGCCTGCCGCTGCGGGCCGTCTAAATGGCGGCGCCCTCCCTCCGGGGCCGCTCCCGCCCCGGCCGCGCCCCCGCCCCGCCCCGCCCCCGCGCCGCAGCGGACGTGGCTCCGCGGGGCAGCAGGCGGCCGGTCACGTGCTCCCGACACGCGGCTCCCCGCCGCGCGTGTGCACCGCCCCTTCCGCTTCCGGGGCGGGGCTGCCCTGTGCTCCCCGCCTCAGAGGGGGCGGGCTGGAGGCGCGGCCCTGGGCGCGCAGTGCGCATCGTCCCGCCGGGCGCCGGCGGGGCGGGCTCGCTGGGCGGGCGGGAGGCGGCTCGTGAAAGGCCGGCGGCGCGCAACAGCGCTCGGGTGGATTGGGAAGGGCCGAGGCGCCCAGAGGCGGCCGGGGAAGGGCCGGCGGAGCCCCGAGGCGGCCGGGCAGGGGGTTCCCGCCGCAGGGGTGGGGGCGCCTCACGCCGGCCGTGCGAGGCTTCAGTCGCCGCCGGGAAGGCGCTGCATGGGGCGGTGGGGCCACGGCACCTGGACGGGGCAGGGGCGGCAGGGCCAGGTGCCTTGGGCGCGGGGCAGCGTGAGGGGCTGTGCCCTCGGCTCAGCTTGCTTGCAGCGCAGCGAGTGCCAGCCGTGGTTTGTCTTCGCTGACGTGTGAGGGGGGGCTAAAAGCCGATGAAATCTTTGTCAGAGTAGGCTGAACGTACATACTAACACCCTCCTCTGCAAGGGGCAAGGGTAAAGCGTATTACCGGTCCAGGTGCTATCAAAATCTCACAACTCCACGTTGCTTTAGCATAACTGTGTTTAAGTCACGTGTTTGATCGTTTAATTTTAAACGTTTATATGGGTAAAGAGGTTTCCCAAAGCGTGATAGGCAATGTACGTGAAACTGATAAATTTTCTTTATCCCGGTGGATCTTCTGTTACATGAAGTGTAAAGCATATTCATATGGAAAGTCTTCCCAAATCCCACAGGGAAAACATTCAGTGAAAATACCAAGGCCAAAACCAGCCCCCGAGCTCTCCCTTTTCTCCAACAGTTAATTCAGTGACTTGCGTACAGGGCACAATGAAATATGACAAGTGTTAAGTCACATTCTGTATTTTGCACTAACTTTAATTTGACGTTTGAGCATATGCAGTTTGCTGTGACAGCAACGAGTCTTTTGTCTCTCATTTTCCATGTTGTTTTCACTCATTTGATTTTGAACCTACAAATTACACCAAAAAATATTATCAAAAGTTGCCTTTCTAGCTAAGCCTTATCTTAATCATATTTCTAACATGCTGAAAATGTTACTGAAGTGCTGTAAAGCATTGACTGAAGATGAAGTGTGATTATGAAGAAGAACATGCATTACTACTGATAAAAGTATTTCCAGTCAGATAATATCCATCCAATGGTATGATACTACTTTTTCTCTAAATCTCTTCACATTTGTTTAACAATGATCTTTGGCCAACCATGTTTGACTTAAACTAGTCATGGTTTTGTTGCAGTTGGAGGTGTGTGTGGTTGGTTGATTGGTTGGTTGGGGTTTTTTTGGAAAAGCAGCCAAATTTTTTTTTTTTTCCTGGGGATGAAAAAGAATACTAGCTTACTATAGGAGGTTTTCTCTTTAGCACTCTAGGATCTGAAACATTCTCTGTCTTCTAAGCAGTGACTATGTACATATGCTGCTTTTCCATCTGAGCTAACTGATGCTGATGTTACTAATCAATTAACCAGTGTGGTGCTCTTACTGACTTTGCATGTGGTGGGTGCACAGAAAGATGTTAATTAAAGATGTGTGTGAAAATAATTGAGATACCTTGACTAGCTTTAGCAAAACACTCACTGAGCCCAGCCTGACTGCAATATTACAGCTGTGCTTGAACACTTGTTAGGCTGTGGTTCTTCTATGCTAAATACTCTAGCCATATTAAACAATTTATAACCTGAAAGGAAAGACTGTATGAATAAAAACTGCAGAGATTTTTTTTTTTTTTGCAGACTGCTCTGTGTGTGTATTCACAGACATAACAAAATAAACATTGAAAATAGTTGCCACTATTGTAAATATTAGATATAGCATCTCTTACGTCAGATGCTAATTCTGAGAGGACTGGCATTCACTAAGAGTTCCCATTGCCCACGGGAATTCTGCGTGTGGTCACAGTTATGTGCAAGCATTGTATCCTTGCATTTAAAAAAACCTTTTCAATTAGAAATTACATGTAAAACTGTTATTAGGAAAAATGCCTTCAGTTTCATAACATATTACAAAAAGGATGAGCATTCTTAAAGCATGTGGACTATAAACAAAGCTTATCTCATGTTTCCAGTTTCCATGTTGAACTTAAATGATTTTCCCAATTGTGTGTTTCTTTTTCTGAGATAATCAGCAAAAGGCAAATAAATGTCTATGTACATATAGAGAGACGTATTTCTGCATTGATACTTGCTTTTGGCATAGCAAAGTGTTTAAGAATCTACCAGACTGCCTCTTCAGCGTTTACTCAGTGGTTTCTAGGAGAGATGGATTCACCAAAGTGCTTTTAGGAGCAGTGTCATACATGGAGTCCTAACCTGTTTTGTGCTTCCTGTTTCTTCGTTTTGGATGGCGTACTAGGATGTCTCAGGAAAAAGCTAGCTGAAATCTCACTAGGACAGTGATCTCACTTGTAATGTAGAAAGAAATTTTGTTTATGAAATCAGGAAGGCATTTTCACTTGCTCCCTAAGTTTGCCTGGAATTTTACATACTAGGAAAATGCTGGGGGCTTTTTGGTTTTTTTTTTGTTTGTTTGTTTGTTTCTCAGTTGTTTTTCTCTGGACTTTGTTTGCTATAGCTGTCCATACCTTGCAGTGCCACCATATGCCAAGAACTGCACTACTTCCCGATTCTCTTCAGGTTCAGGTCAATGCAATAGTTTTGAGAGTAAACCCCCCCCCAATCCAGTGCACACTGAAAAAGTAGCTCATTGTTTTTTGCCAGGACTTTTCACGGGCTCACAGATAAGACCAATTTTTCTGCTTTTTAGGAAGTGTCAAAAGATGTAAAATTTTTTTCTAATAGTTGTTGATTTCATACTCTTTATTCAGCAGTGCCTGCTGAAATCAGAGATAACACTATACTTCCAAGAGAATTGGATCAAGGATTCTCTCTTCATTGTTTTTTGTAGTTTGAAGAAATAATTCTATGGATATGGCATTCAGAGATTTTTTTTTCCTATGAATTTCTATAGTACTTTTCCTAATCACAGTTACTATATGTGGCAGTTATTAAATGTTTCCAATGAGAATCTCCCACTTGGACTTATCAAGCTGTTGTTACTCTCTCACACCACTGATTATAACTTTGGGGGTTAAACTTGAAACTGATGCAAGGGGAAAGTCATATTGCAAACCTCAGTCCTGGGAGTCCTGTCGGCTGCTTCCAACTGGGTGGTAGTACAGGACATAAAACAACATTCACAGGATGAGGTCTGCTAGATTTTTGCGTGAATTGTTGGGGGTTCTTTCCCAAGTTTTTTTCTTCACAAGGAAGGAATTTTAGTTACCCTATTGCAGCAAAATTTTCTCAAAGGTGCACAGATTCCTTACTTTTATCTGAAAAAAACAGGGTGGGTGGTGGTACCTCTCCGGAGAGCAACCTGATACAAATGTATGGAGAAATTGTGTTCCATGAGCTTGACTAAATACTTAGATGTTTTTCTGAGAAATGGAAAAAATCAACTGAAAAATCTAATAATCTAGATAAATTTGTCAATGCTAGACATGATTATTTAATCAGATTTATGTATTCCATACGCTCCCTATAATGGCAACAGGAAAGGAGCTTCGGAGCTCCCTTTGGCCTAGTTCAAGGCTGTCCACCTTAAGACTCTTTGTAACACTTTGGTTGAAGGTTGGAGTGATTGGTTTTGCAATGTATACAGCTTAAAGCATGCAGATTATTTTTGGCCACCGGGTTTTTTATCTTACATCTGCATGAAGAGGAGAAACAAAGCTGTTGACACCAAAAGATAAAAAAGCTATTTTTATTCCACAGTGCAAATTAGTTAGTGCTACTAATTCAGTGATAGTCTGGCTATTTGGTGATCTATGTCATTGTGGATGTGGAACTCATAAATCTCGTCTTTCTCACCAAAGAAAGGGTGCTGCACTGTAAAACTGGGAAACTACAAAGTTAAAAGTCCTAATTTCTGAAGTTCCCCAATTGCATTTAAGTCTGTTAGTTGTCAGACACTAGAAGAGAGAACCTGTCTACCTTATTTTCTTTAAATGAAAGATCAAATATTTGGAGTTAAACAGTTTAGCTGTTAAATTACTGTGTATAAATAATAAATAGCATGTACAACATTTTTAAATTCTGCAAGAAAATTTAGCTTGAGAGTCAAAGTGAATTTGTGGTTTTGGTGGTACTAGACTGAATATTCATCATATCCATTTAATTATTTATCTACTAATCCTTGTATATTGGTTGAAATCTAGCTGGAAATGCAAATCAAACAAATTGGTAGGTGTGAGAGTTTGCTTGTGTTAGAGCCTAGGTGGCACAGTGGCTTAAGGTACCAGCATTCCCTTTCCCGTAATGTGGAGTCATAGTGTGGAAGAGTTCAAGAGTGGCAATGAATCTGACGGCGTAGTTCTGGATAGCTAACTGGCACGCCTCACAGCTGCTGACAGCTTGTTCTGGAGGGGCTCGGGGCTTACACAGACATGGATGCTGTTCACTAGCAGCAAGCTCCGAGATGCAAGGCTGCAAACTGCCTGCCCGCAGTTCAGCAACCGATCCCATGTGTTTTTCTGGCATCAGAAGTAAAATGGCACCAATGTCTACTGGTATTTTTTTGGGCTAGTGTTCCAAGTCCTTTGATGCACACTTTACTTGGTTTTGTACTTGATTGTACCACATTACAGTCCTGAAAGAGGGCAGGGATGTCTGGTCGCTGCAAAGAAGGCAAGCCCATTTCTGAACACTGTCAGGTCCATATAGTTTGTCTTCTCCGGCAGGTCTATGTAAAAATACGGGTGTGTTGTTGATAAGGCATAAGCCTTTGAAGTGGATGAGGAAGAGGGAATGAGGACATCTCTGTGCTAGAGAAGTTAGCTGGCTAATGAGATCCTAAGCACTGCTAGCGGTGTTCAGTTGTCCTGTAACAGCACTTCAACACAACCTTATCCTTCTGCTGTGTTTGTATAACAAGGTGTATGACAACATACATACGTTTTATCGACTATGTGTATTCACGCGTCCCTGGAGTAGCTGTCTAGCCAGGAGCTAGTAGCAAGTACTCAGATAGCAAGCTGAGGAGGCCTGCATCTCGTCTTGCATATTTATTCTTAAGACATTAATGGACTGCAGGGCCCCCATCAGCTTCCACACTCCATTATATAAACTCTATATGAACACAGACAAACAAGAAGCAAGAGAGAAAGGGGCAGAGTGCACAGTAATATTTATGTTAGCAATGCTCACTACATCCAACCAGCCTCCAACCTCTAATTTTTATCATTGTGAATAATGATGACCTCTCTTCAATAACTTGATCTTGGAAAGTTTTCATTGTGATTGCTATATTTTTCATGTACTTCTGTAACTAAACATTCATGGCAATAACATTTGGGACTCAACTGTAAATTGTATCTACCATGACTGTCTTATGAAAATTGTCAGTTGCAGTAGCAATGTTTAAGGACAGACTGTCAGTGATAAACCCTGAGCTGGAAATAGTGCTTTGTGCATTCTGTGTGGAGCCTCTTTCTAGTATGTATCTTAAAACATTCTTTTAGCTATAGAATCACAGCTATCAAATGTAACCAGCTGTTCAGATCTTTGTATCATGCCCTTCAGTCTGTATATTCAGTTATCTTCAACTACCTTGGGCTTTTCTCCATTAAATTTTATCTCATTGGCCTGAGAGAGAAGCCTGTAAGAGTAAGTTACAAAGCAACGAAACCTTTTTATTAGGCACTCTGTCCCTTTGTGGGACATAAGGAACATCAGCTCCTGGGCTTGCCTGGAGAAGGTAAAGCCTGCAGAGTAAAGGAGCTGTAGGTTCAGTTCACATAATTACTCTCTGTTCCCTCTTTGGGTGGAAGTTACTTCTAAAGGATTGGTGTACATTCTGTGACACTGCACATAGAGTACTGTACATAAATAATTTGACTGGTTTAGGCTTATACTACAACGGAAACCTTCAGGTTTGTTTTAGGAGTGACTAATAGAAGGATGTAACACCTAGTATCACAGGTGAAGGGATACATTTTTCTGAGTTATTCCCAAGTGACCTAGAAATCTGATAATTAAATCTCAATAGGCATTATAATGATAGAAAACTAATATGATAGTATGTGTAATGCTGGGCATAATTATGTGTTTACTGGAAATAATGAGCAATAATTTGAAGAGTAAACTTCCTTTACCCGGAGGCACATGGGAAATGTGATGAACACACTGAATCAAATGGCTTTCATTATCAGTCCAGCAAAAAGGATTACTAAGACTTCTGTGTTCTTGTACTACAGTGTCATAGTTTAATACCAGACAGTACCTAAGTCCCACGCAGCTGCTCACTAAAACACATGCACATACACCCCGCCAGAGGGTTGGGGAGGAGATCCAGGAAGGAATGTAAAACTCTGGGGCTGAGATAAGAACAATTCAATAACTGAAATAAAATAAACCCAACAATAATAATAATTATAATGGAAAGGAGGCAGAAGGGGAGAGGAATGAAATCCAAAGGAAGGGAGGAAATAAAACAAGTGATGTACAATACAATTACTCACCACTTGCTGACCAGTGCCCAGCCAGTCCCAGAGCAGTGATCCACAGGCCTTGGCCAGTTTCCCCCAGCTTATATACTAAGCATGATGTCCCATGGTATGGGATACCTCTGGCTAGTTGGGGTCAGCTGTCCTGGCTGTGTCCCCTCCCAGTTTCTTGTGCCCCTCCAGCCCTCTCGCCGGCAGGGCCTGAGAAACTGAGAAGTCCTTGAATTAGTATAAGCATCACCCAGCAACAACCAAACCCATCAGTGTGCCATCAACATTGTTCTCACACCAAATCCAAAACACAGCACTGCACCAGCTACTAAGAAGAAAATTAACTCTGTCCCAGTTGAACCCAGGACATAGAGAACCTTAATCAGCTGGACAGACCCACGTGTACATTCCTCAAGGATTCAGGAAAGATTTACCTTTTTCTCCAAGGTTTTCTTTTCAAGAGTAAAGTTCTTCACCTTTTCTTGCAGTTCAATGACACTTTCACTCTTCCTGTTGTGTTCAGTGGTAGAAGGATGATCTGTGTCCTAGTGAGTGTAACAGTGGGGAAAAATTAACAGATAGAGAACTAAAATTTAGCACAAAATGTTTGAACAGATAGAGAACCAAAATTTAGCACAGTGTTCATCACTGTCTTTCCTTGGAGTTAATTAAAGAGTAACTGTGGTGTCTTGGCCAAGACCAGCTATGACAAATGGCAAAGGGAATTAACAGTAGAAACTGGAACGTTCCAGTTGTCTTAAGATCCTGAGCGCAAAAGCTACTGATAGGTAATTAAGATTGTATGTATTCCATAGATTTGGGGTTTGAGTGTTAAAATACAGAATGTATTCTGAAACCTAACATAGTGTGTGCGTTTGAGGCCTTCTGAGCCTCTGCTAAGATGTGTTTAGTAATGTTAGTAAAGGAAGAGAATCTAAGAGCAGGCCAGTGTTATTTGTCATATGTGGTGAAAGAAAAATTGTATTTTAAGCCTAAAATCTGTAGAATAGAGAAATAAATTATAACCAGTAAGAGAACATGCACACATAATTACATATGAAGTAATCAATAAATAAGGCGGCCACCTATGGCTATGGTAGAGTGTTAAGAAAGAATAAAAGGGAAACTGAAGATTCAGTTAATTCCTAGACATTGCACTTTACACTATGGGAAACGAACAAAGCAGATCCGTTTTCTTTGTTGGATGGCTTTATGTACTGCTATTGGCATATTCAAATCTGAACAGTATGTTCTGGGTCTGAACACTGTTCTCTTTCCCTGCTCAGGGAAGGACCAAAGCTCTTTCCACAAGGGAAAAACCCCAAACTTTATTATACCTATAAGAATCACTTTATTACTTACTCAGTTTTGCAAGTAAACACAACCATGTTGCGTTTCATTCTGGTTTTTATTTTATTGTGGCTCTATTTTTCATGCAATTTATATAAAAATTTAGCATAGCGAATCAATAAATGATCTAATAAGTGGTAAAATAACATGTAACCTTTGCCAGATGCACCAGGAGTGTTATCAAACATTATGAAACAATGATACAAGGATCATTAGCTGGAGGAGATGCTGACTTTTCAGAAGTTGAGATCTTTCAGAGTCACTGGGACTCATGGCACAACCTGTTGCTGTCACCATCTCACCCAGGTACTGGTGGTTCTGTGTCTTGGTTGGTGGGATGCTGCCTGTGCTGGGGTCACCCTCAGCTTCTGGCCCATCTTTGCTTGTGGATAAGCCCCATTCCCACTCCACACTCCCTCACCGTTAACCT
Organism: Microhierax caerulescens; assembly: GCA_035590215.1. Taxonomy (NCBI): domain Eukaryota; kingdom Metazoa; phylum Chordata; class Aves; order Falconiformes; family Falconidae; genus Microhierax; species Microhierax caerulescens. The sequence goes on from JAVJGJ010000037.1 coordinate 92,796,840, forward strand.
GGGATTTCTTGAACCCTGAGCTGAGTACCATGAGGCCTTGGTCCCAGGGTTCCCACATAGTTCCTAGTAAATCTCCAGTTCTTTGCTGAAGACTGCAGCTGGGCCACAAAAGTAGATCACTGCCCTACAGGCTTCTGCATCCAAAGTGACCCCTGCCTCCAGGTCCCTGAACTCTTTAATGGGGAATGAGTGAGGGTGTGGGGGTTTATAAATCAGATGTGGCTAACCTCTGCCATCTAGCCAACAGTCATTGTCAGCTCAGCAGAAATCTGCTGGCTCTCAGGAGCCTCATAGTCTACCTGGATGCCAATAAGAAGGTGAATACTGCAGAGGTCTGTCACAGGACCTGTCCATCTTAATATTTTTCTCAATGATTTGGAGGGGGCAAAAGTGCTTGCAAGGTTTGCAGATGGTGCCATATGGGGGGGTGGGGGTGGGGATGGGGGATGTGGGGCTGCAGTGCACAGAGGGACCTAGGCAAGCTGCAGGAATGAGCAAATGAGAACTTTATGAAATTCAACAGACACAGAATCCCACACCAGGAAAGGAAGAGCATCAGTCAACAGAACAGGCTGCGGACTGACTGGCCAGGGAGAAGCTTCTGCTGAGAAGGGCCTGGGAGGTCCTTGTGGATGCTAAGCTTCCACGAGCCAGCATTCTGAAAGGCCAAGAGCATCCTGGGCTATATCAAGAGGAGCACAGCAAACAAATCAAGGTAAGTGACTGTTACCTCTCTAATCAGTGTTAGAGTGCATCTGGAATACTGTGTCCAGTTTTGGACCTCCCCAGCACAGGGAAGATAGAAACAAAACTGTAACTAGAAGCTTCTGCAAAATTGAAGAAAGGGATGTCACACTGCATCATTTACAATCTGATCCTTTCATGCCTTTTCCCCTTGAAGAAGTTAAAAAAGGCCATTATCACACCTTTTTATTCCCTCATTTACTTCAAATAATAAATTGCAAAGTGTTTGATCACTGCTTGGAGTTAGATGATTACATAAATGCCTGTGTAAGACAAAATTCCACACTTGGACTCAAGTCCAGTGAAGGACTTAAGAGAAGAAGTGCTGTCTTACCTTTAAAGTTCTTATAGTATCTTCTTGGTCAGAACTCCCAGCTTGAGTCAGTGGAAATTCATCCCTAGAAGGGAAGAGGAACTGCTGCACATGGCAACTAGGAACTCTATCTGTTATAAATACTTAGGATGCTTACACTGTTTTATCAGTCTGAGTTATACCTTAGCTGTCTGTGATTCTCTGACTCTTATCTCTTTTTCCATCTGGCAGTTTCAAGCTGCAGGATGAGGTTTTGTTCTTGGTCTTTCACCCTCTGTTGCTGCAGCTTTTGGCTCTCTCTTCTGAACTCAGCAATCTGCTGTTGCATTTTCTTAATCTTAGCTTGTTCATTTTAAAATTCTGCTTGCAGGACTTTAAGCTGAGCAACCAGCTTCCATTATGTTTGGATTGCAGCTGTTGACCTTCTGCCAATCTGCCATCCCTTTCTCCCTGGAATTTTGTTTGCAAGGACAGGAGCCATTTCTGTGTGTTCTCCTTTTCCTCCCTTAGCACACACAGGGCTGAAGTTACAGTCCTGGCCTCATGTTTCTGTTTTTTTTTTTCTGAGATGCTGCAGTTCCTGTATCTTTTTGTCTTTCTTCCATATGGTATGATCCGTCTCCAAGCACTGTCTCCTAAACCTGGTCCAGTTCCTCATGCTTTATTTGAAGGAGATAATATGCAGATTTAAGTTCTTTTACATGCATCAAAAGGGCTTATTTTTCAGTTTCAGCATCCTCAAGACATTTGATAGCACTGGATGAAGCTTCCTGCGTGACCATCACCCAGCTGCTACCTTATTTTCTTCCTTTGTGAATTTGCCTTTTGCTTCACTCAGTCTTCAGTATCCTTTAACTTGTTTATGTTTTCTTCCAAATGCTGGTGCTGGATATTTTTTTGGTTTTAACTCTTTAAATTTAGTCTTCAGAGAAGCGGTTTCATAGTAAGAACCAGTAATCTTTTGGCTGTTTGGCCGTTTCTTCTGATTCCACTTCATCCTCCTAGCCACGTTATTTAGACCTAAAGTCTCTTGGTTAAGCAGCAGTGTTCTCCTGTCTTTAATCTTTTCCAGAAACATATCGTCACACTGCAGATCCATGATTTGGGTTTGTCCTTGCTGAGCCTGCTCTAGCTCCTTGATGACCCCACTAAATTTTGTAATTGTCTCCAAAAATGATGATTTTTCCAAATGGAAATTGGAATATTTTGTTCCACACATCTCTGGGAATGCTTCATAAGGACCTGGACAGGGGCTTCCTGTTCTGAGAGAAGAGAGAATCCCTTTATTTCTTCTGTCTCCTTGCTTTTAGTCTTCTTAGGGAGCAAGTGATATCTCAGAATGCTGGAATAAAGCCGGTCCTTACCGGCTTTCAGAATTTCCTAGGGGGAAAACCACATTCTCTCATCAACTAATTAGAAAAATGAGACATGTCACATGGCTTCACGCTAATCTATTCAGAGAAGGCAGAAAGGCGACTGAAGATAAATTTGAGTAAGCTTCACCCATACTGTTAAAATTACTCTTAGATTGTGTCATTCTGTTATTGCAAAATAGGAGGCGACACCCTCTGTTCAATTTATGCAAACTGTTTTTTCACTAACTTCAGTGGAAATTTTCCATCTGTGAAAGTAAGCCAATGTGGGCCAGTGTTACAAAACGATGAAAATTAAGGAGCCCACCCTTCTACAAGGCCTACAGTCCTTGCACCTGCACCAAGCTCCAGTGGAGTGAAAAGTCTAAAGAGTGTAAGTGTCAGATTTTCGCCTACTAACCTACTTGCAGTAATCTCTGATTTTAAAGCAAGAATTAAAAAAACACCAAGAAATCAAAATTAGAATATTGGCTAACCTGCTTGATTGTAGAAAGTGGAGAAAGAGAAATGTTTACATTAAAGCAATAAGAAATAAGAAGAGTCCCCCTGTGCTCTATGCATTGATCTATTTCCTGAATTTTGAGAAGGCTGATAAAAGGGAGATTTTACTCACTGAAGACAAAGGTAGAAGGCAAAAAAGATGTTTGTAATGTTACTGAATTAGTCTGTTGGAAAGAGTGAGACTGTGAGAATATTCTATAATATTTTATGTAATAGGCCGTACAATTTTTTTTAACTGAATTTCCTAGGTACTATAATAAAATTCAAGCAGGGGTAGGGTTTGATCCACCATTTTTAAATGTTTGGGTTTATTTTTTTTCTTACACTATCTGTAACTGAAAAATATAGAAAACTGTATAATCAGAAAAGTCATCTCAGATTCTGGTGGAAAGTCTCAGTATTTCCTCTTTTGTCGTACTGTATTACAGCCTTTGTACCTTTTTTCACTTCTCTGTTTGACTGCATCAGAGCTGGCATATATGCTGCGCTCTCATGGAAAGAATCAGATGATAAATATTGTTGCTGTCTCTCCAGTTCTTGGGAGGCTCTATCTGTTTTCTAGTGGCTGCCTACCTAAAGTGTGTAATTTGTGAACTGTAATAATCTGAAATCTGTAATAAATGTAATTAAACATAACTTAGTTAAAAAAATAATTTTTTGGGTTTTTTAAATAATTACTTATAATCTGAATGGAAACTTTAATGAAAATGCATTGCCCCCTACATTCATTACTCAGTCAATTCAAGGCCCAACTCCAGCACCTTGCATTTGTTATTCTTAACATTTCTCTTTTATATTATATTGCAATTTTTAAAAAAACTTGTATGAAGGGAATCACCCAAGGCCACACTCCGTTCAGCCTGTGATAGAGCTGGACTGAGTTCAGAGCAAGCTTAGCTCTTCTTAGCATAGGAGATTTTCCTTCTGAAAGTATCACCATTGCATAATGGACTGTTTCACTTAACCCTGTTGCAGATGAATTATTTGTAGAACAATTTGTGCGTGTTTCCAAATGAGTGCTTAAAGCCTGGGGAAAAAAAAGCAGGTTGCAGTCTGTGGCTGTAGAGGAAGTGTGTGGAAGCCTGGAGTAAAGAGGGAATAAAAATGAACGTGGAAATCCTCTGTCAGTGTTGTGTTTCAAACGATAAATGTTGTCATTACAATAAATGGGTATATTTACTTATTATAATCTATTAGTGAAATAAACCTGTAGGATAGTGCATTCTCTGCAGCTTCACCCACATGGATTAAGAGTCCTCCAACAGCTGGTTCCAGGAGAAAGATCAGTAAACAGGTGATCTTAATCCAGTTTCTGTTGCAGGTGGCTGTATGTTAAGGAAAAAAAGAGCACAGAGCATGCCTGCACAAGGACACTTCTCACCTCCCAGAACTGGTGGCCACCCAGATCAGGCAGCAACTGGAACTAAGCTAGGTGAACGTGTGTCTTGGTCTGTGACAGGGCCGTTGACTCAAGTCCTGGCTGTTCCCAAACCAGAAGTGAACCCTGTGCTGCTGCAGTACTTGTTTTGCAGCTAAGAGCACCATATGAGTCGTTGCACTGGCTTCCAGAGAGGATGCTTGGCCCCGAGTCCCTTAGCACACGGGCTCCCGTTTTGTTGGCGTTTGTATAATGTCTAGCGCAACGAAGCGTGGTGGGATTTGCCAGGTAACACAAGATAATAAGAAATCAGAGGGCAGTTTGGTTTTCATGTGGAACCTACCTTTCCTCTTCTAGACCTCCCTGGTGACACAGAGGGGAGGTGGTTTGGGTACCACAGAGGCTGAGCAGCGCGTGGGCCCCCAGCCACGCTCCCCCCCTGCTCTGCTGGAGCCGCCTGTGCCGGAGCAGCACCGTGGTGCCTCCGCACGCAGGTCTCGTAGGTTTGTCTGCTGGTTTCCCACATTTCTGAAGTTCGTACTTTACTTCTGACTGGTATTTTCTGCCTTACCAGCTGGCACTTTGCTATGGAGGGAGGGTATTTGACACAAGATTCCCTCTTCTATGCAAAAGGAGGAGGCAGGTGTGTTTAGGTCCCAGGTGCAGCAGGGTCAGAAGCTTCAGTGGCAGAGCTTGAAGACAGTGTGAAGTTGGAGCTTTAGAAATGCTGGACACTGGGTTGTAGCTTTGCACAGTTGGAGTCTCTCGATGGGTTGACTTTACAGAAGCATTGGGGGTGGAAACAACATCTGTTGCATTCATTCTTTTTTAAAGACTTCTTAGTGCAAGCATCCTCATTTGCTGCACAGTTGTAGATTTTTGATAGCCTTGACATATACCATTTGGATAATGGGAAAACATCTACCAAAAAACCCGCTGCATTCTAAAATGTTACCATTATGTACCAGGTAGCAAGAGCGCAGCAGTCACTTTTTAATTCTACGTTACATTGGTATATGAACAGGTCAGTAGGTTGGTAAGTGCAAGGGGCGTTACAGTGACCTAAGATGCTTCCAGCAAGCCTTGAAGTGGTGGAATTCCTTTGGTTTCAAGCAGAGCTTTATTTTCAGAAAGCCTGGAGAATCTCAGAATATATTAAATAAAACTCTATTGATCTGTTACAAAGTGCAGATCATCGCTAATATTTTAGGGAAAACAACCATGAATCTGTGGCATAACTGGTCATTCCCAGTCAAGAGAAGAGGCCCCGGCAGCGCTGTGTTTTTAAGGCGGCATTATTGGATATTATACAGATGTGCCACAGGGGAGCATGTGCTTAGGAGCGGCTGCTTCGAGCGGCCCCCACCGGTTACCGGCAGCGGGCGCCCCAGCCGGGCGGGTCAGAACAGGGGGCACAGCCAGCAAGCACGGAGCTCCCCTCGGTTATAAACGCTCCCGCAGCCGTTAGAGATACGCTGCCCGTAAGCAGCGAGAGCCCCCCGAGCCCCCCCCCCTGCGCCGGGCCGGCCCCGGGAGCGCGCACCGGGATCCCCGCGGCGGCGGGGCGGGAGCGCGCCCCAGCGGCCCCGCAGCGCTCATGACGTCAGGCGCTCACAGCCAATCCCCGCGCAGGAACCCGAGCGCGCCCCAGCGGCTCCGCAGCGCTCATGACGTCAGGCGCTCACAGCCAATCCCCGCGCAGGAACCTGAGGCGGGGGCGTGTCCCAGGTCCCGCCCGCTCTCTGCTTTTGGTCCCTTAACCGGCGCCGTAGCGGGCAACCCGCCGTCCCCCGTCATGGATTACCGGGCGGTAGCCATGAGCCAGGCCGTACCCGGGCAGTTTGACGATGCTGACTGCTCCGACGGGTAGGAGGTGGCGAGGGGCCGGGTGTGGGCCGCGCGGGGTGGGGTGTGTGCCGGGCCTGTCGTGGCGCCATGCGGCACCGGTGTGAGGCGAGGCCGGGCGGGCCCGCCGCGGTGAGGGGCCCGCAGCGGTGGAGGTGCCTGGGCCCTGAGGGCCCGTGAGGCGAGGCCCTGAGCGCTCTCCCAGCTTTCCTCAGTGGCTGGTGGTCGCCGCCGGGGCGGGCGGGCAGTGCCACCGCGGTGTCGCTGGGTTGTGACTGGGCCTGTGAAACCTCGTAGCAGAACCGTGAGTTGCTCAGGCCAGCAAATAGCTGCGATTCGTTTTGGAATTAGAGCGCGTTTTCTGTTGGACTGAAAGCTTAGAGCTTTTTATATTTATTGGGAAGCGAATAAGGTACAGGCGTGCGTTACGGGTTCAGGCCATTTTTCTTCTCAGTTTACGATTCCTTTAATTAAATCTCAAACGCTGGCAGAGAGTCAGCTTTGGGGCGTGTTGTGGCAGAAAGCCATGACATACTGTAGGCACGAAGATGTAAGTCAAAAGGGTGCATTTTTCCCACAAATTCTTTTTTAGGCCTGACTTTTTTCATGTAAATTGTGCTGGTGCCCTGAGTTACCAGCAGGTTGGCTGTTGGCCTCGGGTGGGATTTTGTGTAATACTTGTCAGGTGGAAACCTGCTGTGGCAGCAAGTGGAATGTTTTGTCTCTGGTGAAGGAGCTGGTTGGCCTGATCTGGTGTGTTTATCAGATTGGAGTCAGAGGGATCCAAATAAGTGTAACTTCAGAACAAGTTAGAAGGCAGCACTGAGGTGTAGTTTTAATTTAAATGTAGTCCATCCTTTAAAGGCAATGCCATCCTCATATATGCTTGCCTAAAGACAGGTGAAGTGAGAAATATCTCACGGAGAGCTAACCTTGTGAAATGATTTGTTGGGATAAATGTATTGAATTTTTTGTGTTTTTAGCAATCATCTGTAGTTATATAAACATCTGTATTTATTTGAAGTGAACTTTCACAAGACACAGAAACAGCTGAAGAAGGTGAGGTGACTGAGAACTGCCAGTTATGCATGTGCAAAGAAGTTAATGCTGAGGAAGGAGATGGTGATGATGACTACGATGATGAAGAGGAAGATGAAGACTGGGACTGGGATGATGAGGTGGGAAGACTCATGAAGCGCCACAGTTCTGCTGGTGGGTGCAATCCACAGGTACGTTGGAAGGCTGTTTTGTGAGCCCCAAGGGTGCCCAGGAGCAAATGGGGCTAACCTGAAGGCTTTGTTCTTTGCAAATGGACATTTCTCCTTGAGAGAATCCCCTTCCTTTGAGTCTCTTCCTCTGCCATGCCATATGCTTATCTACATTGTAGCTAGAGCTCTGCTTGTTTTCCTTGTCTCAAACCCGTTCGCTGGATTCTCTTTGTCACTGCACTTTTCCGTTTGTTTGTTACCTTCCTCAACTTTTTTTGCCCACCCCATTCTCTACTGATGTTGCTTACTTCTTGGTATTTGTTCTATGTGTTTTGAGCATCTTCCCCATCTTTTAGGACTGTACCTGCTTGTCACACCCAGGGTGAAGCAGGTTATGTTTTGGACCTAATAATGAGGGAGACAAAAGAAAGCATAGGAGGTGGGTGAGGTGCTAAAAGTGGATTAATTTAGAGTGTATGCTATTGACACAGAAGCTCTGGCATGCTGCAGAATGAAAAGCACATGTGATGTGAGAAGTGGTATCCTTAGAATCATAAGAATCATTTAGGTTGGAAGAGACCGTTAAGACCATCAAGTCCAACTGTGAACCCAGGACTGCCAAGTCCACCACTAAACCGTGTCCCCAAGCACCTCATCAACGTGTTTTTTAAACACCTCCGGGGATAGTGATTCCACTGCCTCTCTAAACAACCTGTTCCAATGCTTGACCACCCTTTCAGTGAAGAAATTTTTCGTAATATTCAAGCTAAACCTTGCCTGATATAACTTGAGGCTATTTCCTCTCATCCTGTTGCTTGTTACCTGGGAGAAGAGACTCAACACACACCTGCCTACAACCTCCTTTCAGGCAGTTGTAGAGAGCAGTAAGGTCCACCCAGAGCCTCCTCCTCTCCAGACTAAACAACCCCAGTCCTCTCAGCTGCTCTTTATAAGACTTGTGCACCAGACCCTTCACCAACTCCGTTGCCCATCTCTGGACACACTCCAGCACCTCGATGTCTTGTAGTGAGGAGCCCAAAACCACACACAGTATTCAAGGTGCAGCCTCACCAGTGCTGAGTACAGGGGGACGATCACTGCCCTTGCCCTGCTGGCCACACTGTTTGGGTACAAGCCAGGATGCTGTTGGCCTCCTTGGCCACCTGGGCACCCTAATGGCTCATGTCCAGCCGCCTGTCAGCCAGCACCCCCAGGCCTTTTCCCACCAGGC
>JAVJGJ010000037.1:92805446-92857655 GCA_035590215.1 Microhierax caerulescens
CTGCCCCCAGCCCGTAGCGCTGTGTGGGGCTGTTGTGACCCACGTGCAGGACCCAGCACTGAGCCTGGTTGAACCTCATACAACTGGCCTCAACCCATGGGTCCAGCCTGTCCAGATCCCTCTGCAGAGCCTCCTGCCCTCCAGCAGATCAGCACTGCCCCCCAGCTTGGTGTTGTCTGCAAACTGCTCGGGGTTCACTCAATCCCCTCATCCACATTGTTAGTAAAGATATTAAACAGGACTGGCCCCAACAGTGAGCCCTGGGGAACACCATCTTCTTACCTTAAACTTGGACACTGGAGGCTTAACACCCGTTTTGTTACTGATACCGATGTAACAGAATGGTTGAGGTAAATTAGTGGTGCATCATCTATCTATCTATCTATATCTATATCTATCATGTCCTACTCACAGCACTTGTCCTAATTTATTCTTGTCTTTAATTAGAGGTTATGCTGTCCGGTGTTGGTGAAATCATATTCAGATACTGTGTTTGGGGAAGTCTCCTTTTAAGAAAAGATAGCATCTTGGAAAGTTTTCTCTGTTGATTACATTCTCATTTTTCTCCTTGTTTCTGTCAGCTATTTCCCTTCCTTTTACAGACAGAAAAGTGTTAACGTGAGAGACTTGCAGCTCTGCTCCCAGATGGAGAAGAACCTTGAACTTGGACACTTTTTGGAATTTTAACTGATGCCTCACCTGTATTTTCTTTCTTTAATTAAGTAGAATCTGATGGTAATCCATATCCATTTCCTCACCCTTTCTGTTTTGTTTTTTTTTTTAAGGCTCTAGGCATAGGCATTTGAGCTGATTTTTGAAATGATACTCTCTTTATTTCCAAGGAGTATATGGAGAAGGCAACTTACATTAACAAATCCTTTGTTTCAGGCAAATAGACAGACCCCTAATTGTTATTCAGCAAAAATGTCTACCCCTTCAGACAAGGCTTTAAGGAAATTTGAACATAAAATTAATTTAGGTGAGTATAATTGCATTGTGTTCTTTTATGAAAACAGATACCACTCTGGGACATTCTCAGACTAATTCTTACTTTAATCTTAAACTAATTGAAATAAGTGAGTTAACCACTGCCAGACAGATTAAAAAATGTTTTTTGTGTATTTGAAGTTGCCTTTAGTCTCCATTAACCAGCTCTCATACACCTTTCTCTCCTTCTTCAGAGCCGTAAGGCTGTTTGATTGTTTTTTCTTTTATTCTTCCCCTTGACTTCTTCAGACCACACAAATTTTACTTTTCCTTGCTCCTTTATAGTAGCAAGCTGTTTGGCTGGAAGGTGCATGTCAACTCAGCTGTGATGATGTTAGTCACTCTCAAAGCTGCTACCACAGCTAAATTTCCTAGACAGCTGCAGTCCCCTGTAGTATTAGGGTGGTACATTGTGCCACAGTTACCTCACAGGGGCACAGTTTCTGTGATGAGAGAAGAGGCTGCTGTCCTAGCTGGTGAGTTTGATGTTTACCATGTGATGGAAATGGCTGCTCAGCTCAGCCTGTTAGGGCTAGAGGTAGCTGTGATGGAGGCCTTTTGACAAAGTAGTAAAAGAGGTGGTGTTCTCCTTTAAAATGAAATGGTTCTAAAATGAAGATTGAATAGTGGTGCCAAATTGAATATGTAGCCAAATACAGCAGCTGTTATACATTTAGCAATTAATCAAACACCATTTAAAATACATTATGGGGAGAGGATCATGGAGGCTGTTGCTTACTGTGGTCAGAAAAATGGCATTCCATTGTGATAAGGGAAAGGCAGACAAATTTAATGGTGAGACGTTGTCCAAGAGGCATGACTTCTGGATGATGTTACATCTCCAGGTCTATGAGACTGTCTCGCTCACCTGTTATTTCCTGACAGTCCAACTGTGACACGCAGACAGAGTGGAGAGCTATGTTAACTCTGGTATGTAGAAGATTCTGTGCTTGCTAACAGAGACCTCTCTGTGTTGTAACATTGTGTTGTGGCCTATCGACTGGCAGCAAAATTGCAGGGGCAGTTTTGAACGTGGAAAACTTCTTTGGTTTTGGGTGTTTTTTTTCATTTCTTCTTACATGTTTTTCAGATAAGCTAAATTTTGATGACTCCGTTATAAACAGAGTCACAGAAAAGTCTAGACAGAAGGAAGCAGACATGTGAGTATTGCTCATGGTTCTATTTTCATTTAAATAATTTGAACCCAGAAGAGTTGTTCTTATTTCCTACCGTGATCCCAAGTTTTGAATAAATTTATTAAGAAAACCAAAATTTGTACATAGTCTGCAAGCAGGTTGCCATTTGATCTTAAATCTCTTGGTTTCCAGATCAGTTGCCTAAATCATTCCAACTGATTCTTCTGTCATTGCTGCTGGTAGCACATCTGAATGTATTGGTGTAGTAAGACAGAAGTGACTGGTGTCATTCCACTAGAAAAGACTATTTTATCTGTTATACTCTTTTTTTCTAAACAGAGTTCCTTAAGCAGTTGGGCTAAAAAGGTATTGGAAACCTTTTGAAGGTTTCTCCTGGTGATTTGGTGAGGGAAAGGTACTTTTTTTTTTCTTTCTTTTAGATTTTTTTTAAAGCCTGCAGCTTATAACCCTAAATTGTTAAGATAGATACCATTTTCTCCTGAATGAGCATAATTCAGTGAAGACAAGAAGGTGTCTTAAGAGTGAAGAGCACTGATGTTTTGGAGGTTTTTTGGTTTGTTTTTTTTTTTCCTTTTCCCTTGCCCTCAGGAGAAACCTTTATTTTTGTATGAACTGAAAGCCTTACTTTCTGAGGCTGTCATCTTATCTTTGATACATTGTATCATGTTTTACTCTGTCAAAGTACTGGCTCCCTATGTGGGATTGTGTAATTTTATCTTCACTTCTGCTAGGTACCGAGTCAAAGACAAGTCAGACAGAGCAACAGTAGAACAGGTAAGTCCTTACTTCATCAAATATCTTTAAGTGGAACAAATAATGTGGAATTTTGGAATCAGTGGTAAAAGAGATACTGTAGGAAAAAGTTTTGCCTTAGAATTGTTCCCCTTGTTATCCTGAAGAGACCGGTTGTCCCTTCCTGTTTCTTTCATGTATGAAGGTTGTACTTGCTTCCACAGATGCTTTGGAGTTCAATTTTGTGCTTTGCATTGTGATTTGATCATATATGCATTGCAGAATTTCATCTTAAGCTTTTATTAAATTCCAAAGATCAAGAACAACAAAAAAGTTGGGTTTGCCTTTTTCCTATTTTTCTTCTTTAGCAAGACTGAACTATTACTATGTGAACCAGGGTCACATAGCTGCTCTGTTTCAGCTGTGATACCTGTATCTTAAGAGAAATTTTAACACATTTAATACAGCTGTGAGTGGGAAATCATTCTCTTGCATCTCTTCTAGAGCTAGCTCAAGGACATATGCTTAGTTTAAAAAAAAAAAAAGAGGTAATCATGTTGAAAGAAAAAGTGAAGTATTGTTCTAGAATCATCACCAAATTCTGACTGGTTGCTGTTTGGATTATGATTTGATTTTTAAGAATAGTCTGATGCTGTGGGTCTTTTGATATGGTTACTAAGGCTGGACTGTATTCTTAGGTTTTGTCCTCTTCAAAGACAGCAATTGTGCTGACTTTTCTGTATTAAATTTCAGGTATTGGATCCAAGGACCCGAATGATTTTATTCAAGATGCTAAGTAGAGGTGTCATATCAGAAATTAATGGCTGCATCAGCACAGGGAAGGAAGTAAGTTTTACTGCAAATGACATAATAGCCTCTTTCTCAGCAAGTTAGGTGGAAGCTTATGTTGCTCAGAAGATATATCAAAGTACTTGGTTTTAGTATTACTTTTTTTGTGTGTGTTACTTGATCAGTAGGAAGTTATCTTAAGGTAAAATGCAATTTATGTTAAAGGAAACAAGTTTCCCCAAGTATGAAAGATTTCTCAGAATACTTGTATGTTATCTTAAAGTGGTGGATCATGTTAATTGTATGTTATAACTGAAATCTTTGGAAGTGGTATGTGTACGGAAAATATTAAACAGTAGCTCAAAAAAACCATACAAACCCAGGTAATTCTTTCTTTATGCAAGACACTCCTGCATGTAGGTCAGACCAGCTCCACATGCCAGTGGACATGGGATTATCTAAATGATGTAAACAAAATTCTGTTTAGAATACTATTAAACCTTCTTGGCTTTTATAAAACTAACATGTTTGTGTGCTGCTGTTCTCAAGTAATATTGCAGATAATTAAAACCAAACCACAAATTTCCAAGTAAATGAATAAATTAGTTTTAGAATGCCTACTCATCTAGGTTTGCTTCTGAGTCCTTGAATGCTGATTAAAGGCATACTTCCACCCTGCATAGAAGTGTCAGTGTGAGATATTTAGGCCATGCTTTAGGGCCTAAACAGTGCACAGGCTCAAATTAACCCTTCACACAAGGGCTTGTTTCAGTCTTCGAAATGTGGATGAATCAGAGCTTTCTTCTGCTTTGGGGATTTTTGTCCCATGTGCACTGTCACACTCCTGCCGAGTCTCATGTACTTCCTATCAGTTGCCTCTGGTAGAAAAAAGATTTCTCTTGTGTGCAGACTGGGTGCCATATAGGGCCTGGGGTGAGATCAGATCTTTTTATCAGATCTTTTCCAGGTGTCAGAAGAAGGAGAAGGGAGAAGGTTATGTTGATTTTAAAGAGTTTTTCTTTAATGTTATTTCTTCCCTTTTATAATCGGATAGGCTAATGTATATCATGCCAGTACTGCGAATGGAGAGAACAGAGCAATAAAGATTTACAAAACCTCTATTCTGATGTTTAAAGATCGGGATAAGTATGTGAGTGGTGAATTCAGGTGAGTTTGATTTCTGCCTGTTTTTACTGGGGTAGAGGGCTTGTGTGAAAGGTGGTAAAATCACTGGTGCTAATGCTGCATTGATTGGCTCAGAATCCTTGTTGTCTTTTATTTCTTTTAGATTTCGTCATGGATATTGCAAAGGCAACCCAAGAAAAATGGTGAAGACATGGGCTGAAAAAGAAATGAGGAATTTAATAAGGTGATTCTTCCAGTTTTTATTTCAGCTCGCAAAGGTAACTGAAACTTTTAAGTTTATAGGAGGTACTCTCCTATTGCTAGAGTGTGGCTACCACTACCTTTTAGGATCTCTGGAGTATTCAAGGAAGTGTCTTAAGCTTCCCTGTGGGAGTGAAAAGAAAGAGGAGGGAGGAATAAAGATACTCTTTTGTCTTGCTGCTCGTGCTCTAAGCTCTTCAATGTCTGAAGTCTGACGTGAGTGAAAAGTGAGGAAAAGCTAGAAAGAGCTGCTGCTGAGTAACAGCACACTGTGTGATACTGGTTAATCCTAGGATTAACCTGAACTGTGTAAGGGGTTTTTTTTTGTCCAGCACAAGAATGTTTAGAGAATAGTCAGAGCCAGAATGGATGTGGCTTTTTGTATTCATTTCCTGGTGGTTATTCACAAGTGAGAGTTTCCTAAGTAGAGGAGCGTTTAATTGTGTATTACTTTTAAAGCAACAGAGCTTCTAGAGCCACTAGTGCACTGCAAATAGTAGAGTTTGGTTTTATTTCTTTGTGGCTTTGTTCCTGTGTTACAGGTTGAATACAGCCCAGATACCTTGCCCAGAGCCAATTATGCTAAGAAGTCATGTGCTTGTCATGGGCTTTATTGGTAAAGGTGATAGGTAAGTATCCTTAGCAAATAAAATATTTTTTATTAGTAGCTTTCCACAAAGGTTTATTAAAAACAAACCATCCAACCCTCTGAATTTACCTACTGTTACTTTTGGCCTATAAAATTAACACGTTACTCTTACATGTGCATGTGACTTGTAGAATACCCAGATATTTGCCAGCTACTACTGCAGGCAATCTGCATGATTCTGAAGCCTCAGTTGTGTGCTTAACCAGAGATTAAGGCAGGAAAGGCTTGCTGATCACACATGAAGATACCTCATCATTTTGTAGTACACAGTGTAGCACGTGTATTGAAGTAGCATGGTCCAAATTAGCTCATGTTGGAAACAGAGCTCCAGAATCATTGGCAAGTACATACCAAACTTTGCTGCCCTTCATGCTGGCTCCGTGCACTTAGGTGCTTGTGCTGTCTTGCTTGACACACTTAGTGAGCGGAAGGATCAGGTACAGCAATTAAAGAATTTGCAACTGGTATGAAGAAGGAAAATGTACTCACTTTCTGTTGTTTGTGTTGTAATTTCAAGGCCTGCTCCTCTGCTGAAGAATGCTCAGTTATCAGACTCCAAAGTCAGGGAGTTGTACCTGCAAATCATCCAGTACATGAGAAGAATATACCAAGATGCCAGACTTGTTCACGCGGATCTCAGTGAATTTAATATGCTGTATGTTTTTAAACTTTGTTCTGAATTATGACATCTAAAATGTATGCATTGACAACCTCTTTGTAAGAGTACTAATCTACCTTTAAGGGGAGGTGGGTTATTCTTTGTGATTGAGTTTTGTGACTTCTTTAATTATGCAGCTTTTAACTCAGATCTGAGCTTTCTCTGTTTAAAAAAAACAACAAAAAGACCAACCAACCAAAGGAAAAAAAAACCTATAAAAAAACCCTGAACAAAAATCCCTCACTAAAAAACAGAAAAACCCCAACAAGATAAAAATGAGTAAGGTATCTTTTTTTTTTTTTTCTCCCCCACCCATAACACTGCATGTTGTGTTCACAAGAAGACTATTTCTTGTAATAAACATTTAAGTTTAATAATAGCTCTTGTTTAAAGGAGGGGAGGGATTGACTCAAAAAAAGCCACCCTGGCCCTAATATGCGAGTTGCATGCTGGAGAAATATGTTAAGGTTGTTTGCTGGTCCTTGAGTTTGAAGCACACTTTGTTACCTGTTTTTTTGCTTGCAGGTACCACAGCGGGGATGTGCACATCATTGATGTGTCTCAAGCTGTGGAGCACGACCACCCACATGCGCTGGAGTTCCTGCGAAAGGATTGTGCCAACGTTAATGGTGAGTGGGCTGCATTTCAAATCTTGTCCTGATAACTGGTTTTCACCTATGTTCTTTCAGGTGTAGCTGACTGTAGGAACTGTCAGACTTCCATTAAAATACTCCCTCTCCTAGGTTCTCATGGCTTCCTCAGGGAGCAGTGTACTGTGCAGAGTTCAGAAGAGCCTATTCTGCTAGAAATCTTCTGGCTGAAATAAGTCACCTGACTGAATCTCAGATTTAAGATAGATATGAGATCAGTCCCAGTCTGCAGCAGCACCCGTCCCAGTCTGCAGCAGCACCCGTCCCAGTCTTAACTTCCCTTACTTAAAGGGCTGTGCAGACATACTGATGTTTCTTTCTGTGAGTGGAATCCACATGTGGAATTCCTCAGCTGGCAAGAAATTACCCTGTTACAAAGTTCCCTTCACTTACTTGTCCAGGTCAGCTGAGAGGATTGAGGCACAGAGTAATTTATTAGAGGTGTTATCACATGTCATATTATTTTGATAAA
This sequence comes from Microhierax caerulescens, assembly GCA_035590215.1. Taxonomy (NCBI): domain Eukaryota; kingdom Metazoa; phylum Chordata; class Aves; order Falconiformes; family Falconidae; genus Microhierax; species Microhierax caerulescens. The sequence continues at coordinate 92,812,927 of JAVJGJ010000037.1, forward strand.
CAAGATACCTTTATGGTACTTTTCTCTTGAAAATTTGGTCTTCACATGTTGGTGTGTGTGTTGTGTAACAGACACATCTCCTGGTAGGGTGTGTTTCTCCCTGAGGACAAGAAATCTATCATTGCAGGTTGCTTGACTGTTTTTGTTCCCCCTTTCTTTTCAGATTCATTTTTTCCTAATTTTAGAGGCTCTTGAAAGTCTGTGGAAAAAGAACTGTGTGCGTTTTGTTGCTATGTTTGTTGATACCCATTATGCTAGTTTTTCCTTGTTCTTTTTTTTGTTCATGGACTTCTAATAACTCCCTTCTGGCTCAGATACTTGCACCCTTGCTCTTTTTTCATGTCTTCTGATTTGCTCTCCCTAGATACTCTAGTGCCTCAATGAGTTGCACTGGTTTTCGTGTGTTTTGTTTGTTTTTTGTCAGTGTGACTTTCTTTGTGTAGTCATCCTACAGAGACTGCTGAGAAATATCTTGCTGTGTGCTCTGCCCTAGCTGTGATCATTGCAAAGACTTGTGGATCCACGGGCACAGAGAGCTGCTTCCAAACTAAACTGTTTTCATTCTTTCTATGATTCATTGCTCATATCGAATGATCTTCAGAGAACTTTAGTAGGAAATGCTTATTAAGCAGCCCTCAGTGTCTTTCACTGCTGCTTTTCAGTACAGAAGTGCAGCCTCTGAATTTGGTTATACTTAACTCAAGAAACCAATTCTGAGTGTAGTATTGAGGAAAATTCTGATATGTTAACATGTCTTCCATTTTAGGTGGAGCAAAATTAGGCTGTATTGTGTTTCAGTAGATACTTCTGTTTCTTTCTGGCAAAAGTTTGAGGTCTTCATTATTTTTTAAAATACATTTTTCATCCTAGTCATTGCAAGTACTACACCTGTCTTAAATTGTTTACTTCCTAGCCCCTACTGCATCAAGGCTGGCCCCTGCTGAAATTGATTTGGCTTTTATATTTACCAAGTTATTCTCCTTTCAGTATTTGTTGCATCTGGAAGATGAACAGTTTTTTTTTTTCAGATGGCCAAGAGTCATCTGATAACTAAACCAAATATGATGTAGTACATGCTGCTAAGGCTTTCCTAAGCCATCAGGGCCATTGGCTTGTGTAACTGTCACTTTAATGTCACAGCTGTAGATATTACACGTAATTATTTAAAATTTCTGTCTCTGCCCTTTCTTTTCTGGTAGACTTTTTTCAGAAGCGCAACGTTGCAGTGATGACTGTGAGGGAACTGTTTGAGTTTATCACTGATCCTTCTATCACAAGCGAGAACATTGATGATTATTTGTCTAAGGTAAGACCTCATAGCCTTGTTGCTTGTGTAGGAAGACTTGAACAACAAAATTGGATTTACTTCAAGCCCCTTCATCTCATTTACTCTATGTCCTGCTATTGAAGAAGCAGGTACATGACGTGTTATGCTAGTGCTTCAAAAATGTATACAGGTCTTTTCCATTTATACCATTATAGGATCACAACACTTTCATTCTATTTTGTCAACAAGTCTAAATTGTGGAAACTCAAATGTCTCTTTCAGGTGCTACTAAAACCAGGATGCTTTGAACTAGTTATATTTCTGCAGAGCTTCGCTTTGCCAAAAAAAGTAACCGTATTTATTATAGAGAATGGGGTCAAGAGTGCAGATTTGAGCATGGTGGGCTGAGGGAGGAAGGGGATGTCTTGGGGTAGCATTACTCCAAGGTGCCCAGTCTTCCTAGCCAAATACAGCAGCTGGCTGAACACATTGACTCTGGCAGGAGGTAAACTTATTCAGCGCTGCCAGCAGCACCCACATATTTCATCTCTAGCTGCCACTTCTCTGCTCCCAATTTGATGTTCCTTTAAAAAGGGAGTGGTTGGTGGGAAGGTTTTTAATGCAAGAGAAATGGGGTTCACGTGCTGTGCTCATTTGATTTGATGTAGATTTGATGTGTTGTTCCTGGTCAAGACCACCTGAGTGTGGTCCAAATACCAGTATAGCATGTGGATTTCCAGCTATTGTGTGCTTTCTGTCATGGTGGAGGTTAAATGAGACGGAGCTGTGCTGTGTGGTTCCCCTTCCTTGTGCTCCTCAGGCTTGCTCAGTGTGCATGAGAAGAGCCAAATTCCAGGACTGAGCGCTGCTCGCTGTATTATTCTTGTGCTCTTAAGTCCTGCAGTCATGCTGGGCCTGCCACAACGTGGTCTGGGAGGAGCAGCAAGCAGGTTTTCCCTGTCAGTGAAGCATATCCGCAGTTACAAGCACACTTTGCAGAAACGTCACTTACCGTGAGGTGTCGCTCAAAGCGTTTCCATCGGGAAAGCTTGAGTGTTTGAGAGGGACAGTGTAGAGTACAGGGAGAAACACAGATGGGAATGGTTAGTTGGATTAAGTGATGCAATTCTAAAGAGTGATAACTTTGTATTGTTTTATATTTCTTTAGGCAATGGAAATAGCATCGAAAAGAACAGAGGAGGAAAGATCCAGTCAAGATAAAGTGGATGAAGAAGTAAGTGAGGATTTTTGTTCCTGCTGTGAAATTACTGTTGGTCCTGCCTCTTCTAAACAATGAAAACTGTTCTCTTTTATTTGGCAAAATGTACAGTTGATAAGCAAAACGTTTTGTGATTCTGAGATGTCTTGAACTACTTGAAGTATTAAGGGGTACCATGTATAAAAGCTGACAGTGATAAAGTGTTAGAAAGCAAATACTCAATTTCCTAAACCAATATGTTAGCTTGTAGCTAGGCCCCTTGATGTATCTTCTAGTTCAGGTTCAGTTAACAAAAAACCTGAGCGGAGGGATCTGATTATGCCAGATGTAGCAAACCAATTATTCCTTTGCTTATAGAAGGGTACTGACCTGTAAGAGAGGTGGTTTAGTAGCATCTAAGTTAATTTATTTCTCTCAGACTTCTTGTGTGACCATGGCTAGTTTATGTCACTTCCTTTATAGAAGAGCAGAGCTGATTAAGGGCAAGCTCTGTGGAGGTGAGGGCCTCTGCTCTTTGCACAGCACTTAGTCTAGCAGTTATGGTAACGACATGTACTGAATTTGTACTGGGGTTGAGCTGACACCATGAAAAAGAGAAGCAAAACACTTCAGTCTGATCTGGTAGTGACTTAAGTTTATTGAAGGACTGTTTCAAAAAGACTGCATGACAAATTTTAAGCGTATTGTTGATACCGCAGTTAGGTTTTACTGTACTATACTGCTGCAGGAACCTTTTTTGAGTTGGACTGTAGGTTGAAGCAGGTTTTATTACATGAAGAGATTAAGTTCTAACAGTGCATCTTAATTGAATTGCCTCCTGAAGGTATTGTAAACATCAATAAAAATGTATGAGAATATCCTTAGAATACAAAACCTTAGGACTCAAATAGGTTAAGAGGAAGTTGAAAGTATTGGAGAAGTTTGAAAGTGTCCTGGTGGAAGCCATGCTAAGGAAGGAGCCTTATTAGTCATGATCTATCAATAACGTGTAGGTTGCATGTTAAGTCTGCTCCTGAAAAGGAAAAAAAAAAAAAAAAAGAAACGCTGCAGTTCAAATGGTAGTGGATAACTGTAGTGTTCATTTTTAGTTTCTCTGACCCATGAAATCCTTCATGATTATTCTCTTAAGGATGCATAATTAGGTAGGAAAAACATGATGAAACTACATGTACTTTAGTAAGTCTGTGTTTCCTTTCACTCTACAAGGTGTTTAAGAAGGCTTACATACCTCGAACTTTGACTGAAGTTAAAAACTACGAGAGAGATGTAGATATAATGATGAAATTGAAAGAAGAGGATATGGCATTGAATATTCAGCAAGATAATGTGAGTAAACATGCTGAGGCACTGCAAAAGAGGAAGGAAATATGAATTCTTTCTGGAAACTGATAGTAACAAACAAAACCAGAAGCTGTGTTACCAAGACATGGAGTACTGAATATAGCATGATACTTTAAAATTGTCTGATTGGTACTAATGCTAACATTGTGGATTTTTTTCCTGTTTTTTTGTTTGTTTGTTTTTTGGTTGATTTGTTTGAGTTCTGGTTGTTTTTTTGTTTTGTTTGGGGTTTTGGCGTTATTTTTTAGTTAATAGTTTTCTGTAGGCATGAAGATTTAAGACTTGTTCTGATAATGTAACTTTATTTCTCTCTCCCTGTATGTAGATTCTCTACCAGACTGTGACAGGACTGAAGAAGGATTTGTCTGGCGTTCAGAAGGTGAGACGGTCTTTTTGGAAATCCTTCATTTTAGCCATTTTCAGGAGAATGCTTAAGGAATACAGAAAATGCCTCGTCTTGCAGCTGACACCGTGAAAGAAGCTGCTTGTTTGCAGAGTGACCGTTTATCTCCAGGATGGGTCTGGCATGACAGTGTGCCTGTGTTCCACGTGAAGTGCTTCCCTGCACTCTGGCTGATGCTGGTTTGCTTGAGAATAAAATTGTAATCTTTGCTATGGCCATGATCTCTGAAGTTAAAGTGGAGAGGAGGGAAGACATTTTCCAATTATGGAAGATGTAATCCATTTAAACTGTAGCACGACTACAGGTTTTGGTATGTTCAGGGTAGCTTTGCTGTAATCGTGTAAAGAGCAGTGCTGCAGTACAAGACATAAGATACTATGTCTTACTGTATTTGAAGTACCTGACAGTGAAAGTCTTCCATAAAGTACGCTGGATAAGAAGCTGGGTACTGATCAGTCTGTAGCAATATAACTCAAGGCAGAAGCCTTATGTAGGTTCCCCCTCCTTCCTTTGTAAATGTTATCTAGCAGTGGTGTAGACTTTGTTTTAACATGGAAATATAAATATGGGTGGGAACAGGCTGTGGCATAGTCTCCAGGCTTATTTAAGAATAAGTGAGTTTTCCAATGTAGATATTTGTGTTTGCAATAAAGCCTACATGCAGTGCCCCCAAGGTAGATTTGGATATGATCCAAGTAGGATTAAAAATTGGCTTCCCCATATGTTAGCAAATTGCTGTTTAACTTACGGAAACTAGTTTGGGAGTGCCAGTACAGCTGTGCTGTGAGCCCTGACCTAAAAGATCTGTCTCCTGCATTCTGGTTTCCTTGTTCTTAGTTCTGGATTAACCTACTTTTCATTCTTTTTCTTGAGACTCAGTGGTAGCTGTAGTAAAGGAGATGGCACATAGGGTTTCTTTGCAGCAGATTCTGTTTTGGTTTTGCATATATAGTGTATATATATGTGTGTTGTCACTAGGCTTCTTTGTTTTGGTTTGATACAATTCTATCTTGATGTATCTTGCAGATTCCTGCACTTCTTGAAAAGAAGTCAGATGAGTCAGAAACAGACTCTGATGATGGCAGCTCAGAAGACTCTGATTCAGGCTGTAAAGAATCTGTACATCCCAAAGATAAACCTGCTGAAGTTATTGTGGACAAAAAGGTCAGTTGGCCAGGAATTGTCTATTTTTCCCACCTCTGCTTATGTGACAGAAAAAAACCCCAAACTTAGTTCTGAGTCATTCTTGCTACCTCTTGTCTTAAGACAAGCTATGGACTTTTCCTGTTGTGGAGGATGAGAGCAGAGAAAGTGAATTTCATTATGGATGCTTTATTAATGGTGTATTTATGTAGAGGAGCACGTAACATAGCTCTCTGTAGCCTAGACAAAGCTGGAAGAGACACCTCTTCAGGGAATTCTAAGGCTACGTAAAGCAGAATTTAGTGAAGCCTGGGTAGCTCTTCGGTGCCTCTGGCTGCTCTTCCAGGCTTTAGTGTTCATGTTTGTGGTCATGGTCCCTGATTAACTGCCTTATGCCCAGGGAACTGAGACCACCGTCTGCAGAACTGGAGATTTGGTGACAATGTTTGAGCCACAGTGGCTTTTGCAGTACTATTAGTACAGACTGGTTAGCTTTGCTGTGGGCAAGAAATGTAACACTGTCATGCAAAGGGATTATGGTTTGGGGTTGTTTTTTTTTTTTTAAGGTTTCATTTTTCAAACTGCAGAACAAGTATGCTCTGTTTTGGTGAGGCTTTTCTGCAAAGTATCACCCATGGGTAAGAGAGGCTTTTGGCAGCCTTTTAGGTGCTGTGCAAAAGAAGGATGAAACTTACTCAGCTTAGGTTCAAGATTTGGGGGGTTTCTTGTTAGTTTTTTTTTTCCTTGAAAAGGTAAGATAATACATTCTGCTTCCATCAAATAAAAATGCAGTGCTCTACCAGATACTTTCTACCAATCTAGAACTGCTGCCTTTCAGATGTGAAGCAGGGAGGTCTTTGTCACTTCTCATCCTGATGGATAGGCTTTCATTTGAACTTCTTTTTGTCCATTTTTAAGCTAAGATTTTTGGTAATGTGTTCAGTTTCAGGCTGAACAACTGATGAACAGCAATTACTTGCATCCCCCACCCCATTACGCTGACTTTGCGTTTTCCAGTTGCGTGTAGGCTCTCCAGTGTCTGGCACAAATTGCAGTGTACTGCACCCTTCCTTGCCAATCCTGATGGTGATCATCTTGTTCTGAGTTACCAGGAGTTACTGGATCCCTACTTTTGCATGACATATAGAAATACATACTGTAGTAGCCCTGTGGGTAGCGGAAAACTTAGATCAGGCATCCTGTTGTAATCTTAGGTGTAAATAGCATGAGCTAAGAGTGTCTCTTATTCCCTTTCTTCAAAGGTTGCATGAATCTCAGGTTTTAACTGGTTTGAATTTTGCCTTGTCACTAGCAGTGTGCAGCTGCTAGCTTCGCCCCTAACCCTATACTTCCTATACTTTGTTTCTCTTTTATTTCTTCCTCCTGACAACATTAATTTATGTGGTGTGTTTATTAACTTGTTAATATAATGATTGATTTACCTGCTCAAAATCTCCCATTCCTTCCGGCTTTAAATGAGTGGTGTTTGGTCCTTATAGGAAAGGAAAAAGATGGTTAAAGAAGCCCAAAGAGAGAAGAGAAAAACCAAAATCCCAAAGCATGTGAAGAAGCGGAAAGAAAAGACTGCAAAAATGAAGAAAGGCAAATAAAATCAGCTTTGGCTTGGGGAAAGGGGATGGTTTGTTGTGGGTTATTTAGTCACTATCTTTTTTCTTTTTCTAAAATTAAAAATCCTTTATTTATATACATACAGTATTAACTGTGAGGGTGGTTTTGTTAATAACATGGTGTAATTGTTTGAACAGAGTATATGCCATGCGTTTCTCAATAGGAAAGAATGAGTTTAACACTTGTACATGTTAAAAATAATTTACTTGTGAGGTTTAACTTGTTGTTAAACTCGCATTGATTTCTTCCTGGGGGCCTTATGCCCCTGCCTCACACTGCATGCAAGCTAGTTCAGTTTGTTCCAGAGCAGTGATTTGATTCAAACAGATGCTTGGAGGAGAGGCAATGGCGGTTCAGAGACCTATGCCTTCTTCACAGTATGGAAGCAAATTGAGTTAGCTGTCTTCTCGCAGGCATGGTGCCTTTGCTGCCTCCCTTTGTTTGTGTTACCTTTGATATTTTTTAATTGAAAGCTGAGTTTTGTGATTTGGGAGGCAGCTGTCCTTGTTGCCTAGTGCCTTTCTGAAGCAGTCAGGTAGGTGTACCCAAACAGACCAAAGCCTAACCTTTCCCCCGCCTTACCCTTATCCCAATATAGGGCACTCTTGCTCTTAAGAATATTATGAACCAGGTATTTTTTTTTAAGCTGATCAAATGAGTATTTACCATCAAGATTAATCATGTGTGTTCAAATTCAAGGCTGTGTAAAGGCTTGCGGTCCATGTTGTGCTAAGGTGCTCCAGCTTCCTCTTAGGGAGAAGTGACAGGCCCACTCTGCTCGTAAGTGACCCACCTGGACTGGGGCAAAGGCACCATGCTGAAGACAGACCACCTTCTCTCTTGACAGCCACTTTGACCACCAAGGCTGACAAGTCTTAGGAGAGATGTCCTCCTCATGCTGTAGCACATCAGCTGTCATCCCACTGCCTGCAGTTTCAGAACACTGTGCCAGCACAGAGAAACGTTCTGATTCCAGTAAGTGTCTTGATATGTTCTCCCACATTAGGGGTGGAGTTGATGCCATGGGGATTTATGCTTACAGGACATACATCCTCTGATGACAGAGGACAGTGTTTATCCAAGAGTGGATATCCAACAGTGATGGGTTGGCCAGGGGTAAGGTGAAGCTTCTTTCTGCTCCTGACTTCCCACACCCAAAAGAGAGATGATGTTGGCCAGTTGCACACATGGTTGTGCTCCCCAGTCTGACCTTCATAACCTCTTTGGTGCCTTTGGCTAGAAATCTTGTAAAAGAGAACTGGTCAGTGCTTCCAGATCTCTCTGTGCTCCCTTTCTTCCTATTTGGAGAGGGGTTGATGGCACTCACATACAGTATGCATGCAAGTGTAGACAGTATTGCTGGAGCATGTTGGGAAGCAAGACTGGTATTTCCTCAGCAAATAGGGATGTTTGTTGGGAGACTGAGATGAAATACCTGCATTTTGGAAAATGGCATTACATCAGGTGCAAGAAAGAGGGTGGCCTCTAACTTAGTAGTGAAGGGAGAAGGGAGTGCAAGAGCTACATTCAGAGGTGAGGGAGTACCGTTGATGGCCATTTATCTTAACGCCGTGGGCCTAGATGCTGCTACATGCATGGACACATTATTCTCGGCTTTTTCTTGCCGTCATGGGAGCTTGTGTAGTGGCATAATCGGGCAGAGGTGGCCTTGGTGATGGCTACCCTGAACCTGACTGGCTGTGTTCATAGGTATAGTGCTGAAGGTGATTGAAACAGTAACAGCTTTGTGCCCTTTGCCCTTGAAATCCCATTGTATCAGGGATTCTTCCTGCTGACTGATGTATGTGTCTGTGGTAGCAGTTGTGGTTCGTGAAGGTCTGTGCACTCAGGAAGTGTGTGTAGGGACCGGGGGTTGGTGGGGGGCAGGGGATTGTGTTTGAGTTGTTGCCTTCCTCCAGCAACAGGTTATGGGCTGGGAAGACCTTAGCGTTTTCAGTCAAGTGTGCTAAGCTTAAGTGAATCTCTAAAGATCTTTAACTTCGTGTAGCTCAGCAGTGGATGATTTCACCAGGAAACTGGTCCGTGGCTGATTGGTGTGGGTTGGGGGTTGTCAGACACGAGAGACAACCTTTTCATTGGGGCTAGGTGCTCTGAAGACAAGGATGGATGCTAGTCCTTGGCAAAGAGCCTGGAAGCCCCAGAGGCAGTGTTCCACTGGGGGTGTTTATCTCCTTTACCTGAGGAGACACTTCAAAGAAGGGAGGCTGCTATCATCTGTACTTGAGGGAAGAGGAAATGTCCCAGCCCACATAACCTTGTCTTCCCTGCAGGCTGTGCACCACAGCCTGATCAAGTTTGCCTAGCTGTAGCCATCCTGTAGCGTGAAGGTGGTCCTGAATCATTCATTTAGGATTGGAGTCCTGCTCACAGTGATGTGCAACAGGACTGTCTGTGCAGGCTGTGCAAAGCATGAGCTGTCTGCCTCAGGTGTCTTCTCTAGGGTGTGTTTACATAGTTGGGGTGTTTGCAGAGCACCTGAGGTGGAGCATGCCAGAAAAGCCCACGTTGTGCAAGTGCAGGTGGCCTGGGGATAGCTGTTGCAGCTAGGTATGCGCTCGTTGAGGTGGGCTTTGAGTGCAGTTCGTGTGTCCTCGTCAAAGATGTGCAGGTGGGAGATGTATATAAGTGAGGCAGTCCACAGGAGCGAGGTGGACCAGGAGCAGCTTGGGCTAGGACCATGAGATGAGCCACCTTCCTGCTGATCCCTGAAGCAAGAGAATGGCTGTTGAGAAATCTTAGTCTTAACTACCAAAAGACACTGGTCTGATAGGGGGTGGGGAGGATGGGGATGAGATGGCATGACTTTGTATCCTGTGCTAAAGAAGAAGCTTGGAAGTTCAAAATGGCACAGATGCTCAGTTATGCTCTGTTGATATCAATGTATGATGAGGTAGGGCTTTTTCTCTCCAGAGTCTGGGATCTGACAAGGCACACTCACTTTGTTTGCCATAGCAGCATGTTTATGGTTGCCCTGCTGCTGGCGCCTGTGCAGGCAGAGTACTGCCAGGGCAGGAATGCCAGTACCTTGCATAACAAGAACTGGGACACAAACAGCTCAAGGAAATGCTTCCCCTTTATCTTCCCTAATCTTCCCTACCTCCTTCCTCTCCAAGATTGCACTTACTAGTAGGGGTCTTGGGTCTCTTGGGGGCTATTGCAAGTGTTTCAATTGAGGAGCTCACTTGACAGTGTGCAGTACAAATGAACAGACCCTGGAGAGGTGGGCGTGAGGTAACTGGTGGGCTGTGGCTCCTGGAGATGACCCTGAGAGATTACTGCAGTGGTGAGGCTGAGTTTTGGGGGTGTGATGTCTACCCATAAGACTGAGAATTCCCTTCTGTTGACTGCAGACCTGTTGCTCTGCTGCTCACTGGGTGTTCCAGTGTGAAAGAGGAGCATTTAGATTATTGCTATTTTTTCCTTCTTTTGAACAAGAACATCTGTACTGAGGTCATGGAATAAACTCAATTGCTTTGTCACTGTGGCTTTGGGAATGTTTCTGCAAGCAAGGCTTTTTATATTGTCTGATGTGTTTTTTCAAAGCAGAAATGTTTTGTAATCTGTCTTCTCTGAAAATGAGTTGGAGTCCAATTCTGTCAGGCAATCGCTGAATTTTGACAGCTGCAAAAGCACAGTTAACTGTTAGCTGCTTTAATACTCCTTTCTGGCTAAAGTAGAAACACTAAACATCTAAAATACCATTTGTGAAATCAAAGCCCATATAGGTAAAATATTGAGTTGGAAAATTATACTATATTTTAATTTAAGGAGCATATAAATTTCAAGCTAAAGACAAAATGTGTTTGACCAAATCTTAAAACAATGTGCTGCCTGCAGCTCCAGTCTCTGCATCACCCAGTTGGCACAGGGAAGAGCTTAGCCAAGGGGATGGAGCAGCTGCCTTGTGAGGAGAGACTGAAAAGGCTGCGTGAGACTCCTGCGTTTGGCGAGGAGAAAGCTAAGTGAGATTGGAAAGGTTTTAAGAAATCATGAAAGCAAGCAGAGTGAATGCAGAAGTGTTCTCCACCAAACACTGCAAATAGTGGAGCTAAGAGGAACTGGCCTAAACGAGTGGAGGATTGGTGTAAGAGGCAGGAGAAGGTACTTTACACAGAGTAGGCTGTTGTGGAGCGTTGCTTGTGGTGTTTACACCAGTGCAGGTAAGCACAGGCTGAAAATTAGTTGTCTAATCTGAGATGCTGTTAATTTTTCTAGGATTTTTTTTCTTTAGAACATGTTGAGCATATGAAAGACATCAAATTCTCAGGCACAGGTCAGATGCTTGGAAAAATGCACTTGAGAGAATTTGCGGCCCAGAGATTTAGTGACATTTGAAAGCTTAAGTGTGTAGAGTGGGAATATTTACGACTCTGCTATCAAAGATAAAAATGTACAAAAGCATTAATCCTGTCTTCCAGGGTTACTATATATATACTGTGTATATATATGTTGTGTGTGTATATGTGTATATATATACACACACTACTCTCCCAAGTAGTCCCATCTTCCCAGTCATTCACTGGCACTCAGTGGAGGAGGGATGAAGGGGAGGACTATGACAGAGATACTCCTAGCTAAGATCTGCTAAGTTCCAAAACAATGCTCATCAGTGAGGTGCTGGAGGTTTTTGGGGAGTTCATCTCCCATCCCCACCAATTCTCCTGAAGGGCCGCAGTGCCAAACTGCTGGCTTGCACTCAGAGCAGCTGGCATCAGGCATCCTCTCAGTTCCAAGGTCCGTGCCAGGCTGCTATGGATTTGTTGCTTCTCCCATGCTATGTATTTTATTACATGTAGCAAGAGAAGCATTGGAAGGTGGAGTTTTGTGGATTTGGTTTCCCTATGACGAAGCCAGTAAAACCAGCTTTGCATGTAAGGAGATGCCTCCTTAGAGGGTTTTCATTTCCATGCTGAAATATTTTGATTAAACAATGCAAAACTAGCTGTGACAGGCTGCATATTTGCTTTTGGCATGTGTGCTCAGGCAAGAGTCACACCTATGGTCCTTTGAGATACAAAAGAAGCGAGGCCAATGTCTTCTGAGGACCAATGGTCCTTCAGCTTTTGGTCACAGCTAGTGGAGAAGCTAATGCTCGAGTGCAAAGGTGAGAGATGGATCCCAGAATACTGGATTGCTTACCTGGTTCTCCAGCTGAATCTTTACGTGCTATTTTCACCTGTACAATTGTACAGCCAGAGTATGATACTGCCAATACGATGCACAGATGCAGAACGTGGCAGGTGCCTTGTCTCAGTGTGCCCATCGCCCTGGCCTTCTCCCCTGGGGTGTGGTTGCAGAAGTGTCTAGGGGTCTCTTGTCTGGTTATGGGGACCTCCCTGTCTTCACCTCCCACCACTAAGGAAATTAAAGGATTTGAACACTCAGTGAGTGAAGGAGGACCTAAGGAAAGTGTTTTTCACTCTAAATGAACTTTTAAAATGTTCTGTGGTAAACAGCTACGCAGATCTTTTTTTTTTCTTCTTTTTTTATTGAAAAAGCTAACTTTATAGGGCATTTCTGTAAAAATAAATACATAACATTATAACTGACTGTTTTTACAGTTGTAATTTTGATCCTCCTAAAATGTTACTAGACTTCAAAGCAAAGATGCTGACCCTCTGCCTTAGCATCTCATTGCTTTCTTGGTCTTGATGTAATCTTATGTTCCTTGTGCTAACTTTCATATCCTCTAGAGGGAGAAGTATGTTCTTGCTCTGGTTATATTGGAAGGTGTTTAAGGCTCCCTTCATGTATGAAAAGTGCTAATGATGTTTCAGTTCTCTACATAACTTTCTATAAATTTTGGTGTATTTGTGCATGGCACCTAGATTTTTTTTATTGCCCCTGTCTCGCCTCCTGAATTTGTAGTTCTTGGACAAAGTTTTGTACTTTCAGAGGTGATAGGGACTTCGTTTGTTCTGGGCCAGGCAGGGGCCGCAGCCATGGTATTAATGCTGGGTTTAGGATGAGATTCTAGATGGCATTTGACAAACACCAAGAAGACTAATTTTCCCCCTGTACATATGAAGGCTTATGGTGAGAATCTAAAAAATGCTAGTGATGCCATTTTACAACTGTCCAAACTCATGGGCATAAACACCAATCTTTTGTGTAAATGCAGTTGTTGACAATTGTTTTGCCACAATCACTAGCCCTAAACACAGTTTGAGTTGTTGACAGCTGCTTCTCCACCCCATGGTTGTTTATTTTCAAAGGATTGACATACGAACACACTTGGCCCTTCTTCATGACATGCAACAACCTGCCTCTGACCTCTGCAGCCTGCATGGAACTGTAAGCTCTCCTAAGCAACAATGCGAACGCTAGACCTAGCCTACAGCACTAGATTTAAGACTATCTCTGTAATCTAACCTAGAGATCCATGTCTGCTTTAGAGTTTGCAGAGGTCACAAGGTTGGGATTGTTGGGCAGGACTTGCAGTTGGCAGGTATCACTTGGGGGTTTTCTATGTGTGGGGTGTGTGTGGTTTTTTGTTTGTTTGTTTGTTTGTTTTTTTTAAGGCAACCGGCTATATCAGGCTGCTGCAGAACAGGATGAAAGATGTGCAGTGACCCTTCTCCTGGCATTAGCACTGGGCTAAGGGCTGATGCAAAGGCTAGTGATGGGGATACGAGGACAGAAACCTTGGTTCGTAGCTGTTCCCTGGAGAGGCTGCTGGATCCAGAGCATTTACTTGGCATTCTTGCTCTTAGGCTTTGCTTTTCATCCCCTTACCTAATCAGAGCCCCAGCCCCTGAAGCCTAGCATGAACTCTGTGCTCCAGGCTATCACCCCCCTACTCAGCCAGGGCTGGTTCTCTGTAGCTGGCTGGAGCCCCCCACTAATTGGGGTCTGGGGGCAGACCTAGTTTCTCAGTGCCTCCAGCCCTGAGCTCTAACCCCAGTTCCAACTCTAGTCTTACCCTGAACAGGAAAGTCCTGTATTCCCCAGGCATCATCCTGGGATGTATGATCAGCACCAGCTGTCATCCCAGTCCTCTGGCACCTAAATGAACAAGAAACAAAGCTGGTTCTTCAGCCCCTTCAATCCCTAACATAAACCTACGATCGGATACAGCCAGAAGCTTGCCAAGCTGATGCTGTCCCGAACCAGCCTTGTTTGGTGTTGCTTCAGGATCCAGAAATGAAATTATCTGTTCATTCCTCTCTATCCTTAGCCCTGGCTGTGGGTTGCCTGAAAGGTGGATGGGACTTGGGATGGGCAGCTCTTTAAAGTCTGAGTGAATGTTTGGACCATCAAAAATGATGCTGAATCCTGAGCAGGGAGATATGCAGGTCTGTTACCAATACTTTGGTTAGGGATCTGGACAGCAAGTCTGAACAGGTGTCGTTTCTTTCTGGATTCTTCACTTCACAGATTGGTGTTTGCAAGGCATATAAGTTAAAGTCAGCATTTTGGTAAGGTTACTGTTAGCCTATAAATAGTCAAAGCAGGTTGGAGTCAAGGTTTAGAGAGGTGGGGCTGGGTAAGCAGGCTTCTCCTTAGATCTACTAAGGATTGAATCTTGAGTCGGGGTCAGGTGTGTTGAGTTCTTTGGGGTAAGGTTTGCCCTGAGGGGGTAAGAGTTTTGGTCTGCACACTAGTCTTTGTGTTTGGGATGTGCAGAGCCTAGAGAGCTGTGAGTTGGCAGGACTAAATGAAGGCTGATGCTGACTAGAAATGGTGGAGGGTTTGCTGGTTGTTGTTTAAAATTAAAATTCTAATTTGTGTGCTTGAGATAAGGTGTTGCTTTTCATGCTTTTATACTTCTGGTTAGAAAAGAATCTTGAGGAATTGTTTGTCCTCTGTCCTTGTCAGGTTTCTCATTCTGTGGTCCTTGGACAGGCGTGAACTTGTGGACTGTAAGTGTGCATGTGTTGCAGACTGGGCTACAGCCAGGCATTTATGTGGACTTGAGAGCTACCACAATGCATGGTAGACCTCAGGTCTGAAAATACTTGGTCCTCGAGGAAATGTAATGAGATAATACCATGCTGCATGAAACATGCTGATTATACAACTTGCTTCGCTCTAATAGCGGTGAATATGGGAAACACTTGTTCTTTGGTGATAGCTCAAGTGATGGAGCAATGTTCTGGATAGACAAAGCTAGGGGGGCAAGAGCAGTTGTTGAGGAGGAGAAGAGGTTGGCACTTCGTGGTTCTGCAGCCCCTTTTGCACCATTGCTCGTTCTGGATGCTGTCACCAATCTGTCCACTACACTCTTGAGTGCTTGCCAGTTCCCTTCACTTGTAGGTCCAGCCTGACCTCAGCTCCTCACCTTCACCATAGGCTACACACCAGCTACACGTGGGGCAAACTAAAGAAACAGTGGGGAGAG
The DNA here is from genome assembly GCA_035590215.1 of Microhierax caerulescens. Lineage (NCBI taxonomy): Eukaryota > Metazoa > Chordata > Aves > Falconiformes > Falconidae > Microhierax > Microhierax caerulescens. The sequence goes on from JAVJGJ010000037.1 coordinate 92,828,291, forward strand.
CTGGAGACTCTTCAGGGCAGTTTTGTCTTGTTTGAAATGCCACTCCCTGTTGGGGGTGTGTGTGACTGAGGTGGCAGATGTGCAGTGACTTGCCTCCATGACATCAGGAGCATCAGTGCAGCCAAGGGTGTGATTCATTGTTGGGGATGGGTAGGGACCAGACCAAGGGCTCAAATCCTGCCAAAGGCTCGACTCCTTGTGTGACTGATAGGAGTTGAGCTTTAAGGTTGGCTTAAAATGGGGCTGAAGAGTTCACAGCTGAGTAGGGAAGACAGACACACAGTTTCTTGAACGTGTTGTATTTTTGGTGTTGTGGCACATTAGTATTGGTGCAGCAGGAAAAAGTGAATTGTTCCTTCAAAGTTGTTTTTAAAGGATTGAAAAGAGCAGTTCAGTAGTCAGTTACAGGTACAGGTGGTTTTTTTTCTTTTTCCTGAGCTTCTAATGGTTACTGCTTATAGCACTGAAAAATACTGAAAAAGAAGAAAGTACTGTATTTGTGTGACCTCTTTCAGTCATCCAAAGTGCTTCCATTAAGATCTACTTCAATGTTGTATATGTGATAGATGGTGGAGAAAAAAAGCCAGTCTTTTGAGATCTTTCCTCAAAGCTGAGCAAGCTTCAGCCTACAATGGAAGTATTTCTTAATAAATAAATAAATAATAAAAAGGAGCAAAATTTATTGTGTAGAAGAGTCATAAAACAATTTGAACTTGCCTTCAGCATTGGCTTTCCAAGTACTTAAATATAAAACTTTCCCAAGATACTAGCAAGTCAGTCCCTGTCAAACATGTTTTATGGGCTATTTCCCCTCCCACAAGTGAACCAGGAACTTTTGTCTTTTTCATTTGGGAAAACTGGTAGCAGTGCCCACAGACACTGCTGCTAAGTGATTTTCACTTAAATAGAAACGAGACATCAGCTTTCTGTGACCAGCCAGGCCCTTTTTTTGGGGAGTCCCTCAATTATGTTAAGTACTCTGTGGCTGCCTATGGGTTGTGCTGTGCAGAACTGAAGGATTACTGCTAGCATGGGATGAACAGTATCTGCTGTTTGCGTTGCTCTGTGTATGGCTTTGAAAGATGTTCAGTAGGTATGTTCTGTTGACAGTTGTGAGGCTGGGTGGTGTGATGGCCTTTGCTTTGTTGCTGACTGGGATGCTGGAAGCATTAGAAACAGAAGCTGAGAGTAGTAAGTTTGGTGGCAAGGTTTAAATGAAAATGAATTGTGTTTCAATCGAGTCTTGAAGGTAGTGCAGCCAGGAGAACCGATGAGTTTTGTGCTGAAAGGAAAGGGGACAAGCCGGAGAGAAAAAGAAGATGATGCAACCGAAATCCTTCGATGTAAGGTAGAGATTGCGTAGAGCCTCCAGTGCGTGCTGTTCTGTCAGCCTTGCGTGCCTTTAGGGTGCCAGTGTGTTGTGAGAGCACCTTCAGACTTGAGCCAGCTCTTTGCTACTGCTTATTGCTATCTCCTAGTTACGTTAGCTGGGACCCTGGGGGGATGTAAGCTCCCAGACCAACGCAGTGACTCTTGCAAAAGCCTCTAGTGGGTGATCTCTTCTGGGAGTTTGCTTTGTATGCAAGGGGCAGTACAGACAAAAGATACAAAGATTCATGTGGGAAGGAAGCGAAGAGCAGGCACATGAAAAACGTAGCTTGTTAGGAGCAGGTTTACTCTTAGGGTAGCTGTAGCCTCACATTGCTGAGTGGCTTCCAGGCTATTTGGTCTGGCAGTGTTCATCAGGCTGCACAGGATGAGGCTATTGAACCACTTGTGCTTTGGGTGAGGCTGTGATGCACAGCCATCTTGTGTTGATACAACTTTTGGCAGTTGAGCAGTTTGGTCAGGAACTGCGATGCTGCATAGATGTGTCTAAAAGAAAAAGCTGCAGAACTCTTCCATCTTTTGCCGATGGTGAGATCAAAAAGCTGAGTGAAGCAAATGATTCAATGGGCATGGGTGTAGGAGCAGTTACATGATTTAGGGCTATGAAGGAGTTTTGGTACAGGTCCAGTTTAGGGGCTGTCAGCATTTCTGGGAGAGGTGAATTTAAAGGAGAGGTTTAAAGGAGGATGGATGTAATGAGTGACACCTGGAATTCCTCTCATTTGTAAGAGGAGGATGGGTGGCTTTTGTGGGCGGGAGGTGGACAGCAGGGGAGGTGGTGCTTCCTCTGCTATTTCAAAGTGAGGATCCTTCCACATCCCTCTTACAGTGAAACCCTTCCAAATGCTACGGGCCAAATCTTGTTCTCAGTTACACCCATGCAACCTTACTGAAGTCAGCAATTGTCTGTTTTGCAACTGTTGCCTGATGCAATAACTTGAGGGCTACATATCTTAAAAGTTTTAAGATGTGCTTGCATTCCCAGCACTGTGACAGCAAATAATGCTGGGCATGAAATTGCTGTTGCCTGAGTAATTGCTGAAGAATAACTGAGGTCAGTGGCATTGCATGGTTGTAACTAACTGCATGGGGCCAGGATGTATCTGTGAGTTCATTGGGACCCAGGAGAGATGGGCCTGTCTCTCCCTCCAGCTGGAATGCCACTTTCCCACATCAGACACTCCTTGCAGTAATTATACCCTTTTTAAACTCACCCTTTAGCAATTACTTGCCTAAGCCCTGCCTCAAACTGACATCATTGGAAAGTCAATAAAAATACAGCACACTTTCAAACCATCCCAGGAAAGCAGAATACTGTATTATTAGTAGTATTTCAATGCAGCTGTTTGCTGATTATTTTCTTAACTTTATCTCGTAACAGAAGGAGTTTGAGTTCTCTCCCAGCAAATGGCCTCCAGGGTGAGCAAAGTCCTTGTCTTCAGTGACACACTGGCCTCAAAGGGCTTTGTGCTGGTTCCTTTCTTTTTAACTTTCTTTGCAGTCCTGAATGCTTTCTTCTGGAAGACCCAATCTTAAGCTTCTCAGATCTCAGAATGTCAGCCATCACTAAACCAGCAGTTGTCTTGGTTATTGTTTTTCAAAGTACTTCTGTGTTTGTCTTTCTTTCCTTTTTTTAAAAAAAATAATTTTCAAGTTGACCACTTTGTTAAAAGCATAAAGGCATATTCAGAACTTGCATTTGCTCTGGGAGAGAAGAAAACAATGGCAGCTTGCTTTACTTCTTGAATGTTGGGCTTTTTTTGTGGTTGTTTGGTTTTGTTGTTGGTTGTTTTGTAATAAAACTTCAAATGGCTCCATGAATTGGACCGTCTATAAGGACACAGGAAGCTATCACTATTGTTACAGGTAAAGCTGAAAAGTTGAATCTGAATCAGAGCAAATAGTTGAAGGGTTTAGGATTTTTTTCCCATTATGATCCTGTCTGAACTGGCATACAGCTCATCCTATGACATCAGAGTTTTTCGGTTTGTTTTTTTTTGATTCTTGGTTTGCATGGGAACAGTACTCCAGAAAAAAACTTTCCAAACAAATAATAAGAAAGGAAACTACATGCAAGAAAAAAAATCAAGGAAGGTAATTGGAAAAATTCACAAGGAATGATCCCTGTTCTGTAACACCTGATGATGGAAGCATGAGGCTTTGCAATTGTAAACAGAATTTCTTTCCATCCTGCTTGGCAATCATATTCATTTTCTGGGTGTAACCCTTTCATGTACGCAGCTGCACTCCCCATTCCCATAGCTAGGCATGCCGGGTAAACCTTTTGATCTTGCCTTCTACCCTTTGCTTGCTTGCATTGTGTTTATTACAACTTTTTCAACTCCTCCAGACCAGGGTGTGATGGATGATCCTGGAGGAGCTGCCCTCTAGATCTCTGTGATTATACTGAGTTGATGGTTTCTCCTTTACAGGTGCAGGCAAGTTGATTTAAAAACAAAACAAAAAAATCTTTTTAGTAAAGTGAAACCTACTTGGTGTCAACTCCTTCCTCTGCTGTCGTGCTCAGGTTGGAAGAGTGGAGCTTTATTTCTGGCTTCCATTCCTGCCTGTGGCACAATCATCTCTTTGTATCATAAATGCCTTGGCTCCTACTGCCTCTTGTCCTTTGGTACCAGCAATGGCTGTTCCTCCAGAAGCCAGATGCTCTGGTCCCTGGGAGAGCACTCCTGCAATCAGCGATGTGCTTTTACCTTTTCCTTTCATCTCTGTCTGTTGGTTTGGTTTAGTTTTTGGTGGTACTGACCCACCAGCTGGGGAAGTCACAGGGCTTCTCCCACCATTTGCAGCAGGCTCTGGGGAGGCATTAGACTGAATCCTGTGCTGAAAGCCCCCGTTAACATATATCTCCATACTGTGACCTGGTAGATGCCACAGAGTGTTCAGAAAGGTACTGCTGGTCTTTCCAGCAGCTTCCCTTCCCCAGAACTATGGTTTTGCAAGTGTTTGCTGTATTTGCAAAGTACCGTAAGCAAAAACAACAGTTGGATTATTTTTTTTTAAACACACACCCCCCCCGATTTAATAGTTTAAAAACTCGTTACAGACCTTGGGCTCCTTGCAAAATCATTACTGTGTCTTCTTGCTGGTTTGGAGGTTGCAGCATGACTCTGATCAGCCAGAGCAAATGCTCTTGTAACATGTGATATGTGATATGCCATTCTCCATTTCCTGTTGTTTGATATTAAAGAAACCTTTTAATTTTTGAAGTGCTGTACATCTGCTCTTAGCAGGTTTGAGGAAATGTGAGAGTAGTGGTGCACAGGGGAGAGCTGTTGGGGAGAGCCAAACACCTTTCCCATTAGCTCTGTGCAGGTGTATCGGTAAAACTTTGGTTGTCTTCTGTAAGGTGACACGAAGCCATCATCTGCGTATGTCAATTGTGAAGCAATATCAAAAAGCACATTTCTTTAAAAACATATGTTGTCTTGAATGTTTATGCAATTTGGAGCATGGTGCTTTCTGGGTTTTTTTGGGTGTGCATGCATCAATGAAGTTGATCCTTTCAAAATATATACTGTGGATTTTTCTTTTTTTTATAATGGAGGAAAAAAACAGTGTCCCCAGATCATCATGTGATGCCTGAGGAGTTTGGATCGAATCGTGCATTGAAAGATGATGATATACAAAGCACATGCGTCAGCTCAGCTACTTTTTAATCTGTTCTGTGATTTGTCCACACTCAGCAGCTTTTTTTTGGCTGCCAAGACTCCAGCACAGCACTTCAGGCAAAGGCGTTACCCAAGCTACCTTAGTTGATGAAACTAAAGTTGCTTCCTGAGCGTTACTGTCCTGTACATTGTTGGACGAGCTGGCTCGGCATCTGTGGCCAATTTGGATGTCTGCAAGTGATTTATTGTGCTCCGAAATGTGATCGCTTCATGTATAGCATCTGATCTGGGACCACCACTGGGAGCCATCCTTGCTGAAAGTGAGGGAGAGATTAAAGCCGGTTGAAGAAAAAAGGGATTATTTTTTTATGGTCCTTCATGGTAGTTTTTTTTCCTAATAAATCTTTTAATAAAAGATGGAAAATTCTAACTCTCTGAAACATCTGAGCTCCAGTCTTTCCTGGTGGTTTCCTTTTGGTAGTGAGTTATTGGGAGATGACATGAAGGCTTGCAGAGGGCTGCCTCTTCCAAAGCCTGCGCAAGGGATTTCAAAACACAAATTAAAAAAAAAAGTTCTTGTGAGCAGTCAGGCCTGGATTAGCAGGGGAAATTCATTAGGATGCATCAAAATTAGAAGATTTGAAGGCAGCAGTCCTTCATGGTCTTACATATGGGTGAAACTCTGCAGGGACAAGCTGAGAAACAGTGATCTTACAGCAGGAATCCTATCTCTTTTTCTCTTTACTTTCTCAAAGTTATCTGAAATACACTGGCTACCTCTCAGAAAGGTTTAATGTGTTGTCATATTTGTTGGCAGTGAAGTGTGTGTTGTGTAGGTACATGTGAAAACAACGGTTGGCATGAATATTATTACCAAGTGTTACTTAACTAGTACTTGAATAGCAATACTTAATTGATACAGTCTGCGACTAGTGTCACAGAAAAGTACGGTCATGTATGGGTGTAGGTATTAATGCAGGGATTAATACATATTTTCTTATATATAAAGATGCACTGACCTTGTCTGATTTGCAATGAAGTATAAAAGCAATTATCATCAAAGAGGTTCATCAGAAAAAAAAAAAGTCATCACAGAAAGAGGTCAGAAAATATAATGTTTCTTAATTTTAATGAAAACAGATGGTATTTTCCCAATTCTTGAGTCGCTGTGAGGAAAAAAAAACAATTTTTCATCTCTTCCAGCAAAAATTGTTCTGTGTAAAAATGTTCCATAAATGTCCTTCTCCTTCCAACCACAATTTATTAATGTAAACCTCATGAGTCTAGTATGTAGGGCATATCCAGCTATGAATATTTAGACAATTAAAAAAATATATCCCTTTTGATATTTTCTCTGGCTGAAAAGTGAAGATAATACAAATAATGCTAACATATTTACAAAACTCAACAGCCTTGGCACAAATATGGTAGCATCCTAAAAGAGAAAAACACATGCAAATGTGTAGTACTTAGCGTGACAGTCTTAACATTTTTGAAAGAAAGTAATAGATCTATTTCTTAGTTATTTCCGTTCTAAGTTAATGCCTGAAGAGCTATCCCACAATAATAGTTCTGACCTGATGAGACTGTGTGTGGACATGCACTTTAATGCTGAGATGTGTTTTTGCAAACTCCGGGTAGTGGGGTGCATGGTATTGGTATGGTTCTTGGGGTATGAACGTGACCTTTCCTAAATGTGATGAACTTTCCATGCCAAACAGACGCTGTGCAGCTGTTGAGAAGAAGGGCATTCCTCAAGCAAGTGTGGAAGGATATTTCATCTATGGTTCTGTTTTGGTACCCCTTTGTGGCTGCTGTTAGGGGTTGAACAACAGGTTGACCTGAAGGTTGAGTGCCTTCAGGACTGAGAAAGGTCAGGTCTTTCCTGGGAGACCCCTGCTGCAGCGTGCCTGGTACCTCTCTGCTTGGCTAGCTGCTAGGTTGCTCTCTGGGGAAGGGATGGGATCTGGTGCTGTAATTGGAGAAATCAGTCAATAATGATAATAAACGAACGATTGGACCAGACTTGGTTTCAGTCACAGGGAAGCAGTGCTCACCAGTGCCAAATGCAGCACCAGCAGATGTGTCAGGTGTTCAAACCGCTGGTCTGCTGGGATAATGCGTCCACGAGCAGCGTGCAGACTTCTGTGGGAAGCCTTGCTAAACTGGGAGATGATGTGCACATGTGGATGCAGGTTTGCTGTCTATTGCTGAAGTCAGCGTCTGGGTGGAGTACAAATCCTAATTTTATAGGTACTGTGGTGGATCTGTTGTCCCGTGTGCCCAGTACACCCATAAATACCCACACCGTGTTATTACTGAAAGAGCAATGTCAGTTAAAGGGAAGATTAGTTGCTACGATAATTAAAGAATTATTGAAATCAAGAAGCCTTCACCAATTGCTATGAGAGACGCCATCCCTCGGGGAAGGAAAAGTGAATGCAGTGGAGCAAGTCACCAGTGATGCCTCACCTGAGTCTGTGCTGGGCAATATATCTGTAAATGAGCAGGGAGGGGGTGAGCAGTGGGGTGAGAAAACCTGCAGGCAATTCTGAGCTATCAGGGTGAGAATGTTGAGGGTCAGTTGAGAGGGGCTGCAGAAGGAGTTTGTGATGCTGACTGGATAAAGAAATAGTAGATAAAATACAGTGCAGAGAAGTGCAGCGTGGTGTACCTGATGAGGAGAGGGAAAACAATCCCAACCTTACGTATACTGCAATGGGTATCAGCCTGGTGGTTGCCATGCAAGAATGAGGTCTGGGGTTAGAAACGAGCTGTGAAAATCTGCATTATCCTCTTTTAAAAAAAAATAATCAAGTAAGTTGTAGGAAAGAGATGGTAAATGGAAGGGAAGGTGTCAACATGTCACTGTGTACCTGCATAGCTCTAGTGTCTCTATCTTAAAAACAGATTTGTAAAACTGGAAGTAGTTCAGAGAAATGTGTTGGGGGTGACGAGAAGCACAGAATAGCCACTCTGTGAGAATTCCTTCAATGGCCTAGGGTGCATCAGCAGGGAAAAGAGGGGCCAAACAGCAGTCTACAAAATTATGGAAAGGAGGAGGTGGATAAAGGAATAATGGTTTGCTGTCATTTCTAATGCAAGGTCTAGCAAAAAGCCAGGTTTAAAAGAAGATGATAATGATACTTATTCACAGTATGTCCATTTTAGACACTTAAGGTTTACATGGAAAAGGATTGTATAGATTCACAGAAGGGAATCTACTGCACCTGAGTCAAAACAGTCGCTCCTCTGATGCAGTGTCTAACTCAAGGCTCAGTGGATGCCTGAGAAAGATCTGGGGAAGTATTGTTCTGTGCTTGCCTTGCACATGTGCAGCTCTGTAAGTTTGTGCCCTGGACTACCCAGTGGGGGCTGAGGTTGATGGACCAACCTTTTGTTTTGTGTTCGATAGGCTTGTTTCTGTTCACAGCATCTGTCACTCAGATCCTTGTATAGTACTCAGTCTGCCTTGGGTGTAAGGAAAGGGATCAACCTGAGAAGTGGATTAAGTATATAAGATTAATTGCCTAAAGCATCCCCTTCCATATCAGTTAGTAGTGGTGCCCACAGCTCAGACTGGACCCTGGGCTGTGCATGTCCACGGCCTTTGGAGCCTCAGGTGATCTGAACAAAATTTATTGTACCCCTGTTAATGACGGTTTCTGGTTTACCAGTGCAGTATTGAATGGTTCAGGTGCCAACAAGCATTTTGACAGCACTGTTAGTGCTTTGCAGTTGCCCAGGTGGTGCACTATTACTTCTGCTTTGCCACAGGCAATTTGGTCATTGCCTGCAGTGATTCTTCTTGACCAGCTCATATGGCTTAAGTTGCCTGCTCTGTAATTTAACCTGTCAGCAGACATGGATATGGCAAGTAGCACATGCCACCTTTTACTTACATGGAGGAGGACTTGCTTACATAGAGCTCAATGGGACCATTTCTCATTTTTGGAGGGTGCAAAGCACAGGAAAGTCATGTGCTACTGTGCACACAGGACATCCATTTGACAGTCACACTAGGCAGAAGCAGACGGTGTGAAGAACATGATTTGAAAATAAGAGTTGTTAAAAAAGCCCCTATGACTTCTCACTTATTAATGCACTTCTTTCCCTGAAGATTGCATGGGTGTGGTGGGGAGCATGGAACGGGGCAGGTTCTTGTGCTGGCTCCGGGCAGCACACAGCCAGATGGCTGGTGGAGCCCACCGACACCTGGGGTGGTAAGGAGAGAGGGGAGCACGTTCCTGTAGCTCACTCCTGCCTGTGGTCTTTCATGAGGCTCTGTTTTGCTCCTTATAGATGATAAGAGCATGACAGATAGGAAAAGCAAGACGTTGCAGGACTTGCTCCTTCATTCATAAATTTTGTAGTACTATTTCTTGCATTGTAGTGAGGTTTAAGCAAGTTTGGGGTCCCTTTTGGCTGTAGGCAGCCTTCTCCTGGAAAAGCATAGAAGCTTAGTAGCTGTGTGGTAAGTAAAAGGTGGAGGAAAGGAAGAAATACTGTTGCCATGCCATGCAGCTGTGCAAGATCTCACTGTGGTTCATCTGGGGTCATGTGGGTGCTGGGCGCAGAGTGTCTCAGGGAGGAATTGCTCAGCATCTCCCCCAGCTAGATAAGAAGGCTTTCAAATAAAAGAATGGATGAAATGAATCACAAAATCTAGCAGGCACAAACATCTGCTGGAACTGCTGGTTGCCGCCTTCTCCATTGGGAAAAAGGGGGCAAGAAGCAAGAGTAGGACCAATCTCATGGAAGCGGTATCCTGAAGGATTGGTTTTACATGCAACCATGGGGGTGGGTCACAGTCTTGGGCCATGCAGCAGAAAGGGCTGTACTCTCCTGACGTCAGCTGGAGATGCCATCATTCCCTGTCCATTCCCGAGATGGAAGATAGTGCTGCTTTTATTTGGGTCAGCCAAAAGTGTAACAGGTTGGGACTAGTCGTAACAGGGTATGTTCATCCACACAAAGATTGAATGTACTAGTGAAAAAAGCCTTGTGACAAACTTAGCTGGGCAGCTTAACAAGCAGAATCTTCCTGGGCATTGCAGTGATGGGATGGGTTTTCTCTCCTCCCCCCTTTACCTGCTGTGTCACTTCTCATCTCTGCAGGCAAGGGACAAGGTCTGGCTTGGTTGTGATCTTTCTGCAATATAAAAGTTGTTTTTCAGCGCTCATGATCAGTATTGTTTGCTTGGCTTATATTGTCCTTTCAGGTTGAATACACAGCACGTTAAAAAGCACATAGTAATAGTGGAACTATAAATGTATTTTGGCTTGCTCCTCAGCTGCTGTAAATTATTCTGTATGCACTGAAACCTCCTGATAAAGTACTGCCTTATTACATGGCATAGTAAAAAATCTGTTTAAGCAGGTTTAAGAAGAGACGTTAATAAAGTTAAGGCCAACTGACAGGCAATTTGATGAAGTGGTTTGAAATAAAAAGCTTTTGACAGAGGTACTTGGCGGGATGGGTTTACGAGCTCTGCTGCAAAACACAGTGAGAGCACGATGACCCTTTGCAGGTTCCTCCCCCGAGGTCCCCAGGGCTGCCTGCGGAGCGGGTCTCTGAGTGGGCTGCAGCTGCCACTTGGCCCATTGGGGGCTAAACCGTGGGTGGGAGCCACATCTGCCAGCTTGGGCTGCTGGAGAGCACCAGGAAAGGCTGTTACAGTAAAAAGTTTTGTTTATAAAGGTGGCACTTGAGCTAGGCAGCAGGGAGCTTCACTCTCTTCCCATGCTAATTGTGTGCCTTTTGAGGGTGAGAGCATGGTAGAAGTAAGGCAGGATTAAAACCGGAGCGTGTCTGAGAACAACGCTCAATGATGACATTTAGTATGGGCAGGAGGCATCAACACTTAATGTCATTAAATGCTACATGCCAATCATTTTGTTTCGTGTTGCACACCGTGGCATTGGTTAGGGGTTATGAATTGGGCAGCGAGTCCTTCCCTGAGCTTCTTACCTCTTTTTCCTTGGTGTGGTATGCTAATGAAAGCCCTAGCCCAGCTCTTTCATCTTGTCCCATGTTCTCCTTTGTTGATGTAGAAAAGAAGCGAGGGAGGGGGCCCAGGCTGGAGAATGAGAGATAAAGGAAGTTTGTTTATGGCTGAGTCAGAGGACAGTCAGATGGAGAATTTTCCTTGTAACTTAATAGCTGCATTAATCACTAGGACTGCAGCTACTCCCACTGATGGCCAGAAAAAGAGCCTCGGTGTCCCACAGCTTTGCTGATACCGAATGAGTTTGCTGCAAAGGCGCCCTCCTAGAGCTTTAGAGAACTTTAATAGGCTTGTAGGATGCGTAAAGATCTTTAATTATCCTGCATTAAACACAGCCTAACCTCAGCAGGAACAATCTCTTTCAGATTAAGTGAAATTATTTTGCTTAGTAGTGATGTAATCAGAGCATCCCGCAGCAGCTGTCTAAGAGCGGCTGTTTCTGCAAAGGAAATAAGGTCCAATAACGCTAATACCTATACTAATATGGGGCTTACTGAGAAGCAATCAGTTTGGTATGGGTCAAACTTACAGAAGCCTTTGTCTGTCTATGCTCAAACACGTGTGTGTCAGAGTCATGTAAATAAGGAGGGTTTTTTTCTCCCTCTGATGTCCTTTAAAGAAGGGACAGGTAAGATTCTGTTGCTGAACGGTTTATCCCAGTGGGAGGGAGCTCAGCACTTTACCCACTGGGCTTTGGCAGGTGCCTTTTACTGAAGCTTTTTGGGCTCCCAGCTTTCAGCTGGATCCATGTGCCTTGGTGGCAAGCAGAGGTTTTCTGAAGTAGATGCTTGAGGAACTGTAAGCCCCAGTGAAAACAAATGAGACTCACTAAGGCATCTTTGAGAAGTCTCCATTAAATTGTTAATAAGGTGGAGGATCTAAAGTGACAGATTCTTCATTTATCTGAATAAGAATAGTACAAGAATGGGAGAAATCAGGGTAAAAGATTGCAAAACCTCAAATTATTTATTTCAGTTGTTCTCCCCTCAGAGATACTGTCCGCATGAGACACCCAGGTGCTGCATTGTCTCCATTTCTGGCTCTTTGGGTGTGCTCAGCCTCTGCTGTGGGCAGGGACGTGTTCAGTACTTCTAAAATCAGAGCTGTGTTCCCTTGCTCCCTGCTGGGTCTCCTCCCATGCCAAAGCAGGCAGCAGGCTGCAGCAGCAAGTGCCAGCAGCTCCCCAGTCCGCCCTCCCTCGCCTCTTGGACGGAGCTTACCCTTTCCTCCCTGCCGCTGCCGATGGGTCCCACTTATCCATGGCTTTCCTCTTGGCCTGCCCTGTGTTTGCTGGAGCCAACATAATGTCTACGATCCACACGGCGCACAGGGTTCAGAGTTTCTATTTATCTCATTGCTCAGTGAGTGTGCTTTTTTTATACCCCCCCTATAAAAATTACATCTCAGTGTCCCACCCCCTCCCAGCACCACGCTGGCTGGCCATTGCAGGTGTTCCCCCTACCCACCCCCATTGCTACAGGGGTCTGTTTTGTACCACCACAGCCCTTTTTTCTACACACACTCCACACACACATACACACACACACTTCTTGTTGTTGGCAACGTGACTGCCAAGCCAGGCAGTCGTTTTCAGTCTGGAAGGCGAGCGAACAGCGGGGAGGAGCTGGGGGGTGTGAGATAGAGAGGGGTGAGTGCTTTTGGCTCCTTGGTGCAATGCTGCGGCGGGGCGGACCTGTAGCTGCCGAGGGAAGCGGGCATTTCCTCAAGTTTAGAAAGTGGAAAGCTGGCTGGATCCACGCTGCAGAGTGCTCCCTCCCCACTGGCGGTTGGCCGTGTGGGTTATGTTCAGCCTTTATTGTGGTCCCTATATAATCACAGCTTGCTAGACCCATAAAAATAGCACCTCGTGCGCTCTGCAGGGCTAACTGCTAATTACTTGCAGCCATCGGTGGTAGAACAGACCCAGGCAGCCGTCCAGATGGCGTGTTCCTACCTGTGACCGAGTGTGAATGGTTTACGTTTTATTGATAGCGAGGGGATGGGAGGGTGGAAGCCACCTGCCTTCCACACCCATCGCGCCGTGCTGGGACAGCCTCTTGGGAGCTGGGAGCTGCGCCAGGGGTGCGAGAGGCAAACTCTCCCCTCCTAGCCCAGGACAAGGACATGCCCTCTGGAAAGCTCAGATCCAGCGCAGCTTTGGAAAGAGTAAATGGGAAATAGCTTGTCCTGGGGGCGTTTGGCTTGCGCGTTGATGCGGCTTCTTGCGAAGGTGGCTGTATTCTTCAGACTAAAAACTGCTAGCTGGTCAGCATGAAAGTCCTTCACATGTAAACAGGTGAAGGAAATACCTGTGGACAGTCTCTGCTTCCAGGTAAAAGCTTGGAATACATGGAAACTTGGATGTGCCACCTGCTTTTCATTTCTCCTTTGCAACTTTACTCTGTGTGTCCTCAAACGTCACCTACCGGAGGCTCTGGAAGATTCTCACCAAAAGATGGGTTATGGGCTGTTTCAGAATGCTTCTTATTAGTGTAGAAGAGAAAAGGAAGATGATTCCTTCTCTCCTCTTGAAACACAAACAATTCTTAGCACTGTTACAATCACGTTCATCAAGGAATTATCCAAGCTGTTCTTTTTTTCGTGAGCAATGTTTCTTTCTGAAAACCCCTGCTGGAGAGAGGATGTTGGAGCTAGATGAACAGCAAGGCCGGGCCAAATCCAGAGCCTCTACGCTCCTTTTCACACCGAATTTGCTCACCTCAGCTTTCTACTTTCCACATTCCTTGCTGTTTCACATGGGGTTGATGTTAAATAGTGTTGCTCCAGGATCATGTAAATAAGGGAAGTAGGCTGAGCCAGGCCATGTAGATAAAGCTTATTAAGGACTGGGTCATTTTCATTTCATATGCTGTGCGGTGGGAGCCTGCCTATTTCCCAGTTCTCCAGGACATGTGTGAAGATGGTAGAGAGAGACAAGGTAGATACAAATGGATCATGCTGTAAAAAGAAGGTAAGTTGTCTTGAGCAGGCTGCAGCTTAGAAACAATCCAAAAAGGTATTTCTGTGCTAAATTCTTCTGTGTAAGCAACAAAGCTATTTCACCATAAAGCAAATATTTCTCCAGGCCACATATTTGTACAAACCAAGTTTATGTGCCAGTCACCGAAATCAGTCTCTAGTCGTTTTGCATCTCAGGAGCACTTGTGCAGAAAGGGAAGTACTAAAAATTATGCCTGCGATGTGGATGTACATTTACATTTGTTAGTCTAAGCTGACATTTCGATATAAGAATACCAAGCTGGTGCCAGGCAGTACCTGATCTTCTGATAAGTCTTCCAGGGTACCATAAACATGGAATGCTACTTCACAGGCTCAGAAAGATGAAATTAATTACCTTTTCTTGTATTAATCAGAGGAGACCAGAACAAACAGTTAATTCTCCACACCACCCTTCACCCACAAAAGGCTGACTGCACCAACAATGAGCTATTTCCAGCTCATTTTGGAGCTCAGAAGAGACAGGAGTTTGCTTCCCACTGATGGGATAATGAATGCAATGGAAAATCATGCTTGTTTCAGTCAGAGCTCTTATATCCTGGAGGCAGAGACCATGCTGCAGGAGGAGGACCATGAGGTTCTCTGTTTTGTGGCCATGCCCCATCTTACCCCTCCTTTTTTCAGAAGGTAAGCTTGGCAAGAGCCGGTTTTCTGGTGTGCCAGGCTTCCCTCAGGATATGCCGGCTGGCCGGGGTTGCGAGGGGAGGGGAAAGGCACAGCAGCTCTCTGTTGAGGCAGCACCACTTGAATGGAGCATGCCTGAAAAATTCTTAACCACAGATCTGTTCTTAGGTGCAGCAAGATAAAAGGCATATTTTATGAAGGGAATACATTCCAGCATTGCATGTGCGAGTCAGGAGATGCACAGCGTGCATATGAAGGCATTGTCTGTTTATTTAAATGCATTATTTTACATCTATAGAATCATTTAGGTTGGAAACGGCTCTTAAAATCACCGAGTCCAACTGATAACCCAGCACTGCCGAGTCCACCGTTAAACCATGTCCCAAAGTGCCACATCTACACGTCTTTTAAACACTTCCAGGAATGCTGGCTCAACCGCTTCCCTGGGCAGCCTGTTCCAATGCTCGACAGCCCTTTTGTTGAAGGAATCTCTTCTAATATCCAATCTAAACCTCCCCTGGTGCAAATGTTTGTTACTTATGCAATGCTTAATAACAGATCTTGAGACCAACCTATCTGGCTGCGAGTCACGCAGTGCGGGGTGTAATACACTTTGGTATTTTGCTGTGGTGGTCTCCTTTGTTCAAAGACAATTTTTTGCATATACTGTTTTCCAAGGTGAGATGCAAAATGCATAGGTAGAACTGTGGTACCTGGGATCTTTTGTCAGATCAAGTAATGTATCTAAAAAGATAGACAAGCTTTCCACCTCTTGTATCTTTCCCCACCTAAGCTTTCCCAGCTGATGCCATACAAGGTACCACTTCTCCCATAGCTCGGCAGGACTGAGGTGCTCTACCGTTGTTTACTAATCCAGAGACAGGGGGAGGTTAAACTGTCAGCTTCATAGACCTGCAATCCAAAATGATCCTTTGAAGTTGATCTTTTTCTTCTTGAAGCTCTTAACTGCTCCTGTCATACAGTCATCTGAAGTAAAATCAGGCTTGCCCATCTTTCCAAAAGTCACACTTTAACTCGGCCACAAAATGCAGGTTTGATTCAAGATTAGATTTACTAGGTGAGATTACATAGTGTGTCTTGTGTCAGGGACCAATTATATTATCAAAACAGATCCTTCTGGCTTTAAAATGTTCATCTCTGTGAAAAGTAGCCAGCTGTTTTTCAGCTATGGCTGTATGCAGGATAGGGCATGACTTAGAAAATGGTCTCTGTTAAATCTCTTACAGTCATCTCGTGCTGGCATATCCAGCCGTTTGTTCCGCTTGCGGTTTCTCTGCAAGGCAGTGATTTGCTGACCTCCTGACAGTGGCTGAGGGCTTTGATGGATGAGAGGAAGGCATGGAAAAAATATCCTTTACCTGGTGCAGACTGGGATTCCTGCAGTTGCATGGCTGGCAGTCCCCAGCTATCTGCTCCCTTGTGCTGGAGGCACAAATTGCAAGTTTGCAGCCTGTGGGAGCTCACCATGGAATCCTGGCTCTCTGTATTTCTGTATATAATCTGCTGTATTTCATGCAGCAATCAAGTCTGCCCTGCATCTAGTAGCCATGCCTGCATTGCTTCTGAATTTCTGAGGAGTGCCTTCCAAGGGTTTTGCTGCTAAGGTTCATGCTGTACCTCAGCTCCCCTGAAGTTTAAATCCTCAGTATAGGGTCAACCTGCCCTCTGCTGAGTATTACATTCATAGAAAAACATGTACATTGCATGCAGAAATACGTTGTGTTGCTCCCTTCTGCCAGCAGTGATCAGCCCTCTTCTTGCAGGCACAAGAGAGACACAACGTCATTAGGTCAGAGGAGGGAAGGTCGGTAACTCACACATGGCAATTTTATATTGAATCCTTTGAAAAAAGGAATATACAATATTCAATACAGAATCTGTATTTAAAACTTGTAGGAAAAATCTAAATAGTCTTCATAAGTCCTTGCTTCCCACCATGGATTAGCTTAAGTGCATCTATTGCCGAAGGCAGCCTCCCTTCCTGCCCCATTGCCCCCCACAGCCCCTCTCTCCAGGCTTTCCTCTCTGCCTGCACTGAGTTTGGAGCCTCTTGCCTTCACAAGTGGTGCCCTGCCTGACCCCCTCTCTCTGTATCTGCTCACACATTCCTTCCTTATCTTGCTCTTATGCTGCTCCAGATTCCCTCCTGACCACAGATCATATGTGTTTACAGATCCCAGCTCCCGTGCCTTCTAACAAAACTGGCTTTCATCCTGACAGTGAGTCATATGACCTTCCTCTCTTTTTTCCAAAACCTTCTATATATGCATGAACCCTTTAAACAGCGGCATCTGAAATGCCTCTCCATCACTCTCCATGTTTGTATCTGTCTGCTTATATGATCAATGTTTATATTAGGTGGCTATTATGTTCTTCTGAATCTGTTCTAACTGTATATTTAACTAGACTGTGGTGAGCTTCAGGCAAAGGCTCTGCTGTGCATGGTTATACATCGCTAAATACACTGTTGATGCTCAATAAATAAGAACATTACTCATCTTTGAAATGACTTTAAAGCTACTTTTAGGTGAGGAAGCAACTTAAGAAAAATCTGTGGGGTGAGAATATTTGACTTTATTGACTCAATAAAGTCAATGGGAATTCTGCCAAGGGGTGTTTTTGAGTACAGTCTTACAATTGTTGTTGTCCTGTGGTAGGTTTACGTTATTAGTTTGCTTTGTCTTTATTTTTATGTAGATCAGATACTGCCTATGTAAAGTTCCCTTGCATTTTTAAGTGTTGCAGATTCAAATGACTTCTGGGTTTGTAAATTTGCAAATATTTCTACATTTTGCTTGTTAAAATAACGTGACTTCGCTGAAGCTTGATTTCTTTTCCAGGTGGCTCATATGGAGCTGCACGTCCTCTTTGGAGGGCAAGATTCAGCTTCAGGGTCCGCAGACCCTGAAATACGCTGAACACATTGCCATCACGCCTGTGCCTAAATACATGGTGCTGTTGCAAACTTCAGCCTGTAGAAACCCAAATGTTTATCAGTGTGAGAGGCCCCACCCCAAACGGTAATTAGAGCCAAGCTCATGTCATAAATCCGCTGGCATCCCAAGTGAAGCCGGTGTTCCCTGGGAATGGAGGTTATCTCCTCCTTTGGCTGCTGCTGGTCCTTTGAACTTCCTGTGGTCAGGGAATCCTTCTGTTTTCAGCTAAAATAACAATTATGAAACTACCTCTGCTCTCCTGGCCAGAGTTCATGTCTAATTAACTTTAACAGGAGTCATAATTTTAAGAGTGATTTCTCAAAAGCGTTATAACTCAAGACAATTAAGGCTTGAGAGAGAGTGCGCGAGACAGGGAGGGGAGGAAAACAGAGGCACTCCTTGGGGTAGGGCACTTCATGAGTATTAAAGAGATGTGACTCATTCCTGCCTCTAGTCCCAGCAGAAGTAATACCTTTTGAATAAGTTCTGCATGCTAGATAAAAACTTGTATGCTGGTGCAAAAATCATACCACGCATGTTAGAACAAGCACCCTGATGGGCTCTTCCCACTAAAAACAAGGGCACGCAGCAGTGGATGTTTCAGTCTGTGGTGTGTAAATTGGGCTATGGAAACTTGTCAAAGTCTGCAGAAAGAAGGGATGAAGGGGAAGGAAATGGAGACCAAAGAATGAATGAATGAATGGATTCAGTTGCTCTTCTGGAGCAGGATGTTTTTCTTCTTGTTACGCTGAAATATGTAGTAATGTATCTAGAATACTTCCATCAGCCAATTTGACAGGCAAAACCTGATCTTCCCGAGGACATGTGAAACTAGAAAGGAGATTATAGCAACACAGAACATAAAAATGCTGGGGGGCCCTAGGTCTGACTTTTTGTGCATTTATTTAAAGGTAGTTCTGCATGCAGCACTGAGGCCTTTGTATATATGGCAGGCATTCTTTTAAGCCAGGGCATCCCACAGACCTCTCACAGGAGTGATGCCATGGAGGACAACATCTTCATATGTGAAGGACCCAGGCTTCTGTGGACGTACAGATAATCAGGTTTTATGACAGAGGATTATAGGCAAATCTCCTGCCGCTGCTGCAGGGGTGATCCCTATCTTTACTAGTGGCATGAGAATTCTAGAGGAAATAGGTGGGTTTTTTAGCATAGAATTGGCTCAGAGCAAGGTTAGCTGGAGCAGTGGTTAAGACAGAGCCAACCAGCCACACAAAATCCTTACCAGTGTCCTGGGGACAGGCTGTTGCTAAAACAATGGTGGACTATTTCACTCAGGGGCTGCGTCCAGAGGAGATGTGAGATCTTTATGGAGGGTAAGGAGGTGGCAGCAGGAGGGACAGCTGACATCATGCGTTGTTACACTGATTAGCATCTGCCACACAGGGCATGACCACACGGCAGCTGAAGGTGCAACTGCAGCATGTGTCGACTCCACTGGGCTTCGTCTCGTGGCGCTGGCTCAGGGGGTAATGGCAGTATAACCACAGCAATGCAATATCAGCACGTAGCTGCCCGAGGCATCAGGCACCTATTCTGGTCATCAGCCATGCTAAGTCCCCGCTGCTGGAGTTTCGTTGCTGCTGGCAGCTGGTTGAAGCTCACCCCCGGGCTTCTTGCTCTGCTGCGGTCATGGGGCAGCCCCACAGCTGGGTAGTCAGGCTGCTTCTGGTACAGCGTGACCACAAAGGGACCGTGCTTGCAGCACTGATCTGGCCAGGAAACAGGTGTATATTCTCCTTTTAAAATACTGAACAGTCGCAGTACAACTACAGGTTTCTTTGATCAGCTCCTTGCAGTAATGCTTTCCCTCCTTCCTGAGAAATCTTTGATTTCAGCCATTCAGTGCTGTACCTCCTCCAGCTGTTTCTACAGCTTCCCCTGGAGCAGCCTTCCAGCAGCCCTGTAGAAGACTGTTCATCTGCTCCAGATGAAGCAACACAGCAAAATTAGTATCTTAGTATGATGAGAGACTACAAGTGAGCCTAGCCCATCTGTGGTCTGCTTGGGAAGTAAACCCCAACCGCCAAGCAGTGAAATGTCTTGTGTCCTTGGAGCTGGGACTTGGAATTTTGTGCCCTCTGGGAGGGAGCAAGTTGATTTTCTCAGTGTAGGAGCCTGGGGACAAACCCGCATGCAAGTGGTGTGGACAATCGGGGCCCCTGTAGCGAAACAGGGAGCGAACCGCATTGGTAGTGTACATGTGTCCCGATGGTGATGCTTGATAGTTTCACAACATATTGTTGTAAGCAATGAAAATTAAACCGTAAACCAGCTTGTTTTCCATTTATTCATAGGAATTTTGCATTGTTTTCTGCTTGTTGCATTTCCAATGTTAGCATGGCTATTATGTTGTCACATCTCATTAGGCTGGCTCATTTGGCATCTCTCAGAGATGCCAAAATACAGGGCGAGTTTTTGGAAAGTATTTCATCGATATTGTCACTGGGAAAATGATGACCAGCTCTAGTATTACAACATGCTTGAATGTGGATATCACTAACGCTTGGTCACATCGACATCCCTTATTATTCCATTATAAAAACAATACTGACAGCTCCACCTTCTCTTAAAAGCTATCATCCAGCAACAAGAATTAAATCATAATAGTGAAAAAAAAAATCCCCCAGGGAAAGTATTGTCTTGATCCACCCAGAAGACAGAAGTATCAGGGTCTCTACTGAGTCTGCCAGAACTCGTCTGTATGCTGTTGAATAATGAAGGAGGTGATTTATGCCTTTTGGAATAAAGACATTCCAGGGCAGATACGGTGTGTCCATGCTGCTGTCAAACCTGTCTGGGGACACTGGTGAATGTGAAAGCTTTGTTGCATGAATGAGAAGAAGGTGATTTGGGATAGCCAACAAGGTTGGCTACCAAGGTTAGATCATCAGATCGTGTAGGCTTTGTGGGACCTCTAGAGGTCTGTCATCCCACCCCTGTCCAAAGCAGGTCCAGGTAGAGCAGGTTGCTCAGGGCCTTGCCCAGCTGGGTTTTGCGTATCTCCAGGGTGGAGACTCCACAACCCCTCTGGGCACCTGCTCCAGTGTTTAGCCTCATGGTAAACTTATTTTCCCTAATATTGAGTGGGAATTTCCCCTGCCTGACCAACCTGATTGCTTTGTGTGGTAAGGGAAGAGCAATGGTTATCTACCTTGACTTTAGACGTAATCTCCTACAGCATCTTTGCACCCTAGAACATTCTGGTCTGGGCAGACAGATTAGTAGATAGTGAAAAAACGGCTTGTTTGTTGATTATTCTACTTGGAGGACTTTACAAGCAGAGTTCTTCAGGGATCTATTCTGGGAATTTAATATCTTTGTCAGTGATGTGGAAGTGCAGACAGCGTGCACCCTCATCAAGTTTGCAACTGACACCAAACTGGCGTGGGCAATTGACACGCTCCAGGGCAGGGCTGCCACTCAGAGGGACCTGGGCAGCTGGAGAAAGGGGTCAACAGGGACCTTATGAAATTTGACAAGGAAAAATGCAAAGTCCTGCAAGTGGGGTGAAGTGGTTCCTTGCAGCTGTGCAGGCTGCTGCTGAGCTCTGCAAGAAAGGACGTAGGGGTGGTGCTGAGCAGCAGGCTAACCGTGAGCCAGCAATGTGCACTGGCAGCAAGGAGGGCCAAGGGCCTGATGCAGCCTGGGCTGTATCAACAGGAGCATGGGCACTGGGTGGAGGGACGTGATTATCCCCCTCCATGCAGGACTCATTAGATCCATCTGAAGTACTGCATCCAGATTTCAGCGCTGGTTGTTAAACTTGTTATAAGCCACCAAGATGGCTGGGGTTTGGAGGCCAGTCCTGCGAGGAGAAGTTGAGGGACCATTCTTTGTCCAGCCCAGGGGTGAGACATCTTCAGTGGAACCTAAAAGGAAGCGGTCAGTAGATAATGACAGCTCCTCACAGTGGTGCCTAGTGAGAGGAAAACAGACAGTGGGCATAAACTGAAACAGGAGAAGGTCCAACCACGTGTGAAGATGAACTTTTCCCCTTGAGGACAAGTGGTGGAACAGGCAGCGAGGGTGTGCAGGTGCTGTCCTTGGAGATTTTCGAGACCTTGCTGGACAAAGCCCCAAGCCACTTTGATCTCATAGCTAAAGGGCTTTGAGCAGGAGGCCGAGCTACAGACCTCCTGACATCCTTTCCAACTGAACCATTCCGTGATCTCTTGCTAAAACTGGGAAGGGAGGCTATCCCTTAAGTTGCTCGGTACCTAGAAGCCTTGGTGTTGTCCTTGTGATATCGGAAATTTCCCAGTGCTAGTCAGTGCTCACACACAAAAGTCCAGAAAAAAAATATCTGGCCTGATGAGATCAGGCAGGCAATATGGCAAAATATGTTTGACATACACGAGAGTCCCTTCCTCCTCCTGCCCAGTGCGGCTGGACAGGAGCTCCCCTGGGGCGCAGTGTCTCATGCCACTTCCCATACACCTTTTGCCCAGCTCAGGGGCAGGTGGAGTGAGCCCCGAGTTCTCCTGCCTCTCCCAGAAGAGCTGGGTTGTGGTTCCTCTTGTTCTTGCCTGTGTCAACAGAGTGTCTTAGCTACAACAGCTCGCTCAAGAAAAAGCAGTGCTGTAAACAGCAGTCCGGTTCATAATTACTATTTTATTGCTTTCTTGCAGACAAAACTGGTATTTTTTCAATGATGTGGCTGAAGTCTGTCCTCAAGGCGAGGCCGTACTTGTCAGGCAACTGGCAGGACTGGACTTATTTTTAATTTAAACTCAAACTACATTTAACAGAGTAGCATGGACAAGTGAAATTTCCACTTAGGTTGAAGGACATCACGAGTACAGTGTATTACACAGTGCTGCACATAGAGTGACCTACTAGTATTTGTCCACAGGTGTTTTAAGGACTACTTGAGCACATTTAGTTCACTGAAACGTCTGCACAAGGAAGCATTTTTATAGTAAGTTGATCTTGTTTCCTACAGTGCCATTTGATTTCCCAGGAATCCACTCAGAAAGCAAAAATAAGGAAAGCTGTCAATCCCTCTGTGCTGGTGTAAGAGCTCAGAGCTGTGCCAACAAGATTAACATGAAACAATCTCTTTTCTTCCCTGTTTCCCGTCAAAGTCTTTTTTTTATTGGTGTTAGCGTTGCTGGTTCTTATGCTGCTAATGATGCAAAAGATTAGCATTTTTATGGAAATAGCTGAGTCTGTTCTAAAGGGAGCTAAATCATCCTAATAGAAGAGTGGATTTGAGCAGAAAAAGAGGAAATAAAGTGGTGATTTTATTTCCTACCTGTCTGACTCAGATGTACTTACATAGAGAAGATATTGTAGATACCCACAGACACATCCAAATCAGATGGAGAGCTGGGAAGAAAACATTAATGCAAAGCAGCCTCTTTAGCATCTCATATCATATTAGGGCTCTAATCCTCTGGTCTCTTTATCAGACTTCTATAATTACATGGAGCAGGGAAGGGAATGAGAAGGCAGAAAACTAAATGCAATTGATTCTGCTATTTGAACTACAAGGTTTGTGTAGGTGTTTGGAGGAAGAAAGCAAAGTGCACCAGCTCTTGAATGCTGAGCAGCAACGCTACAGCAATAATTGAGGACTCAGGAGGAGAAGAATATTCCGCTGCAAGCCTGAGTGAAACTTAGGCAGCACTGGAATTTGGTCTAGACAGGACACTTCCACATTTACATTGTCACACCTTGAAAGCTGCGGTAATCACAGTTGTTTCACGATCCCCAGCTGCTGCCTCGTAGTATTCTGGTCCCACTGATGACAACTACTCAAGATCTAAATGAGTTATAGTGATGGTTGTTCTTTTGTAATGGAGGAGAATACAGCTGTAATAAAAGCGCTCCCATTTCTGTTCCACATGACTCAGCTGGAGGGAGGAGAAAGGGTAACTTAACTTCTCACTTCTGAATTTGTCTTCAGAGAGTTATGGGATGTGTGTCTGAGAGAGGAGGCTGCCTGTTTTTCCTCTCACTTGTACTGCAAACTTTATACTAACAAAATTCCCTCTTAATGATTGGAATAAAAAAGACTTTAGGAAACTTTCTCAAGTCAATTTTTGCACATTTGGAAAGGCCAGTTGCTGGCTGGCTGTACAAGCAAACACAGCTGGAGCACACAATGCTGCGATAACACCTGGAGTTTGTAGAGAAGGTATCTTGGTAAGGAGGTTTCCAATTCTACCAGGAGACAAATTGCCCTCCATAGCCTTGGGGTTTTGGAAAACAAAATATTCCTGTAAAGATGACACCTCCGCTCCTCAGCAGAGCTTTGACACAGTAAAGAACTGAATCTTTATTTTCCCTGGTTGTTATCAAAATAGTTGTGGTATGACCCACAAATTGAACATGAAATGACAGGTCTGCTTGCAAAAACTAATGCAAAGTGAGTTAATTGGCATTCTTTTTTATAGATTAGATCCAATTCTCCATTGTCCTCCACAGGCTGCAGCCATTATACACCATACAAGTTCAGCATGGGGGAGATGTACATGAAAATGTCATTTAAAAGTTTTACTCTTCTCCATCAAGTTGGTAACGATACTTGGGACCTTTATAACTGCTCTGATCTTGTATTCTCTCTTACAAGTTACAAGGTATTTTTAATTATGGTGGTAATATTTTAATAAGGCTATCAGTGCCCAGGGCCAATGCTATAACCCAGTTATTGGACATGTTGTGTTGACAAGCATCTGTAACAATGTGCAACCTTGCTAATGGAAGAGTCACACTAATGGGGGGAGCCCTGGGTATCTACAGGGCTACTGTAGCAGCTCCCATTTGACCCTTCACTCCCATTTCCAAGAATGAAGGCACAAGCAGAAGAAAGGGATGGGTGTCAATAAAATCATCATGCTCCTTATGCCCTTGGCCTTTAGATAGCTGGGTGTAAATTAGAGCAGCCCCAGTGTGAAGCTAGTATAAAGATGCCTTGAGAGCTTCCACTGTCCTACTTCTTATCTTGTATTGCACGTGGCTGAGCTGCACTGTGGTTTCTAACACCAGTTATCTGTCTGAATAACGAGGGGGAGATGCACCTTGCCAAAAGTTCACGTTTTAATAAAATAATCCATCCTCACAATTGAATGCAATTTGCATGCATGTTGTGGCTGAAAAGATTTTTGTCCCACTACTAAAGCATAGCTAGTCAGGAATAGCCTTGTATCACTCTCATCACTATTAAATGTCTTTCTATATGGTAACTTCTCATGCTCCAGCAAATGTCACCAGGTGTTGATGAAACAGAATTGTGAAGTGAGCTTTTAAAGGAACAGAAATAATGTAACACTAAAATAATTGACCTTGTACTGTCACTGTTGGGGTGTTCTGCTTGCAGCAATATGAAATCATGAGCTGTGTAGAAATAGTGTGCACGCTCTGTCAGTCACGGTGGGACCATGGTGATAAAAGGATGTCATGTGTTGGTCTCCTTGACTTGAAGCAAAACAGCAAGGCATCCTGAAACTTTTTGTCTGAGTAGTCAGTCAGGTTTGACAAGGCTGACACATCTCTTACCACACCCTCTACTTTTGCATGGTGTAGAAGAAATTGTGCAGTCCTAAGATGCATTCCCTCCTGCAGAATTCAAAGACTTTTTTTTTTAAGACTTTTTTTTTTTTTTTTTTTTAACCCTCCCAGAAACCGGTAGCCTAGTATTCCAGGGACTGTCTAAAAGGAGCATGGTGCATGTTCAGAGACCTGGGAATGACACCTCTTGGCAGGCTTGACTAGTCACAGGCTCACACCAAGCACCTTGTGTCAGTCATTCCCTCCCCAACATCTCCAAACACTCACTGGGGCATATCTACGTTTTAAAATGGATTGTGCTGCAGGGCACTGTAAATCAGCCCATAATTAGGCACCAGTTGAGTGAATTTAAGATGTATCTTCCCTGTGACAGGAATAAGTTGTCAGAGCCCTCTTGGTTTGTTACTAATGCCATTTCAGACCATCTCTGCAGTGGCTGTAGAGGTGTTGTTACTAGCACCAGCTGGTGAGCCTCTCTTCCCATGCAGAGAACTGCTCAGGCTGTGGACTCAGGAATGTTAATTGTGAATGTTCTGGGGAGACTTCAGCCTGAGTGAAATGAGGAAGTGGAAATTCCTAGGACTGACCTTCGTGTTGTAATAAACATGGACTTTGCGAATGTTGTCACTCAGCCTACGCTGTCGCTTGCACAGGAATGGTGGTGCATAGCGATCACCTTACAAAGAGATGCAGCCAGATTACTGGCTTGCTCGTGCAAACTTGTCCTTACTGCCCCAAAATGTAAGAGTTAGGAACGCAGGAGTCACATGCTGTTTTACCTGGATGATTTGATCTCTGTTTGGAATGCCAGACCTGTTTTTTTTCCAAGCTACACTAATGGAAATCAGTTAACAAGTTGGATTTGGATTTGTACTTTGAATGTCAGATGTCACTGGTTATCAGCATAAATTTATTTGGTTCTTCTCCACACAAGGAGGACGTTTGAGAGGATAGCATTAAATAAGCTCAGAAGATGTCATGTGAAATAGGAAGGGCTGGCAGCTACTGTTCAAAGTTGTTAATTAACAAGCCAATGAGGGGATTTCAGTGAAATGCAGCTTGCAACGTTCAGCTCGGGCAGTGTCCTGAATAATTAAAGACCTACTATCCAGAAGCCTAAGCCTAAAATAGAGTTTCTGGGTATACCATTTGGGGTTGGGAAGGAGCCTTTTATGAAACCTAAAGAGATAGATTATGTCTAGCCCTAGTATTACATACAAAGAAGCTGCCCTCTGTTTACTGAGGTGGTGTTCAGCTGTAGCCCTTTGCCTCCTTTGGAACTGCTTTCTCCTAATATCCTCATGGTGTCTGCAGTACCAAAGGAGGTGAGGTAGGATACGGGGCTACAGTACAGAACTTGAATCTAGCTTGGTTGAAGGCATCTGGAGGGAACGTTACATCTCCTTTAGACTAACTTGCTTAAAGTGAGTTTCCTAAGACCCAGACAGCTTTTATGGATCCATGTCTTAAGAGGCAGAACCTTCTGCTAAGGGAGATGAGCAAGAAACTCCACATTAGTAAGTTTTATTCTCTCCCACCCAGAGTTTTCCTTGGGAGGAAATGAGAGTCTGCAGCTTGCAGAGTTTACCAGACATTTGCTCTCAAAAACTCTTTAAAGACAAAGCAAGCCAAGGAACTTAGGATGTGGCCTCAGATACATCAAGACTGGGCCTTTCCAGAAGTAGTGGAGCAACATTTAAATGAGATTGTCCAGTTGTGACACTGACATTTTCCTGTAGTAGATAGAATTTTAAGCAATACCCATGTGACTTGATCTTACTTGAAGATAACAGAGTCCACATAGGATAAGCACCCAAGTAAAACTGTTTCAGCAAATAAAAACATTTCATTTATTTCAAACTTCTTTCATTTGCCTATGTATGAAAACAGTTAAGACAGCAGCACTGTGCTCTTTCCCGTATCAGTTCAGTCTTATCCTCTCCCCTTCATTTCAGTGTGGCTAACTGTGCAAGCAAGATCAGCAGAATCCACTTGCTATTTAAGTACATTTTTCTACATGTCCAGGTAACAGTGACTCATCCAGGTCTCTGGGTGTATCACACACATGCTGTCTCCATCACAGATAATGGAGTGTCTCACTGAGCTGGCACACCAGTCCAAGCTGAAAGGTGGGGCTGATTGGAGGTGGTGCTAAAACTCAGCAAGAACCTCAAATATGTGTAATACTTTTGGATTTCTAAAGATGCATACATATAAATGGATAGCTCTCAAAGGGACTTGCTGAAAAAAATGCTTTGTGTTCATATGTCTAAGTACAAGTGCCTGGCTTGATGCATTAGAACTTAAAAAATCTGACTTTTAGGTACACTGGTGGTACTAGTGGAGTGGTCTCTATTTATGTTTCATAAAGTCTGGACTGGCATATCAGGGCACAAAGTCCAAGTTTCCATCATTCTGCATTTCCCTCCTATTCTACATGTTTTCTATCTTTTTACTTCCTTATTTATGGCACCAAGCCTATGTGTTTGTTTTTCTTATTCATCCTGGCTGTTTTTGTATTCTGCTCCCTAATGACTTCGGAATGTAATGTCAAATCATCAAATTGTGCGGATGTAATCTGTATTTAAAAAAGCACCCCAAATCAACATATATATGTATATATGTGTGTGTGCGTATAGATATATGCGCACTGATACATAATGATTCACATTATATAATACAGAATATATATTACAATATAGAAGGTACTGTATGACTTCACAGATAATAGCCAACTTGCATTCTGCTTCTTTGTAGAGCTCCACACAGCTCCGGGCAGTGCCATCAGGATGCCTTTCGGGACCAAGCAATCCCACGTTTGCTTGGAGGAGCCCTTGTGCCTCTGCTACGCTGTGCCCACCACCACCTCCAGCAGCCGGGCAGGTCCTCGCATAACCTGTACCGTGATGCTCCCACACAGCCGCAGCAGTTTCAGTGGCATTGAGGACAATAGCTCTCATTCAGTTTTCTCTTGAATGGTTCAGAAAGTCTCGTCCTTTGGATTGTTTGTGTAGCTGTTATTTACTGCCCTGTGGCCTATCAGTTGGATTTAAAATATCAGGGAAATGATCAGTGCAGGGAAGACAGAAATGAGCCCAAGAATTTACGCATGGTGTGGGCTGCTGGTGATCTCCCACAAGTTTAAAAAGCTTGCGGCACATTTGTTGTCACAGAGCATCAGACGACTGATATGGCTGGCTCCTGTACTGTACTTTGGGTTGAAAGCCTTGGCTTTATTTCAGAAAAGCTTGGCAGGGTTATTCGCAAGTGACTGCTGCTTCTTAAAATGTGGCCATCTTCTGTTTTCTAACACCGTGGACAAGCGGCCGGCCCAGCTGAGGCTGTGCTACACTGAGCGTAGTTAAGAAATTGTTCCCGACTGACCCCTGAGACTGACCCAGTGGTCAACGGCTGGTAACGAGCGCACTGCTGGGCATCCAACAGCAAGCTGCTGACACCTTGCGCGCACACAAATGTATTAAAATGATTTTGTTTCTAAGATGTGGCTTATTTTTTAAGAGCAAAACTTAAATTCCAGAGCACCAGAAGGCGGGAATAAAGAGAAATGAAGGGAAAGAGCCTGTTCAAATCCCGTTCCTCACATCCAATGCTCACGTGCAAATGTGGCCAGCGCACGACGCAGTTCGGACATTTCACGTGCCAGCACACAAGTTTCAGGGCTGTCTCAGAAACACGCTGGGCTTGGAGCATCCACAGCCTCCCCGAACGCGGGACCCGACGTGTCTCACAGTTGGCGACCCGAACATGTGCACCATTTTCCTGAGGAGCCCGCCGGCCCTGACGCGGAGGCCGAGGGCCGCTGCCAGCAGGTTGGCCCCATCCTTGCCGTAACGGTGCCGGTTGAACCGGCGCTGCCTCGTTGCTTTCCGGAGCGGCAGCGGGGTGCTGCGGGTGGTGGGCACCCCTGCCCGGCCGCCCTCACCCCTCTGCCAGCCGCCCCAGGCCCCCGGGCCTCGCCAGGGCTCGGTACGATCCGGGCCAGCGGGCAGCTCCTAACGGGCTCAGGGCGCCGCCGGCCGCGTACGAGCGCAGAGCACGCAGCCGGGCAGGTGGAAGCACCGTGCGAGGCTGGGGGAGGCCCTGCGGGGCGCGGGCGGCTACCGGGGAGCGACACCGCCGCCGCGGGGAGGCCGGGCCGGGCGCGGCGGGGCGGGGGCCGCGGCCCCGGGGAAACCTGAGGCGG
>JAVJGJ010000037.1:92864475-92905204 GCA_035590215.1 Microhierax caerulescens
AGGTTACATGGTTGTACTTTAAAAATCCAGCTTCTTCTTGTCTCCATGTTGTGATGCCATCTAGCGTGTTCAGGGTTAGGGTTTGCCTCAGTTTCTTTGGTCCAGTATTTTTGGTGTTGGAGATGGTTTTCCTTTTGCTGGCTGTTTCCTTCTGCCTCAAGGTTGGATGTCTGCTTACTCTGCATTGGGGTTTCTGCTTTGATCTTCTCATTCCCATTAAAGGCCTGTTGACTTCAACAGGAGGAATATTCTACTAAGGGCCTTTGAAAACTGCTTATGAAATACTCTCCTGTCACATGGGTGAAAAGCATTGAAGATATGTCCATGTGACGTTGTGCTGGTGCCATCTGACGTATCAACTGATACATGTTGAGGTATAGTCTTGCTAAGTATTTTTATTTTTTAAGTTCAGAGATTGACTTATGCCCTTCTTGAGTATATTTCTACAGCTAAATCTTCTTCATATTTGAAGTCTTTGAGTCCTGTCAACTTGGTGGAGCTATGCCATCAACATCAGCTCCTGCACTGGCACTGGCACTCTCTGGGTATGCCCCATAACCCTGTGTAGCTCTGGTTGGTCGGCTGATGGATTTGAAAGCCATTAGCTTGGCCAGTGTCATCAACTGACTTTAACAGGCTACCACCTTTTCACCTGTTGTCCTAGTGTTGATCTCAGTATTTTGACTAGCAAAAAGTTAGTTGTTTTGTAAGAACTGATATCCAAGGTGTTAAAAGCAGCATTGATGAAATACTGTGCCGTTTTCTGGTTTCAGTTTGTATTGCTTCAGCTTTTGCCATGATTTTTGTGAAGTCTTTATCTACTCGATTGGAGAGCCGTAAACACTTGCTGCTTTCTTGCTGTAAAGGTCCCTGTGAACTGTAAACAAGTAACTTGTAGATCTTTATTTGAAGGTCTAAAATAGGGTGCACTTAAGCCTCTCACTTCAAGGCAACGGCTGCTGCCTTTGAAACAGTTTTGTGCAACTATATTAAACCATTTTCAGTTTTCTAACTCTTTAATTATTTGGACAATAATTCTGGATATGGTATTCAAACATCATTGGGATGAACACAAAATACTTGCAATTCTACTTTTTCTATCTTTTTAATTGTTTTAGAATGATTTATTTGAAAACAGCTTTTGTTCACAATTTCTTAGCACATTAACTATGGCAGCTGTTGTTTAGACCTCTTGCTGTCAAGTAAAGTAATGCCTTTGAGGTGAGTGAAGTTACATTGGAGCCAGTGGAGATACACTGATTTATTACAGTAGAAGTCAGGCCACCATCTATAGTTCTGCCTTTAATGAGTATCTGGCATTTATAGCTGTCAGGAGATGATTGAGAAAGCGATTGAAGAAAAAATACTCTTCTGATGTTCTAAAAAGAGAAAAATGCTTGGAAGGTTCTTCTCTCTTCTTTTTTATGTTTCATTCATGAGAATAATTGTGGGTATAATTAAATGTAAATTTTAAATGCAGTCAGATACTTCTAGAGCCAAACACAACAGTGATGCCTAAGGAGAAGGAATGATTTAGAAAAGGAAGCTGATGGGAAGCCTGGCACAAAATCAGACTCATATGCCATTTTTCACAATTGTTTTCTTTAAGATGTTTCCAAGTTCTACAGGGGTGCATAGCACAGTAGGGTGCAGTGTTTGTGCAGCCAAAAGGTCACAGTGCAAGCCAGGAGTTGGATGTGTACAGCTTGTTTTAAGTCACCCAGTGATTCTCTAGCCCTGTTTCTGTGTCTTTGACAGTCTATTCACTGGTATTGGGGGAAGTTGGTGAAAAGTTACTCAAACTTTTTCCACTGGTTCAAGAAGAGCTGATAGGAGAATGGCAAGCTGCTGGAGCACCAACTGTGCACACTGCAGAAGAGCTCTTAAAAATACACCACTGAACATTTCTCACCACTGCAGTGATTTCCCAAAGACAGCTCTGCCAAGTTTTTTACATTGTCACAATTCCTTTTGTGAAGCATGGCCAGATTCTATTGAAGTCAATGGAAAGATTTCTGTTGAATCCAGACGACTTTACTAGACGATCTGTAAGGTCCCTTCCAACCCAAACCATTCTATGAGTTGCTGGCTCTGAGCTGGACAGGTTTGCACCGGTAGTCTTTTTGATGTTAGTGTTGTATGGAAGGTTTGAACCTTCAGAGATCTGTAATGGAAAAGATTATCTACTGTGAGCACAGGAATTGGAAAACCAGGCAAGGCTTGGAAGCATCTTGGTTTCTTACTGTCTTGTAGTAGTGGTTTATTTTAGTTTCACTGGCAAGTGCTTGGGTTTGGGAGCTGCCTGGGCTTGCTTGGGAGCTCTGATTCCATCAGCAAGGAATGGCACCTCACTTGAAGCACCTCACCCATGTTCAACTAGCAGTGGCTCGCTTTGGTGGCTGAATCCCAAATGCTGGAAAAGCAACCTTCTGGCAGTATGGATACAGTAGACTACGTGCAGGACAACAATAACAACTCTTAATCTGTCCTGGGTTTTTCCCCCGCTAGTGTTTTAGGTTCTGGAGTTTTACTCGAAAGCCCCAAACTACCACTTTATTTGTAAGAAAGCATGTCTTCTAACTCCAGGCCCTACATCTGGTTTTGTAATAGCTTGAGCAACTTTGCAGTTCCTTCTCAAGACATGGCACTAGCTTCATGCATTTCTGCTGATTAAAGGGCCCTTCGTATGCTTGTGTGGTCTTGTGAGCTCGTGCATTTGTGTAGCAGAGGATCCTACTTTCCTTTTATGTTCTGACATTTGATGACTGGTGTGATAACACGTACAATAACATCACGCAAAGGCTATGCTCTAATGTATTGACTTTAACAAAGATTGTGAATAATTAATTCTCACTGTAATGCTGCCAGTTGTCGATCAAAGCTACAAATACCTGTACTGGGAAAAAAAAAAAACATTTTCCTTTATGGCATGCCAGTTTCCACCTTCTACTCTATCCTGTGGCAAAGTCAGTCCACACCTGCTGTTACAGAATTAGAAAGTGGCTCTGCTGTGGTGGAATCAGCATTAAAACTTCACAGTGCAGTTATGCAGGAGGGCCAGATAAAGCATGTGTGTCTCTGTGAAGCTAAATGAGGTGGATCATTCCATGTAACTTCCCTTAGCTGTTCCAGATTTTTATTTGTCATGTCTCTTCAAAATGTGCGATTACTCTGTACTTCATCTTCTTCTTCTCTCCCACAACAGTCAGAATGGGACCTGTACAGTGTCCAGACGCCAGAACACCATCCAGGAGCTTTTGCAAAACTGTTCGGATTGCCTGATGCGAGCTGAGCTCATAGTACAACCCGTGAGTGATTCTTATTCTTCTTATCAGAAGTGATTATGCATATTACAGGGAATGAATGCTACGTTGTTATCTGGACTCACAGACTCTGCTTTTTCATCTGCTTTTTCCCCTTCCAGCTATTTGTTTGAGGCAGCTGGGAGTGGAATGGCATACCTCCTTCCTAGGTCTCCCTCTTCCATCTGCACTCAGTGTTCAGTAAAACTGATTTAAATGCATCTGATTAAGAAAAGAGGGACCTCTGGATTAAAAAAAAAAAAAAAAGACCACCCTTCAAACAGATTTTACTGTATCTTATTTTTCAGTTTCAGATCAAGACCCCTGTCAGTGTGAACAGCTGTTAATAAAGTTACGATCATATATACTCTCTTAGTGTGTGCTGTAGATTATCGTCATCATTTCCTGGACCATAACGAACCTGAACCACCATAAGAAAGATCTATGTTACCTTTATTTTATTTTTCCAGATGATTCCTAAAGAAGTGTGTGAAACTAGATTAAGATCTTGACTCTTTAATCTCAGCTGCACACATATAATCTTTGCTGTATGCTACATTGATATAAACCCGTAGTGTCTGGGGTTGGCTTATTCACTGATGCTAGATTCAGTCCTGGTGAAGAATGTCCTCTGTTCCTGCTGAAGTCAGAGGAAGTGCAGGGTGGTTAGTGCATCCTTCTGTTGAGGCCACCGAGATGCAAAACTCGTTCACAGTTCTGGCAGTAGATGTAATTCAATGCACACTTTTGGACCTTCTGTGGACATAAAATTCTTTTAGGAATGAACTCTGTGGTTAGCAGTTCATTTCCTTTTCAGAGATAGAGCACGTGTGAGCGTGTTTATATAAAAATCAATGCCAGTGTAAATACTGCCTCTTGTTAAGGATTAATATTATTCCAGTGAAGTTAAAAGAAAGTGATGTTTAGTTCCAGCTTGGTGCCACAACATGCACTGCTTACTTTTTTTTTTTTTTTCTCTTTTCGTTCTGAAGGGCCAAGTAATGAGGTCCGTTGATATTTTATTTGCAAAATCAAATCACAGCTGGGTTATGTTTTGTTCAGCATGGCTGTGTCAGTGTGGGATGAGATCAAAGAGCCACATCTTCCTGCTTGAAGCACCATGACCATGCTGATCCGCTGCACTGAGAGGGTGCATGGAGAATTTGTCTAGACTTTGGGTGATAAGGTGGGATGCAAATGTGATGGGGCATGGAGCTGGTCCCAGGCAGGCAGGTTGCAGTCTGTGTTTTTGCAGGGGAGGAGTATCTCAGAACCTCAGGAACTTATGAAAATTCTGGAACAATGTCCATCAACTCCTGCTAGGACAGTGCTTGCTTCTTGCCCTCTAAACACAAAACCATAAGGTCTTAAAAACTTAGCACACTGTATGAAGCCTTGGCTCTGCTGAAGTAAACATCGGTCAGGATGTGCTGTTCTTTATGGAAAGGTTTGGTTGGTATTATGTTTTAATAATTTTCTTTTGTATTTTATTTGTAATAAGGGCTTTCTGATGACTGTGGGTCCTCAGTTGGCTGCCTACCAGTTAAAACTGGCAATCTGAGACCTAGCAGTTGAAACCTGCCATGCTTCTTAAAAATAATCAGTCCTCATAACATCTTTTAAAGCAGCCAAGCTGAAGATTAGGTGATGAATATTTAATTTAATCTCCCATCTCTTTGTTTGTTTTAGGAATTGAAATATGGGGATGGCGTCCAGATTAGAGGGAACAGAGATCTGGAAGAGTGTTTTGCACAGGCAAATGACCAAATGGATGTCCTGGATGGGCTGATCAGAGAGATGAGGCAGATGGGCCAGCCCTGTGATATGTATCAGAAAAGGTATTGCCAGTGAAGGGTTTGGGGGAGGAATATGGCTGATAAAAGTCTGTGGTATCCCAGCTGTTCATCTTTCCTGGTATTGCAGGACGTGGCAGAAATTAATAAGGTGGAACTAAATCTGTTTGGGTCATGCTAACATGGGGAGGGGCCTTGCAGTAATATTTTTCTTACAGAATTTCGCACCTTGGTTGTCCCCATGAAATTTTAGTCAGTGTATTTTTTTCCACAGCCTGTGCTTTCAGCACTTTGCTTTGTTCAATACTTCGGTAGTCCAGTAGGAAAGAGAATTGTATTGTTTCCATGTTTTCTGGGTGTTTTCCTCATAGACACTAAGTGGTTCCTTTCCTTTCAGGCTGCTTCAGCTTCAAGAGCAAATGCGTGCCCTGTACAAAGCCATCAGTGTTCCCCGTGCCAGGAGGGCCAGCTCCAAAGGCGGTGGTTGCTACTCCTCTCAGAGTGGCTCAGGCTGGGATGAGTACACGAAACGTGTCACGAGTGAATGTTTAAACTGGATGAGGCAGCAGAAGGTAAATCTGTGCAAAACCCCTGAGCTGATGCTAAGACCTGCTGGTGTTTATGAATGTCACCTCACATGTAGTAATGTTTTGGGTGCCAGTAGAAAATTAAAAGTACACATGAATGCTTCTATATTATTCCAAGTTCCTCTTCTTCTTTTTTCTTTCCCCTCCCCCATATTGTATATACTGTATTTACTCAATATAAGTGAGTAATATACTCATTAATATATATAGTGATTTTCCACTGAAATGCGAACATGGATTTGGGGTTGTCTTTTGCAGAGGAAAAGGTGTGGAAGTTAGATTTGAAAGTTAAGGGAGACACAGCTGTTAACAAAAGACATTGGCATGTTTGCATTAGAGATAGATTATTATGCTTGATATTTCCTTCCTTCCTTCCTTCCACAGATTTCCTTTATGATTCATATTTGTTTTAACCCTTTACACAGATAGGACCAGATTCACAGATTTAACCATTGTCCAGTATTTTACAGTTGTTCTCCCCCTCTAATCTATCCTTCTCGCAGTGGGAGCCGGAAGGTAGAGCTGATTGCCACAGGACTAGGCTTTCAGAAGTCACTGCTGAAATGCTGAACAAAAAGCTGAAGTTGCTATCTGTTGCATTCCCAGAATAAATTTGCCTATGCACAGCTGTTGGTGGTGTAACCTGGAGTAGAAAACACATGTTGAGAGCCAGTAGTCCGTTTTTGGGCTGCTGAGGTGAAAGTTGTGTGTTTGTGGTTGGACAGGCCTTTCTGAGAGACAGATAGGGAGGATGGAACAAGGTGGCTGAAATTACACTTTGCAGACTCCTTGTAAATTGAAATTGCATTATTTTTATCTTTTTTTATTAGGTTGTTGCTTAGTGATCCTGTCATTGTTATCTGCATGTGGTGTTTGCCAGGTGGCTGCTATGCAAACCAGATGAGCAGGGGTGAGAGCTCTGTACAGTTCCCATACTTTTATGTGAGTGCTAGTCACAGTCCAGTCTTTCAATACCCTCCCATAGTGTGGTGTGTTTTAGAGGAAGAAGG
This sequence comes from Microhierax caerulescens, assembly GCA_035590215.1. NCBI lineage: Eukaryota > Metazoa > Chordata > Aves > Falconiformes > Falconidae > Microhierax > Microhierax caerulescens. Next base: position 92,871,168 of record JAVJGJ010000037.1, read on the forward strand.
GGAAGTGGAGATGCACTCCTTGAGTGGTGGTGTGTATAAGCATCGTACCTGGACAAGCGACAGCAGATATGATTGCTCTGCACGTGCTGTGGGAGAGTAGGCTAACTGTCAGACCTGCCACAGTTTGAGGAGTGATGTTGGACAGGCACTGGGCATTCTTCCAGCGGTGAAAGGCACTGGACGTGCTGCAGCTCCCAAAGACACCACATGACACCCTGCTCAGACACCCCTTGCCAAGCACAGGGAGCATAAGCAAGTGCTTTACAGCTGCATTCCCACACGAAACCTCCTGTGAAAGTAAAAGGCTCTCTCTCCCTCCCTTTTTCGGTCCCTAAGGCAAAGCTAAGGTGGGGCCAGTAAACACGTGGCTCCCTGTTGGGCATTTGAGGTTTTTTTTTTGTTTTGTTTTGTTTTTTTAAATTTATTTTGAACTTTCCACCATGCCTCTTCTTTCCATTGTGCCTCGCTGTGTCGCATCACCTGCTCGCATTGGGACTAGGATAATGTTCCCTCTAGTAACATAGTCAGATGTGGAGAAAAAGGTCTGAGCAGCCGTGGTTTTCTGCTGGTGTTTTTCTGTTTTGTGTCTGGGTGGTTTGCTGACAGGAGAATCAGGTGGTAGGAAGATTGGCCAAATTTCCAGTGCAGAATTAGGGAAAGTGCAGTGAAATCCAGACAGCCTTTGTTCATGTGCTGGCAGGCAGCCAGGACTGCTGCAGTTGCTTCAGACTCCTTTAGACTGTTTAAATATAAGGAGAAGGGTCAAAGTCCTGTAACTTTTAGATGGCTGAATGCAAAATGGTTTTGTTTCTTGGATCGTTTTCAACATTGCCTTTGAACCCTTATGCTTGAGTGTGGTTTAGGCTTTATTGTCATCTGTTGACTCACAGAGGTTTGGCTCCAGGCTGGTAATTACCAAATTTGGTCCCAACCCACGATTAAGATACCTGTTTCCTTACTGTACGCATGCGCAGACAAGCATTCAGGCAGAGATGGAGTGTGTCCCTACAGCATAAGAGATTATTTGGTGTTTGAGGAGCTGAATTTTGAATTCAGTGACTTTTAATATTTGAAAATAATGAAACAATTGTAGTCAGTTTTTGAGTTAGTAATTATCCAGGTGTATTACTGTTTTTCAAAGGCTGTTCCTAGACATTTTTCACTCTGCAGCCTACAATAAATGTTGCCAAAATGCAAGAGAAACAACATGTTCCATAATCATTTCAGTTCATCTTTTGTTTTTTTTGGTTTTTTTTTTCATTTGATTTGACTGCATTTAACTGAAGTTATTGGAGTTTACCTGAGTGTGATTTAAATGGAAGTGTAGTGTACTGGGCTACAGAACTCGAGTCTGGGTACTTCCACATGAATTGCATGAATAGCATTGTTTGATAAAGCCATAATTTGTTTTCAGACTGATAAGAACCGAACTAGACTGTAGAACATAAAAGAACAGTTTGGTCCAAAGAACACAGTTGAAAATACACTAATGAGTGTATTTTGCGTCATCTAGTCTAATTTTAAGCAACTTAAATTTTTTCCCCACTTTGTTTCTTCTTCTTTGGGAGCCTGTCACACACTTTAAGTGATGACAATTTTAAAAAATTATAACCCCCTATTCTGAACTTTTGTTTGTTCAGTTTCACTCTACTGCATAGTCATGCTTCCTGCAGTTCAGTTCCTTTATGCTCTGAGTGAGGTAACAATGTTGGAAATGAAGGTACAATCACTGTCTGTTTCTCCTAGGCTGAAATGGAGCTGGTGAAATGGGGGTTTGAGGCAGCATCCATTGAGCAACAAATTGGTGACCACAGGAGAACTCACAATGCCATTGGAGACTATCGCTGGCATCTGGACAAAGTCAAAACAGATCTGGTAATTACTGTCTTCACTTACACTTTGCTTAGTCTAGACTTGTATCATTGGCTTGCCAGTGTTCTTTTATAAAAAGGAATGCTGAATAGCTCAGCTTCTGTTCAGAAAGTACTGGTGTCATGCTAGCAACCACTTTCAACCCTAATATTTATCATTTCATGATTATTTTTTGTTCCAGTTCTTCCCCAGAATTTTAAAGTGAAAATCTAGTAGCTATTTAAAATTCTGTTATTGTGTACCAAGGCTGGCAAATCAACATTGCAACATTTTTCGTGAGAAGAATGGTTAAGTGATTATTCTCACTTTCTGTCTAGATACGTTAAAACAAGAAAGTGAAAGGATAGTGTGGATCCTTAGATATAGCCTTGAGTAACGAGGGGGTTTCTGTGAAAAATGCCCAAATTCTGGGCTAAACTTAGAGCTTTTCTTAGGTGTCTTTTTTTCTTTTTCTTTTTTTGCCCCTCTGTGGCTTCTGTCCCCCTCTGCATTTTGTCACTGGAATAAAGAAGTTGCTGAAAATGCAATGGTTAACTTCCTCTCCTATCAGCCCAGCACCTAGGTGTAGGAGAGAGGAAGTTTATTTCATTCCTGTTCTTTTTTTCTGTTAATTGATCACATGGACAGGAGGAGAAAGAATTGGATCTAAAGAAAAGGTACTCCATTCTGGAGCTGTGATCTTTCAACCAAGCTGAAGAGTAATGGGGAATTAACTCCCTTTTCCCTTCTGCTTCTAATAGGAAAGGTGATAGGCTGGCCCTATGGAGTACCAGTTCCCAGGCTGTAATGGTTCCCAGTCATAGAAATGGGAGTAAAAATTGGAGTCTTCTGCTCACATTGTAGTTTACACTACTTCATAGTCTCCAAAGCTAGCTATAGGACTAGTTGGTTCCTCACAGCTGCCTAGCAGTTTGGCACAGAAGGAGATCCAGCTTTGGGAGCTGTTGTGGTATTACAGGGGTTATGGGCAACCTTACGTAATAAGCATCCCTGGGGGACGTAAATTTGTCCAAGCTTTGGTCTTATACTTCCTGTGGTTCCCCAGTGGTGCAGGTATCCTGCTCACCTCTGTCTTTTGCAGGCATTTTCAGGTAACCACCTGTAGTTATAATGATACTGACACTTTAAAGGAAATATCAGCAAATAGGCAACTTGTAAAAGGTTCACTAAATATATGCTGTCTCTCTTCCAGCGTGAGAAGGCTGCGGTTCATCAGCTGGAGGAAGAATATGAAGGACTTTTGGTGAGCATGAGATGTGTTTGTTTCTGATACCCTCTATGATGAATGCTTCTCTTATTTTACTGACACCAGTGTGATAGTCAAAGGACACTTTAAGTCTCAACAAACTGGCAGATGAATATTTAAATAGTTCTGTTCAGCAGTAAACTGGCAGTGCTTTGTAGTTTCTATAACGATCAGTTTGCATCATGAACCTGAGATTAATTTATTACCTTGTGTATAATTGACTTACCTTTACAAGGAAGTTTCTAGTTTGCAGCTGGTGAAGGGATTTGGTCACTAAACACATGAAGAGTAGAACTCTACCTCCTTAGTGGATCTAAGTGTAGTGATGTAGTTAGTCTATATGTGAAGCTTAAAAAGTTACTCAAAGGTGGGATTAGAACCAAATTCTGTGTAGGGCTGTGCATCTTCGCTGCTTTGGATCTTCATGTAAAACACATGTTTTGTGTTTTACATGTGTTTTACACATGAGAATCTTGTGCAAGTGGTAGATTGGGATTGGAAGCCGATTCCTTTACACATTTCAAGCAACAGGATGTGTATTATGTTGCCAGGACAGAGAAGGAATCTTTTCATGAAGCATCATCCGTGCAAAAGGTGCTGATACAACTTCAAGGATGTACTGTGAGCAGCAGATGCAAATGAAAGTGGTGCTAAATGTTCAGACATTTCTTGCATTTTCCCCCATGCCTTTTTGCTTGCCTGTGTGCATGTCTGCTACACTCGTAAGCTGCTGACTTAAGGTTCCTGTTGTTCTGTAAATCCAGACATGTTGTCTGCTCTCTGCTGCCAGCAGGTTTCATATCTCAGTAAACCCAGGCACATTATCTGCGGTCCATTGCCAATGGGTTTTATAGTTGTGTGGGTTTTACTGTTATTTTAGTTTTAAAAAAAGAAAATAATAGGACATGCTGTGTATTTGGCTTCCCTTTCTCCACCCAGCACAGGCATTTCTGTGTTTATGGCTTCTCATTTCTGGAATTCCTTACAGAAATACTCCTTTGAGAGAATGGATCAGCTCCGTCAGTTCCAGAACCTCATCCAAGCCACCAGCAGAGAGATCATGTGGATCAATGACTGTGAAGAAGAGGAGCTTCTCTATGACTGGAGTGACAGGAACACTGACATCGCCAGGAAGCAGGAGGCCTTCTCTGTAAGAGAGCTCAACCTCCCCATCTTTCCCATGGGTCCTCTTTTGGGATGGTGAGGGAGAAACAGCCTGGCTCAGGGGGACCGGTCACAGGACAGGTGTTTTTTCACTCTTTCGAAGTTCCTGGGGGTTTTTATCAAGACGTGAATTAAATAGCATGACAGCCTTTTGAGTCAGTATTGGACATCCGTTGGAATATTGTGCTCCCATTCAACCAGTTCTCCTGGGTTCTTTTGACCTTGGAAGCTGGCATTAACAGTACAGTCCTCTGTGAACTGGTAATCACACAGTCATTGTGTTGGCATGGTAAACTAAGGGACATAAATCAAACGGTTTAATTCTTCCTGTTAGGACTATGTAGGGCTTAGAGGGTCCCAGTATTTGGCTCTGATTGTATATCACCAGCAAGCAGAGCTATACCAGAGGGAGATGCTCTTCCACTAATGGTTTTGCCAGCAGCACGTTTAGCCCACCATCAGATGTAGTTTGTGTTGCTCCTTGTCTTGTGGGTTATGCAGGGAAATTGAGCATGTTCATTTGTTTAACCAATATTGGTGCTGATCACCTAATTGAGAAAGGAATGAAAGTTCACATTATTAAGGAGGTACTTTTTTCCTTTTAGCTCAGTTCTGGATGTTGCGAGATGCAGTCATTTTTGCTTCTGTAATTCCTAGGAAGATAGAACTTTGGGTGCTTTGCTGTGTGAAGCATCAAGCCCAGAGACTAGAACTGAGATGACTGTACTTTGATTCTACTTTCTTCATAATTAACTTCAGTACACTGAATAGAATTCAATGTAGTGTTAGCAGGGGTGATTTTATGTTATCACAAGTATCTGGACAATTTTAAATAAATAATCCTGTGCAGCATAGGTTTGGGCATTCATTTAATGCTGTGTTTTGGTGGTTTAGAAACGCATGAGTGAACTGGAGCTTAAAGAAAAAGAACTCAACAAGCTAAAGCAAGAAAGTGACCAGCTAGTGCTCAACCAGCACCCTGCTTCAGACAAAATCGAGGTGAGTCAGACTGTGTGTGATTTCACTTGCTTCTTTAGCTTCTTTCTTCCCTTGCTACATGGGGAAAGTTCTCAGTGAAAGTCTGCAAATGAAATACTGCATTTTGACCTGAGAAGCATTTGCGTGCCAAAAAGCGTGTCCATTTTTATCCAGCTGTGTGAGCAGCTCTAATAAACCCTACTACCTTCCTCTACAAACCTGGCCAAACAACTGCAAGTATCTTAAGAGCTATGAGGAGAGCTCTCATTGCTCTCAGATTTGATGATAGATGAATGTAAAAATTAGTATGAGGCTTAGGGAGTTGTCTGAGCGTATTGAAATTGCTGTATCTCGTTTGAGTTGACTACAGGGCAGCAGAATTTGCAGTAGGAAAGCATCTCGTCATTCTCCTCCTAACTTAGTAGACACGTTTTGAGGAAAGCCACACCCCTTGTTGAGGGTTTATATTTAATCCAGGTGCAAATACTTTCTGCAGCTGAAATTTGTCGTGCATTTCTACAGCTTAGCCAAGACATTTTTGCTTTCACAGCTTGTTGTACATTTACCTTTCAATTACAAAGGCTTCAACAACTGGGAAAATCTGATATTATTAGGAAACGCTGTAGTTCTTTTAGTTTTAAGAGTACATAAGAACCCTGAAACTGAAAGGAGCTAATAGGAGAGAGAAAAAAAAAAAGAAAAAAAAAAAAGAGTTCTTTCTGCTCTTCAGTGTCTTTACTTTGTTAACTGTTATCATGTTGTGTAAAATCACCATTCATATTTAATCTGTGGTCAGTTCCTGCCTAAAGGAAAGATCCTTGTAAGCTCCAGCAGTGAAATGAAAGTTGTGTGTAAATTTCTAAAGAATGTACGTGAGGACTACTTAGGAAGTTTGAATTTAAAAACAGGGATCATAAAAAAAAAAAAAAAAAAAATAAATTATGTTTAACAATGTTCCTTGGAAGGAGAACATGACAATTTGCAATTGAAATATTTTATTTACACTACTGTTTGTGCATTTCACCCCTTTTTGTTCATGTACTTCAGGCTTTATGCTGATCAAACAAAATTCAAGTCATGAACAAATTTCTTTGTGCATCCCACAAACAAGTATTTAACTTATCTGAATTAAGTAGATGCTTAGAAGTTGGGGAACTATTTGCATGAGCTACATTATTCTGGTGTGCATTAATTTGTTTTACCAGATTTTGCATTTGAGTTTATATGGAGCATAAATAGTTTTGCTTGAGTCTAGGAGACTGAAGATCACTCAAGATGGGAGAGAGATCAGTGTGGTGGTTTCAGTTCTGTATATTACCATTTTTGTTAGGCCTACATGGATACATTACAAACTCAGTGGAGCTGGATTCTTCAGATCACCAAATGCATTGATGTTCATCTGAAAGAGAATGCAGCTTACTTTCAGGTAAGTAGTGATGTGGAGAATTCACACTACTTTTATTAAAAGTGTGAATCCTGTCATAGATTTGTTTTTTTTTTTTATTTTTCTAAATATGTACACAGTAAATAAGTTTTATTTTTCTAAATACGTACACAGTTAGGCATAACACACTGTTAACCGTGTTGTAAATGCTACCGTTCTGCCAGAGGTGAACTGGGATTTCTTACGAAAGGAATCCATTGATTTTTAGCAGACATATTTAAAGAGCTGTGTACAACTGAAATCACAACTTTTCTCCTGTAGTTCTTTGAAGAGGCCCAAGCCACAGAGTGCTACCTGAAAAACTTACAAGACTCCATCAGAAAGAAGTTCATCTGTGATAAGAGCATGTCACTGCAGTCTCTGCTGGAGCAGATAAAAGAGCTGGAGGTACTGTCACACCCACCTGACAGGTTACGTTATGCTTTCTTTGGAAATCAATTGCTTGCTTCAGACACCAAATGTAAACCCAGGTGTATTCCAGCGTTTATATACAGCACTGTCTGAACTTGAAACCATAATGGTATATTCCTGCCCATTTCTTAGGGAAGCCTACAAATGGATCAGTGTTATTTTAATTTGTATAATACTGTTTGGGAACTCTGATTTCTTTTTAAATTTGAAATGAGCCCTACAAATTCCCAAGTTTCTGACATGCTAACAAATCGAAAAAGGAAAGACTTTAATTCACAGGTGATAGAATAGATTTTGTCTCAAAGGATAAGTGCATTTAATAAATGATTCATCATGTCACTGTATCACTGTAGTGTCTTTGAAAGGAATTAACTCAACATTTTTAGCTAACTATTTGCTTGCCATGAATTAGGCGCTAGCATTCCAAAGTGAATATACTGAAGAAGAAATGGTCGGTGATGTAAAAAGCCAATTGATTAAGTCAGGTTTGAGAGTGTAGTTACCACTTTTTGGTTAGCGTTCATGTTATAATACATTCTTTCCATTTATTCCCGTTTCTCACAATCCCTTTAATCACATTGCAGATCTGTATGAAAAGCCTGCTTTGCAAGTTTTGCAAACTTTGCAGCTCTGCCGATCTGCAAGAATACTTAGTTTGATGTTTCTCTTCTCTATTTTTTAAAACTGCAGTTTTACATTATAGGCCAGACTCATGCCACTGGAGCTAAATGAAGTTTTGCCTGCCATGAGCTCCAGATGTCAGCCCCTCTAAATAAAACACTGGGAACTAGATATAGCTTCTTTTTAGGGCGAATTTTTAACATACAGTTAATCTTTGCAGAATGAACGAGAGAGAATTCTTGAATACAAGAGGCAAGTGCAGAGTTTGGTGAATAAGTCCAAGAAGATTGTACAGCTGAAGCCACGTAACCCAGACTACCGGAGTAACAAGCCCATTATTCTCAAGGCTCTGTGTGACTACAAACAGGATCTGGTATTGTATTCCTTTTTGGCTGGGAATGAACATCATATAAGCTAGAACATGGCAAATGATTTAGTAAACAAACTGTTGAGCTGATAGGTGTAACCCCTTTGCTTTCAGTTAGCATTTAAATTTCTTCAACGAAGAAGCTCTGACTTTCTTGCAGTTACGAATAAAGAAGCAAGGTTCTGGTTGGTTAGTAAGTGTAGTCAAAATTATTATTGTTGGTCCATTAAATAGCATTAATACTTACAGTTCAAATTAGCACAGAAAAGTCTTATTGATAATAGGGTTAAAATTTACACTGGTGCTACCCAGCAGCTATGCCTTTTTCTTTTTGGTGATTGCTCACCTTTCCAGTGTCTCTCTGGGTCCTTAGGTCAACACTTCATCTAACAAAAGGTGAGGAATGTACAGTGAGTCATGGGTATCTCCAGTTTCTTCCTGGATGGAGTATGAAATTGATGGTGGTGGCTTTTCTTCCCCCTCAGTACTGGGGTTCCTTGGCTTTATTTCTGTATTTTTTCTTAAGGGTAGGCTTAGATGTGTTTTCTGCTTACATGCTCTTTCCCTTCACTGGTTCCCAATTACCCAAATTTTCTGTTCTTTTATCTGTCAAACTTATTTTAGCTGATTTACTAGGTTGTACTTCTGTAGTGACCAGTAACTGACCACTGTGATTTGTGTTTATGATCTGGGGTTTCTGCTATCTGCTCTGTATCTGCACTCTTCCATACTATGTTTTATTCCAGAGTCACAGAAGTTGAGTCTACACGGAGTAACTGCTTGTTAGTCTAAGCAAAACCAAACAAATTTAGGCAATGGTTGCTTGACTGCTTGTCTACTGCTTTTACTTTAGGCAGGCTACATTCTGCTCAGATGAAGGTAGACCCTAGTCTGGAGCCCCCTGCATGCTCAGATCAGTGCAAAGCCGTGGCCTTTTACTAGTTATGTCAAAAATGGTATTTGCTGGCTGTAGAGGTGTGATGCAGGTTGGGTCCTGTCAGGATAGATGATAGGAGGAGCCTCCTCGTCTTGGATGTGAGTGGATTGTAACCTGCACTGCATCCATAACCATGGTCGCACCGTGTCAGGATTTCTGGCAGCGGGGGCGGGTGGATCTGTCTCTGCTGCATTCGCTCCCATAATATAGGTGCTGTACTAAGCATCCTTATGCCTCCAGCTCGCTGGCTTGCAGCCATACATGGTTGCATAGCTTACTGTGACCATGTGTCCACATTCAGTCTTTGATGTTTGTCATGGCAAGCCCCAAGTCTGATGATCAGCTGGACTGGCAGCTGCTCCGAGATTTCTATGGCTCCCAGCTGGTTTTTTGGGTTTCTTCACATGGAAACCAGATTCAGGGAGAAGGGGTTGGTCTGTACTGATCTCTTGCCCCAGTGTGAAGCCAAGATGCATGCTCAGACCTGGCAGCTGGGAAGCCTTCCTCCCATTTCTGTGATCTAGATGCATCTTCCTTGTCTGTCTCTCCTAGAAACCCCACCAGACTTAACTGAATCAAACCAAAATGTTGTTCTGTGTTCCATACAGAAAACGGTGCGCAAAGGAGATGAATGTATTCTGAAGGACAATAACGAGCGCAGCAAGTGGCTGGTGACTGGCCCTGGAGGAGTGGACATGCTGGTGCCATCTGTTAGTCTTATCATCCCACCCCCTAATCCACTAGCAGTGGATCTTGCTACCAAGTGAGTTGTTGCCTGGGTTTGGACACCTACCACTGGGAGCAGATGGAAAAGTTCCCTCAGAATAGAAGCCAATCACAAAATCTGGTCTGTGCCTCAATCAAAGTGCCCCCCACCCCCACCCCTCTGCCCCACCAAGGGTGGGGGATTAAGGTCTAGACCCTTCCCTTGACTTGAAGAAATTCACTTCACTGAAGCTTGCTGAGAGCTAGGTTGGGATCTAAAAATACTTAAAACTTAACTTTTACAAGGTTTTTCTCATCTCTAATAATGAAAGTAATGAATAAATTAATTTCCAACATTTTTTCAAGTAGAGAACAAGCCTCAACACGTTACACATCTGGTGGATGTTTCTTGGGATGATTTGTAGCTATGCTACAAGGGCAGATGCGTTTTGACCGTGGAATTTCTTTTCTCCTCTCAGAATTGAGCAGTACTATGAAGCTATTTTAGCTTTGTGGAACCAGCTGTATATCAACATGAAGAGTCTGGTGTCTTGGCATTATTGCATGATCGACATTGAGAAAATCAGAGCAATGACTATTGCCAAGGTAAGACTCCAGCTGGCTTTACCTGTAGTCCAAGAACATCCATGACCTGACCCCTCCTGTCCCAAACAGTGCTTGCTGTGTGCTGTGCAGATGTATGTTCTCCAACAGCATGGGCCTGCCTTTTGCTGGGTTGCACAAGCAGTTACATATGGAAGTTGTTTCATTAAAGGAGAAGCAAAATGCTTTCCCATTCAAACATTATATGAATAAATGGGAAGATTGGCTAAGGGCATTTATTACGTACTTGCTGTACTTGGTCCCACTATGCAAGGGCATGGGTAGACAGAGTAAGAAGTAGAATTTCAAACTTTTCTTAAATTATGAAATTATTATAACAAGAATAGATTAGCTCAAAGGGCACTTTTAGCACCATACCTTTAGAAGCAGCCTTGGTAGATTTTGTTGTAAAATGTGATTCCTTTGTTTTTTTATATAGGTGTATTAGTTTATTCCTTAATGATTAACTAGTCATAAACCTTCCCCAATTGCTTCTTTGTTCAAAATTCTCTTCTTCCTCATTTCAGCTGAAAACAATGCGTAAGGAAGATTACCAAAAAATAATAACTGACCTGGAGATCCATTATCAAGAATTCCTGAGGAACAGTCAAGGCTCAGAGATGTTTGGTGATGAAGACAAACGAAAGATCCAAACTCAGTTCACTGATGCTCAGAAGCACTACCAAACCTTGATCATACAACTGCCCAATCAACCACGGCAGCCACAACCAGGTCTGGTTTTTGTAGCGAATGAACTGCTTGGGTTTCTTTGTTTGCAGGGTGGGTGGTGGTGGTACGTTCTTTTTGTGTGAAAATGTTCTCATAAATATGTGAATGGAAACAAGTTCAAGAATTGTACTGCTGTCTCCCAGCATAACAAAACTGGCCCAGCACAAGGAAGAGTATGTTTTGTTCTTCCTTTAGTGTGAATCTGGGAACGGTCCTCCAAGGTTCATGGAATTTGCTGGGAAAATTAGAGGAATTTAGTCCATCTGATACGTTTTCAGTTATTGGGTAGCAAAATCTCACTGTTGCATTTGAGGAAGCAAGTTTGTGTTTTTGTGAAGGAGAGATTTCATTCCTTGAAATAGCTGAATAAGGGCCCAGATCTTCTACCTGTTCTCAGTTCTACAGATCAGCTCAGTGCTTAGGTCACTCGGGCACTACATTGGCTTTTGACATTTACCCAATTCATTTTACAGTCGTCCCAACTGAGAGCTGTCCTGTGGGTTCCTCAAACACCATTATTGTTAATGAGAGAAACCGAGAACTTGAGAAACAGGAGGCCTGGCTGCTCATGGAGCTTCAGAAACTTCGGCGTCAGATTGAAGCTTCTGAGATTCAGATGGTTCAAAGAGCTCCTCTTGGAGTGGATCAAGGGGCTGTGCATGACTTTTCAGTCAGAATAAAGGATTTAGAGGTAACTGTGGATTTTTTCTTTGAGTCTCAAGCTCAGTATGACTGTGCTGCAGAGCATACTGCAGCTGCATTTCTGGTCAGCTGGGAAGGACACACATCCTGTGCAGAAAACTCTCAGTTGGAAGCTAACCATGATGATCTGGATTGGAGTTTAGCTCCTAAGTAGAAAATGTTGACTCCTGGATTTTAGAAGTCACATTCTGTCAAGCAAAGAATACAGAAAGCCTGATGTTAAGTGGACATGAGCTCATATTAAGCCTCATCCAGGTTAAAGCACTATTAAACCCCTTTTTGCATGAACCCCGCTTTACCACCTGCCTCTGAAGTACTGTCTGTAGGATGCAGAGTGGATATGAGGCTTACAGGCTCTCTCCCCTCCCAGTTCTTAAGATCTGAAGGAGACTGGAGAGAGAAAAGAGAACAGGTTCAGCATATGAGGAATTCCCCTGAGTCAGTGAGGTCGCAAAGGTCTCCAGAGCAGGACCTTGGCAGCCTGCTGAGTGCAGTAAGCAGCTGGCAGTAAAGCACTCTGCTTTGAGGAGAGCTAAGTTTCAGAGTGGAAGAGGTGCTCAAGGAGTCCACCTGTTGTGGACTGTGCAAAAAAGAAGCCACCCCGTGTTACTTACCTTGAAGAAAGCAAGCTCAGGCACTGCTTCAGTTCTTAGTCAAGCTGGTTAGATAACAGCAGACTCTTTGGATAAGGAGTTCCAATTGCATATGTGCTGTAGAATGATCGATCAGCCACCAAAAATGTGTAAATCAGGCATTCTTTTTCCTTAGGGTGTGCAGAATGACTCTCAAATAATGGCAGAAACCCTCAATAAGCATAAGGACTTGCTGCCTAACTTCAGAGGCTGTGAAAAGTATGTGTACTTGCAGTCAGAGATAAATGCCCTGTTTCAAAAACTGGAAAATATTAATGGTGTTTCTGCTGGCTACTTAGACAGGTAAGAAAATTGAGGTTATAGAAATAATAATTCACTTTCTTCCATAATTCTTAGTCCAGAAACCTGCCTTTTGTTACAAGTAGTGTAAAATTACACTTTTTTTCCTACAAATGTACATGTGGGTAGAAACAGACATGTAAATTTCTTCTCTTTTCTGGAATACATTTTTTAAAAAATGTAACAATCATGCTTATCATTGAAGGTTCTTTCGTGTTGTCTATTCTCTTTAACTAGTGATCTGCAATTAATTAGAAATAGTCACCTTTCCTGCCCCGGTACATAATGGATTTATCTTGTATTATTAATTTTAGCTTGAATGCACTGAGGTGTCTGCTCCAGATTATTCTACAAACAGAGGATGTGATCAGAGTTTTTGAAGTCAGACTGTCTGAAGAGGAGACTGTTCCTTTGGATCTTGATAAAGTGGAGGCTTATCGTGCATGCCTGAAGGTGAGAGGCCAAGGCCCAAGGACACAGTGAGGCAAAATTCATAGCTGCCAGCACTGGTCTATTGAACTGGGGGAAACTCTTCTGAAACCAGAGGAGATGGAAATACTGATCCTGTTGTATTTAATCACATAGACATATGATGCTGTCACAAATTATTGGAAGGAGTGTACAGGTTACTACTTCCCCATCCCCTGAATGTTGCTGCCCCTATAGCAGAGCCAGTGGCATGGAAGGTCTCCATAATCCGTTTCTGTACAAAATTATCTGTGTTTATTTGTATCACTTACGAAACTAGATTGAAAGGCAATGCCTCTTTTCTTGCAAAAAGGCTCTTTAATTGCCCTTTTTGTCATCTAGTTGTAAGAAGTAAATTTGAGTATTATTATGTGTCCCGGTTTTGCCATAGAGTCCATTTCAAATCTTACAGTGAAAACTGTCCATCCAGTACAACGGGAGAAGACAAAGAATAACTGCTTTGCTGAGCACAAAGTTGGCATTGAGCTGGTCCTTTTGTGCACTGAACACTTTGGGAGGATGGGGACTCTTTCATTCTTTCCTGTTCTCAGGTGTAGCAGGGAAAAAGTGTGTGGGTGGCACAAAAGGAGCACAACCAAGTTACCCTTTTATCACGTTAAATGAGAGCTGCAGTTCATTGCTGCGAGTTGTTCTTAGCTGGTGTAAATTTGAGCTACACCAAAAAAAAAATGCTTGAGCATATTATCGAAGGATGCAGTCATCCCTGTGAGTGGCAAATGCAAGACCTGCACTGTGTATGCCATTTGGTGATACCCCACAATATGCAAGTATGTGCACACAAACGTGTGTGTAAAGAAACATCTCCATGGAAGATGTTTATAAAAATGTAAATATGAAAAAATAAAGTGCAGATTTTTAGATAATATTTAACAATTTAATAATATGCTAATCCTGAGGCTTGATTCCATAGCTGTTGCAAATGCAGGAATCTTTTATACTGCAGCGAGATTTTCTAGCCAGTTATTTCTAGGAACAAGCAAGGCAGGCTCTTCCCTTTCTTTTCGGTAACTATTGTACATAGTTCTGAGAAACTGAAATGTTAGCTACAGAATATGACAGCAGAGGGCTTTGGTTTAGCAAATTATTTATGAGTGAATCCAACTTTAAACACATTCTTAAGTCAAACTGTTTACCAAAGTAGGTGTTTCACCTTAAATATATTAAGTCCAGCTGACATCAGTTTACTGGTTTTACATTTACATCAGTTTATACATTACTGAATTAATTAGAAGCAAAATCTTTAGATCCAAACACATCATGCATGCTGTGGATGGTTAAATTTGAGCATCCTATTAAGAATACAGTGTATGACAGTATTTTGTTTTTTCTCCAGAAAATGAAAGCAGACCTAAACATGAAGAAGTCACTACTGAATGCCCTGGAAAACGAGCTGCAGAAAACACTTCAGATTCACTCACAGTCTTGCCAGTCATATACCTTGTATGACATGGACATTGGAAAGTTCTGTGATAAAGTTACCCAGCTAATAGACCGTTGGCAGAGAGCTGATAAACAGATAGATAACAGGTTTGCTCATATTTCCTAATAGTGTCTTCCTTATTGCTGTTGCTACTAAGATCATCTTAACAGTGCGTCTGAGAGAACTGATGTATATAATCTTCAATCTTCACGTCCTGAGGACAAGTGATGACTTCAGGGCAGTAAGACCAGACCAACTGTGAATAGGTTGAACATACTTTAAAAGGTATCCTGCAAGACCAAGCAGGAAAATGTAGTTAGTCATGTAAATGCCTAACATGTGCTAAGGAGTTCTTCTAATTTTTTTTTCTTTATTCTTGCTAATGTTCTTATATTATGAACAGTCAGCATTTTCCCCCTCAAACAGAGAAACCCTGCTTATTCTTGAATACCCTATACCTGAGGGTTAAAAAATTAACACTAAGAATTAAGTAAAAAATTCCCAACGTTTTTTTTTTCTAATCTTTATTGAACTGAAGGCATATTCTGATTGTTTTGGTTTTGGGGGTGTGGTTTGTTTTGTTCTGATTTTACTTCAGGCCTTTACTTCAAAATCCAGTGCTGTTAAGAGTAAGCGACTGGTTGCTGGTTGTTTTGGTGAAAACTGAGAACAAGAGTACTGAAGTCAGTCAACTTGATTATTACCACTGCAGGGTTTCATCCATCCTTTGCTTAGATGATGAGAAGTGCCAACCTCTGCGTATTGCAGAGTTACTCAAAAGTGAGGCATTAAAAACACATTAGGTGACTAAAACCCAGTACAATTTTATTTGAAATAAAATTTTATTTCATTTTATTTGAAATCTTTGTTCAGAACCTTCTTTCAGAGCTTCCCATAGTTTTACCTCGTTTATTACGGTGTCTTATTTCTGAAAAATCTTTTAAAGAGAGAGGAGAATGCACTTTCCATTTTGACAGTTTCCTCTGGTTTTTTTTGTTTTTTTTTTTTTTCTAGATCATGGGATTTAGAAAGGCAGATCAAACAGCTGAAAACTTACCGAGATCTCTACCAGGCTCTGTGCAAATGGATCTGTGATGCCAAGCGCAGGCAGGATTCTATCGAATCCACAAAGCTGTGTGATTGCAACACTATCATGAGATATCTACATGATCAGAAGGTACGCAGCACCTGAATTAGCTGTCTTTGATTATCTGGATTTAAAATTCTTTTGCTAGTCAGAAAATATCGGTAACAATGCAGTCTGCAATACAGTGGCCTGTTCTGAATTATAAAGTACGCAAGCTACCAAAAAACCACCACGTGTAAAAGGCAGGAGAGAGAAAATATTATTATCCTCATTACTTTCTGTCAGCACTGCTGTAGATTATAAACAAGACCATTTTTGGCTCCTATGCGATGACTGACACTTTTACACATCAGCTTTGAATTAATTTAAGGGACTGTATGATGGTGCAACTTATGGGACAAATTATAGCATGAAAATAAACAGCGAGGAAATAGATCTAAGTAAAGGAGCTCTTCCCTCCTCCGTGCTGGGTCTGTCCGGTTGCTAGGTGTTCTTTCTGAGAACAACCTTCTCGTGCACAGAGAGCTTGCTGTTGTAAAAACTGCACAGCTACAGGTCATTTCAGGTCTCAGCCTCTGGGGTTGCAGTGGTCTGGTACTGCAGATGCCTTCTGACAGAGGCAGCATGCACAGGAGGGAGTACTGATAAATCTTGAGGGATTTTCACAGCTTTTTTTGTTTTTTTCCTTGACAGAACTTGCACAGTGAAATCTGTGGGAAGCGAGACAAAGTTGAGGAGCTTCTCAAGCACGCAGATCAGTGTTCTGCTGCAATTAAGGTACTTGGATTTCAGCATTTTTATAGGGTGTGGTTTTTTCATGGTCAGGTGCATCCCATTGTCTCTGCTCTGCTGGCAGGTGAAATGTTGACTCCCTGATGTGTGCGTGCGGAACTTGCTGGTGTAAAGCACTTGTGTGTACAGAATTTAATGAAAACAATTTCTGTACTTGCCATCTGAAGAGTACAGGACAATGCAGGAGATAGCAGTGAGAGCTTCTCTTCAGGGGAGTCAAAGCTTCCTTCTAGCCAGACCAAACTTTCCAGTTCACATGATAAAAAAATAAGGAAGTAGAGAACAGATTGGTAGTTTAGGAATTGGGTCTGTTAAGGATTTGGTCTAGGAGGCAAGACAAATGCAGATTAGCAGGAGGAGTGATGTGCAATGGCCATGAAAACCAAGAACATATACAGGGAATGGTTTATGTGGTCTCTGCATTTTTATGTCACCCTGAGATCCATGCTTTCTCCAGCTCCGTCTTACTTTCTGTGACAAAGATCTTGCTATATACATGATGTGGCGTATGTGATAGGAGAGGCAGAGACAGTTATTTCTGATGAAGTTTTGGTTGATAACAGTACCTAGGCCAGTTGCTTCCGTGAACTTTTTTCACATCTGGGTAGCACTCAACTAATGGAAACACAGGTCTTCTCTTTTTGAAAAATGTTTTTTCTCTTTTTCCCTTTGTTACTGTCTTCCATGACTCTCCACAGTGGTACTTGAACTGATGTGCTTCTGTTTATGATAGAGGGTCCTCTACATGGTCAGCGATATACAAGGGAAAATGTACCTTTTTTATTAAAAACCAAAAAAACCCCAAAACTATCTTTGCATTTTGGGAAATCCAGATACCCAGAGAGTTCCTTGGCACTTGCTAAAGGGGTCTTGACTTCCCCTGTTGTTTTACAGGATTATGAGCTACAGGTTGCTTCCTACAGTTCCGGATTAGAAACACTGCTCAACATACCTATCAAGAAGAGTGTTGTTCAGTCTCCTGCAGTGCTGATTCTACAAGAGGTATCTTTCTTTCCTCCCCATCAATCTTTTGAATACATTTGTTTGTCCATCTGAGTCATACCCAGCTGTATTCTTATAATTTAACACTGTCATTGGTAATGTGTGCTAAGCACATAAGCACAAGGAATTGGTGCAGAATAGTTGCTGTGCTGTAAAATCATACTTGGGCTCATTTAGACAGTAGATTAGCCCTCAGGAATTTACCTCATTCCTCTTCAATGTCCGTTGCATACATATTGTGAGAAAGTAAGATTCATGCCCCAAGTGGTTTAGTCACTTTCAACCTGGGAATTAACTACTATGAAAAGTTTAACTTGGGTTACTTGTGACTGTTAGACAGGAAGACCATGGTGAACCAGGGGATAAAGCATTTGGTTTAATATTGCATCACTCATGGGGGAAAATAATCTTGAAAAAGGTGGTGTGGGTTTATCAGAAGAGAGAATTTGTACATTTGGAGTGCCCAGAAAGTCATGTGAATTTGCGAGGAGAATTTGCTTTTTACTTTGTCAAGTGATATGTTTTCTCAGAGTGGTTTGGAATTCTTTAAATGATCTGAGACGTCGGTATGTTCATATCTCACCCTGTAGTACAAGCTGCTGACAATCCTCTTTCTTTTCAAGGCTAGCGAGGCTCAGTCTCGCTACATAGAGCTTCTTACAAGATCAGGAGACTATTACAGATTCTTAAGCGAAATGTTAAAGAGCATGGAGGACTTGAAGGTAATCTGACTCTTATTTTCTTTACCTCCTGTTACTACTACAGGTTAGCAAGCTATCACTGATCAAAGACTTTCTGCTTATGTACAGTGCAAAACACTCCACAAAGCTAAATCCTGAGCTCAGTGGTGTCCAGTGAAGGAGGCATATAAGGAATTTCTTGCATCTTTTGTCAAAAAGTATAGTACCTTGCAAAGTTACCTCCAATGTCATGTGTGAGGTAGAGAACACTTGCCTTCTTGGTAAATAGGAGGTGCTTATCACAGCATGTGAGAGATCCTTCTCGGCATCCATCACAGCCTTGACCTCAGTGAGAGTACAGTTACCTCACTGCTGAAAACTTGCTCCTCGTGGTTAAGAGGCCACGCCTCGTTTCAGGCCATATCTAAAGTGTTTCGAATGGAGTAACTCCTGATTTGATACAGCTCAGTAGGAACAGAGAAGCCCGTTTAAGAGGTCACAAGTATGGAATATGAAGCACCTGTGGAGGTTCTAAAGAAGGCTATTTAATGCTTTGCTCGTGAACTCTTGGTACATCAGGTTTCACTATCTGTATTGCATCTCCCTCCCCCTATCAAGTACCATTTCCCCTCTGAAAGTCATTATGCTGATTTCTGAATAAGGTTTGACTCTGAACAAATAAGGATTCCAGAGTTTGCCTTGATGGCATTAAATAAAAGAGGATTTTGAGCTCTCATTCAAGCAGAGAAAAAAATACTTGGTAAGTTGTAAATATTAGAAATGTATATTGTATTGCATATGATGATTTTGAAACACTTTGTCACAAGTGCTTAAGTGGGCTTTTTTTTTTTTTTTTTTTTCTTATGATTTTGCAGATGAAAAACACCAAAATTGAACTTCTGGAAGAAGAACTCAGGCTTGCCAGAGATTCAAATTCAGAGACAAGCAACAAACATAAATTCCTGGAGCAAAATCTGCAGAAGTACCAGATGGACATTTCTCAGCTGAAGGCAAAGCTGATGAGTTTGGAGGAGATGAAAAGACAAGCTGAAATGGATGGAAATTCTGCTAAGCAAAACCTGGACAAATGCTATGCCCAAATAAAGGATCTAAATGACAGAATAACCAGGCTGACTTATGAGACTGAAGATGAGAAAAGGAAAAGGAAGTTGCTGGAGGATAGATACGAGCAGCAGAAGAATGACTATGACCAGCTGCAGAAAACAAGACAAAATGAGAAAGACAGCCTTGGTTGGCAAAAGTTAGAGTCTGAGAAGGTCATCAAGGAGAAGGAGTACGAGATAGAAAGATTAAGGGTTCTTCTTCAGGATGAAGGCACACGGAAGAGGGAATATGAAAATGAGCTGGCTAAGGTAAGAAACCAGTTTAGCGAGGAGATGAGTAATTTAAAGAACAAGTATGAAACAGAAATTAATATTAAGAAGACCACAATCCAGCAGATAGCTGCACAGAAAGATGATGATGCAAAAGGCCTCAGAGCCCAGGTTGACAGACTGACAAGAGAAAACAGAGACCTTAAGGACGAGATTGTGAGGCTGAATGATGCCATTCTGCAAACCACAGATCAACGGAGGAGAGCAGAAGAAGATGCTCTTCAGCACAAGGCTTGCAGTTCTGAGGTGTCACAGCAAAAGCATCAGTTAGAGCTGGAGCTTAAACAGATCATTCAGCTTCGTGGTGAAGACAACTCAAGGTACAAGCAGGCTCTTGAGGAAGCTGCCTCAACTATTCAGGATAAAACTAAGGAGCTGGAAAGGCTAAAGATGCAGCTTCAGGAAGAGGCTAAAAGCCGATGGGAACTTGAAAATGAATTGGCTAAGGTAAGGAACAGTTATGATGAGGAAATTATTAGTTTAAAGAACAAATATGAAACTGAGATTAATATTACAAAGACCACAATTCACCAGGTCACCATGCAAAAGGAAGAGGACACAAATAATTATAGAACGCAGCTCGATAATGCCATGAGAGAAAATAGGAATTTGTGTGAGGAAATTAGGAGATTGAAGAATACAATAAGTCAGACAACAGATAATCTGCGGAAAATAGAAGAGAATGCTCAGCAGCAGAAGGCAGCTGGCTCAGAGCTTTCTCAGAAGAAACAGCAGCTGGAGATTGAACTAAAACAAGTCATTCAGAGGCACTCAGACGAAAGCATGCGGTACAAACAGTCGCTTGATGATGCTTCTAAGACCATTAAGGAAAGAAACAAAGAGATCGAAAGGCTGAGAAAGTTGTTGGATGTAGAAACAAGTCAGAGAAAAGAACTAGAGGATGAGAACAGTCAGTTAAAAAGAGTCCAGTTTGACCTGCAGAAAGCAAACACGAGTGCTACCGAGACAATTAACAAGCTGAGGATCCAGGAGCATGAACTGGCCAGACTGAAAATTGACTATGAAAGAGTTTCGCAAGAGAAAAAAGGCAGGGATCAAGAAAGTGCAAAGTTCCAGAACACTGTAAAGGACTTGCAGATTCAGAAACATAAGCTGGAGGAGGAACTTTGCAGGCAGAATAAAAATGTAATGGAGGAGACGTCCAGGAGGAAGAAACTGGAGGAGGAAATAGAAGGCATGAGGAGATCTCTCAGAGAGCAATCGGTTAAAATAACTAATCTCACACAGCAGATAGAGGAAGTGTCTATCGTAAAAAAGAGGAATGAAGATGATCTTAGACACCAAAGAGAAGTATTAGATGGTCATGTGAGAGAGAAGCAGAGGTACATGGAGGAGATAAGAAAATACACATCTGATATTGAGACTTTACGCCGTCAGTTGGTCCAAGAACAGGAGCAATTAAAACAGGCTCACCTACGATACGAGCACTTACAGAAAACCTCTGAGGAAAAAAGCAAAAACTTGAACGAGTGCAAAATAGAAATTGAAAGGCTTCAGTCTCTCACTGAGAACCTAACCAAGGAGCACTTGTTACTGGAGGAAGAGCTGCGAAATGTTAGATTGGAGTACGATGACATCAGAATGGTCAGAAGTGAAGTTGATGAGAAAAATACTGCCATTGCTGAACTAAAGAATCAGCTTCAGATGAGCAGCAAGCAAACCCTGGAACTTCAGGGGTTGATTAATGATTTACAGAAAGAAAGGGAAAAATTGAGACAGGAAATTGAAAAATTCCAAAAGCAAGCTCTAGAGGTATTCACACATATTTTGATCCCAGCTTTACTGTCTCTCAGATATATAATTAACTGCAGTGTCCATTTGAATCAACTTAATTCACACTTCGCTGTTTAAGTTCACTGTACTTGTGACTAATACCCCTTTATATACCTTCCCGTTGTTCATTTTTAAACAAAAATGGCAGGATTTGGCCACTTTCTTAGCCTCTTTGTGGGAGCTGTGCTAGGGAGCCATAAGCTGTCCTACTGTCTAGCTGAGCCTTGCCCTCAACCCTTGCCCCAGGAGAAACCCTGGGTCTGTGCCAGTCCCCACCAAACCATCCTAGGGGAAGAGGAGAGTACATGGAGTACCACTGTGCTTTAGCTGTGCCCTGCTGGCTGGCTGCTTCCCCGGGCTCTTTCAGCCAGGATGGGTTAAAGCAGTCCTTTGAGGTTGACCTGAGTGCTGTCACAAACTAAACCAGCTAAAAACCCCAGAACCAACAAGCTGTCAAAGTGCTGCTTAGCTAGGTAAGGCATTTACTACAGGTGAGGGTTAAAGGTCATGTTGTCAGCTGTACTTAAGGTACTTAAAGCCTGCATTTCATTGACTGTTTGGAGCATTTATGTTCCTAAGTCACTAAGGGCGTTTGCAAACTTTACTACTGGCCCTTATTTCTTAAACTTGAGGTGACAACATAAACAAGTTAAAGAAAACGTTTTTTCATGTTTCATTCTTCTGCCTGGTTTCTTGTCCAGAGATCTACTGTTTAAATATATGCAAGTGAGCACTTGTGAAAGTGCTCCTTTGCTTTTCCCTAACTTGCCCTTTGTATTTCTTTTCTCGTTCCCATTCTCAGCTGTTCTTCCCTTTATTCAGTTTTTCTTTCCTTTTTTTTTAAAATCTTAATACTGATTTTTAAGAAAATATTAACATTAAGGATTTTCTGACATCTGTGCATGCATATATATATATGCATGTATTAAAAATATATAAACTGGTATTCTGTTTCACATGGACTGCATACAGATGTGCATGCTTGTAGGTGTCTGTGTACGTGTATACATATATGAAGACCTTAAGTGAGTCGAACAACACAGGTAAAATTGTTCGGAATAACTTGTGATGCTAACAGGAAAGCAAAACTTGAGTCATATATTTCCTTTCTATCCATGTATGACCAGTGCTTAGCTGATGCAAATTCACCCAGGTTAGCAGGACTGTGCCAGGGTACATGTGCTGAGCATCAGGCTTTTAATGAGTCTTGCGTGCTCTCTGTATGTGTACTATGAAAAGTATTAGACAGTTATAAAAAGCTAACTAAATCAGCAGAAAATCAAGGCTATGGGTAACAGAACAGCGTTGCTGTCAATACCAGAGGTGCTGTCAGTGAAGGGACGATGTACCTTCACTGGTTTATGTGTATCCATGGTCTTGGGTAAGGCGCTGCTGCAGCTAGAATGTTTTCCAGTGGCAGTTTGCTGCAGGTTAAGTGGCAGGCTAAGGAGCATTGTAAGTGGAAAGCATAAGTCTAACCAGCGTAACTTCTAACCATCCTCTCTTGGTTTATTTCTTCTTTAAAATTGTAGGCATCCAATAGGATTCAAGAATCCAAAAATCAGTATAGTCACATTATGCAAGAAAGAGAAACCTTGCTGATAAAAATGAGTGCTTTGGAGCAAGACAAAGCCAGGCTGCAGAGATTAGAAGAGGAGCTGAACCGTTTGAAAGTTACCCTGGAATCAGAGTCTCGTTTGAAGCAACGCCTGGAAAGTGAGAAGCAACAAATCCTGAATGACCTCAATCAGTGGAAGAGCCAGCACTCCCGGACAGAGGAATCCATAAGGAAGATCCAGTGTGAGAGAGAGAAGAGTGAGAGGGAGAAGAACACCCTGCGGAGTGAGATTGAAAGGCTGCAGATGGAGATCAAACGGATTGAGGAGAGATACAGGTGCAGACTGGAAGAGACCGCTGTCAAAAACCAGTCAGAGTTGGAGTCTGAGCGTCTCAGGCTGCAAAGAGAGATTGAGAAACTCAAGCAGCGCCCGTATGGGTCCCACAGGTCTACGCAGACTGAGGAAGACTTTTGTATTGATGCCTCCAAGTTGCTGTTCAGTGGGCTGCGGAAGAAGATCACAGCGATGCAGCTGTATGAGTGTCAACTGATAGACAAGCTCACACTGGATAAGCTGCTGAAGGGGCAGAGGTCAGTGGAAGAAGTCGCGGCTGATATTGAACCCTACCTCAAAGGGGCAGGTGCTATTGCAGGGGTGTCTCTTTCGCCCAGACAAAAGTACTCTTTTGTTGAGGCCAAACGGAATCAGCTCCTTACAGCAGAAAACGCAGTCCTGCTCTTAGAAGCCCAGGCAGCCACAGGAGGCGTGATAGACCCACACCGAAATGAGATGTTAACTGTGGACAGTGCTATCGCCAGAGATCTGATCGACTTTGATGACAGAGAACAAATCTATACAGCAGAAAAGGCTATTACAGGATTTAAAGATCCTTTCTCGGGCAAAACTGTGCCAGTATCTGAAGCCATCAAGAAAAACCTGGTTGACAGAGAAACTGGGATTCGTCTGCTTGAAGCCCAGCTGGCTGTAGGAGGCATTGTTGATCCTGTCAACAGTGTTTTCCTACCCAAAGATATAGCTTTATCTCGTGGGTTGATTGACAAAGACCTCTACAGGATCCTAAACAACTGCCAGGGCACTACGAAGAACTTCATTGATCCCACCACCAAAAAGGCAGTCACTTACGTGCAGCTGAAGGAAAAATGTAGGATCGAACCACACACTGGTCTGCTCCTCCTCCCAGTGCAGAAGAGGAGTATGTCGTTCCAAGGGATCAGGCAGCCCGTCTCAGCAGATGCGCTGCTTGAGGCTGGGATCATTAAGGAGTCGACAAGGAATGACTTGGAAAGAGGTGCAATTACAGTGGAAGAAGTGAGTGAGAGAATTATTGATTTCCTTCAGGGCTCTAGCTGTATTGCGGGTATCTACAATGAGGCTACTAAAGAGAAACTTGGCATTTACCAGGCTATGAAAATAGGTTTGGTTAGACCAGGGACAGCCCTTGAACTCCTAGAAGCCCAGGCAGCCACAGGGTTTATAGTGGATCCTGTCAGCAATGTGAGGCTGCCCGTTGAGGAAGCTTACAAAAGAGGCCTTGTGGGAATTGAGTTTAAAGAGAAACTCCTCTCTGCTGAAAGAGCTGTCACTGGGTACAAAGACCCAGAAACTGGAAACATCATTTCTCTGTTTCAAGCCATGAACAAAGAGCTCATAGAGAGAGGCCATGGCATTCGTTTGCTGGAGGCCCAGATTGCTACCGGAGGAATCATTGACCCCAAAGAGAGCTACCGCTTGCCAGTGGAGACAGCCTACAAGCGTGGCTACTTCAATGAAGAGCTCAACCAGATCCTTAGTGATCCAAGTGATGACACCAAAGGGTTCTTTGATCCCAACACAGAGGAGAACTTGACCTACTTGCAGCTGAAAGAAAGGTGCATAAAGGATGAAGCAACAGGGCTCTGCCTTCTACCCCTGAGAGAGAAGAAGAAGGTGGTGCACACCTCACAGAAGAACACCCTTAGGAAGCGCCGGGTTGTCATTGTAGATCCAGAAACAAACAGGGAAATGTCCGTGCAGGAGGCATACAGCAAAGGCCTCATAGATTATGACACCTATACAGAACTAGCCGAACAGGAGTGTGAGTGGGAAGAAATAACTATTACAGGATCAGATGGCAGCAGTAGAGTAGTCCTGGTCGACAGAAAAACAGGTAGCCAGTATGACATCCAAGATGCTATCGACAAAGGTCTGGTCGAGAGGAAGTTTTTTGACCAGTACCGTTCCGGCAGTTTAAGCCTGACACAGTTTGCAGACATGATTTCCTGCCGGAACGGCACTGATGAGGTGTTCCGGCACGAGTCGGTGACTCGGTCTCCTACCGTGCTGAGTGTCAGGAGTTCTTCTTCACTGATCAGGAGTGGTTCTTTCTCAGAGACCCCAGAAGAGTGCAGTCCTATTGCAGCCATATTTGACACAGAAAACTTGGAGAAAATCTCCATTTCAGAAGCTATACAGCGAGGCATCGTGGATAGCATCACTGGGCAGCGGTTACTTGAAGCCCAGGCTTGCACAGGGGGCATAATATGCCCTACCACCGGCCAGCGGCTTTCGCTTCAGGAAGCCGCCAGTCAGGGCATCATTGATCAGGATATGGCCACACGCCTCAAACCAGCTCAGAAGGCCTTCATAGGGTTTGAAGGCATAAAGGGCGGACGCAAGAGGATGTCAGCAGCTGAAGCAGTGAAGGAAAAATGGTTGCCTTATGAGGCTGGGCAGCGGTTCCTTGAGTTCCAGTACCTCACCGGAGGTCTTGTGGACCCAGAAGTGCGTGGAAGAATAAGTACTGAAGAAGCCATTAGGAATGGATTGATTGATGGTCGTGCTGCCCAGAAATTGCAAGACATGAACAGCTATCCCAAAATCCTGACCTGCCCCAAGACCAAACTGAAAATATCCTACAAAGATGCAATGAATCGGTCAATGGTGGAAGACATCACTGGGCTTAAACTCTTGGAAGCAGCCTCCGTTTCATCAAAAGGCATATCCAGTCCCTACAATGTCTCCTCAGCACCTGGCTCTCGCTCTGGCTCTCGCTCTGGCTCGCGTTCAGGCTCACGCAGTGGGTCTAGGAGAGGAAGTTTTGATGCATCAGCAAGCTCTTCATATTCTTACTCATACTCAACCTTCAGCAGTGGGTCTATTGGGCGCTAATAACAAGTGGGGAAATATGTCTGCATCTTAATATCATTTAGATTATTCTGTGTCCCCTTTCCTAAAAAAAAAATAAATCCAACCAAACCCAAAACAACAACAAAGTAACCCAAAGCAAAACCCTTAAGTCTTTTCTGGGTGTGTTCAACTTCTCATCTGAAAAAGCTGTAAAATGTTTGAATGCACATTTATGGAATATAGATTAGGGGGTGCAAAAAGCCGTATTTGTGAATTTTGAGTTTTGGTTCCCATTCCCTGTTAGTGTTTGGATTTCAATTGGTCTCTGTATATTTTTAAGTACTCTGTCATGTGCCTTCTCCTTTTATCTGTAACTGTCAACCCATAAGCTTTTAACTGAGGTTTGGAAGTCTTACAGTAGTTTTTTTCCACATTGACCTTTTTCAATTTGCTATTATGAAGAAAAAAAAGAAAGAATAATATGGACAGAAAATGCCTTTAATATTGGTTTAGAATCTATACTATAAACAAGAAAAGCTCTGTCTTCCAGATGCTCTACTTCTCTATGTTTGGCTAGCCATTTTCTTAAGTATAACTTGGTGGATATAAAGGGCTATTACTAGGCTGGGCTTTTGTTTTACTGTTACCCATATATATTTTCTACTGTTTCGCTTGATTTCCATGTAACAAAAGAAAAAATATCAAACTGCACCATGTGAGCTATTCTGGGCAATAAACTTCTGAAGTTTTAAAGTATTTGTTGTGTGCTTCTGAAATTTAAATATGGACGTTCTTGGAGGTACAGATTAGAGAAAGAACCATTTCAAAAAGTAGCAAAAACTAGCTTTGTCATAAAAAGTGTACAGGCACGTTATTTTTCATTATGTTAATCCACTATTTTGATGAATGTGGACTTCTGGTTCTGCATTTTCAGTAGGAAAATGAAGGTAGCACCAGTAATGGAAACTCCAGTAGCAGAAAGCCTGTTTCCACAGTTGGTTATAGACTGGGAGGTCACCAGAAGTGTATTTCTTCTGCTTGTGTTCCAGCCCGTTGTCTGCAGCTACAAGGGACTGACACACATTCTCCCTTACCCATCAGTGTAACTTTGGACAATGAACAGAACAAAGATACGGTAACGGGGCTTGGACAGTCAGTATGGTGGCACAGGAGGATCTTTCAAAACCTGAACAATCACCTCCTGCAATGACTTCCCACCTCTTCTGCTGGCTCCTGAAAGCCTAGGTTGAGAAAATAGCAGGGGTGTATCAGTGTTCGCATGATGCCTTGCTGTTGGCAGTTCTGCTCCCTTCTTTTATCTGAGCTGAAGAAGCTCCTGAGGTGAGAAACCAGAGCAGGAGTAAATGACCACAGGATTAGAGGACACAAAAGTGGTTTGAAGCCACTTCAGCTGCCATAAATGTTCCTTAGCTAGAGCAGAAGATAATTTGTGTACATTAAAACTGTCCTGTCCTCTTCCATTTGCCACACAGTGCAGATGTCTCCGAGTAGGCACTATGTTCTTGGCAGGGCGACCACTCAGAAGTCTCATTTAGAATGGTTTTAGACAACTGCTAGTACAGAGCCTTGACAACAAAACTATTAGCACAATGCACCAGTGGCTGAAATAAATTCTTCCTGTAAGTCGCTGAAAGTGTTGCCTGAAGCACGTACCTGCTTTTAGCGGTGTACCGGGTGGGAAGCCACTGGTCTGTGAATTTTATCAGTTGCTACAGAAGGGAAGAAGCCGATAAGGATAGATGCTAGTCACTATTAATAACACTGCCTAATTTTTGTAGCACGTTCCTTTTTTTTGCAGTAAGGACTAGCATGGGGTTTGCACTGCTCTCTCTGGTGAAGGTGTACATTCTAGCCTGAAAACCATTTCCAGTGTTTGCTGAAGGTGAGAGCTGTGTATAAAATCTCCGCTGTATATAAAGTTCCTCAGTTACTGGACTAAGAAATCAAACAGACTGGTACAAGTCAGTGGTGAAGACCCCTCTATAGACAGTAGGTGAGCAAGTGCGTCCCACCTCCTAGGAAGCCCCCACACCTTCAGAGGTTTCTCTCCAGCTGAAGTTCATTAGCTGTAGCGTAGGGGAAGAGCCAGTGCCTGTTTTCTGACTGCTAGGGAGAAACAGCCCTGTAAAAAAAAAAAAAACAACCGACCACCACTGCTTTATTTAATCCCAGGATGTTTCCACCGTTTTAAATGACCAGTGAGGTTCCTGAGCTCTACAGCAAAGGTAAAACTGGTCACTGCTGAAGGAAAGCCTGCTCTTGGGTGCATGTGCCCCTGCAGCTTGCGTGGGCTGAGGAATCCTGCACACTCTTGGCAGCAGAATTGCCGCAGGACTGGGCTTATGTTTTTGCACAGGCATTCCTGGCATCTGTGCCAGGCCATTTAAAACTCTTACCTTTACCTGTCACCTTTCTTGCTGCTCAGTCAACCTTTTGACCTATCAGAGTGGCCTAAATACAAGATCATCCCACAGAAACGACGGTGACACTGCTTCCCCCTTGCACACCCTCCAGCAGCAGACGGGAGTGTGACATTAGTCAGTGGTGGCCTTACAGGGCCGGAGGGGTTTGGTGCAGCAGACCCAGGTGCCCAGCAGCTCGGTAGCAGCTGAGCCAGAGCAGGCAGCAGGTGGGACAGGGTGCTGCTAACACAGGGTGCTGAAGAGGTAAGTGGAGCATTTTCCTCCACTATAAAAAGGTGCAGAGAAAGGAGCTCGGGAAGAATCTGTTTTCTTCAGAGCTGAGGTTTGGTGATGACAGCCTTGTGGGGACGTCAGCCAGCAGAGAGAGGCAAGGCAGGTGAGTGCACTCAGAGGGGTGGGATGGGGGAGATGGGGTTTGTGGCAATGCCTGGCATCCCTGAGCTAGGAGAGCTGTGCCTGGGGTTTGAAGAACAGGCAGGCTGTGGTCTGTTATGGTGCGATGTGATGGGAGCACAGGGGGACCGGGGGGCTGCTGCTGTGGATTTGAGGCAGGGTGTTTGTGAGCTTTGTAGCTGTTTTGCATC
Organism: Microhierax caerulescens; assembly: GCA_035590215.1. Classification (NCBI taxonomy): domain Eukaryota; kingdom Metazoa; phylum Chordata; class Aves; order Falconiformes; family Falconidae; genus Microhierax; species Microhierax caerulescens. The sequence continues at coordinate 92,900,250 of JAVJGJ010000037.1, forward strand.
AAAGGTGAAAAAAACTCTGTTTGTGCGTTTTGAAAGAATGACTGGCAGCTTTGGGTGATCTCTGCTGCTGAGGCAGTAATTCCGCAGTATTGAAAAGCTGGAATAAACTTGTTGGCCCAGCCTGTGGCTGCTTCCCTGTGCAGGAGTGCAGGCTCCATGTACCCATCAGCAGCCTTGTTGACTGCACTTAATCCTCTGAATTTTGCTGTCTCCTTCCTCCCTGTACCTTGGGGTGGGTGCTGCTCGCCCTGTTCAATGGCAAGTGGGTGCCCAGCGTGCTGAATCGGCTGCTGGGGCTGGGGAGGGTTCAGTCATTTGCAGGGTCAACTCCCTAGAGAACTGGGCTTTGCTCTGAGCAGGATTGGAATTCCTTTCTGAGAGTTTTATTGGCTGAGTTAATGGTCTTGATGTTGTGGGTTTGCTGTCCTTTGGCTGGAGGCTAGGGAGCGACTGCTTCTTAGGACCCAAAGGATGTAAGGCACCATATGGTTTGCACAATGCAGCGCTGCTCAAGCCAGAGTTCTGCTGCATTATGCTATTTGGAAACGTGCACGTGCCACGGTTAACCAATAGTCTGGCCTTACGAGTATGAAAGAGGGGTGGGGAGACTTACAGAACAGCAACTATGTGACTTACTGTAAAATTGTCTGAATTGATATTAAATTATAAGTATTTATGTAGAGGGTGGGTTTAAGTTGTATTGGCTTTGTTTTGGCTTTAGGATTTGTTCCACTTTGTATACACTCTTATAACAGAAATCTGGAAGAGTCAGTTACTTTGAAGTTTCTGTGGTCTGAGATGAGCAGAATTTGCTTGTCATGTGTAACACTCTCAAGAAAAATATTTTCAAGTATAACATTATTCTATGTGCCCAGACAATGTGAGACCAATTCCTGGGCACCTCAAGGCAGGCTGTGCATCGACTCTGCTCCTTTCTGACCTTAGTTGCTACTCTAGTGTTTAATGATTATGCACCTGGGATTTGAAGTGGACTTTAATTTTTGTCCTCACAGTTGATCTGCGTATATATAAACTGCATCATATCATAAAGAAAAAGCAACATCTGGGGCTCCATTTGTTACCTCTCAAAGCCAGTTTCAGCTTTAGTAGTTTAACGCTACCATAAAATATTTTTGCCGATAATCTAGTGGGAGGCTCTGTTACGAGAGTTGAGCATCCATCTGTTAATACATGAGATGTTGAAGTAGCTGATCCCTCTGTCGATTCCTGTTCTGTTGGCGGGTTGGGGCTGTATGTAATACAATCCTTGGCTTTACACAGTCCAGGTGCACTTGGTGAATCAGGGACTGTTGGATGCCTGGGGTGGTCACTGTGTCCAGAGGATGTGTTTTGCTTGGCTGCTTGTTTTGGGCAGCCACAGGGTATCCAGGGGACCCTGATAAGGGAAAATAAGTCTGTATAAAGAAAATGTGCTGAAAGAGTGGACTCCTCCACCATGCACCACAAAATCATCTGCTTATATTTCTTTGACCAGGAGTGACTCCATGAGAAGTGGTGAAAATTTACTAGTGTAAAACCTGAGGAAGGATCTGAGTCCAGCAAATGCTTCAGAGAGAAATCAGTAACACAAGCAAATGGTGAGGATTAGGAGGTCAGTTGGAACTGGGCAGCAAAGCACTAGGGAAGGGTGTTCCTTCTTTTAAATTCTCCGGCACAATGTGGCACCTTCCTCCTGCAAATGGGGTAGGGGGTCCTCGTGGCTTTCGTGGCATGTGGCCGATACATGAATGAGGGTGGCTGAGTTACCTGGCACTGAAAGGGCTGTGGGAGACAAAGCAGCTCTCTCCTTTCCTTTTAACGTGCCCGTGGGCATGTTGCTGCCACTTCTCTAACCAGGGTCCTAAGGACACATCCCATTATCTGCCTACGTGGTGGCAGCTGCAGGACAAACTCGGTTTCTTGCAGAGATCAAATAAGCACTGTGATTCCAATGCAGCTGAAATAGTAAATATATAGGAGCTGCTGCTGAATACTGTTATCTGATTACAAATAAGCCCTTTACTATATAAAAAGCTTTTCTGTCCCATGTGTTTAATGGCCAAATCGATGGTAAACAGAGGATAAAACTATTCAGTTGGAGGTGGCTGTCACTCAACACATACATTACCTCCCAGACCTTGGCAACCATCTAAGCCAGGAAGATTTCTGCCTGAATTGCCCTTCTACCCTTACAGCCTACGTCTCCTAGATGATAGAAGGAGGAGAAGCATGTCAGGCCGCTGCAGCTCGAGCTTTGTGAACTGACTGTAGGAGCTTTTTGACTCCTACCTGGTTTCCCAGCTGCTCCCTTTGCTCCAGGAAATACCACAGGTCCTCTGGGGCCACGCTCACCATTAAGTCCAGGCAGACCAGGTTTTCCCTCTTTTAAAACATGTTGCTGCTTTTTTTAAAAAAAAATAAAAAAAATTAGCCTGAGTAATGTGTTTGTTTTCATAGGAGGAAAAAAAAAATTAAAGAACAAAGTACTGGAAAGTCCTGTATGTAGTGTGTATATATATATATTTATATATTTTATTTTTCTTTACAAGCAACCAAGGATAGAACTGGGATAGTGCTTGGTTTCTTGGCTGAGCAAAGGAGTTTAAAAACATAACCCAATGTTTCATTTTCATATGGCTTTATTTTTAAAACTTCATGATTAAATTTGGTTCAATTTTAAAATGCTGCTATAAACGTTTGCATTTAGGAAATATCAGGAAAATCTTTAAACCTCTCTGGCTTTTTTTTTTCTTCTAGCACAAGTTTCAAAATATCTGTAATTGATCTGGCCTTTCTTGGTTTTCTGGCAAATACTTGTGGGGGGGGTAGGTGGAATGCACATGTCTACACCCTAGGAATTTTAGTGTCTCTGCTTCAGGTTGCTATTAAAGCTTCTGATCCCGTTACTCCAATTTGATACAGCTTATCTGTGGGCCATCTGCTGTGCAAGCTGGAGGAGGAAGGCTGTGGGTTCCACCACTGTTTGGCAAACAGAACAACCTTGGCCTTTGCGGATGGCTTGGTGCTATTAAGTGAATCCTGGGATGGAACGCAGAAATATATTGAAATTATAGGGGCCTTCTGACATCCAGAGGGGAAGTGAGGTGGCTTTACATTCAGCCTACGAAGGACTCTGGCATGGACAGCTACAGCGGGTGGCTGAGCTGCAGGAAGCAGTTAAAAGGCTGCGTGGTGTTAGAGGGTCTGAGATGGAGATAGATCGGTGGTGTCAGAGCCATGCTCCTGTAGGGGACACCACAGAGAATGAGGCACTTGGACGGTGGTGACCCACAGGACTCAGTCTCCACCCTCCTGCGTTACAACCAGGAACAGAAATGAAGCTTTAATAGCTGTAGGCACCCAGAAGCAAGGTCTGCGTGGGGGAGCTGTACCAGCAGCACACCATGGTTACTGCAAAAAAAAAAAATTTTGTGCTTGTAGTGGGTGACCCTGTTCAGGGACCCTGGGGCACCCACCTGCCAGCCTGACAGGGAGTCACCTGAGGTGTGCTGCCTTCCAGGAGCGAGATGTGGCCACCTCTCCGCAACGCCTTGGCAAGAGCACGGACCGCTGTCCTCGGCCACTCTTCTACATGGGCACGAATGGCACCGCAAGGCAGAACCTGAGCAGGATCAAGGAAGACTATAAAGCCCTGTTGGGGGTGCAGGTGAAATGTTGGTGCCCAAGTTATTTCGTTCTTCCATTTCACCAGCAAAAGGAAGGGGTGCAGCCAGGAATAGATGTATAATGCACATCAGCTTTTGGTTTTGCAGCTGGTGCTGTTGTGAGGGGTTTGGCTTCTGTGACAATGGGACATTCCTTGGCTATAGTCTGTTAGGGAGGGATGGGACCCATCTGTCTAGAAGAGGCAGGGGGATCTTTGGCAGCAGGCTGGGCAGCTTGCTGAGGTGGGCTTATCACTAAAGGACTTGGAGAGGGGTCTGCAGCAGCAATGCTCACGCCGTTGCATCCAGCTGGGGAATAAGCCAGGCCAGCCAGCGCAGCAATGTATGTTCCTTAGTAGCCTCCCAAGATGAGCACCAGAAGGCCAACCACTCCAAGGCTGTGCGTGGCTGTGGTGGATCCTCTTGCACACCTCCTGGGACACCTGCGTGCTCGATTACCTCCCTGAAATGCCTGTACACCAGTGTGGGGAATAAACGGGAGGAACTGGAGATCTGTGTGCAGCTGCAGGGCCACGATCTCGTTGCAGTTATCCCAACACGTGGTGGGATAGCTCAAGTGACTGGAATGCTGTCATGGCTGGCTACGTGCTTCCTGGGAAAGGCAGCCGGCAAGGAGAGGTGGTGGAGCTGCTCGTTACGTGAGGGAGCAACTGGAATGTATTGAGCTCTGCCTTGGTATGGATGTAGAATGAGTCGAGAGCTTATGGGTAAGGATTAGGGGGCAGGACAACATGGGTCACGCTGTTGTAGGTGTTGGCTACAGGCCATCTGATGAGGAAGAAGTTGATGAGGCCTTCTATAGATGATTGGAGGTAGCCTCATGATTGCAGGCCCTGGTTCTCGTGGAGGTGGGAGTCGGGAGTCCCTTTTCTGCCTCTGGCTTGCGGAGCAGCTGAAGAAAAGCCTGGAGAGAGCAACAGAGCTTTGAAATCAGCTTTGCTGCTGGCCTCCTTCAGAGGCTGTCAGCAAAGACTCCGATTAATGTCACATCTGAGGCAGACTTGTGTTATGCCCATCATCCTGCTGGGAAAACTGGGCTCTGATAAACTAGCCATTTCACATGAGCCATCAAGCGTTGCAGTCGCCTGGTTGCACGAGGCCAATGTATAGCTATTATCCATGGACTAAGTGTGTGTGAATTGTATGTGAGCTCCAAAGATGTCCTTACGGGAAGTGTATGTCTCTGGATAAGAGCTTTCCATAGCAATGGCATAGGAAATAGGACTGGAAATTACTTTTATCCCCTTCCGTGTCCTACCCCCCCCCCCC
>JAVJGJ010000037.1:92905304-92919145 GCA_035590215.1 Microhierax caerulescens
CCCCCCCCCCCCCCCAAAGCTTCTGACCCATTGCAGTAGGCATTATCATGATTCAAAATGTGGGAATGGGGCTTTACAAGCATTAGAAATTGCCAATTACATGAACTTCGAAGAACATTGGTTCTACCTTTTATCTAGCATCCCTGCCTCTTTTTCCTACAGCATCACCCTTTCAAAAGAGGGAATCCAGCTATGTCCTTGCATCTTCTCAATAAAGAGAGATTTCCTCATTCATTAGGTTTTTTTTGCTCCCTTAATGCAGAAAATATGAGCCTTTAAACTCATCTGTGCAAGTCACCTGTGCTGTTAGGCTTGTGATCTGCAGATGGAAAGATTTATTCCCTGCTAGCACCATAGAACTCCGTTCCCCCGTTAGTGTCAGGGCCTGGGGCTCGGGTGAGCCTCCCTGCAGTCAGGGCACAGCCCAGCTGTCCTTCCAATCTGTCATTTGCCAGTGGGGGTTATCAGAGAGTTCTCCAAACATGCTTTTTTTTCCCCAGAGTTGCTCTACTGACCCACAGAAATGCTGTGCCCCACTGGGCACATCAGGTCTGGGGGGAATGTAAGAGTGCCTGGGGCTTCCAGGCCTTTGCAGCAAGTACCACCAAAGTCCCAAGAGAAACTGGCCATCGTGGGGATGCTGCTGAAAAATCTCCATCAGCTGGGAACACACAGCCCTGGGCACACACCCTGTAAAGGCAGAGTGGCTCTGCAATAGCTCACCTATGGCATGTTTTACAAGGATTTACTTCAAGACCAGATAACCAGCCATACCTCTGGACTATCAGCTCCACTCCCACCTTAAGCCCCCCAGACCAAAATTACTTGTGGGTAGGTTGAAGTTGCCATTGGTTTTTGATCAGAGTTAATAGTAGGGCTTTATCTTTTGGCCTTTTATTCCTGTGAGGCTTAGCCTACCAGGTGGGCAAGGATCTCCCACATCACCTGTGGTGTTTGGAATGGAAAAGAGAAATGAGCCATTAAGACAATTCAGGCAGGTTTTTATAGGTCTAATTAATCTGACTTTTACTTGACCTCTCTTCCTTTTTTTGCTCTGTAACAGCAGCGGAAGAGGACATTCCCACTACTGTGGGAAGTGTCACTGCGCTGTCAAAGTGCCTCAATCAGCACAATAAAAATAATAATTAAAAAAATCAAGTTAAAAGCAGGCTACCTCACCAGTAGCAAGTTTAGTGTGTAACAAGCTACCATACATGTATGGTGCTGTGGAGTAGGGCATGTGTGTTCCTTGTCTTCTACAAATAAAGTGACTTAAATAATCTCTTTCATGACTGGTAGAGTAGTTGAATTATCTTGCCATTGCTGTCAATGTAATCTCAGACAGAGCATTTGTGTGTGGCTCAAAAGACTTGTGAGACTCTGCTAACGTGATTGTGTGCCCAAGTCCTAAACTACTCGGAAATGAGACCTGTTCTAGAGGGTATCAAATGCCAGGCTGTACCTGCAGTCCTCCACTAATGCGTGCAGAGGCTGCTTAAAAGCTCAGTTACACATCTGTTTGATTTTACTTAATATGTTACCTTACCTGAGTTATTTTTACATGTAGTTAATGAGAGGTTTGTGAGTTTTATTTTTTATTTTAACTTATTTTTTTAATTATTTTCTTTTTCCCACATGGAAGATTTGGCTTGTCTTTCTTCTGGACAGCATTTTTGGGCAGGTATTCTCTCTTACAGATTTGCCTGCTATATGGTTCTCCAGCTTCAATATTTGAAACGCCTGATCTTAAAGGAAGACTTAAAAATATTCAGACTTGAATCTTGAGCTTTCTGAAAGTTTTGGTGAGCAGGTCTCCATAAATATTCAAAATTACTACCACCCCCTGCCTTTTTTCTCCTCTGGAAACAAAAGCAGCTCCTACAAACAAAGCTTTCTACTCCTGCTGGCAACCTTGGAAGCACCTTCAGATGATCATTTCTCATTGTGCCTTGTCGAGCCGCTGCTGCATGTCTGCCCCAGGGATCTGCAGGACCCTGCCTGTGACAGAGAGGTGACACTCAGTCCCAGCTGCACCCCAGATATCCATGTCATTCACAAGATGATTGTAGTTTGTTTGTCAGAGAAGGCACAGTTTAGACCTTAGCACCATGGCATCTTCCTGCCATCCACCACCAGCTTCCCTCCAGACTGCTGGTTTTCTTGCTCAGGCTTTACAGCAGCCTGAAAATGGCATTTGAAGCAGTACAAAAAAAAAAAAAAAATAACCCAAAAAAACCCCAAACAACTATTGCTGCTTCCTACTGTGTTGGTACGTGGTCAGGTACATGCTGCCACACACATGTATTTGTACTGCGTTGGGATGTGAAACTGGTACCCATGTTCCACCATTGAAGAAGTGGGTGGTGTTGTGTAGCACAATAAAGCCTAGTCTTCCTGAGGAGCATCCTTGACCTTGCTCACCCTTAGCTCCTGCCAAGGCAGTTGAAAACATCTGGGATCGCTTACTTCTAGGAAAGGGCAGTTAATGGTAATAAACTTTGATCCAAGCTCACTATGCAGTTAAGGTGAACCTTAAGGGAGTAATTAAGCTGGACTTATGGTTTACAGAATTTTTATTTTTTTTTTAGTTCTGGAGGGATGATAAAACCTCTATTTCTAGCTCATTTTTACAGCAGCCCTGACTAGCAGGAAAGGAGAAGCTGAGAAGGCAGCAGCAATAGCCAAGGGTATTATTAGATTACGTGGCAAGCCTTTTGGTGCAATCATAGTAAAAGTTAGGCTGTAGGAGTCATCTGGAGTGCTTTAGCCACTTAGATTTTTGGCACAGCTTTTAGCTGTAAAGTCAATCATGTCCTGTTGGAAGGTAAAGCCCTGGAAGATGCTACTTTCTGCTATCATTTTATTTCCTTGGGTTTTTTTTTTCCACTCTCCCTTGTCTTAATTGCTATGAGTACTAAAACTGATTTAGTGTGCTAGCCATGCCACATGGTTTGGTTTTTTTTTTTTGTGTGTGTGTTGTGGTTTGTTTTTTGTGTGTGGGTTTTTTTTTTGGTTTTGGGTTGGTTTTTTTTTTTTGTCACAGGGATCTTGCCTTGCCCCCTAGCCCTGCAATCCCCAAGGGATGCTGAGGAAACAATGAAATCTTGGTCAGGGTATGCTCTTTGTGCCTGAAAACTGGCTTTGTTAGCATTTTTTGAAGTGATCCCTAACTCACTTGCTTTCCTGGACTGCCATCTACTCCCAAGATTCCACATGCCCTTCATCACCCTGGAAATAACAAAGTACTCCAAATAAAGCTCCCCATCTTGCTCAATATTCCTCTGTGTTGTGGAGCATGTTTTTGCCTTTGTTTGTTTATCTGAGTGAATTTAATGCTCTCCAATAATCTGCTTTGATACCACTAGGCAGTTATTTCCAACACAGGACGTGAACTGCTTCAAAGCTGGAAGATTACACATCATGTTTCACTTACATGCTTTTAGTTAGCCATCTTCAGGCACAAGAGAATAACTTTGATTTTAGGCCAATTGAACAATGTATGGAACAGTTTGTTCTCCAGCTTACCACCCCCTGCCCAGAGAAAATCCTGTGAGCCTTTCAGCAAACCAGGGAAACGACATTTTCTGCACACTGTTTATTATGCAGTGGAGCCAAAGTATTGCAGTTAAGTTGTTCCAGGAATAAGAATAAGGTGCTGTTTCATGGCAAGGATGCTGGCAGCTCCCAAAAAGGGAAAAAACAGGGTAAAATGTTTTCATTATGAATTCTAAAAATCACTTTTGAAAAATTACATTTGCCTTTACGTAGATTTCTGGCACCATTGATATCAGTGACATAGGACCAAACTCAAAATAGACCTTGTTTTATATCATACACTCACCTTCTCCAGTCTCTCCCATACCCCTCCTGTATAAACTTAGGTAAAACAGGATTAAAGAAATGGTGCTGTAACTGAGTTGCCTGAAACTTTGTGTGGTACATGGTGTATGACATCAAGAAGATTGTGATCCTTTGAAAAACAAGCATCTGAAAATCACCTTATAAATGTTTATCAGTCTTCAATCTCAGAATGGTTGCTTTTCAAAGACCACAGTCAGGACTAATCACCTTGTATAGTAATTTCCTTAATTTTTATTGCAATAAATAAAATCTCTAAGGCTACAGTATGTCTGTCTATAACATAGCTGTGTATTTGAATCCTGTCCTTGGCTGATGAAGTGAGATTGCCCAAGTGCTTTGTGCCCTTAATGACTTGTGTGGAAATTGCAGCCTTGGAGTCGACAGCTCTCAGTAGTCCTATCCTTTCAGTTAAGCCTGCTGAAAGTCAGAGTCCTTCCCTAAGTGTGATTTTTTTTTTTTTTTTTTTTTTTTTTTTTTTTTTTTTTTTTTTTTTTTTTTGGTAGTCTTCTAGGTCCTTGAGTTCTCAGTCCTGCTGGAGTCAGGAGGGCTTGTTCTGGGGAAAGGTATTCCCATGAGTGAGCAGAAATAGTGGCCTGGTCCCTGTAAAGGCATTTTTGTTACAGTGGTCGGGCTAGAATGTATAGCGTCTGTATGAGCATCTCTATGAGCCTCTTGGGAGCACCAGCCCTGCCTCATTGCTAATGATTCTACTGGTTTTATTAATGACTACTTGAGTGAGCGCACCCCAAAGCAGGTAACAGTTCTGTATACAGCGGGGCTTCAGAGCCTAGAGCCGCTGTGACTTAGTTCTGCAACATTTCTATGAATTTATTTGACCATGAACACACAAAGGATTTATTTGCATGTTCAGGATGTCCATTCTCAGCATCGATGGAGGCACAACTCGTGGTTTTTCCTGCTGTAGATTTGTCGATTCCCTGGGTAGACAGCTGGGTCCGTTAGCACCAGGAAAGCCCTGGGATGAAGACTGGAGAGCTGTTATTACAACATCATTGTTTATTCCTCACTAAATCGTAATCCTCTTGCCACCGCAGCCAGCCCTCTGTGAATTCACTACAAATCCTGGGCCACGATGAGTTCTCAAAGAGATACCAGATTTAGTATGATAAAGGAACAGGACAAGCTCAGTTCAAAGTGAGCTCAAGTGCCTCTTCCCTTGCCCCATTTTGCTCTAGATTCATCCGAAGCCAGGTGCCGGTCAGTGCCACCAAGTTTAGCAAAATCCACGTCTGGTGCTCTCAGAACTTCATCAGACTGTACAACATAGGACATAGGGACGTGTTGCTGTGGGTGCCTCTAGGGATCTGGGGACATCAGGATGGCCACCCCTAGGGAAGGGGCTGGAGCAGCCAGGGCTCAGCAGTGTCGACGGCGTGCCACGCCTGGAGAGCTGGTGTATGGAGAAGAATCTGCTGCTTTAGGAGGCCTCTCAATGCCTCCTCAAGTACGCATCGCCCATGTTCCTAGCCTTGGACACTGAACTGACGGTTCAGTCCGCTTCTTTCCATGCGCAGTGACGTTCAGAAATAATTTACAGTTCTTGCCAGGCTGAGTCCCTAATTTGAAAGCACATGCCCAAGCAATAGAACGTGCCACACGATCAAAGAACCCCAGTGACCCAAGAGAAGAAGCCCTTGTATGCTGCTCTCCTTCCTCCTTGTTGCTAGGTTTGTACCACCAGCAAAGGAGTATTTTCCCCTTGCTCCTTAACCTTTATACAAGCAACTTTTTTTCTGGAGAACAATGAAGTTGAAGATTTGGCCTGTTGACCTTCATGTCCCAACAATCTGGGCAGGCAGTGTAAGATGTGCTGAAAGGTCTCGTTCCCTTTTATACACGTGCTAATGCAAATCCTCCTGCCAAACCTCAGCTTCATCTTGAGCTGTTATGTGAGATGACTTTTGCTTTTTTCTCTTCCTTTAAAAAGCTACTTGAAGTTAATTCTATTTACATCTAGCTGGATTTGGTGGGCTGGTTCTGTGTGATGCCATCAATGGCAATTGGATCTATCAATTCTTGGGGATCATTGTTTTCTCAGCATTATTCCAGGACCCTAGTCCAAAATACAAACCCCAAAGAGTATTTGATTTTTTTAGTCTGTTTACATCTAGTAAAATGTCTTGTGAAGCTCTTACTGTAAATCCAGGCCAAAGTTTCTGACTTTAGCCAATGCTCTCAGGCACTTGATGGAAACAGATTATCTGACAACATAGTTTCACATGCAAATTATGGTGTTTTATGTGTGGGCTGTGATTGAAAGGGGAATCCTGCATTCCTCCTGCTTTTGCTGCCTTTTCTCATGTAGCTTGAGCAGAGAACAGATGCATCTGTAAGCCAATACATTTAAAAAACCAAACCAAAACAAAAAACCCCAACCAAGCACAGAAAAGGTATAGCTGCTCAGGAATGGTGTTGATTTACAGTTGGCTTCTGCTGAGTGTTAAGCCATACCTAAAGAGAATATCTAAGAGCCATGGTGGGTCCCAGTGGCCATTTTAGCTACTTCATTAGCAGTGGTGTGTCTCAGTGTGCTAAATTGGTGGGAGCTGGTGAATGTGAAGACAATGTCATTTGCATAGAGGAGATGTTTGAAGTGTATCTTAAGCATAATATTGCTAAAAGGTATCATGATTAACTGGCTACTTGCAGCAAAATATTGCCAATGAGAATACTATTTTTTTTTTTTTACTTCTGTTTCTCATGAACACAGCAGCGAGAACAAATCTCATCGATGCAAATTGTAGTTAGGCTGATATTTCATACCCTCTTTCTAGCACGTGAGCAATCATCTCCCTCACTTCCATCAATACCATCCTGGTATGCAAAACCAGCTATTACTTTTGGGGTTTGAATGAGCAGTATGATTACAATGATTCTTACCTAGCTGCTTCCAACAAACAATATAAAAATGCAAGGTATTAACTGTGTGTCCTGTCTCCTTTTGGTTTAAATATACCCTGTGGACCTAGAAAATCAGAATCTCCCTGTGATGGAGAAATCAGCCAATTAAAAATAGACACATTCAATCAATTGTTCCTTCATTTCTCAGGATCACAATACACACAGTTAGAAGTTAATCCTTACTGGGTATGAATTCACCAAAATTGTTTGGGAAAGGTCAATGAACTCTGAGCCCTGTGCTGCTTTGCTTCATCAAAACAACTAACAAAAGATAATCTTAGATTGTGTCTAATTAGTCCAAATATAGCACAGGAATTTGCAAGTGAACAAGACAGGTAAACAAGGGTAATATGGTTATGTACTAATTAAATAAGTGCAGCTTAGCATTAAAGGTGAGATATGAGGCAATGTAAAATGTTGGCTTCCCCACCTTGAGAACTGGCTGCACCTTTTCTTCAGAAAACTCAACAGGTATTCATGTGATTTATTTAAATTTATTTTTTTTTTAAATACAAGTAGTTTCAAACCCATGTACTGTGTGGTAAAATGTGTCTCTTTTTGGAACCACGCAAAACCAAAACCCAGCTAACCAATTTGCCTAATTCCTGGTACCTGGCATAATGAAAAAAGGTGATGCTTAATGAAGGGAACAAAAGAGTACAGCACCTGGTGTATGTTTTGAAACCATATGGATTGTAATTATGTGTGTGTTTAATGTTTTTCATCATTTATCGTAGTTCCTGAGTAGCCAGAGGATCTTTCAGAGCCTACTGGGTCTGAGCCAACCTGTCAATTATAAAGCAAGTACTAATTGGTAACTGTGGAGCGGGGACATCAGATAAGATGAAGTAATTTTCAAGCTGACATTCTGGTACCATGAGTAGTCCTGAAAGATGGAGAAAGGATGAAAGCGTCATCATCATCATGCCCCATGGTGATATGCTCTGCAATAACTCCTACATACCATATGCATTAGGATTTTATGTATATGCATGTATTAGGCTAGTCTAAAAGCAGATTGTTGGGGAGGGATGCAAACAGGAAAAGAAAGCATCTATCTTAAACCATAATGATCCTGTAGTATATCGCTGAGAGGCTGTTATACCTGACATATTAGTTGTGGATGTTCTTGGTGCTCAGCCAAGCTACCAGACTTTCCTTTTTAGTACTACCAGCCAGAAGATAAGGATTATGATCTGATAAAGCAAGCATTTTCTACCTATACAGAAGGAATTTTGGATGAAAAGCTGTCCAGATAAAAATCGATGCAGGTGTTAGAGTGACTTATGGAGGTGTGGGGTGGGGAAGTGGGCAGCAACATCAAAAGTGCAATTCACACTGCAACCACTGATTTCTTGTAATTTCTGTTTTCTTATAACAATTCTTGGCATTTCATATTCTTACCAGACCCTCTCATTTTTTGTTAGCTGCAGTTCAGATGCAGGATACTGGCTTCTACAGTGGGAGCAAAGTTAATTTTTTTCATGTTCTATCTCACTTCTAAGCACCTGAGAGAGAAGTATTATTTGCTATTCCTAGGTGTGACTACATGGTTGTCCCCACTATGGTCATAGAATTACAGAATGGTTGAGGTGGGAAGGACCTCTGGATGTCATCTGGTCCAACCCTTCTGCTCAAGCAGGGCCACCTAGAGGTGGCTGCTCAGGACCATGTCTGGATGGGGTTTTGAGCATCTCCAAGGATGGAGACTCCATAATCTCCCTGGGAACTTGTGCCAGGGCATGGTCACCCTCACAGTAAAGAAGTGCTTCCATGTGTTCAGACAAATCTGTGTTTCAGTTTGTGCCTACTGCCTCTGGGCACCACTAAAAACAATGTGGTTCTGCCTTTGGGTATTAGTACAAATTGATGAGATTCCCCTGAATCTTCTCTTCTCTGGGCTGAACAGTCCCAGCTCTTTCAGTCTTCCCTCATATGGGAGCTGCTCCAGTTTCCCTACAGTATCTAGATGCCCTTCATTTTCATCCCTTGGATGAAAAGCACAAAACCATTTCTGGAGGGTAAGGTGTGATTGTGAGAACATTTGATCTATCTTCACTTCTACTGACTTCCCTTGGGTGATTGTGCTTTAGACCATATTCTGCTTGAGTCCTACATAAAGGAATGGTTCCAGAGTCGTGCTTAAGGACAAAGAATATAAAATAGTAATGGATTAGGATACTGTACATCAGTGCTTCTGATGGATCATTGCAACACGATAGCGCACCAAAGATCACAGAGTGGGTTGAGACTTCAGGCCAGGAATATCTCAGGGTGTTTTGTGAATAGGCTACAGGTTACCAGTATTTTATTGCCTTTGATATGGTATGAAACCTTCCCCCAACCCAGTGTGCATCACTCTTGGTAAAAGCTAACGTGCCTGTATAGAGTTAAGACAGGAAAATGTTCAGAGACTAGAAAAAGCATCTCTTCTCCAAAACTTAACATTGCAGTAGCCCTAGAGCTGAAATTTAGACTCAGATTCAAATACAGGTCCCAATCAGAGCAACCACGCCTGTTTGTAATGTCAGGTAAATGAAGGAGAATTAGAAGTACTTTGTTTTGCAGCTACAAGAAGAGAAGCTTTGTCTCCTGGAGATCTAGGATGAAGTTCTGGCTCTACAAAAAAAAAACAACAGGGAACTGACTACTGATTCCAGTGGGACCAGTTTTTCACCTTAGTCCTTTAATATTTTCAAACAAACTCAATCTTTTAAGCAAATGAGTAATACGTTTTTTGTAACCCCCTAATGCTTCATGTGCTGTTAGTCTTGCTCTAATCAGTAAATGTCTGTCCTCCTTGCCAGGCAGACTGGCATGATCTGACTCTCTAAAAAACTGCTGCAATCTGCTGGTTTCCACATATCCCGAGCTAGCACCCTTGTGGGGGAAGGGAAGAAACACACCACAAGAAAAGCAAATTAGTAGAGCATAGCTAGGCTAAACTGGTCGTGTTTAAGCAATACTTGAGATACGCTTTCCTTGTGTGTTCCAAGTGGGAGAAAATACATATGTCTAATTTCCATATTTACAAATACATAAAGTAAGAAACTCACCTGCTCATCTGCCTGTAAGGAAGGGGTGAAGGAAAGAACAACAGTGAACATTAAGGAAATGGATTTAAATAAAATCTCAGGGAAAAGAAACCACAAGGATGTGTTATTTGCAGTCAGTCAGCTCACCACCCCAGGAACTTCACTGCAGGTTTCCTCTGGTGCCACGTTATGATCTTCATGAAGTTCAAGCTGTTGCACATCAGCCTATGAGATAAACCCATAGGAAGCCAGGTTCTAAAATTCCTGAACAGTTGCTATCTAGCCCCAGTCTCTCTGGTTATCCATACATGCACCTTCACTAGTGTATATGAGCATTTCCCAAATACAGGACCAAGTGCAATAATTAGTTCCCAGGTTGTAAGAAAAAGCTTGCTAGGTTTGTGGGTTTGTCTGCATGGGCTGGAGAGCAGTTCTGGTGTGCGGTGCTTGTATTTGAAAAACTAATTGTGGAAGTATTAAACTTCAAGGAAATATGTCGTTCATTTAGTTTGGAGAGTGTTAAGGTCCGAAGTGATCTCAGCTGGGAGGGACTTTCTGGAATATTTTGTCTGTGAAAATCCTGTGTTACTTTTCCCAGGCTGAATGGCCCTGTACTGTTCCAGCGGTGGCTTTTTGTAGCAAGTCAGGGCTGCAGAGGGAAAGCAAATGCATGACTGCTGCCTCCAGGGTTAGTTTGGCTATGGGACAGAGACTTGTTCTGTTTTCTGGAGGAATCAAATCAAAGGGAAGAGCACTCTCATCAGCCTCTTTTGTTAATCAGAAGGGTTAAAGAATTTTGGGCCAGTCACTTCCAGTGACTGTGGAGCACGTCCTTTGCACCTGAAATAAAACAAATGCAGTTCCCAGATCCTAAATTCAGACTGCTAACCACAGATCTGCTTCTAACAGACAGTAATCCCAAAGGTAAACATTAATGAAGTAATAAATTCCTGCTATTATAATACACAACCAATGCTGTGCCTAGAATAACTCTTGGCAGCTGAGGTCAAGGGGAACTTTACATACACAATAAGGCCCCGATGATCGCTCGGGAATAACATTGCCCTGCGCTCACCTTGCCAGGGCACCATCTCCATCTGCCCCCCTTGCTCTGTAGCGACTGACAGCGGGCTGTGCCTGTGGGCTGGCAGTCTGCAGACAGAGCGAGATGGCTTCCCTTAGCGCTCGGGGCAAGTTTGTGCCAGGCTTCATTGAAAACCTCCCCCATGTTCTCCAAGATGGTACAAAGCCGGACCCTTCTGCAGCTGCACCATAGGCAGTAGTTGCTTTCTCTGTGGAGATGTAGCCTGGTCAGCCCCATCTCTGTCCTTTAGCTCCCAGAGGTCCCGTGTCTTCTTAGAAGTGTCCCCTCTCATTCTGAAAGGTGGAGACAATGGAGTATTCCTCAGGAAGAACAAATCTAGAAACAAACCACGAGACAATTTTAGACGTATTCTTCTTTGCTGTCACTGTAACAATATGAAGCCCGCTTGAAATATTTTTTTTTTTTCCCGTTAATGATACCTGGCATGGGGAATTACGCTTGTCAGTGGAAGGGGAACAAATGTACCAAACAAGGGCTTTAAATGTATTGTAATACTCTAAAGAAAGGAGAAATACCCAGACATGTGAGTAAAATAAAGTATTATAACTCTCATATTATCATCGTATATTTAAAATCTCAATCAGAAGTCACTGGAGCTATAGTTTCCACTAAATGCAGAGGAGATATATCGATTTTTCAGGAGCTGCGGATATGATGTTTGCTTTTAGTACATAATTTGGCAGTCAGTTATGCTTGGGTTCACTGCTGACAAAGGTCATAGTAGGAGGAAGTGCTTGTGTAAAGTCTGTGTAAAAGCCCAAGTGCTTACCAGTGTCACTTTGTGTACCTGATTTTTCTTCTGATGTGCGCACTTGTCCCAAGTTAATATTCTGTCAGGTGATAGCCTGTGGTCCTCGAACAATGTAGACTCCAAAGCCATTGGCTCCATTGAATTGTTCCAACAGATCAATGACTGAAGTAGACAAGAAATAATAATAATACAAAAAATAAACATAATTGGAAGAGATTTTTTAAAAAGAAAGCGGACCAGATATGTTATTTGAAAAGTTTGGATGAAAAGCCACCTCCGAGACAGGCGGTGTTCTCAGAGATAAGCAGCAGAGTAGCCCAGTTAGTTTCAACTATAGAAGAGTGAGAGATCAGAACTTTAAAAACATATAACACAAAATACACCCACCAAGAAGCAAACTTGGAATGCCATCTGAAAATAAATGGACTCCACAGTACAGATTTATGGAGCAGAAGTATAATAATCTTTCAGTGTGAAATGTAATTACATATGAAAGCAGACAGGTTTTTTTTTTCTTTAAGTTTCCAAATGGTCTTGCTTGTACTAGAGGTCTAACATCAGAGAGATAAACAGTGAGCCTGAAATACTGCCTGAAAAAGATGTTCTTTGCCTTATTGGGCCATATGTATGTCTGTGTATATATATATATATATATGTATGTATATATATATGTATATTCTATCCGCATAACATTGCATTTGGATGTTCTGCCACACGGATATTGTATTTGACTCTCCCAACATACCGTAGGACGGCAATAAGCACGCCACACACCTTGTGCCTTTGTGGTCTCTTTCTTCTTGTTGGGCAGCGTGGAGCCTGTGATGCCCCTGGCCTGGCATTGCTGGGGGGCTCTGCGGGAGGGGGATGGGTGAGCTTGCTTTCTGCGGGTTGTACCCAACAGATGCGGCCTCATGATAGACGTGAGTGGTTTCCTCCGCATAATATGTGTCAGAATAGTCTGTGATGTAAGACATGTTTATGGTGGGCATCTTTTGCTTGTTCCCTGACTCACAGCTACCAAAGGACTTGCTTCCAGGTTCAGGAGCAGCTGGGAAGGATTTTAAGGCTGTTTGACTATAGGTCCCATCATAAGCTAATATGCATGTGAGATATCAGTAACAGTGAAGATGAGCATCTCTTGGACATCAGTAAAGCTCTTCTTTTAGCCTGCCAGCCCAGTGTTTCTGAGACTTTCATCCTGCAGCATATGCCTCTCTAGAAATCCCGTTGGACTTCAAGGTCTGCAGGTGTGTATAACTGAATGTATGGCACACCGAAGGCAGGGTTAATCCCATCTAGCTTTAGTCATCTAAATGTTAAGTGGGTACATTAAGCTAGATAAGCAGTCTCTATATTTGGGGGGTGGGGGGAAGCAGGAAGAGAGGCAGTATCTAAATAAGCTTGCTGAATCACAGTGTGTATCAGCAGTCTGTCTCTCTATTTTATTTCCTACTGGGTGTAAGTTTAGGTGATGGGCTTAGACTAGGCACCTGCCTTTTGGAGACTTAAAGTTGTACCCCAGCGTTGCAAGCTACAAGTCTCAGTTCCCTGCTGGCTTCACTTCTGCTATAGCCTACCTATAGCTGTCACTCTGTATTTCCATCCTAATCTACTGGCGTTTCAGTTGGGTTCACTGTCTGACTACTTAGTGTCTAAGTTTAACACTGGGAAACCTACTGAAAATATCAGCAAACTAACTGGAAATGGTAAAAATAGAATTTATTTTTGCCTTTAGCCAAACTAAGTTACTTTAATAAGATTTAATGTCATGTACTTGAACTGTGTGCAGACAGCTCTTTAATGTGGAATGGCCACGCAGCGGGACAGACTAGAGTCCAGGTCCCCACTGTTATCCACATCACAGAGGAAACCTGCTGGTACAGCCAAAGGCACTCAGGACCTGTCTGATTAGAAAAACAACCTTTTCCAGCTCATGGCAAAACTGCAATGTCTTTGTGGACTCTTCAGCAGTTTTACAGTTGTGAGTCCATACTGTTGCCTTTCATTTGATCAGGCAGCTGGACTAGATGACCTCCTGATGTCCCCTCCAACCTGAATGATCCTGTGATCCTATGATGACACTTTAAGCCAAGACAACAACTTGCAGAGCGAAAGAAAGAAGAGCAGTTACTCTTCAAGGAGCCTTACCACCCCCATTAATGTA
>JAVJGJ010000037.1:92919245-92935899 GCA_035590215.1 Microhierax caerulescens
GTGCTTGGAAGTAGGAAGTTTTTCTTGTTACTTACAAGAAACATTTGTCGGAAAAAATTGCTTTATCAGACACTGTGCAGTAGACAAAATTATTCTAAGTGGTCTTTCTTCACAGTTTTGCTGGTCTTAATTTTCAGTAATGTGTTTTTATCAGAGAGATCACACCCTGACATATGAAACAGCGAGGATTTGCATTTCAGTTCACAAGCAAGAAGGTGAAAGCAAGAAAATTGCATGTTTTTGTGTTTGCTTACTTGGGATCTCGCCTGTGCTTTGTAGGTTGATGGATGTCTCTTCCCAAGACACAAATTTGTCAATCAGGAATTCCTTCATTACCCAGAGACTGATTCCCCATTAATGTATATTTTTGGTATTGATGGCTAGGTAAAATACTGCAGTATTTTTGGTGTGCTGACAACAATGCTGCACTGCAGGATAAAGGAAAAGCATTTTTATAAACCAAGTAGATTACTTTCTTGGTGAGAGTAAATGGCTTCCTGCAAATATTTGAATTATGTAGTTTTTCAGAGAAACCATGCAGAACTCTTTATAAAAGTAAATTCTGGGAAACTGGATGATGGATGACAGTTGCCCTAATAAGAAATTTAACTAGTATTTGCCTGTGGTTTTAGTGACCTATGACATATCAGCAAAAGTTGGCACGGGATGTATTTTTAGAGGAGAGAAACTGGAATGCCTGTGATAATTCAAAAATGAATTTGTAATAGAGGTGTGACATACCTCTACCATGGCAGTTATGGTACAGATACTTATTTAGCTGAAAACAATGTCAACTCTTTGCTAGGAATCACTTAGAAACCACACGCTTCTTGTAGACTTTTCATTCTCAGCATCGAGGATCAGTGCTGACAGCACAGCCTTTTCAGGCAGCTTTTGTCCTAGGGAGGACTTCTAGTCTTTTGCTTTTTTACAAAAACACCTCTAACAGCTTGAGTCACAGCCTTCAGGGAGACCTTAAAATTCTCCCCATAGTATAAGACTATGTTCCCCGCAGAGGGGGAAACCTTTTTACGTCTGAGTTGTTATATCTGGAGTATGCAGAGCTTGGGTGCGTGCCTAATGGGAAGTACTAGGCTCAGGCACTTACCTGAATTGTAATTCTTTTAAAAATCAATGGAAAAACCTGAAGATCATTTATAAAAAGTGTAATAGTTCAGTAAACTACTGTGAGTTAAAAAGAAATAAATATCTCTGAGACTAGAAGGTTTCTGTAACTGAATAAGCTTGGGGGGGGGGGAGTTACCCCTCTTTACATTCCTTTATTTTTTTAACAATGTTTCCAAGAATAAAGTTTTGGGGTTTGGGTTTCTTTTTAAGGTAAGCTTGAAATTATATTCAGGAAAAATGTTAGCATGATTTTCTTCGTGACTTATTTGTGCTTGGCTATCTATTTTTTGGTTACTTACTAAAAATAACATTATTGAAGATACTCCTTAATTTGTAGGCAGAAAGAAGGAATTGAGTCATGATTTTCCTCAGTGTTTAGGAACATATTAATTACTGAATCTGGCAGCAAGACTAGACGTTCCTGTCTAGAGGAGAAGGTTACACAGAGCCTTTTATGAACATAGAGGAAGAGTTCCTAACTTTAAATATTGCTGAGATATATTGGTTCTTTGTTTCAGTTTCTGAAATCAATAGGCAAATGCAAAATCTTAGTGTTTTGCTTTTGATTCAACAGCTTTACTGAATACAATGATTTTATCTATATACAGAGATAATAGACATAAATTAAATATAACAAAATTTCAAAGTTTTTAAAATGCAAAGCATAACAGAAAATGGTTTTAGCTAAAATGTGATTTAAGATGTCTTGGTCTGCAAGTAATTTTTGCTCTAGTAAAAATTGTCTAGTGGTTTGCCCCTTGGATAATGCACCTGGAAATCTCAAAGAGAATCACTTTAACTGTAGCATTTACAAATGTCTGCAGGTTGAACTCAATCACTAACATTCATTTAATGACATAGATTAACAAAATAGTTGAATTTGGAAGGGATCTCTGGAGATGGTCTGGTTCAACCCCTCCACTCAAGCAGGGTTGCCTAGACCAGGCTGCTCAGGACCTCTGAAGGTTTCAGAGAATGTTCAGAAGGTTTTTGAGTATCTCTAAGGATGGAGACTCCACAGCCTTTCTGGGCAACCTGTGCCAAACTTGGTCACCTTCACAGTGCAGAAGTGTTTCCTAATGTTCAGAAAGAACCTCCTGGGTATCTGTTTGTGCTCATTGCCCCTGGTCCTGTCTGTAGGCACTAGTGAGACTCTCTTCTTTGCACCCTCTCTTCAGGTATTTGTATACAATTATGAGATTCCCCTCAATCCTTCTCTTCTCCAGGCTGAACAGTCTCAACTCACCCAGACTTTCCTCATACGTGAGATGCTCCAGTCCCTCCATCATCTTAGTGGGTGTTGACTGAACTCTCTCCAGTAGCTCCATGTCTCTTTCGTACTGAGGAGCCAGGACTGGATACTAGAGGCACTGGGCATGAGAACTTGCAATGACTTAAGAGATAAAACTCAATGTAAAAACATTTGATAATACATTTTAAAAAATCGGTTTTAATGTGATTTCAGTGAAAACCAGACTTATGTGAATGACCGACCCTTTCTCTAGATGGCTAGAGGCACCTAGCAATTCCTGCATGGTTTTTCTCCTGACATGCCTTATCTCACACTGAATTATAACAGCTCTGGTGCTTCCTGATGTTTAAAAATGACCCTGAAATTTCCATGAATCTCTAATTCTCATTGTTCTAAATAACTTTGCATCATCTGGACATTTTGCCTCTTCACTGTTAATCCCTGTCTTCTGCAAAATTAGTTCTCCTTTATGGACTATGGGATTCCTTTCTGCTGTTCCATTAAGCTGCAAGTGACCTTCTCTTTGCTCAGCAGGTTTCTTAACTGTAGTGCTATTTTGCCTTTTATTGGATGGTCACTTACTTTAATAACCTTCTGAGGTGTAAGAAGGGTGGCCTTGTTTTCTTTTTAAAAGGTTGGGAGGGAGAAAGGAGTTGTACATTGGAAGCACTGAGTCAGTGCACCACTGTTTAAATTAAAACACCGTGGAGTTCAAAGACATGTTTAAAATTATATACGTGGTTAAGTGCTTTATTGCCTTTGAACATGAATGAATACAGATCAACACAGTGATGAAAACAGGCAACTTTGCTGAGAACCACTGAATCATTAATAATTGTCTTTAAAAGTGGAACAAAATTTACCATAACAAATTATTTCAGTCACAGTGGCTTAATACTGAAATGGCAGCAACTTATTCAACCTTCCCATTACCCTGGTGTGTCAGAAAGTCAGGGGGGTTGCCACAATTTTAAACAGCAACTTTCTGTCTCCCAGTTTTTGTTTCCGGATGAAAGTGATTTTGACCCTGTAGCTGTTTGGCATCATGTTACTCTTTGATCTGGAAGTCCTAAAAGCCAACAGTTTACAGCTCTCTGTAGAAGTTACTTGATTTATCAATCTTCCTAAGAGATTGTATAAAAGTAAGATATTTCACTTTTAATTGTCATATATGTCATAGTAAGAGATACATACATGTGTATGTATATGATATATACAGATATATGCACATGTATATATATATATATGCTTTTGTAATACATGAGGAGCAACTGCTTGCTCAAGTAGGCCACCCAAATTAGCAGCGCAGAGTAATCTGCAGTGTGTCTCAGATGTGTGTGTGTCACCGCAATAACTTTTAAGGTACAGTTTTGCTTTGTAGATTATCCATCTGTCTGAGCATTCTCCCTTGGGACGTGAAAATATTTCCATTTCATTTCCATTTCATTTTAAATGGGATGTTTGGTAGAAGGTTATTCAAATCAGGCTGTTAAACTCAACACTTTGCATTGATGTGGGAAATGCTGAAAGGAAAGTTAAAGGAGCCGATCTCAGGAGAGCAGAAGGGGGCCCAGTGCAGTGGCTCTGGTGGAAAGTGTGGCTGAATTAAATTTTTGTTTATTAAAGAGTTAAATAGACAATCGAAATACTGAACTAGCAGTGCTGGAATCAATTCTTGGAGGAGACAACACTTTGATGCAGCTGTTTTGTTCATGGATCACGTCAGTGCCCGTTTGCAGTCTCAGAGCAATGCTAGGGCAAATAGAGCCCCGATGTATTAAGGTAATATTGGAAAAAGGGTACATACATTTCCAACCACCCTCCCATGAAAGGGAAGGAGCCAGAAACACGGTTCCCAGTGACAACAGTTTTTAACAGTCCCACTAACTTTCAGCTGAACTGATCAAAAAATAGCCAGGTGCAAATCTCAGTGAGACCGCACACACACTGACAGTTCAGCAGTTACTCTATGGGCTGCTAACAGAGTGTCTAGAAAGCCAAGACTTATGACTGCACCTAGTTGCCACTGGAGTGGAAGGACAAGGGTCTGTCCCTTACAGGTGACTGTGCAGGCAAGTCCGCCTTTAACTACAGGTGATTACAGGACAGTAGGATGACTGTATTTGCATCTTTTTTTCCCCTCTCCATTTTTCTTTTTCTAGCCAGCAGTTAGAAGAACAAACACATTTGCTCACCTCTTCATATGCAAAATACACTATATTTTTGTTCTTTTCAGTCACATAAAGGGTCTAATTTTCTGTCCTGCAGTTCTGAAAATGCCATAAACATTGGCTTAATAAATAGAGAAACAGGACCAGCTTGCTACATGACATGGAAATAGATGCCCGTAAGAATGTAATATCAGTCCAAAATTACATAGCCTAAGCATGCTTCAGGAAATCTTTTTTGTAAGATTCTGTCACCAGGATAAATTATTTTAAAAGCCATGATGTCTGCCATGTTTAATTTTGAGAGTAATATTTGGAGGCTGAGATATAAACAGGCTTCTAATTAGTAAAAAATGTTAAAAAGGGAAAGAAAGTGTTATTATACCTTTGTACTTGAGTCAGAGATGATTTCCCGATTACTGGTCTCCAAAGGCACTGATATGTACCAGTAATTCCACATACAGTAACAATTCTTCTTTTCACACTTGTCATTCAGAGCTGCATCTCTGTGTAGATTTTTATCTTCCTTGACTGCCCCTTCTCTAGTGAAATGTTTTTTCAAGGCAATTTTCCACCAGCAACTGTTGTGTGCTGATCTTTGTGCTCCAGTGATGCCTATGGCAATTCTCAAAATGGTGAGAATGCCTGCTTCCAAAGGGCAGACATGTCTGACTCGCTTCTCTGCTCAGTTCTTGTCTTTTTACCCACCCCTCATCTCAGCATAATCTGGGATTTAGGTAGTACATAAGATTTTTGTAGTTTTCATTATTTTTTCTTGTAAGAAGGAAATGTAAAAACCCCTATCAGAGGAATATTGCCTGTGTCCCACTGAAATGCCGAAATGACATTTAACATTCCTAGAATAATTTAAATCCAGCTTTATTTCAAACGTGACATATTTTCTTTCCTTTTCTGATATATTTTGCTAATATGTGTATTTTTATATGTAATAAGGGCACACAAGCATAAAAGCTTTTCCATAACACACATCACCTCTTAGTATATGTTGCTTCACAGACTCCTGTTCTTTCCTAAAAGAAGTCCTGGCTCCACCTCTTTCTTTCACTCCAGCTGCCTCTTTCACCTCACTGCCTTGACCTCTTCTCTTACTTCTTTCTCGGATCCTTTCCCTACTTTTATAATGAATTGGAATTGTCTTCACAAAGATCTCCTGGTCTCCTTCAAATAAATACTTATCTTTGTTTTCCAGGACCTCACTTCGACTGTGGTGGTTTTTTATCACATTCTGTCGTTCCGTTGTGGGTTTTTTTTTTTGTTTTTTTTTTTTTTTTTTTTGGGGTGTGTGTGTGTATGTGTGTTTATCTTGTTTCTTTTCTGAATCTCACGAAGATAACTGCATTGTTATTTGCAGAATCAGGACCAATTTTATGACAGTGTACAGTGTATTCAAATATGTAATATAGCAAATGCAGCAATGATGTAGAACACCCCCCCTTTTTTTTTTTTTTTCATATACCCAAACTATTTGGAACAGTGATACTAGTTGGTCTTTTGATAAAAAAAAGGCAATCAAATAGAATAGTTCAGCAACTTTTCTTGGAAGAAAGTTGCCAGATTCATTGATGAACTTCAGGATTTAAAATAGTGAAAAGGTTGTGCTGCACATTGACCAGTTATTAGTCATCTTGCCAGCTGTGGTTAATCCTGCCTGTACCAGCAGAAATACGCTGCCTAAACATTCGCCTTTAGTACCTGCTGTATCTTGTATAGTTATTAGGATATGGAAAGCTGTAAGGGGAGAAGTGTGTGCGTGAGCTCAGATGTCACAAGCCATCCTAGTCAAATGACATATCACATGTATTTCTCGTGAGCTCGGCAAGGAGTCAGAACCTGGAACTGAGTCAGTACCAAGACCCTCGTTTCTCTTTTGCCAGCTACTTGGCCTAACGCGAGTTACGGCATCTCTGCCACCTCCTGTGCCCTGAGGCGTGGGGTGCCCGCTGCTGCCGGGGGGCCGGGCTGGCTGCGACACGCGTGGGTGGCTCCGCGGGGGGCGGGGGACCCGCGGGGGGCGGGCGCTGTCCCCGGTGCTGAACCTCGCACCGGCCAGGGAGCGGCGGTGACACCACAAAGGTGCCAGGGGACACGCCAGTGCCGCCACCTTCGTGGGGTGGGATGTGGGTGTCCTGGTGATTGATAGCAGTCTGGTGTACTGGGCATGCTGGGTCTGCTGCAGGCAGCTCTTGCCTTTGCTTGTCTGTTGTTTCCTGGCCAGCTGGTCTCTTGGATACGGATGTGGCAATTCCTTTTGTCGGGTGTCAAATGAGTCAAGAGGGGTATCCAGAAGAAGCACGGGCGATGTGCTCAAACGTGTAAGCTGCGTGCTTCAAAGCTCTGTGTTCTCCAGCAACCTGATGATACAAACAAAACTTGAACCAAAATAGCCTGTTCCTTAGCAGATGCAAACCGGTTTCACTGAATTTGCTGTTGGTTTCTCACTCAGACCCTGATTAGTCAGACTGTGAGTCACAGCTGTTTGCTCTAAGGTAATAACTTCTCATCTACAATGAAACAATTTTGTGTGCCTAAGCATTTTCTGTCAGATGTGCTAGTCATAGGCTTTACATAGTATTTTTAAACAGTGGTTTGTTCAAATTCTGTGCTTGAATAAGCAGAAATTTTTGGTACCTGGAGTACTGATCATACTGCAGTGAGTAGAATTGCAGAGACATTTATTCAGTCTGGAAGGCATTTTTAGAACTTGGGCCCTTATTGTAGTGTTTACCTGGCATGTGAGTTCTTTTTAGAAAAACTAAACAAACACCTAGTTTTCAGTCTTCCTGAGGAGAAAAATAGAAATTAATTCTTTGTGTCATCTTTATTTAATGTCTTAATTCTCCTTATAGGAACCATATGAGAGGAGAGAGGAAAAGTATATTGAATATTGTAATTTGTGTCTTGTATAAAATGATTCCTTGCTCCTTAGATTTTTGCCTTTTCTGCATTATTCTGTGTCACCTCCTATTCTTGTTAATTATCATAGGTCTTATTCACAAGTCAAATAGCACAATAGCTGGCCTGACAGCAAAAATAACGATGAGAAGATCATGATGAAGTGTATGAATAGATGTGATAATTTTATAGACATTGCTCTGAGTTTGATAACTTCCACAGAGAATATTCTAAAATAGAGAAAACATATAGTAATGTTAGTAACTTTGCCTGAAAATGCTGCAGAAGGAAAACATGCATTGATCGAGAGACCCCCACACCACACAAATAATAATGATGTCTCTGAACCCTCTGTTCTCTTTGCAGTTAGGTGTTGTGCGTTTTATTTGTGTCAGATACTATTCAGGATGTAAAAAACTCAAGAGTTAAGCTAGAGAAATACGCAAAGTGGTAATATGACTCAAAGGCACCAGCTCATTCTGTGTTCAAAGATTCTTCTCCTAAGGTCTGCTTTACATGTAAGGACGGTCAGGATAATTGATACAAATTAATGAAAAATTTGAAATTCAAGTAAGTTCAGAACATTAAATCAAAGCATCTTTTTTTCTGACAAAAATCATCTATGCATGTAGAATATAGTTTAACCAAAAAGTAATGCTTTAAAAGCTACGATAGACCAACTGTCCCGACTTACAGGATCTACCTGGCCAATCATAAACCATTTCTCTTTTACACATACATTAGAGGAAGATTTCCCCAGAGAAATCCAGAGAAGGATACAGATAAATGCATTACAAAGGCAGAGCTGCCAAGATTGAACAGGCCTTGAGCTGCAGACTTACAAACATCAGTGGGGTAGCAGGAGACAGGTTGGGTGAAGGAGTAGGAACAGGAAGTTTGGGTATTGGGGCAAAGAAACTAGGAAAGGAGATAGAAAAGCATGAGGGAATACTCTGATTTAAGTTTACCGGGGAAAAGGCATGGAGACTGGGGCTAATATGAAAAGTCCAAAGCAGGCTTAGTAGTCAAGGAGACTAGAACTAAGAAGATGACAAAGACCAATAAAGACAAGGGCATGGTATGGACTGGTGAATGAAACTGGTCCTTTTTGAATGGGTAAAGGAATCTGTGGCTGCCAGAGTATGCGTTCTTTTTCACCAAAAGGTCATTCCAGAAGTCTGCCATTTTTCAGGCAAAGTACTGTGTTGCAGTTCCCTGTGGGACTGACTCACAAAGAAAACGCCAGCTTTGCATCATGAGAATTTTACTGTTAAGGCCATGTAAGGAAGACATGGTTTTGTGTCTGTATCTGTCTCTTCTGTCACACACACTGGACAATGCACATCAGGAAATCAATCAGAAGGTTGCAAAAAGATGAAAGATGTCATATGGTTAAGACATATATGCTTCTTCACTGAACCTGTTTGCTGCTTCTAGTGTTGATGCTAATGAGTCACTCAGAATTCATGGAAAAAATAGCTTCTATTTCATTTATGCGTGAGCACCAGTAGAGTCCTGCCTGCCTATGTAAGCCAACATACAATGGTAAATATGTAAAAAGTCATGTTGCAGGAATTTCCAGCTAAGCAGCCAAAAGGAATATTTTTAGCTTTAATTTCTCTGGCTCCTTTCCCATCTGTAAGATCTCTTGTTGTCTCATTTACTCTCTGTTTACACAGGTATTATGAAAATAAATTATTTATGAAGCACTTACCTATTCAAGATATGAATGCTTTAGAAAATTTAATGAACAAATTCTTAGAAAGTTTTAAATAATGTGCAGCAAATAAGGATCATACCTTGAATGATGGCAGACAAAATATATATTGGTAGCAAAATAACATGACAATCGGTTACATATTCTCAATAAAACAGGGTTGGCATGGAAAGAAACACCACCAACTCATTAAAACAAGATTAAAGACTAACAGAATTTGTAGGCTCAAAGGAACCATATTAATTGTCCATAAGTAACCTTAATTCTGGTATTTCTTGATTCTGATATGTTCAGCTTTGCACCTGAAAGAGGTTCTTTCAGTATTTTTTTGTGTGATACATATATTTTCCTAATATGTTTTCATTTTCATAAAACCTGTCTTTCCTCATGTTTGCACCAATAAATTACCCTGGAAAACACTTAAAATGCTTCCTTGTTTAAAAAAAAATAATTTAAAAAAAAATATATATATCCAAATGCTTTTGGACTAAGCAGACTGTCACAGTTGATGAGATTTCCATATGCCATCCGAAATACCAGCTTAATAGACAAAACCTTGACTGGTTCATGAACACAGCTGTCTTCGGCCCCCTTTCTCAACAACAAAGTCTGGATCTGTGAGAAGTTCTCCCCCAGAGCTTTGTGCTTCTAGTATCTCTTGAACAACCAAATACATAGCACACTACAGGTACTTCAATGGTTATCCACTTTACTTCATCTGTGGAAAATCCTTCAACAGTTGAGGTCATAGCTTTTATAAGGGCAGTCTTTCTGCTGCCATGAAAATGAAGGACTGAAGGTGTCTGCTGACATATTGTTATTAGATATCACAGACAGGAGTAGGCAATGAGCGATGGAAGTGAAAATAGAACTAGAAAATTTCAATCCACGGCGATGTGTTCTGAATAGCAGCACGCTGCCTAGCAGTTTCTGTATTTCAGGTGTTGCAAAGTTATCTTGATTTTTAAACCCTCTTATAAGGAGGCTAAACAGATTGATGCCCTCCATTGCACTTGGTAACGTTTCCATCCCATGCCCTGGGGTAAAAGAAATACTCGTTATACTTCTAATGGCTAATTAACAACATCTTTTGTTGTTACATGATGGGATTATTTTTAGTGTAATCATCTACACTGCAGGAAAGTTTTGAGACTTTCACTCAGCGTGCACTGTCATGGTGCTGAGCCCTAGAGAAACATAAAAAAGAGATAGACAGCCTTGCCCTGAAAAACTTCTATCTAAAATAAGACTTATCATTTTCTGTTTTTTTAAAACCAAGTTCCTTCATCAGTATTTTCTCTAGTAAGAGTGGCTGAGAAAGGATAGAACAGGGAATACAAAATATACTCCAAATGCAATGGATTTTTCTAGTCTCACAGCTGGCAAATCTGATGTCTCAGATGGTTTCCAAGCTAGGAAGGAGCTGATGCTCCCACTATGTCATGTATCTCATCTGTTGTGAAGTTTCTCTCCCTAGAGACGGTATATGGGTTATTGGATGTCATACTAAGCATGCCCATGGCTATATACTGATGGCCTTGCGTTTCAGAGAGGATGACGTTATGAAGTTTTTGGTAAAAAGGAGGTTTAGCTTTGTCAACCTTTCAAATATGTCTTTTGCTTGGGGCAATCGGTGCGCGTTTCCATGAACAGCATTTATTCGATATGTTTACAGCGCACCTTATTATTCAGACCCAGATCGGTAGCTGGCTGGGTAGAGTGTGCAAAACCATGTTTTGAAAGTGCCATCTAGTGGCTCCACAGGTTTTTTTGGTGTGTTGGAAAGTGAAGTTCACGTCCCTCAGAATTTGGGATCAGACCAAAGGCCACGCTGGCTTCAGAGTCAAGGCGATCAGCAGCGAGAGCTCGGCAGGTCTCGCAGCGTGCAAGCAGCAGTGCAAATACTGTAGCCTGGCTGGAAGACACGACTGGAACAGGGAAATCTGGGCAAATGTCCCCAGGAACGGGGGTGTGGATCTTGCTGCTGCACCTGGATGTGAAAATGGAAGTGTGTGCAGAGATACACACATAAAAGGCACACAGAAATAACTGAGTTTTAGTTTTCTGCTGGCAGGCCCTCTGCTTTTCCAGTAAGACGTTAGCCCCTAAATCCCCAACTTAAGCTGAGTAGTAATAGAGATGCTTTTCTGAACGGCTGTTCTTAAATACCTTAAAATTTGACTGTAGACATCTAAGGGTCTCCAAAGACAAAGTGAAAATTACTGATTTACTTTATTTTCTTAGAAATATAGGGTCATAATAACTGGCTCAAACTGATGGGGCAGATTTTTAGCAAACCAGTGGCAGCTTCATTTAGATGCCTGATTTTGTGACTAGAAAACTGGAGAAACAAAACCAAACTTTGCTTTCAACCAGATTTTACTGACATAAACCCAAAAGCTTTGTAGCTCTGTGTAACAACTTCAAACTGAATTTGTTGTTTCCCAAGAGTCGCTGAATTCTACACAGGCACTTGGTAACTTTATTACTGTATAGTCTAGAGTTCTTAGTTTGGCACTAGTTCCTCATAGAAATCATCACTTTGATTACTGATCCTTTTCTGCAACTGACAAAGGCATTGTAAGCCAATATAAATCAATGTATCATCTCATCAGTTTCAGAGGACAACATATAATGCTCAGAAGTTATTATTCTAATTCACTTGCCACTAATTTAAGCCACAAATTTTCTTCTGGATTGTTCTCTTGTGGCTAGAATAAATGGACCATTCAGTCCTGGTTCCATTTATGCATATCTGTCAGAATGAGTGAAGCTCTGCAGAAAGATAAAAACTCTTGAGAAGCAGTTAGATATGCAGAAATTTTATACTAATTTATAACTTAAAGGCAATATATGACTGTCTTGTAACTGGTCCTGTATTATGTTTTATTCAATAGCAAGTGTGTTTTTCTGCAGTTCCACTTTATTGTAGCACTGGTAGTTGGATATATGATAAAGTATATAATTCACAGAAACACCTTGTTTAGTTCCAGTTGTGCACTTAAATCTTGCCGCTTCCATGTGGTTCATACAAATGTTTAGCTAAACATATGTTGATTTTTTTTTTTTTTTTCCTGGGTATACATCCTTCTCTGAATTGGGGTCAGAGTACTAACGACTACGCTACACGTAAAAATAGATATTCATGTTGTTGCTATATCTGCTTTTAATAATTTAGGAGACGCTCAGGCACCATGGTGTTGAGGCCTAGACATACTTCTTAGTCTTCTAAGACCCAAATAAATGATATAACATATGATAAAAATCCAAAAAGAAGGGAAAAGAACCCACAAAGAACCATCAGCACAGGAACCTTAAAGTCCCATGGAAATAACTCTGTTAATTTAGTTCAAGATTACACGTTCATGATCTTTAAAGTTGAAATTAGTTACATCTGGAACATTAAGAGGGAGCACCAATTTTTTGGTTTTGATAGCTATTTTGGTATTAAACCCAGTGATGTCCCTTGAAATGAGGAATATGTGAGTGATAAGGAGCCATAAGGCTAGAGAGGAAGGCTGTTTTGTTCCTAATTTACTGATGTGTAAAATCATGCTAAAAAATTGATGCATTCCTGCTTCTCCCACACAAATATTTTGAATATTCATTCTCTAATCAAAAGCATTATCAAATAAAAGAAACTTCTCCCTGAAAACATTTTTAAAAAGCAAGTTTTTTTTCCAGAAAGTGTGCAAAAAAAGTCTTCCCCTTACCACAGAACATTTGCAAGAGCAAACTGCAGATGCTTCCTCAAGTTCTCGTCATCTGACCTTTAATTTAAAACGTGTTTCTTTTTAAAACGTGGCCTATAAACATGCTTGGGGGTAGTTTAACACAGTCATTTAGGAAACAGAAACTTCAGACATGTGGTTGAAACATGGTGGGGAGAAAAATAGAACGCATCACATTAATAACATTGAGAGTAATTTCAAATGCAACTTCCTAATTATTTTCTCTTCGAATGGGATTGTGGAGACCCAGGGGACAAAGGCAACAAAGTACATGGCCAGCAAGCTAATTGGCCTTGAAGTTTGTCATTTGTTGTACTTAGCTGTAAGTTTGTAAACCAAACCCTTCTGAGGTAAAGCACTCAAGTGAACAGCTGTCAAACTGTTTATCTGGTTTTCTGATATTCAGGATGACCATCAAAATGGTGCTTTTCCTGTATATATCTACTACCTATACATGATCAATTAGTGAACTGATAGAGTTTGTTGTATTAGTTGGTGTATTTCACAAAGAGGAAAATATGAGTGTAACAGCAGAAAATTTTATACTGAGATATTGCAGCCTGAATCCCTTTTAATTGTTGCGTTAACTGTCAGCCTCGGCAGAGGAAGGACTGAAGGGATGATAAGGCTGGGCACCAGAGTTCAATCTCCTGTTACTGAAGAACTCATCGTGTTTAGGGACCTGCCTCTGCCAGTCTGGGGAAAAAAAGCTTTGTTGTTTGGAGCTTACTGTTTACTCCTTGCGTATCCCACACTGAAGAAATAAGAGAAAGAAAACAGTGTACTACAAAACAGTTTCATCCTTAGATTTTGCATGATTCACAGTGGCTAGTCTGGTAGAGGAGGAGAAGTTCCAGATCAAGCTGATATTTGAAACTTGCTAGCCAAAATGAGGCATTGCTCCTTCCTTTTCTATAGCCAAAGTGTGTTTGTGCCTTCTGTCCAGTCACCCACACACAACTTTCACGGGAGATAGCAGGACTTCTCACTTAGCCATGACGTGGTGTGAGGACGTGTTGCTTCAGGAGGGAGACAATTCCTTGGTGGACTGTCCTGTAACAGAGTGGTTGGCAGGTCTCACCAGGAGACATAACATACCCTCAGGCAGCGCGAAGGTGGGAGAGGGACCTCTGGACAAAATTCATGCCCTTTCCCTACTCATCTATCTGTTCCCAAAGAGAAGGTGCCTGAGGAGCAGGCTCCAATTTCCTCCACACTGAGGCTCTTATGTCTTCTAGCCGTAGCAAGGGGGGACAAGGAAAATATACTCACTTCAGGTCCCCTCTGTAGCCACATTAGCCAGCCCCAGCCTTGCCCTGGGGAGCCTTAGCCAATGGATTTTCCCTCATGATGCTGCAAAATGAGAGGCAACCTCTAACGTCACGCAGCACTCTGTGGTGCACCACACATTGGATTGTCATTTGAAAAACGGCAGCATTAATAATCCTGGACAAAAGTCCAAGCTTCTGCCTCTCATTTTCTTAGGGAGGGGGATGTGTTCAGGGCTTCTACGTCAGAATTTTTCCACAGCCTTTTAAAATACCACACCACTGTGCACATCTTTCCTAAATCACTTGTCCAGGTATTAGTCCAAGTTAGAGATGCAGCTGGCTCCTTGCTTTCAGAGCTCTGCTTTGGGTCGTGGCCAAGCAGCTTGCAAATGAATCGATGGAGGTTTTCTACAGGTGGTAAAGAGAGGCTACCGTAGCCACCTCTTGTTATTTATCAGCTAACGTACTGGAAACCTGGAGACTTCTGGGAGTGGCCAAATACTCTTTCTGGAGATACAACTTTCCCTACCATAAAAAAAAAAAAAAGGCACTACAATTTACCAAATGATCAGTGTAAAGTACAGTCATTTTATCTTTTGCCATTGTAGAAGACCACAAATCCTGACAAAAAGTTGTTAAAGGCAGTAGGTGTATATGGAATGGCACCAATTATTTAGTTATACTGAAGACTGGAACTCTGGGTGAAATTTTGGGTAGTGAAATGAAGACCATCTTCCCTTCCCTCAATCTCTTGTCTTGTTTACAGAAGAACACAGAATCAATAAAAATTAAATAAAGATTCAGAAGGTGGAGGTAAATTTAATAAATTTGATACAGTGAGTTCCAAGGGATTTTCTCTAAAACTTTCCTCATCTATTGATAGAATAGAAGGGCACAGACTGATTGCAACAAGTATTTGGTGCGTTAAGGACTAAAAATGAACTCAGGTTAAGAATAAGAAAAGTACATGTTTTACAGCCGATAATGGGATGGTACATGGAAGTGATATTTCAAATTTAGTCCAGATTTGCTACAGAGTGCTTATGGGTTGCAGACTTTATAAGGAAGAGCCTTCACTGAAAAAGCAAACAGGAAACCACATTTTAAAAAATGATAGCTGAACATATGGAAGTTTTCACATGCATGATGTGAAATGAAGAGTGTGTGTGTTACTAACAGGCAGTGCTATGGCTGATTCTATATATCACAACAGGCCTGTATCATAACAGACTCCAAAGCACCGCTCTAGTCTAAACTGTAGTGAAGAGCCCGTCTCAAGTCGGAGCTGGGTTACAAGAGCTGGGGAGCCACTGTGTAACGATGTGCAGATATGTGTGTTTTGGCCTACAGTGTTTATTATTTGGATGTGTTTCCTTTAGCTCGTAAGAGGCTACAGAGAAAAAAGCAAGCAGGAATATTCACAAATGGCTCAAAGAAGGCCATCTACCAGCAAACGGTTGAGGTTTCATAAAGAAGCATGGTCAAAATACTACTTTTTTAAAACTTAATACTTTTTTTAAACTTTTGCTCCTTCACTGATTAAGAGCAAAGTTGGCCTTGCTTGTACGAGCTGGGACTGGCAGTGTTCAAAAGTGAAGTGGGTGTTTTTGGAGTTAAAAAGATTTTCAACAGAGTCTCTTATAAGAAGGAAAGGAATTTGGAAAAATCAAGTTAGGAGTATCTGCAGAAGGCATAAAAGTTTCCCTTGCAGAGATATGCAATTATGTGATGTCTGCAGCTGTGGATACGCTCAGGCTGGGATGTCTGGGTTGTAAGGTTATCTGCTGAGGTTATTACTGAGGGGCGATCGAAGTGCTAGATCCCGAGCAGCAGGGTCCTGTGCAGACTGCTCAGCCCCCTCATTGCCCCAACGCCGTGAGGAGGCACGAAGGAAACGGCACGAGGTGGCCAGTGCCCCTGGAAGAGTTAGAGCCGCTGTGAGGGGATGAACACACAGGGCTGGAAACTAGATTGGTGAGAAGTTTTACAACCCCCCACCAAAGCAGCTGTCTAGGCTGCTGTTGGGGGTGGTCGCCAGCGCTGCGTCTGCGTGAGCCCGAGCCTCTGTGCCAGTGAAGTTACTGCGAGGCTGTGACCAAACGCTGTCCCTCCACACGCTCCTATTCCCCAAGCTGTGAAGTGGATCAGTTAAAGGACTTGTTTAAGCCCACAGGTGACAAACACCATTAAATTTTCTGCTCCACCTCGCACACTTGCTTTGGCACGTCCTGCGGACTGGGATTTGCAGTGGGGGTAAATAATCTATGGGTTTATGTAGCTTTTATAATCTCGGCTGCCTATTTGAACGCAGCCATCAGTCAGGGGCTCCAACAAAAGCCCTGCCGCCAGCGCGAAGGGCCTTGGTCGGGCAGAGGCGCCAGCGGCCGTGCCCGCTGCCCGGCAGCCCGACCCCGGCCCCCTCAGGCCCGTTTCCCCCCCGGTCCCGGCCCCCTCAGGCCCGCTCCCCCGCGGCT
>JAVJGJ010000037.1:92937182-92957764 GCA_035590215.1 Microhierax caerulescens
GGTTTCACACTGCACCCCCTCTGCTCCCCCCTTACACAGCCCTGGGTTTCACACCGCACCCCCTCTGCTCCCCCCTCAGCTTTCCAGATTGCTGCTAATGGGGTGTAAGAGTGAAGGGTGCCATTTGGGGTTGCTGTAAGCTGACACAAGTGTGTTTTACAGAGGCTGATTTTAATTTTGCCACCCAGGAGAGTAATAGTCCCAAGGAAATGAAGCGTCTTTCTGCTATTGTTATACATCCGAAGGAAAAATCCTGGCACATAATTGGCTAAAAAATAGTAGTGTGATGAGTCAATAAATTTCTATTGTGTAGCTTTCTCTGGGTGAACAATACGATGTTCTGGGGTAGTGTTAAACAATTAGTTCACATATCATACAAATAAGCACATCCTAGATGGATGCGTGTGGGGGTAGTAGAAATTATTCATCTCTGGCCAATCAGACAGCAGTTTTTATTTATTTCAGTGTTTAACAGAATACCTCTCTGGGCTCTGGGAGACCTTGCAAGCAATAGAAAATACAATAACTTTAGAAGGAAAGCCAGAAGTTTTTCCTCACTCTCGATCCAGAGGAATAATATATGACAAAATATCCCGTTCCCACAACTATTAGCCTTTGTATCCCCAAGTGTGTAAATAGATAACTGTGCAGGATCGACGGACCTCTTCACAGGGTATGTCCCGCCGTGGGGCTCCCAGTCCTCTTTCTCTAGCGGAGGAATTGTCAGTGTTAACGTTTCTACCGGTACAGGGCAGAAAGACGGATGAGTCTGTCCACGGGTCCATTAGAAATGAGTAATAAGGGCAGAGCCTTAGTTTGTGTAAATGCAACACTGACTGCACTGAGGAAAGTAGGATGAAAGGGGCTGAAAATCAGCCACGTTGTTTCTTCTGAATTTCAGGCATCAGCTCCCTCCACAGTGTTTTTTAAAGGCAAAATAATTGCATTTTGAGCTATATGTGGTGAAAACATTTACAAGAACGTACCTTCAGCTTTGAATGGTATTCACCGTTTTGCTTGACTTGTTTGACTTGTTTGTGTAAAATCCTGCAGTTATTTTTATTGTTTTGTGTTACAATGTGCCTAGAAATCTGAACCATTTTTCTAGATGCTGTTCAAACACGTCCTAAAGGACAATCCTTTCCCAGAAGGTTTGCAGGCTTGTTCCTTACCCTGAGAATTTAATTCCTGGATTTCATTTCTTGGTACATTTGAGTTCTTGTATCTCAAGAAAACTTAATTTTTCTCTGTTCTCATTTAATCCCAATTACTGCCTCATTAGAAGTTAATGCTTTTTTGAAGGGAGACTACCAAGAGAGTTTGCAAGCAACTTGCAGCGTGCAGGATTCTGTGAACTAAGCCTCCACAGATGGTGCATGCCTACAGACCCAACGAGATCTCTCTAAGGCATTAAGGAAATGTTTAATATTTTTCATTTTGTGCAGGGAGATTAGTGGTCCCCAGCTGTGCCTGAGACCATCCATTCTTCACAGCTGGTCATTCTTATTAATCCCCAGGAAATGGCCTATGTTCTAATTTGTTGATTTTTTAAATACAAACTGAGCAAAATCCATTTAAACACGATAGTGTAAAAATTGAAATCATACTTTGTGATGGATCACATTCGTGAAGAAGTAACTTCTGTGGGGGTAAAAAAGTAATACCCTAGGTTCACTTCTGCTGTTTATTTTGAAGTGTCACAGCAAATGTAATGGGAGAACGTAAGCATCCCAGACACCCTGCTTAATGAACCCAAATGCATTTTTAGTCTGGCTGTTGTTTTTTGTCTTTAACATGGGAAAAGAGGTGTCAGCATGGAAAAGCACCGAGCCATTATGACAGTTGGGATTAACAGGCCAAAAGCTAGCAATGCCATAAACCAGGAAACCACTGCTTTATTTTTACTGGTGTTCAATATGTTTGAGGTGGATTGCTCTAGCTGAAAATGGTGACGTTTCTTAGGGCTGTCGACCCTGGTAGTGAATGGTCAGCACATTACTACAGTGAGGTCTGGGTAAAGACTGGTTCCAGTCTCTCTGTTCCTCAGGTGTGTGTTCTTCAGCAGTAGGGGCTGTGCCTGCCATTGTCGTTGGATGCAGGTCCTCTTGGTTTGCATGCCTGAGGCTTTAAAGCAGGTACTACATTTCTAGTTCCCTCCCACAAGCACTTGGAGTTCCCCTGACTCCTAATTCCTTGAGCACTCTACAATCCTGCTGGTCGAGAAGAAATCACAGTGAAAGCAGAAAATGCATGCTTTGCAAAAGAACTTGCTAAAAGGATGTACTTTTCTCATAAGCCACGTAAGGCAGTTACAGACACAACAGAGCAAGCACCAGGGGAATATAACCTCCCAGTCCTCACCTTGCTGCTCCAGAGGCTTCCCAGGGCTTTGGTCACTACGCCTAAGAAAAATTTGCAGAGCCATTCTTGTTCCTGCTTCTCCAACGGCAGCATTTCTTTCAAGCCACAGGGCAACTCTCTTCCTCAGATTACACTTGTCCTTAAAGGAATTAATTTATGAAAGCTTTTCTTTTTCTGGCTTTTTGCTGGGGAGTTTTTACAGTGCCAGCTCTTCTTTAGGGATAGCTAGGTAGAGAGTTGGGTTCTAGCTGTGTTGAAAACTTTTCTTCCACTGTGGCAGAACCTTTCTGCTGGCACTTGCCAACAATGGCTGGATTTTACTTGTTTGCAGTGGTTTACTGGGTTTACAGTATTAGCTGTCCAGGGGATGCTTTAACACGCAGTGATTCTCGTAATTGTAAATGGCATTTCTCCAGGAACAAAAAAGGAAAGAATTATTCTCTGAACAATATGAGAGTAATTTATTTTTCCTCCAAAGCAGGATTGAAATTTGGACTTTTCAGTATAAAAAAAAACCCTCTATCCTGATCTCCCCATCACTGAAGATGCTGGAATGGTTGGGCACTAGGATGTAAAAAGGCCTGGATGAGTTTATTTTGCATTTCCACTGTCCCCTTACCCTTCCTGAAACATGATTACTTAAATGAGTGATGAAATGTTATTTGCATCTAAGGCAAAAAGTTCTTAATCCTCTACATTTTCCAACACCTGGATGAAAATGGGCATGTGAAAAGCTTAGGTTATGAAATACTCAACATTTTTCTTGTAAGTCCGCTTACATATTAAAATTAAAATTGAAGCTACATGAAACATTTAAAAATGCCATACTGGCTTTCTTTGGTGTTTGAGGTAAAAAGCATCTTTGGCTGTTTCGAACTAGCAAGGCTTATTCTTTTTCTCTTTAAAGATGCAGAGCAGCATGTAAATCAGAAAATTCAGTATGTGAGCCTCATCCATTGTAAAACACTGTGGCTTCCTTCATTTTCTCCCACAAAGAGTCTAACCTGGTAATTATATTAATTATAGTGATTGGGGTACTATGTGACTTCTGAGAATGTTTGTGGTCCTCGCATGGAGACATAGCTTATACAAAATGGAAGAAAACTCTAAGGACTTGTTTCATTCCATGCTAGCACATCTGTGAGGGCAAAACATGGACCCACCTCAGTTAGCAAATTAGTTTGGAGCAGGGGTATTGTTTCTGAAGCCTAGCTCCTTAGTGTCCTCTCTTACTATGTTTTCTTTCGTGTCTTAAGTATACAAGCTGGGTTGCTTCCACGTGACACTGAACTGGAAGATGCACTCCAGTAGCAGTGCTCCAACCACTGACCAGAGTTCTGTCCCTGGGACCACACCAGAACTAAAGAAAAGTAACACCCCCTCCCCAAAACATGTGTAGTACAGACATGGGATCCTTAGCATCACAATTTTGGGTTGCTTTACTTGTTAGCATAGCCATAGCCAGAGGCATGTCAATGCAAGGAGCAGAACAGGCAAAGAGAGCATGCATGTTATTTGCTCCATCTTATTCGTGCTATATTAATTTATCTTGAAAGTTTAGCAGCAGAATAGTGGACAGGTGATAATGTAAAACCCAGCTCTGGAAACTGCAACCCTGCAGCCCACTTCAAAGAATATATTAAAGAACTCTTGTGAATTGTCAAACAAATACAGCAAAACAGGGAGAGACATTATTAATTGCTAATGAGAAGTAAGTGCCCTGCTGTTGTCTAGGTGGGGAACATTTATATTCATTGTTCATCATTAAAGTATTAAGAATGCTTGCCACAGTTCCTGCAGTGTTAGTTCAAAGGCAGTGATATTCATTTGTAGGGTAAAATCTTAGCAATGACACCTTGCATTTGGTTCAGTAGGACCAGCACTTATAACTAATTGCCCTTATTATTATATTAACTTCTTTCTTTGCATGTATGCTCCTGTCCTCTGGTTTACCTTAGAAACTATCCAGCCTCAAAGCTGATTTTATCACTGCTGTAGACGCAAAGAGCGTAAATTGAAGGCATATTCTGCCCCCAAATTAACCAAGTTAGCATTTTAATCTCTTTTCTGTAGTTTAGGGGACTATGAAAGAGATTCATATGGACATTTGTGTAATGTATATATGTACATATGCATAAGCTCTGTACCTAGAGTATCAAACATCGATTATTAGCCTTTTAAATATCGTTAATAAAAATGGAGTAATTAATTTTTGTATGATGGATTTTTCAGCACACTTTAAAAATACAACCTAAATGAGTGGGATTCACTTGGTGTTTCTGAACAGAAAAAGTCCAAACTCAATCTTCCTGTTATTTTTGAGAGAAAACAGCTATTTCAGGGAAGAAGCAGTTTGAACACCCAACCTAACATTGCAGTTCTAAGTTTGGAGATGGCCAGAAGTTTGTTTTGCTAAATTTAGTGAATCAAATGAAAGCTTAATCTGTCTTGAATTTGATTTATACTGAACAAGTACGTAGCCAACATATATTACCCAGTAACTGCAGATAGGAGCACCCTGCTGGCTGCAGCTTTTCTGTGATTTTTATTTGAAGTCATATATGTGGCAGTATAGCAACTAGCAAGGAACACACTTGTGATGCACATCATCCTACTCCTCAAAGACACATGAAACTGAGAAGTCTGTCAGCCTTTTCATTTATCATCCCATGAGTGTCAGAGGAGACAGCCTGGAGCTTCAGGAAGAACAGCTCCCCTTCCCTCCCAGCTCTGTGACAGTTTTGTGCCTTCACTCCAAGAAAAATACGCTGGGCCAAAGTTCTGTAGACAATATCTACATTTACCTCCATAGATTTACAGCCTCTAAGAATGTAGCTTTTTCTGCTCTCATGGTTTCTGTAGTGTGATTCACAATACCCTTTTTTTTTTACCCTTGCAAAGTTAGACAACTGCCAAATCTTGAAAAACACATATATTCCTGTTATTCAGTGACATCATATTGTCTGCAAAAAACTCTGCGTTCCTAATGTTACCAGCTGCTTCCAAAAAGATGTCATGAGATTGTTTGTTTATGGGTTTGGTTTTTTTTTTGGTTTGTTTTTTTTTTTTTTTTTTTTTTTATGGGAGGTGTGGGGGGGTTTGTTTGGGTTTGGTTTTTTTTGTTTGTTTTTTTTTTTATGGGGAGCTTTCTTAAGTTTTGGAGTGCCTAAGCTGAAGGCATCCTTACGCAGTCTGACATCAACAAATGCAAAATTACTCCACTTGTTATTTACACTAGCCAGTCATAATGGCCTTTTGGCTCAGGCAGAGGCAACAGTTGCTGGTTTTCTTGGAGTGAGGCAGAGAAAGCCTTTAACCATCTGCAGCATCTGAAGGAGGGTGGCCTGAGATATCTTACAGGGGTGTAACACAAAGGGGTACCAACCACCTACTCAGAAAACATCAAGACCCTTCTAAAATACCTAAACTTGAACATTCTAAAACAAAAGCACTGGGAACAGCAAATAGTTTGTTGAAACTGCTCTGAGCTTAACTGTTCACTTTTTTTCTCAGCTTCCGAACTTCTTTATGATACTTACGACATGATAAAAATACTAATATGTACTTAATTACAAGGCCATGCCACTTCTTAGCCAGAGGGAAAAGGGGTGAAAGGAAGGAACTGGAAGCCTTGGTATTGTAAGTCCTACAGATTTATGAATATTATTGTAACAAACTTTGAAAAAAAGAAGGTGGAAAAAAGAAATGGACTTACATGTGATTTACAGCTTTATTTTCTTGGACCATACGTATGAGTTATATATAGCACACAAGTGAATTAAAGGAAGAAAGTTGTGACATTGAATTTTGCAGCTTTTCACAGTGATTCTGTCTGTTAAACTGTACAAGCCAAATTCCTGCTTTTCTTTTATGTTTTGGAGATACTTTTTTTGTGTGGTCATACAATCTGGTATTAAAGTAAATGCTGTGTTCTGATTTCCATCAGTGTGGTTTAATTACCAGCTGAGTTTTCTTGCAGCACTTAAAAATAACGATGCCTCAGTCATCCAAAAATGAATTTAGTTTTCTTTGTGTGGCTTGGTTGCATGGACAGAGGAGGTATACCCCCACTGATGAAGGAATATGGCTGTGGATTAGGAGAGGATATATTTCTGGAATACACTGTCAAAACTCTCGGGAAGTATGTTACACATTTCATTCTCTGTATCCATCCTTAAAATGCAGGGCACATGGCAGTGACATGCCTGCAGTCTCCCTTTGTATTTTGTGGTGTACACACAGCCTTGAGAAATGCATACCATTCTTCCTTGTCCAAAACTCTCAAATTACATCATTTGCCTAACCTCCCTTTGGGTACGCCTTCATCTTGGCATCAGTCATTGCAAGGCTTGCTTTGGCTCTGTGCTTGTTCTCTTTTCAATGACACATCTTCATGGAATGTAGTATCTTTTTGGGACGTATTCAGTCAGGGTGCAAGAAAAGAACGTTGGACAGATTACCAGAAAAATCACTGCAATGCTGATATCTTGCTGGTAGGCAAGAATCTCCACCATTGGCATAGCAAGCATCTTATTTTGTTTGATTGTTGTATTTGCTTTTTGGAAAGCATGCTGTACCTCTCTAGTCTTGTCACAGCACCGATGGTTGCAGCACCAAGACATTTGGCATCTTCTCTACCTTTCAGGGAGCCATGGTTTTTGCATGGATGCTTCACAGCGACAATAATTTCTTCCCACTGCTTCTTAGGAGGGGCAGCGGGAATTTCTGGCAGTGAAACTGTGTGTCAGACTGTGATTCAGGTGTTCCATATGGTGGACACAGACCCTTTGGGCCCTAG
The DNA here is from genome assembly GCA_035590215.1 of Microhierax caerulescens. NCBI lineage: Eukaryota > Metazoa > Chordata > Aves > Falconiformes > Falconidae > Microhierax > Microhierax caerulescens. The sequence goes on from JAVJGJ010000037.1 coordinate 92,944,342, forward strand.
AGAGCCTGTCCTGCATGTTTGTTCAGGATGCAGACTGGGAGTTTAAAAGTTTTGCCAGTAGACCTCTAGCTCCGCAGACATCCTGGAGAAGTTAAGTTTTGTAGTTCCTCCAGTTCTGTCATTGCTGTTAGTCTGCAGCTGGAAGGAAATTCCTTTTTTCATGGCACTCTCGAATGGGAATTTGTTCTTTAAAATCTCTTTCTGGGGTCCTGCACATGCACACGTCCATGAACTAAGAATTCAGACCTGCCTCTGTGTCCTTGGACATTACCCACTGTTTTTGGGTAGGGGTGAGAGGAACAGCCATATGCTACCAAACAATGAATTCTGTGATGTTAAACATAGATCTGAACTCAAGAGTGGAGGTGAGGAGTGCACCACAGAGAACTGCCTTTGCCTTTCATTCACAAAATATGTCGTCTTGGATGACCTCTAAGTTTGTTGGCCAAAACACTTTAGACCTCCTTTGGTACGTTACATTGTTCTTCCCAGTTTGGACAACTGGGTTTAATTTTCAACACATAATTATTCTACACTTCTTTGTTCATTCCCTCTTCATCTCCCTGAAACTAAATGCATTTTGACAGTTACCACCAAGGAATAAAAAGTGTTATATTCCGTGGTTCATTGGATGCAGGACTGGGAAGTGAATCATTCCTTTCCTGCATAAGTGCTACCATGTACCATGTTTTGGTATATATAACTGTGTGTTTTACATGATCCTGTATGTCCCTAGGAATCTTAAAAGTTCAGACTCAGTGGCTAGAACATATATTTAAACATTATTAGGTCTGGTCCACAGTGAGCGGCCTTACAGCCCTGGAGTCTGCTTTGGATACAGCCATTTTTAACACGTGCTTAACCGCAATACTTGAACCCTATCGAGTGGCTTTCACAGACACAGATTTAACACCCTTCAACAGTAGCTCTTGGAGACTCTTTTAGCCAGAATACACATTATTTATTTCAAACATTTATGAAACTATTTTCTTCTTTTCTTACCCCCTCCCCTTTTTTTTCCCTCCTATTTTAGCACTCTGTATTTTCCTCGCCTCATTCATACTGTAAGCTTGAATAAAAAGTTAATTTTGTATCAGCATCTTTAGCATTTGTGGGTGAAAAAAAATCTTTTAATCTGTTTCAAATTTGGGATGCAGGTAGGTGTTTAGGTTTATACAGCTGTTTCTGGCTCTCAGCATTCATGAAGTGCTTCTTTTCAATGTCTTCCAAAAAGTGGTTTCATGAGAGATTTGCATATGCATTTACTAATCTGCCACAGCACTGGGAGTAACTTGTATGCTGAGATATTTTTCTTTTCGTTCAAGGACATTTTTGAATTCTGTTTCGACCATCTCAAGGGTTAAGAACCAGCATTTATATATGTTTCTCCACTTTCAATATAAGGCTCTTTCCTGTATGCTCAGGGAAATACATCCTCATCTTCCACAACATGCCCAAGAAAGGTTCAGAAGATAGTCTAGAGATATGAAGTCATTCTTAACATATTGACAGGTAAACCAGCTCATTAGGAGTCAACACACCTTCTTTCCAGAAGAATCCCTGTCCTGGAGCAAAACATCCCTCGTTGTTCATTATGAGGCAACACAGTTTTGCATTGCTTGTGGTGCAGGAAAACAAAATCTGTTTCATACATACAGTGACAAAGCCTCAACCTCAACTTTTTTTTTTTTTTTTAATTTATTGTAACAGATTGAATCAACTGTTTGTATCCATGTTTGTAACCTGGCTTTAGCTGGCGCCGTAAGCTGGTGTCACTTTGCAGCAGGCATTCAGTAGGCTTCCTTCTTTTGGCTTTCTGTTATGCACCCATGTCTGGAAAGAGTACTTCCCTCTTCAGCAGCAGATTAAGTACTCGGTCTCTTCTCTCATTGTCATAAATAGTTTACTGTATGGGAAGTAGCTGAACAACAGGGGTTCCAACAAACAGAAATAATGCCATTTATCTGTGAATTAAGTTCGTTGGATGGGTTTACCATTCCCTGAAGAGACGTGCTTTTTTTCCATCCGTCATTCATCCCTGCGCTGTTCAGATTATGGATTCCAAAGCATTTTTGCTTTTGGAAGCATTTTGGAAGCAAACGGTCTGCTTGCAAAGCGGTGGACCAGATTTTCTGCTGGCATACCTTGGCACGTCCCTATGCCCCATGGATAGAGCTGTTTGCTTGGGGTGAAGGCAGAGGTGTTCATTTAAAAGGCTGGGAGTCACAATTCATGACTGCCATAACACATGCTGAGGCACGTGCTTATCCAACAAAAATGGCTCTCAGGAGGTGGCGAACATCTGGCAAACCCACGTTAGGAAAGAGGCTTGTGCCCCCGTTGCTGCCTTGGTTAGAGAGCACTAAAATGAGGAGTGGAAGGAGTAACTACTAAGCTATAAGAGAAGAGTTAAGGTTGCCGATACAATTCCCTCCTCTGCCCTCTTTTATATCCATTAGTGCTTAGAGTTTGCTTCATTGTTGCTACTAATTCTCCAGCAAACTATTTAATAGATGAAAAAAAATATCTTACATGTGCACATAGCATATTGCGGTCATAAGGAAAGGGGTGTTATTGAGCATGTAGTGCTGTTAGTGAGAAATAGAGTGCTGCTGCAAGCTGCTTAGAATATCATGTGGCTTTTCCCTGCAGTCTTGAGATATAATTTATACCTTTGTAAGGACCTTTGAATTTCCATGGTGGTGTAAAGAGGCATTAGTGTAAGTAGGAATGGAGTGCTTTGTCTTCTTGTGCTTGTATTTTATACAGCTGAAAGAGAGAGCTGTATTAGAACTGTTATTTTCCATTTAAATATCTCTAATAGACGAGTCAGATTTTCAGCTAGTGTAATTAGTGTAATCTCAATGATACGTCAAGGAAACCACCCCAATCTACTGGCCCTATATCTCTAAATGTTACTTATTTATAAGGCCTAAAGCCCTGTTGGATTTTACAATTCAAATAATTACTAAATGAAACTAAAACACTTGAAACCAGGATACACAATTAGCATACACTTCAGAACATGTTTCTGCCTGTTAATTTTTTTTCATGTATTTGAACAGGTCTCTCAAACATTATAACGCATCGTGAAATCCTGTAGTCTGCCCTAAAATCAGTTTCACAGGTGAGGAAGCTGCTAGTAACCCCTTCTGCAGAGAAGCAAATAACTGGAGAAAGCTCTTGGCAGGGCTCAGTTGCAAATGATGCACAGTGACCGTGCTGAGGTTTTGACAGCCAGGGATCTGAAAGCATGGGAATATCAACCTGGTGTCACCCAGGGTTAGAGCTGCTCCCACTGAGGCACAGCTGCAGCTCTTACATGGCTTGGGTAATGTATTTGCAGATTTTTTTAAAACTGGGAGAGCTGGACTGGTTATGAATTTATTATGCTTTATTATAGACATAATAAATAAAATATTTTTATTTATAAAGCTTTAGTATGCTTTATTATAGACAATAGACATCACTGAACTTTTCCTATTAATTTGTTTTGAGAATAATGCCTTCCTAGCTCTGTGCTGCAGACAGTGAATGGGTTGGAAAAAAGTGATGATTGCCCAAGATTTATATGTACATTTTTTTCATCCAAATCTGTTGCTTTAAATGCTCATACTTTTTTCTCCCCAAATTCTGAATTGGGCAATCAGGACAACATAAATTTCCAAATGAAAGCAAACACTGTCCTTTCAGCCTCTCCCCAAACAGCTCTTGGACAAGCTCTGAGGGGAAAAAATGTTAACGATGCTTAAAGCTGCACTGACCCCGAAGTGAAGCTTTCCTGGGTTTGCTGCTGGACGTTCTCACTTTTCCGTGGTGTTTCGTAGGAGGTAATTTCTGTGCTGGTTGTGATTTGAAAGGGCTGGCCCGCAACCTGACCTCAATCAAATTGGAACAACATGTCACCAAAGGTCCTGGTCCCATGCTATGTGCTTGGAAATACAACTCCCCAGTGCAGAGAGGTTTCTGGCAATTCAGTGAAACTAAACTCAATTTCCATGGTTAGAAATTGCTGCAGGAGCATTTCATTGTGTTGCAGTCGTGGTCCTTTGTGTTTGGGGGTGTGTGTGGGGTGCGCGCTCACAAGTGTGTGTTGCTGCTTTACTGCTAACGGTTAGGGCAACTCTGAAAGTTTGATTTGTGGACAGAAATGACAAATTTCTGTTAAATTATTGACACAGAAGGGAAAATACTTTTCTCCTTTGAAGTTAACTAAAACCAAATGGGATCGTTTCCCCAAGGGAGAAGTAGGAGTTTAGTTATGATGCATCCCCTCCCAAAAATCTTTCAAATTATACATACTGTACCCTCTGTTTATATAAATATGAATTACATGATTGTGTGTACAGGGTCATTTGTAGTTCAAATGGAAATGCAATGCAGCTAGGCAGAGGCTATGGAGAGATCGAGGGGATTCTAGGATCTGCCATTTAACCCTTTTAAAACACAGTATGTTAAGTGGCTTTGAGTAGATCTGCGGGAAAGCTTTGGCCCGGCACGAAACGGAGACGCGCTAGTTTTGCTGCTAAATCTGGGTTTCCATGCAGTTTTAAACGAAGGGAGGGAGGCCGGCTGCTCCTCATTTACATCGTGGGCCCTGATTGTACATTGTTGTTGATGGTGACAACCAACAGCTTCTGCTCTGCATTAAATTTGCTTATGTGTTCTCATCCAGCTGTGAAGTTCAAATTTTGCAAGGGATGTTTTCCCACATGCAGGATAACAAACTTGTCAGATTGACCTTAGGGTTGTTCTTTTCCAATTTGCCAGTGATTTCTTCTTCATTTTAGCTAACTTAATAATAGTTGGTTTAAATGTTGTTAAGCCATAAATAAATGGTCTTCTGAAACATTTTTTCTCTGTCATACCATCGTGTTTCTGTATGTCGGAGGAAATACATATTTCTGGCTGGGTGTCTTTCTGTCTTTTAAACTGAGAGTTTACCAAATTTAATTTCACCACAGGATATTCAGTTACATATTTGCTCTTACTATGTTGATGGACTTCAGTTTCTACTGCCTTATGTCTCCTGCAAATTCTCTGAGGAAACTTAGGCAGAATTGATATTTTCCCTAATTTAGTAGCTCTGGGCAGTTCAAATATGGTGCAAAGAAAGCAGGAATGTCATGACTATTGCCTTGTAGACAAAAAGTTTTGTTCCAAATCTGGTGTGTCTTCCCTGCTCCCCACCCCCACCCCCACCCCCCAATTTCATCAGAGTTTTCTCAGCAGCCTTGCAAACTTTGGGTAGTCTGCAGCTTATTTCATCTCTAAGAACGCCTCCTCTGCACAAAATTTCCCACTTAGATGAACTTTTCTACTGCAAATGGGAAGTAATCATCATTGGGTGTGTGTGGTGTTCCCTAAAGCTTGTCAGGATCAGGCTAATGTATATGTTCTGCCTTCCTGAGACTGAGAAAAATGATTGAAGCCCTGGAAAAAACATTGACATTGATTTGGAAATACCTCTTAGCGTGGGCAAGGAAGAACATGGCATCCAGCCAGAGGTCCTGAGCCAGATGACCTTTTTTTTGCAGTGTTGGTGGCAAGCAGAGTGCATGTTTGTCTGGTGTGTTAAAAGACCTAATTCACTTCTCTGCTCTTGCAGGTGGAGTCCTTGGCATCTCCTGCAAAGATGTTAGGAGAGCAGTCCCTGCCGTGCAGGGGGATAAGGGCTGACTGTAGAGCCACGTGCTCCTGAAAGCAGTGACCTGTACTTTCAGAGCTGGCCGTGGAAGGAGACATTTGTCTTACCAAAATGACTCGGGACAAGCGAGTCTGTTAGCAGCAGGGAGTGTTGGGCAAGTGACTTTTTATGTAGCCTCTGACCTCTTCACTGCTGCATGTCCCACGGTCGTTCTCCATTCTTTATAAATCATTTCAGACGGTATCGAGGGGTGTGTTTACATTTCCATTAGCAGTGAATTTGCCAGAGACACGTTCATAATGGCCTGTTAATAAAAAGCAATGCAGGAGGATACGGTTTCAGAAAGCAAACGCTTGAATTAGATACACAGGTATCAGTATTGGATTCGCAGGTATCAGTATCTATTGACCCAACACTATATCTCTTCTGGTCTCACCCCAGGTAATGTTAGAGCCAGCAAGGTCAGTAGGCTTTTCCAGTTGAAATGGAAACAGGGCAGTTGTATGACCTGAAAGTTGTAGCAGCTTCTCTCATTTGGAGATCACCGTTTTTTGGTTTGTGTTTTTGTTTTTTGTTTTGTTTTGTTTGGGTTTTTTTGTGGGTTTTTTTTGTTTTTTTTTTTTACAGACAAAGCTATGTAACTAATACAGAGGGTTTGCTTCCTGAAAGTTAGTTTTCCAGTTGCTTTATTCATGCAATCCTACGGATCTTAGCTCAACATACTTCCACTGAGCAAAACACGGTGAGCTGTTCAAAGGGGTGCGTGGATCATTGCAAACAGCGTCACACTTCTGTTCTTCCCTCTTTTGCTAAAGGCAAGAAGAAATCTGCTGCAGGCCTCTAAATCAGTTTGAGGTTGCCTAACAAAAGGTATAAGCTCAGAGCTGTAAACTGTTTTTAAAGTACAGGTCTCTTGAGAACATGGATAACATTTTGTCACTTTTTGCTCTCCACCTTCAGGGTCTGCAGCATCAAGTAAGAAGCATGAGTATAAACTGGCTGTGAAAACTTTAGGCTGGGAATAAGAGGGTTCCCAGTAGCAGAGCTCTGGGCTTCAGGAACAGCTTTCCAATAGGAGTAAGGAGGGCAAGAACAAACTGGCTAAATATCTGAAAGATCAATCATGATAAATTCACAAACAGGACAGCATAAAATGAGTATGCCAGAAGTGTAAAACTCTATGAGCTGGCCATGAGACATGATCACATGGGTCGTTTCTCTAATAAGTAATCAGTGATGCTCGGTGCTAAGCACTGTCCGTTTATGTTATTGCATTTATTAGTTATTGCAGAGGTATTTCCATGTGAAACTGGAGCACAATGGGAGAAATCAACCCAAGCTGTTAAGCAAGGTGATATTCTATCAGTTACCATTGTCTTTCCTTACTGTAGCAGCAGGATTTTAGGCCTGTGACACCTAGCCAAAACCATAATGCAGAAAAGAACCTGATGATGTGAATTCAGTCAGTGTTATCCAGCATTCTCAGATTGCCACCCTACTCTAACCTTCCTATTTTATATAATGGCATTGAGCTGCAGCCCAGCATCCAGCCCCCTCTAACGCTCCCAGCTCCAACCCACCCTCTCCACATATTCGTGCGCTCTGAGCTCACCTACATTAGCCGTGGTGGTGCTCAGCTCGTGTCCTCTGAAATCCAGTGTTCCTTCTCCCCTTTTCATCTCCCTGTAGCCCTTTGCAGCTTGCCTGGTTCCTTCCACCTCCAGCCAGGCAAAACCGACACGGTTCTCTTTGTCGGTAAGGAGGTGTTAGAAGGACCTGAGGTAGGCTGGAAATAGAAAAGATCCAGCCATTTACAAGTGTGATCTGAGCATTTTACAAACATTTTGCATTTGAGCAGTAGCACGCTGAACCTTCACTCTCTCATCTCCTTCATTATTTGACTCTACAGCTTTAATGGAACATTTTCTTAATGAGCCACAGTAAAAGAAGTAGGTAGTTTTGGCTGGGAATTTATCAATGGTAATTTAAATGTTGTTTGGTCCTTTTGTCTGATTTGTGCATTAATTCAAAGCTCAGTTCAGTTCTGAAGAGTGAATCAATGGAAAAGGCAGTGAGAAAAGCTTCATGTCCATGGACTTTCTTGCTCACTTTTCAAGTAATAATGTTTTTATTACTAATATTGTTAATATTTTAAGCTACTAGAACCTAAAAGTCTTAACCTGAGCAGGGAAAGTCAAAGAGAGTTTGCTCTGCTATCTACACGACAACCAGTAACATAGTGTCTATTGTCCAAACTGCAGTTTGTGCAGCTGCATTGTCAAAAATAGAGATTTTCACCTCATGATGCTCAGATCTTAGGGACTCCACAGATGGCTTCTAAACCTCTGTGAAAAGTCACTAAGAAAGTGGGTTTGATAGTAGGCTTAATTTTACTTTCAGAGCTGCACTTCTACTGGAAAAAAAACCAACAATGAAGTTTGCAATCTGCAAATTAAAAAAAAATAAAATTGTCTGAAGTTTATTCTACAGTCACATAGATGCTAAAAGCCCAAAGACTGGTAGGCTTTACACAGCTGTTACTGGGGGGAGTTGTGGGGTGTGTAGATGCACCTGAAGGATGTATTTGGGCTTGTGTATTTAGCCTGTGGTGGGAAGCTTTTTTGTTGGAGGTGAGAAGTACACATCTGTTAACTCTTGCTTAACCGTCAGTAAAATCCTAGTCATCGGGTGGATTACCTTTCCCCTCATACAGGTCTGATTACACGGGAGCTGCTCTCATTCAGTTTTATTACACTGACAGGTGTTTGGAATGTATCACACCAAAGCAGCCTCCAATAAACTACACGAACTGTTCTAATAAAAACATAAATTGCCTTATGTTTTATGATTATTTTTTAAATAAATAATTAATAAGTCAGCTGATGTGCAATGGCTGGAAACACAATTACTGCGATGCACAAGCTTGCAAATACTCAGTCAGGCACAGGTCTGAGGTCTTGGGTGAAATCTTTTCAACCTCCATCCTATTTATCCACTGAAGCGTGTTTCTGTGGAATTAGGTTCTTCTATAAAACCAGTATATAAATATATATATGTGTGTGTGTGTGTTTTAAAAAATTTCAATGGCATTCTTCATCACAAAAGTGTTGCTAAGCAGAGGCTGTTGAAAAAAGTAGGTATGCAGTGCTGGTGGACTTGAAGTATCTCACCTCTCTGACAAACATGCTTTGGAGGAAAGAACTCTCCAGAGTCCTCTGTGTCACTTCGGTGTGCTTTTAAGAAAGCACCTATAGAAAAGGCAAACGCTGAATATATGAAAGTGCTGTTAGATTCACAGTACCTTCTGAATATATATGCATGCACACAGATTTTACATAGGCAAAACATTTATCTTGGTGCAAATTGCATTCTTAAACCTACAGGCGTCTGGTTTACATGTGCTTTAGGTTTGCAGACTTAAGGTTGCAAACCCATTTGAGAATGAGACCTAAACCCTCATGATTTGCCACCCTTACTTTTTCTTTTGTCAGCTTTTTTAATTGCCAGCTTTTTAAGGTAAGCTTGAGAAAGAAGAAACCTTACAATGACTTCAGTTAATATAGTGATAAGTGCAAAGAGGCTGAATTTGAATGGACCTTGAACATGTGCTGGCAATGTTAGCAAGGGACTTTGTTAATATATAGTAGTCCAAGATGACTGTAAATTATAGTCAGTCAGAGCTGTCAACAAGAAAAGAAAGAGATAATTTGCAAATGCTGTTATGCTGGGTTTGGGAAGGGACGTGAGAAATGACCACCGTTTGGTCTATTCTGCATTGGACTGGATGGATCTATGATGCTGCTAAACAGGCCAAATGTATGAAAAGTGAAATCGTTTATTAGGTAATTATTTATTAAGTAATTAGTTTGAATATAGTGATAAAAAGATATTTTCAAGTTTGTAGTTTGAACATACCAATTTGCAGTGGCAAGGAGTAAAAAGACACCTTTTTAAAGTGCAATGTGTTGCACTTTAAATGTGTTAACACAACTAATGTGTTGTTGCATGGAGATATACTCCACAGGATTTTCTAAAGCTCTAAAGGTTGGGGACTCCTGATATGATTTTGGAAATTCTTCTAGTGCCTCACAGCATGTTTGGTCCTTAAATATGCTTTAAAATCCAGCCTAAATGTCTGCACTAATATTACTTCACCCACTTATTTACTACCTGAGGGGACTAACTTACGATTTTCCTTTGGATTTTATGTTTATGGCTAATATTCGCAGAGGTTGCAGTGACTACACAGGTGCCAGAGGCTACCAGGACAGGTATCCTGGTGAAGGAGCAGTGATGTGCTCAGGGTTATTGGGCCGTGGAGTCAAAGGGAGCAGCGTTAGGTGGTGCTGGCTTCCTACATGAGGGATGGGGACTTCTGCGTTCAGCCCTCAATAGACAGGTGAAAATTCCAGGCAGTCCAAGACAGAACCAGCAAGACTTTTGGGTATGGGGCAATAGCAGGGGGTTGATGTGGAAACAGATTTTCAGAGCTGTTTTGAGGACAAGCTGTGATTTCGGTAGCTGGTTTTGTGGAACCAGCTCTAATAGCCCCCAGCACATCTCTGGTGACATCCACATGCAGTTTGTCCTCCCGCCCCAGTCCCTCCAGCTCTTGCACTGATTCTATCTTCTTCTTCTGCAACTCTTCCCATTCTCTATACCCTGGAAAAGATTCAAAAGCTTTTGTAAAGTAAATAGTTCACTTACAGTGCTACCATGAGACAGGATGTTTCATTTATCCAGTTACTGTTAATTTAAATCAATTAACTGTTAATTTGAATTCCACTAAAAGCATGCCTAGCCATTGTAACTACAGCTAACAAATATTCTTCAACTAAAATTCTATCAGCTTTCCAGCAAAAATAGTTTGTGCACAGACAATGAAAAAGGAAATTAAAAATGTTAAAAATGTTTAATTACGGTTATGGCACAACGGACTATGATAGCTTATCCACAACTAAAACTAAAGATAACTTTCCATTTTAGCAAACAAACAAAGCAAACCCCTTGTCCAGTGTTCTCCATACCACATCCTTTAAAGAGAGATATCTGGGAAAACCTGTGGAAGCAGAGTGCATGAAAGCATATTATGGAAGTATTTTCTTTTGCTGTCCTTGTGGGAAATAGACTTGTGCACCTTCCTGTATTGCCAGCAATGCCCAGTCCCGTTCACTCTGTTCTTTTGAGCAGTAAAGCCCACGTCATTTTTGGAAGGGGCCTGGAATGAGGGACAAGTAGCAGCATGACAAGTGCTGTGAATGACTTGGGAGCTGGGAAGTGTTGGATCTCCGTCTTTTTATTTGCTGCCTGTCTGTGTTGGAGAGTGGTGTTTTCACGGCTCGTGCATGTCCTTGACTTTCCTGCCGGGCTCACATCGTCTCCCGTGGAGGCACGCTCGCCAACAAGTGGACAGCACTACTTAATAACTGTCAGAGCGGTTCATAGCTTCTTACCAAACACGTATTTATTCGTGCCTCATAGGTCATTTACCAGGAAACTTTCTAGAGTCCGCACCATTTTGAGAGACCTTAAGAAAAATTACTCGCTCAAGAGCACGCAGGGGAGAACTGTAGGCTGTCTCTTATGGAAATCCCCCTGATGTTTGGGAAGTCCTTTGGTGGGACATAAAGGGAAGTTTAGATTAGTTGCTGTTACTGCTGTTTGCTTAGTGTATCTTAGCCAAATTTTCTTTAATTTGTTCATGGCTTGAACCAAAAAAGCCCACCTTTGTGAAGAGGTTGTCATGCTGAAACTGTACTTCACAGCACAGAGAGCTGCGTGTATATAACAGCCAAATATTTTATTGATGACACTGTAGTATAGTCAACATACGGGCCTCTATGTCAAGGAAGTAGTTGATCAAGGATATATTTAATTATTCACTTGTTAGCAGCCTGGTTTCTTCTAATACTTTCTTGGATCTGAGTTATGGTCAGATATTGAAGATGATGAGGACCGTAGGGTGCCTGGGAATACAAAGCACTTTCACCACACTGCCTTCAATATGTTGTCATGTTATAATTATTATGGTTCATTCATTGTCACTAACCTGTTTAAATATTTGAGAACAAAGTGGTGCGGTTATATAAAACTTTGTGCAAGAAAGCGCAACTCTCAAGATATCTTTTAAGTGCTGCTGTTGTCATCTGCAGTCCCCTTTGATCCCAACCACATATCCGCATAGTAGCTCTGAGGATCTGTGAACCATTTCTCCCTTTCTCCCTGTTTCGGATTGTGGCTGATGCTTGTTAGAACACTTCAGAGCATCTCTTTGAAGAAACATGGTGGTGACAGTGGCTGATCAAAACCCAAATGCTTAAAAACCTTGGAGGGGGGGGGAGGAAACCCATATGTCAGAATCCTGTCACAGCTTGAATCTGTTATTGGAGGAAAAGTAGGCTATTAGGGACTGGTTGGGAGTCAGAAAAACAGAATACTGCTCTCAGTTTCCCATCTAACCGTGGAAGGGCTGTTTCATTCTCCCTGTTCCTTAGTTGTCCAGATGAAAACCGGTCTTTTCTTTCTCACAGGGGCTTGTAAGAGTGATTCCATTAAGTGTTGGAACAGCTAGGTGCTGTGACGATGGTAGAAGCTCAGAGGGGTGTGACTGGAGGCATGAGGCAGGGATGCCCTCTGGTACGTGAGTGATCTGGCCCCAAGTGATGCCTGTTGGTAGGACAGAGGGGGATAGCTGTGTGCTTGCTGCTTGTAGCTCCTGAGAGCTTTGATGTCGGAGCAAAGAGTGCAGCAACTTAGCAAGTCGCAGAGCAGCTACGTGGAAGACAACACTGATCCTTTGGAGTTATTCCCAGCAACATCAGCTCATCCCAGTGTGTTATACAGCTGTAATCTGAAGAGTTATTATGGGAAAGCAGGTCTTACTGCATGGATGGCAAAGACTCCCAGCAGGTCTCTCTTTTTCACTTCTGACCATTCCGTAGAGCCAACAAGGTAAAGAGGATGTGAGCTGAAAAATCCTGCTCCGCAGCATTGGCCCCATGATTTACAGCTTCTGTAAAATGCTGTTGATGGCATCAAGTATCAAAAACGTGTTTCAGGGCATAATATGGACCAATGATGCATTTTCAGTGATGGAAGCCTGTGAAAAAACAGGCACTGTCTGAGTCTGGAAATCCAAGCTGAGTTCGTACTACTGACAAATACCTTGGAAATGAGTATCAGCTATCACTGGGGGGAAGAAAACACAGAAGTCAACGCTGTCATTTTCAGAGTTGTTTCTGTAACATGAACCTGCAGTTGACATTATACATAACTTTTTGCCTCTTCAAATGTCAGACTGTGGGGCAAATACTAAAAAAGCTTTCTAATGATAGTGCTCGATTGTGCAGTGTTCCTGGCATTAATGTGATCTAAGGAAAGAGTCTATAATATCTGTATGTTTTTGTTCTTGGAAAGGGTTCCTCCGATTGCCTGTGGCACTGTCTGACTGCCCAAATGAAGTGATCCCGCAGGAGCTTTGTGTCTCAGTCCAGGCAGCCAGCCTGGAGTCCTCACCTTGCCAAGCAGTGTTCCCCCTGGCCCAGGTTGCTGGTGAATGACCTGCACAGGGAAATGAATGGGCTTTCATGTGAATCTTCTGACAGTGCCACTTTTAGGACTGCTCTGTGAAGACTAGGCTATACAAAAATATTGATATACATGATAAAAATAACTTCTCATTTCTATTTTTAAGGAAGGGTGTGCTGGCTCTGGCTGGGATCGAGTTAATTTTCCTCACAGTGGCTACTATGGGGCCGTGCTTTGGATCTGTGCTGG
>JAVJGJ010000037.1:92968615-93012440 GCA_035590215.1 Microhierax caerulescens
GGCCGGGGGCACCGCGGGGCGCGGGCAGCGGCGCTGGCCGTGGGGCTGCGGAGCGGCGCGGGCTCCTCGGGGTGTTTACACGGGCTCAAGGTCACGACCAAGCTGCGCCGGGGTAAATGGTTTCTTAGTTGCTAGACAGGGAGAAAAAATGGACGATCACAGACCATTCTTTGTAGATTATTATATCAAGGGTTCAGCTTTTGGCTCATCAAAGCTAAATGCCGCAAGACCTATCTAGTTGCTGTGAATTATGCCAAGACGACAATGGAGTGCTTTTTTAATGGTACAATGCATTTCACCTACCAGATAGGGGGAGTCCACGCTGAGAGATGGGGATGTCTTGTGATGTTGGGTGATCAGTATCAATGAAGGGGGTTATTCTGAAAAGAGACAGATTAAAATAAAGCGCTCTTTGCTCGGGATGTGCTGGAAGCAGTTGGGAGGGCTACCCGGAGCGGGCGGCCGCGGCAGCCCCGCGCCGCACTTTTCCCCCTCCGCACAAGAAAATGATCAAGTCAATCATGTGGACATGCTTCATTATTCATTGAACACAATCTTTTACAACGCTCCGTTTACGTGCGGGAGTTTCTTCTACGCTTTGCTTTAAATTTTAAGGTAAGAAAGACAAAGGTAAAAAGGGGGTTTTTGAGGATCCGGGAGGCTCCCGCGAGCCATCAAAGAGGCTCCAAAGTCAGTCCGGAGTATGTTTTTGTTTTTTATTTCTTTTTAATCATCGCAATGGGGCCTGCGTTTTCCACCGTGATTAAAAAATACAGTATAATTAAATATCCATAGCAGTGACGTTTGCAAGCAGGGCTGTCAGGGGAAAAGCAGAAAATAATGAAAGGAGCGGAGAAGCCATTGAATGGCGCTATAGAACTTAGCCTGAAGAAAACCCTACGTTTTTCCTCTTTCTCTCTCGTTTCTTTTAAAACCGTTACTTTACAAAAAAGGAGCGGGCGGGCGAGGCGAGGCGAGGCGAGGCGAGGGGAGGCGAGTGCCGGCGGCGGCGGCCGCGACGCTGCCCGGGGGCCGCCCGCCCCGCCCCGTGCCCGCCGTTTAATTACTCTTCACCGTCTGAACGCGGCGGAACAGGGACGCGTAGTTTGCAGGCCGGGCTCGGGCGGGAGGCACGGGGAAGGGGTCCAGGTGACCGGGAGGATTCTGTGGCGTCTTCCCCACACGTGTGCAATCACGCGGCGCGGCGGGAGCGGGGGGTGCCGGCCGGGGCCCACCGCGGGCCGCCCGGGAGGGACGCGCACGTCGGGGGTGGGCAGAAACCTGCCGTCCGTCTCGCAAACGCTGGAAAAACAATGCCCCGGAACGCAGAACCCGAGGGGGACGACAGAGAAAAGGGTGTATTGCGGGTTTGGGTTTTTTTGGACCTCTTGTCCTCGCTGTGAGGCGAGGCGGCCAGAGCCCCCTCGCTCGGGATGAAACCCCTTCCCCAGCTCCGGTTGCCGGGCAGTGGAACTGCGGCCGCGCAAGTTGCGCGGGGGGTGCGGGGCTCTGGGGCCGGAGCAGAGCGCGTCCCGCTGTCCCCCGTCCCCTCTCTGCTGGTCTGAGCGTGGTGATGAATGTGGGGCTCTGTGCAGGGTTTTGTGCTGAGCGAGTCCGGGAACGCGATCGAAATCCCTGGTGTGTGGAAATCTTGAAATAAGTTGCGCTCGATGCCAGCCCGCGTGTCGCGCTGCCGGCGCGGTACCGATGCGAAGGGCTCCGAGGTGGGTATTTCGGTGGGAAAGCCATTAAGCGTTTTTACTTGAAGGAGCCCTGGATACTAGTCTGCAATTATAAGGAAACAGTGTAATTAGATTCAGCCTAATGTGGAGAATGAAAATATTTCGGTTGGCAAATTGCAGCTCCTTTTCTTAGGGAATTTCTGCGAAGCTCAAGTGTCTTTCTGGTCGGCTAAAAACTCTGTCTTTTCACTGGTGCTGCCAGAGCTGCGCACCAGGACAAGGGCACCTGTGAACAGCTTGTCTTGGTTTAAAAAAAAATACAAATTGTCGTGTGTTTCCTCGTCTAAGGGATATATTGCTGCTGAGGGAAGTTTCTCTCAGTTCCCAGCACTGGCAGGTGTGTTCAATAGCTTTGCACCATGGTGTATGTGTGTAAAAGAAGAGCTGGGTAATTGTACCTGGTGACAGTCCTGTAGTAGGTCAGAAGTGCCCCCCTTGCGCAGCAAATGGTTGTTGAAGGGGGTTGTCTGTGTTGAAGTCGGGGTGACTGCCAGTCGTGCAGGCACAGCTGAGCAGCCTGGGGTGCTCAGCCCTTGCAGCAGTGCAGAGCCCCGCGGGCTCCACGTATGGCGAGGATACCTGTCAGGGTCTCAGCCTTCTCCTTTCAAATTAGCTTGGTGATGTTTAAATGGTGCTGCCATCTCGGGGCTCTGATGCTTTTGACTGAGACATCCTGAAATCGTCCATCAATGAAGTTAGCACGGTCAGTGTCTAGCTGGGACCCTGAGATGTGGGAATATTGTCCAGGGTTCGAGTCCAAAGGGCAGCTGCTTGGGTGCTTCTCCCCTCCCAGCCTCCCCAAGCCCCTCCGTCCTTTGAATACACAGCGCTGCTGCCGCTGTCTCTGCTTTTTGCCTTGGGGACTTTGAGGACGTGTACTTGGAGCTGTGAATTTAAGAAGAGTGGTGTCGGCTGTAGCTGTAAGCAATCCCCATAGCATGTTTTATTTAAAGGACGCAGAGCAAGGTGCTTGCAAGGGGGCTGGGTGGTTCCCAGAAGAGCTGATTTCAGGAAGGAACGTGAGCATGTGGTGTTTTAGAAGGTATTTAGCTGCCTACTTTGTAAAGCACCAGGGGAGCGCTACTAGATGGTAGACCTGAAAGGATTTTCTTTTGAAAATAAAAAAAAATATTCACATGATTCAAATCAGTTTTGATAAATTGGATCTAGACACTTATGTAACAACAAGGAAAATTATTCATGAAATGTAGTAAAATAGCACAACTGAAATGCTAGTTATGAGTCTCAGGAAGTATGAATCAACTGCAGAAATTTCTCATCAACTTCCAAGTTCCGAGTCATAAACATAATGTCATTTAACGTGATTGTTTGTTACCAGAGTGTTGGCAAATCGACGGGCTGAGACTGAACAGCTGTTCGGCTGTTTTCTCTAGCGCCTCTGACATGTCAGGGATTTTTGGGGGTCTTTCACATGCATATTGACATTCACTTTTCCAATAAACAATAATTAATGCCAGAAAACTAGAGGAAGCCTGAGGTCATATTGCGATATGGAAACCGAAGGTGTGATGGGAGAAAGACAGCCTGCAATCTACCAAATGGCTTATCAGATGTTGTCTAGGAAATGCAGCAAAAGACGGTGGGATCGCAGCAGCAAGGGGAGACTTCCTGACCCCAAGGACGCTGGCTATTCCAATGAAGTGTGTGCCAAGCAACCCTGAAAACCCACAGCTGGAGTCTCCTTATAAGCAGACACTGCCAGGGTTTTTTTATTTGGTGTTTTCTGCATGTGATCAGGCATATAATAACTTAAAACTGGTTACAGTTGGCTTCTGAAGAACTTTGCGTTCAACCCTAAAGACATCCGTCCCGTTCCATGACTGAAGGGGCAGCTGCCAAAGGGATGCGAGGGGCCCTTGCCGTTTGCTCTCTTCCGATCAGGGCTGTACGGTATCCCGTGGGTACACCGGGTGCAGGCTGCCCTGAAGATGTGTGCAGCAGGGTGGCGTGAAGGCAGTGCAGGTGACCTGCCCTCAGGTGCTAATCCTGCTCCTGCTGCAGCCCAGAACCAGGCAGGCATGTGACGATGCATCTCGGTGTGCTGGGAAGCCGTGATCTAGATCAGCTGTGGGGAGAAATCCTGCTTTGTGGTGAAAGTTTGCAGGTGTTCTTTTTAAGTGTATTTAATTTTTCCAGCCCTGGAGCCCAAAAAGCATCAGTAGCTTGTAGATGCTGCTGACTTTAAATGTGCAGTGCTCCAGCCCTTCTGGACCAGCACACGTATTCCGAGGATACAGCAGATGTGGTTTCTGTCTGGGGCAGACTATGTTTTCCTATGTGCTCAGGGTACAAGTCCTCCGTGTCAAGGTCTTGGAAAGCTGAGGGACTTTGGTGAGGTCTTGGATTATTCAGGCAGCGCAGGCTTGTAGCAGGCTCAAAGGTGATGTCTGGGGAGACAATTTCATTAAAAAAAAAAAAGTGATGAGGGGCAGAGGGGTGTGGAGGTTCTGCAGATGCAGGGAGTTGCTGTCTTGCTGGGAGGATAAGAAACATCAGTCTTCGAAGTCTAGAGTCTGGGATTTATCCTGCCTGCCGGATGATGTCTGCACTGTAGTATGGACTTGCAAGGTGTGAGCGATGATTCCCAGAGGGGCTGACTATAGGGGATCGTTGAGTGTCCAGGGTTTCTAGGAGATGCTTAGCACTTTGTTTTATAAGGCACCTGGAGAGTGTTACCAGACAGTAGAAAAAAAGCGTTTGTTCCCATTACAAGTAAAAATAAGATACAAACCAGTTCAGGTAATTTAGCTAATAAATTTCATTTATCAGCTTAGATACCAAAAAATAATTTGACAGAAAATGTCATCTTACCCTCAGTAAACCTGGTTGTTATTTTGATAAGATGATCCTAAAAGTGTCTATTTCGGGTGTTTTCACTAGGGTGAGACACCTGAAAAATGCCAGTTTCTTTCCATTTCCCACATAGGAAGTTTGGATATCTAGAGCAGATGGAAACATCCACATTTTAGATCTATTTGAGATTTATCAGACCGAGCAGGGTACTGAACTTTTGTGCCAAGGGAATGACTGTCCAGCAGGCTTGGGGTGCCAGCGTGGTGGTGGTGGTGGGGGGGGCATTGTGGACCAGCGGATGTACTTGTGAAACTGTTCGGCTCTTGGAGGAACATCCTTGGTACAAACGTAGCACTAGCATGTCTTGACACAGCATTGCTGGGGAAAATAACATCTACTGATGTTTCCTGTTTGACTAACGTACCTTCCTGGTGGCACCAGGTAGGGTTGCCAAACAGCCCCGGGGTCGGTGTGGAGATCCCTCTTTGAGGCAGTGACTCTGGATTGACAGCTGGACTCACGCAAGCATCCCGACATTTTGCTGCCAGGACTGTTTTAGCAAGATAGGTATTGAGCTCCTCACAGCAAACCCCTTCTCTTTTCAGTCCAGGGAGATGAGGAGAGAGGGGTCACTGCTCAACCCGAGCTGCAGACTGGTGCTGGGGGCTGTGGCAGATCTGAGTCTCCCTGGGTCTCTTCTGGCTCATCAGTGCTGATATGTAGGGGGCTGCTCTCCAGCCCCTGTTTCACTGCCTGATGTCTTCAGAGAGTAGTGTGCGCCATGCGTAGCAGCAGGAAGAAGAGCTTTGAGGACTTCACTACTTTAACTGTGGTCAGAATTATTCCCCGTGCTTTGAGGCAGTCCTGTCTTAAAATGGGGAGGAAGCTTTTCAGGTCTTCACCTGTGCTTTCCCATCCTGGCATCCACGCCGAGGGGAAAAAAAGCAACATGCTTCCCACAAGAAAACCCAAGGAATCCAGTGACAGTCTTTGTGGGTTTCTGCTGTGACCCAGATCTGGGGCTGCTGACAGCTGGATGGCTGTGCAGGAAACATCTGAACCCATCAAACCCTCCAGAGATAAAGTCGGGTAAAAGTAGTTTTTTTGGGGTGTGCTGCCTGGTTATCCACAGTGTCGTGCCTTTTTGTACCAGGCTAAGAGCGTGGATTTGCTGTATTTCTGTACTTTTGGAGAGAGGGTTTTCCCCTTTATTGCAACTGCAGGTCTCTTGGGAGTACTTCAGGCAAAGGGATGAGGAGAAGCCCAGGTGTTTGCCAGGCAGCCCTGCAGGCAGCCCTGAGGCTTTTCCATGTGATTCGAGCTGGGACCATGATGAAAAGCCTCTTTCGTCTTCGAATCCCAAAACCCCAGGCAATTCCCATCTTCCCTGCAAGACTTCAAGTATCTGCTGGGGCAAGGGTGCTCCCTTTCAGTGCCAGGGAGCTGCTGGGAGGTCAGCGTAGGGCTCGCTGTGCAAATGCTCTCTCTCCCCTTGCCTATAAAGCAGCAACTTACGGATGCGCTGTCTTCCAAACAGGCTTTTCATCTTTTTGGCAGCCATCACCTGCCAGATTTCCTTCTAGGAATGATCTTGCACAAATCCATAGCAGCTTAGGCGCAAGCAGTATGCCTTTGCTCCGCATGGCTTTTCGCAGGAGGGAAGCAGCGCTCCAGCATCCTTGTGTGCATTCCTAAAGCAGGTGAATTTTTTTCATCTGAAGGATTTGATCAGCCCACCTGTCTTTTTCCTGATACCATGCTTGCTGTCAGGGGATATGAAATTAGGCAACCAAGATGTATCAGGGATGTTGCCTGATTATGTTGATGGGACCATACCATTCATACTGTCATCCCATCTGTTTATACTCTTGGCCACATGTTGTAAAGGTCAAGACATCTACTCTCAGGGAATAACTGGAGTGTGTGATGCTGCGGATCTGGCTGTGCTGCCAGCTGGCTGAGTACAGCCTCGCGCTTTCGGCATGTGAGCAGCGTCCTCCACGTGTGTCCAGAGCAGGCCAGTATTGGAAAACATGAAGCTGATGATGGGAATGAATTTACTGACTTCTGCCAAGCCTTGTATACCGGCCTTCGATGCCAAGACAGATCCCAAGTGTCAGAGAGCAGCCTTACATTTGCCGTTCAACTGATGCAGCTCAAGGTCTTCATTTATGTCATCTCCTTGAAGTAGTTGTCGCTTGCAAGCTGCCTGCTAGCGTGCAGCTGCCTGACGACACGATTAAAGAAAAGGGCAAATGGTCTCTTAGAAGTCCTCAGCTCCTCTGGACCCTGAATTTGAGGGACTGTAGTCATCCTTCTGCCGGTGGGCAGGAGCACTGGAAGATGTGTGGCTCCCGGAGAAGCTGCTGTTCAAAACCTGCATTGTTGAAATGAGTGGAGAGTCACGTTTGTGCAAGCAGTTTGTCCAGGTCCAAGTGCCATCTGGACTAAGCTACTGGAACCTGACTGTGTGGCATTAGCAGGACAATTCTCTGCCTTGTGAAAGCTTTTCAGAGCTTGAAAATTTACAGTCTTAAATTTGGGTGGAACGTTGAAGTCTTGCTAACAACAACAACAACAGCAAAAAGTGATTGTAATTGGCAAAAGTTAGTATTGCCAAAGCAGTCTTGATTGATTTGAGTCCAATTTTGTATGTGTAAATAACAAAAAAGTTGCATTTTGAAATACAAACCCAGGTGTGTGGGTGGTTTTTTGGATTTTTTTTTTTTTTTTTTTTTTGTAAAAATAAAAGCAGTGCTTCCTAATTCTTTTTCTCAAAGTTGAAACTAAAGAGCTTCTTGTAAAAAGGTTTTCTTTTGGCAGTTTTTTTCCAGCTGAATGTGGCTTCGTCATAAAATCACTTTGGGCAGCAGTTGCAGATGTCTTCTGCTGAGCTCCTGCAGGGACTTCTTGCTGCAGCCTTGCATCTCCACCAAGGAGCTGCAGGTCCTTGCTGGCTCTAGCAGCGATGCTCTCTCTCGTAGTTTTAAATGTGAACTTCTAAGTGGTGTTTGTGAGTTAGGAGGAAGGAAGGTGGTGTTTAGACTTTTCATGTTGTGGAGGCATGATTCTTTCTAAGTCATCTTGCCTCATTGCAAACTTGGGGGGAGGTTAGAGGAAGGTACGAGTTACTTGGGATGTAAACAGTCCCATCTTGTGTTTCTCCCATGTCCTGGCAGATGCACGCTAGTGCTGTGATACAGTCCACCTACTAGACATTTAGCGTTTCCGTTCGACCGTTTACGTAGTGATGTGAAACAGAGAGCAAACGCTATTGCCTGAATGGAAACATGGCCCGTGGTTGAGACATTCCCGTTGGTTTTAGCAGGCGTGAGACCCCGGAGCATGGGAGACTGAGGTTGATGGACCAGAAAGTCTTCTGTGCACCTGGTTATTGGAGGCTGGTGTTTGGTCACCCCTTGTTTGATGGGGCAATGGTTTCAAACTGAAAGAGGGTGGATTTACATTAGCTATAAGGAAGAAATTTTTTTATAATGAGGGTGGTGAGGCACTGGAACAGGTTGCCTGGAGAAGCTGTGGATGCCCCATCCTTGCAAGTGTTCAAGGCCAGGTTGGATGGGGCTTGGAGCAACCTGCTCTGGTGAATGATGTCCCTGCTTGTAGCAGGGGGCTCGAACTGGATGATTTCTGAAGGTCCCTTCCAACCCAAACCACCTGTGATTCTAAACATGGAAAGGGCATTTGGGACTGGGATTCTCCAGCTGTGGTACACCAAGGCCAAGGGGACATACATGAAAACCGTCCAGCGGGTTGTTTCTTTCCACATTTCTTCCACTTGTGGCTGGCAGAGGATGAGGATGCCTCCTGCACGGCTGCAGTGCCTGTGGCAGGGGTGGCCAGCACCAGCACCCTGAAGAGGTGCCCACTCCCTGGAGAGCCCTGTGGCCTCACACTTGCACCCGGAGCAGGTTCCCAAGGTGGTGGCTTTGGGAAGGGCGCGGGGCTGCAGCTGCTGCAGGGCTGTTGCAGGAGAAAAAAAGCTTAATTAAAGTGACTGAGCCCCTGTGGGATTGCAGGGGTGTTTAGTACGTTGGACTGGACTTTGATTCCTAAAACATGCAATGGATCAGGGCCAGTATCTCCTCAACTGTCAGTTACTTAAGAAACAGCCCTGTAGGATTGGGTAGAGTTTTGGGGTGGGTTTTTTTCTTTGTTTGTATTGAGTTGGGGTTTTTTTGGTGATAGCATGAGATAATTTTTTGTTTTGTTGTTCAGGGCACAAAGATTTTGACAGCACTGCCTTCAGCTCTTTTTATTTTACATTGCAGTGTTCATCATAGCACAATGACAGAATTGAATCAGCGGGAATTTTTGGCAAAAAAGGATAATGTAGACAGAGCCGAAGTGTTCTGCTAACTAAAACAGTAGCTGTATTTTCAGAGAGCTAGACATGACTGTTTTGATCCAACGTGGTGTTAATCGCGAGAATACTTAACTGCTTTCCTATGAACTTTCCCCTCAAAAATACCCAATGATATCACCTGATGTTTTGCATGAATGCTCAGTATAACCAGAATTTAGAACAGCTGGCTCCATATTAACTTGGAATATTCATAGGTCAAATATTAGTGTATAAATAAAAACATTTTGAAAATGAAAACAGAAGCACAGTATTTGAAATATACTCAGCGTGCAGATGTACTTCATGGCTTGAATAGCTTTACAAATTAATCAAGACAGCGTTAACACTTGTTCTGAAGAAGTCAAATTTCTCGATACTAAATGAGAAAGTGTTTTTCAAACAGTATTGCAAAGATGTCTTATTCCGTGTATTTTAATGGTCCTTTACAGTATGAGAGCTGTATGAATCTGCTATTAGAAGCCCCCTTTTAAAGACGATTTATTTGATCAACCCCAAATCTTACTGGTGGCAGATGGAGACCCACGATTTCTTTTATCAAGCACAGGCTGTAAAATATGTTGTGTTTAAAGCGTGCACGCAAATGTTAACGGTAAGGTGTGCTACCGTGTTCTTATCTTGTCGCTTACTGCATCGCCTTCGCGTGGTGTATACGGTCAAGGCATTAGACACTCTGTTTGCACAAGGGCCGAGGGGTGACATCATGTCTATTGAAGCACAGGCGTCCAGCTCCACACCAGGCAACAACGAGCACTTAAAAAATGAGAACAGATGAGAGCTTGTGGGAGGCTGTGATAGTCGCACCCGTAAGCCAAGAGGTGTTGGAGGGAGGAAAGGGTCCACAGTTTTGGTGTGAAACAGAGGTGCCTTCTTGCGTTCTTATGTTTCCTGGGCTTTCCAGACTGTTTGAGAGAGAAATCCAGGAGAGTAAAGCTGTAAGCAGTCAATCCCAGTCTTTTTACAAGAAATAGAATTGTCCAAACGAGTTGGAAAAAATGTTGAACTGTAACAAGCACGTACAAGACGCAAGAGTCTTGCCTGCCACTGGCTTTGTAAACTCTGTAATAAATATTGTTTGGATGTGAACACTTAGCGCAGCCTAACTTCCACATTTCTCAAACTGCCTTAGAAGGGTCTGGATGAAGGCTCGGTATCAGGGAGTAAAGCGGTCGGGGCTTTAGTCCCTCATGTCGCAGAGGTGCAACCTCCCTGTGGCCAGATCCAGATGAGCCGGGGCCGAAGCAGCAATCTTCAATCGCCAGATGCTCTGCAGGAAAAAAGGAAGAAGCATTTTCTCTGTCACTTCCAACAGGCTTCCCATTCATGTTCCTTCTCTTCTTACACCCGTACTGGTGGCACGGTCCAGCTCAACCGTGATAAACAACACTTCTCTGTCTGGGAAGAGGCCTCACAAGCTATTAATATAGCTGTGTCATCATCATGGTGCCAAGCCCGTTTCTTCAACATGTTTGCGTGCAAGCACTGAGAGGCTTCTCCACAAGCCTTGTCCTGTGTACGTGGTTTTGGTGCAGAATAGTAGGAGCATAGTTGTAAAATTTGAGCCTGGTATGGAATTGGTATTCGAGTAACTACAGAAAGATTTGATCCACAAGTACAGAAACCAGGTGCTTGACTGACAAGCAGCGAAGCTTGGAGAAGAAACCTTTCATTTTAGAAAAGCAGCAGTCTCTCTTGCCCACAAACTGTCATCCTGAGACCGCATTTCAAACATGCAGACCCTTTTGCTTAATTATTGTAACATCAAACGCCTTTGACATGAAAGGGACCAAGCAGTGGCTATGCAAGATAATGACTTGTTTATAAAAATAATTTAAACAGCATATGAAAAGGATAAACATGCATGTCCTGCCAAAATTCACTGTATGTTCTGCAGGCTTTGGTGATTGTGAATCTCTTGGCTTGCCCTTTCAATATATATATATATATATATATATATATTTAACCCACAAAGAATAAAAGGCAAAGGGGGAAGGGAGTGAAGAAAAAAGGGAGACGTAAAAAAATTGTTCTCATATTTAAGGAAGTTCCAACTTACTGCGCTATGGAATATAGCTGGAGAGAAAATACATTTGTTTAATGTACTACAGTAGAGATTTTCACTTGGAGATGTCTGTGTCTTGTCTCTTCCGTGTGATAGTTTTTACACTTTAATGATTATAGCAGCTGTCCTGTCCAAAAATGTTCCATTCTGTGGGATGCGTAATGCTTGTTACTTACTAGACAACGTTAAGGCTACGGCTCTGTCTCTTATTCAGGACCTCAAAACACTTTGTAAGCGTTGACATCTCACAGCATGCTCTGATGAACGTAAACTGCTACTACACTCATTTTCCAAATGGCTAAGCTGAGGGCACCACTGGACCGGGGCTGGGAAGAGGTCTCTGACATTCCTGCTTCTAGTCCTGCAATCTAACCGTGAAACTACGTGCTGTGTTACTGTCCTGGCAGGTCCCCAGGTGGCTCATGGAGTTGGTGGAACAGTAGGTTCTTACTTGGTGAAACCCGTCCTTCAGGTTGCAGCATCAGTCAGCTGGAGACCTTAGAAAAAAAGAAAACGGCTTCTCATTTGGCTTGGGGTTTAGTTGTTCTGGCTTGCGACCCTTGCCCATCTGTGTTGCACGAGCCATGCCGTCCTCAACCACAGCCTGTTAGGGACGTGCTTCTCAGCCGTGCTAGCACATGGCTCAGCATCAGTAACACCTCTGACCTCTCTGGGCGCTACCTGAACGCGAATGCCCACCAGACATCCATTTGTATATGATGCCTGCTATGTGCCAGAGGTGATGGCTTTTGCAAAAGAGCAGCTCTTCGTTTTGGATCTCTGACCTGAGCAGCGCAGGAGACGCCTGGGTGCAGCGGGTGGTAGCGTGAGTGTGTAGGCAGGCTCTGGTTTTGCGCGTGTGTCGAAGTGCACCTCTTGTGCATGGGTGTAAGCTGGCATCTGTGCAAAGGTGAATAGGAAAAATGAAAGCGGTCACAAGCTAGCCCCTTTTTCACTTGAAACTATTGTGGAGCCTAGTAAAGGTCTGGTTGACTTTTGGTAATGTCCATGCTGCAGAGTTGTAATGTCTCTTGGTAATGTCCATACTGCAGGAGCGGGGAAGGTAATGGTAGGTGTTCTTCTGAGTTAACTGATAGTTTTGTTGAAAAACTCTGCATAATAGTGCAGTGTAATGGCTGAAGTCAGTATAATGACTCCTTTATATTTCAGGAGCTATTGGGATTGGGTCTGTCTGATACTTTTGCTATCGCTAGTCTCAGTAAAAACGATTTTATGGGGTCCCAAAACAGTCTGTTGCTTCTGGCAGCCAGAGAGCTGGCAGCTCCAACTCACTGACGCTTGAAGAGATAGTTCATTAATTCATGGCACTTTCCAGAATAAACATGGCAAACCTCCTCTGAAATAACAGACGGTAAATCCTCCTTGTCATTCAGGACTGCACATTTGTCTTCAGAAAGGGGCCGTGAAAGAAGCGGTCCATCTCCTAATGAATGAGAAAATAAATAGAAGGAGAATTGTGCGTTGTGTCAGACTTGACGTGGTGAAGCTTCGGGTTGGAATAACAACGAGCCTTTCCTCCCGTCTTACCCCTGTTAAACGTGGACCTAACCCATGCAGCGCCCACCGGGCGGGCTGTCAGGTGCCCTAAACTATCACAGCTCTTCAGCAGGGGTTCCTGGCGGGAATGACGGCCTTTTTCACTCCTGCTTTGACTCTTTTTGGGAAGGTAGATTTCAGCAGCTCGCAGCTTTAGGTCCTCGGGGATGGGCACCCTCTGGTTGCTCTGTGCTGTGAGGGTTGTGAAGGTTGTTAGAAGCTGGGGTTGCTCGGAGCGCACAGATGTTTTGTGCAGCTTGTTATTTTCTATGTTGGAGGTTATGAGTCAGATTACTGTTACCAAAATGTTTATGTGAAATCATTTCTGAGTCATATATTTGCATCATATACAACCTGTCTGACAATCAAAACATTCAGTGCTCAGCTAATGATTATACTAAGTTTTCCGACACTCTGCTCCAACATAACATAATTACACGGCAAAGTGCAATATATTACTTTGACAGGGTTCTTCATGCATCTTGTGATGTCAGAACAGCATCATCACTATTATTTGAAATTATCAGAGAAACATGGACTTTGTTGCACGAAACACAGTTAAAAATAGTGACAGACAGTCCCTCAGAAACAAAATGCCCTGCCAGTGTTCCTGGACGTGGGCTTTTTTGGCCCCCAGGAAAAAAAGCCATGCATTTTGAGAAGTTGCATAGTGCTTTTAACCTTGCTCTGCCCAGAGGGGTGCCTGATCAGGGCTTATTGGGGAACTGGATTATAGCCGTGTATATCTGCACGGAGAAATCGTTTGGCTACTGGGATTCAGCAGCTGCCTTGGGAAGCTGTTTGGTGGTTTCTGTATAATACATGTTGTAGGACAGAACCAGAGTATTTTTGGTACCGTGGAAGACATAAACAGTCTGTAAACTACAACTTAATGCACACTGTGTGTATCTCTTGTGTGAGCTCTAGCATAAATAGGGGTTGCTTGCAGAAGTATCCTGGGTAATTGGAGCAAACATTTAAAATTACATTTACCTTCAGATGCGTGAGAGCTAGGGCAGGAGTGTTCGCTGCCGTGTCCCAGTGAATTCAGTAACTCCTCTTTAATTGTTTATTCTAGAATGAGATGGGGAAAAACAAAGTGCTCCTCAACTCTGTCCTAAGGAAACGGCCAGGGAGATGAAAAGTGCGTAAGGGCATAGGGCTGCTGTTTGTTTGTTTTTAAATAACTGGCCATGCACAAACTTACGGGTATTGAAATGGAAAACGTTTTTGGGGCTGACTTGTCTGAATTTGGTTTACAGTCTTTTGGAATTGGCTTTGGGAGCTTGGTTACAAGCGTGAAGGGCACTGGCCAGTCCCTTTAAATATAAAATACCATTGCGTTTAATCGCTGTTTTTGAACTGGCCGAGTGCGAAGCGCGGGGTGGATTATGATGACATTCTTTATGTTCCTACTGAGAAGAGTATGGACAATACAGCAGTGGACTTTCCTGGCTACAAGTGTCTGAACTGTGCTTAGTAATCAGGGAGCCTGTGTTTGGAGTAATAAAAAGCATCCCCGTGCAGTATTAGCGAGCACCTTCTTTGCTTATGTGCTCTCCTTGGCCAGCATCAGTGGCAATACATAATTGGACTATGAGGACCAATATATTGTGAAGTGTAGTGGAAAATGCCAAAAAAAATTTCAGTTGGATGAAGTCCATTTGTCCTGTGCTAATTTCTAGCCCTGTAAACAAACACAGCTGCTGAGTGTAGAATCAGTGCTCAGAGTGGTTAAAAACAGTGATGCATTGCTAGTGAGATCACGGCAGAAAAAATATGTAACATATGAGGCTGCAGTAAGGATCAAGACTATCCTCAGCTCTGATTAATTGTTTCTGTGTATATGTATTTTCATCTGTTTATGATGCTGTATGGTAACTAGAATGTAAAGATGGCTTTTTAATTGCTCGACCGTTCAGCAGAGGCAGTCTGAGTGTTAAGTATTGGTGAGCCATTTGTCATGAACTTCTGTGAAACGATCTGAATTGTTGACCAAAGGCTTAATGAATCTATATGTATGTATTTTATATTTCTCTTTTTTCATAACAATATGTCATTGGTTTGGTCATCTGGACTTTGTTGTTACTTGTAGATATATGTGAAGGATCCATGCAGGTAGGTTTCCCTGTCATTTCATCTTTATTAAGATGTCTTTAAAAGTACTGCAGTGCTGAGCAAGGGGCATCAGGCTTCAAACGTTAGAAACCTCAGGGCCAAGCCTGCTAGGTCATTGGCAAAGCAGCAGCACTTACGCTGTAATTTGTCTTGTGCCCCAGTTGTATGTTTTGACATCCCAGAGCTGACTAATTGCTCTGGGGAAAAAAAAAAGCAGTAAAGAACGGTCTCGGTTACTGTGCTAGAAAAGACAGCTTTCAACCTCTTCTGTCCATCGCATCAATCATTTCATGACTGCTGCATGGTCACCCCCGGATCTAGCACAGCAGGACTCCTATGGCTTGCCCCAATGCAATTAAGTAATGCGTTTGACATCGTATTGTGCAGAACCTATCCTACCTGAGCATTAAAGAGATTTCTTTTTCCTCCCTGACTTTAAGAGAAGACTAAAGGAGCTAGTGAGTTGAGGTAGAAAGTAGTGGAGAGTAGATGAGACAGAGTATTAACCACCATGTGTGATTGATCAGAGATGTTGTTAGGGATTCCTCCAGCGTGGCACGCTTGTTTGTGTGTTGTGTATTGAGGGTGGATGAGGTACAAGATCTACATGCTCCGTGTGAGGGTCTGTTTCTGACAGAGCTGTGGTGGTACCTGTGAGGGCTTTTTGCCAGGTGATTTGCCTGGTCCTTGGCCAGCTTGGTTGCACGTGGAGGTTCTGAAACTGAGACAGGTGCCCCTGCTCCTCTGTCGTTTGCTTTGGGGTCTGCGGTGGCAAGGCAGGTCTCTGGGAGCTCCTGTCCCTCCACTGCTCATCCTGTCCCAGGGGCCTTGACAAGCTGCCTAGAACCCCCAAGAGTGACAGGTTGTCTCTTGCTGCAAATCTGCATCTGCTTTGTAATAATAAAATCTTCTATGAGATAGACTTGGTCTTTTGAATAGCTTTGGTATGAAAGCTTCGGACATTTCATAGCCGTCTCAGGCTTCGAATTGTGTGAGGTGCTTCACTCCATGCTCTCCCATGGTATGTGGTGGTGCCACCCTCATCAGAAGCCACTTGGGGCTTGAGAAATAATCGGGTGTTCACCCAGTTGCTCCACCATCGTGACTTCTGTCGTGGCTGCAGGATGTTACCGGGGTCCATCAGTGGCTCAGGTTCTGGAAACTCCTTGCTG
The DNA here is from genome assembly GCA_035590215.1 of Microhierax caerulescens. NCBI lineage: Eukaryota > Metazoa > Chordata > Aves > Falconiformes > Falconidae > Microhierax > Microhierax caerulescens. Next base: position 92,984,462 of record JAVJGJ010000037.1, read on the forward strand.
CTACCCCAGCTCAACTACACGCTGGCATGGAGAGTTTAAATCTCCAACTGTCAGTCTGGCACTTTCCATAAACACTGAATTGACTCAGAGTGGCTAGGTCTAGTGCTATAAAACATACTGTTCAGGTCTTACTGCCAGAAAAAAAAAAATAATTTACCTGTAAATAGCATACTTACAGCATAGGGGCTTATTTCTGTGCTTACGCTTCTTACATTTCCATTTTTGCACCAGCTTGGCAAGAAGTTAACTTAAATGTCAAAACTATTTTTATGTAAATATATGCATTATTGAATCTGTTACTCATAAAGCAAATACTACTTTAAACCCACACAAAACAGCTGAAGCTATATATATTTTCTCACTACTGAATTTGGCTTTTAGTAACTTGGAGTGGACTGTCCAAAATAAAGTTAGGAATCAAGGGCACTTTATTTTCCAGCTAGCAATATATGTATTCTTGGCTTTGGACTGTACCAGTTTGAGATGTAAGAAAACCTGGATTTGTACTACAGATGCTCTCAGCAATTAAAACAAGAGAGAGATACCGTGGTTAAATAAATATATTATTTTTAAACTAGCAAACTTTTCTAAAATTCTACAAAGCTACAGAAAAATATGAAGGACTATTAAGAAGCCTTGAAGGCTTTAATATCAGTGGCTTTCTGATGTGTTTCTCCTGCTGAAAGTACAGCCTTGTGCTAGGTTCAGAGGCAGCAGTTAACCTGGAGAAAAGGCTGTAGTCTGTAAAGAGTCCCGTAGATTTCACTGATGCTATTTGAGGAGTATGAACAGCAGCCCTGAACAAATACAAACAAAACCAAAGCTGGGGTTGGGAAAGAAGTAAGAAATCCCAGGTCTCTTTCCTGGGATTCTTGGCTTGTCTCCACATCATGTGTTTTCATGCCCCACCACCCTCCTGCCTGCGGGAAGTTACCTGAGGTTGGTATCAGTTCCCAAAGATAAGATGGGAAAAGTCACTTCAGAAATTATATATGGACAAAGGCTTGTTCCTGAATCCAAAGGACACCTCGCCAGTGCTCTGCCACAGTCTCCTGGTGGGATTCACCATATCACTGTCTTATCACTACCTGCCACGTGTGCAGTGCCGGAGCTGCTGGAGCAGAGTTGTGCATTGGTTTTGCCTGGTCCTCTGCTGCAGGCAGGGCTCCCCCGAGCGCAGGGGCACATTCAGGCTGACAGGGATGCAAAGAAGCAAGGTAGTGGAGGAGAGGAATCCTCAGCAGAATCGCATGCTATCTGCCAACCCAGATTGCAGTTCAGTTTTAAGTCAGTTATGCAGCAATTCAGACCACCTGAGGCTGGGTTGCAGGATATTTGCCTGCCGCCATGTGCTACATCCATCAGCCATCACTGCCCCTGCTTTTTCTAGTTCAAGAAACACAAGCTTTGGTTGAGGAGAAAAAAAAAAAAGTCAGAGTGCTTTCAGAGGCAGATGGGCTGGGACAGCTGCCTTGGTTATCTGAGGCTGAAGTTAATGTGAAGCACAACTGGGGAAACCCCCTGAAAACCCCTGTTAAAATGCTGGATACAATCACAAGCAAAATTTGGAAGACTCCACCAGTGTCGGAGCAAATGCTGCAGCCGCTCATGGGTGAGTCACGTCCAGCCGATGGCTTGAGCTGGCTACGCACGCCTGACTTCATGGGCATGGGGGAGAGGAGAAAAACTGGGGGGCAGGAGGAACGAACTGGACCAGAGAGATGGGTATGTTCACGGGTCCTGGCTCTCACCCACGCAGGCAAGTGAATTTGAAGGACGGTGGTGAAGAGATTCTAGTTTTCTAAAAATAATATTTTCAGCTGGTTGAATCCACAGCTCTTGCTGTTGTAGCTTTTGGTTGTTTTACCTCTTATTCTGTCTTTCCTTTTTGCATGAATCAGACCTGTGTAAACACTAGTAACGGCGCCTCGTTACTGTGAGCGCGGAGCTGTGTGGAAGAGGCAAGGCTCACAGGCTCACAAATTTGCCATCTTTGTCAGACCAACTGATGGAGCTGGGGGAACAGGCATCTCTCTATCCTAAAAGCCTTTTTGTCCATGAAATCCCCTGTGCATCCCTGGGTGGTGTCCTCTCGAGCTCCCCGGGTGGCTTCCCGAGCGAGGAGTGAGCTGGCTCTGCCTGGTGGTGTCCGGGAGGGACATCTGAGGAAATGATGCTGTTCTGCTTTTCTTGTGATGTTCTCTCCTAGGAGACCGGACCATAATGTTCTTTATTCTTTCTCGTTAAATGCAGTGTGTGTTAAAAGGCTGCTGAGAGTAGGCTGCTCTGGGTTGTCTTTGAATGCAAGCCTTAAGGAAAAACTGAAACAACAGATGAATAAAATGGATGTGGTTTCACTTGCGCCATAAACACTTTTCCTTTTTAAATACATTTTTGGAAGGTGAGGGGAAACCGGTAACCATCAAGTTTAAAGCAAGCAGACTTTCCTTTATGTGACTGAGACCCATGATTCATCTTGACCAGCTTCATTTTTAAGTCATTCTGCTTTTATGCTGCCTTCGTTCCCGAACTTTTGTTCACCTGCCACCTGAACGAATAAAGCGCGTGCCATCATGTGGTGTTCCCTTAATTGTGTACCTGCTGGTTGCAGTTGGGATGCCTGTAGTTTCACCTGCTTCTGTACATAGCCAAAAGGACAATTAATCTTGCAAATGTTTCTGCAACCTTTGAAAACTTTTTTGCAGTGTTGTGCAGATTATGTGAATACACTGAGATGTCCTGGTTTTCCATTGCTTTGGCATTTCTGCATGTGCTTGGAGTGCAGAGGTAGTAAGCTAAGGTGCGACAGTTGGTACTTTCGTAAGTAGTGGTGGGGCACACAGAAAGCCCAAATCTGAGCAAGAAAGGTAAATTGACGCTGGGACTAGCGAGGACCCTCAGGACCATTACAGACAATAAAGGTGCAGGTGGAGGCATTTTGTCCAGCAAGCTCCACAGAAATCCTTCCCAGTTTTCCCCTGTGTCTCACAGGTCACAGGACCAGCTGTCCAGCTGCCTTGGAAAAAAATTAAGAGCATGGAAGCAAAGACCAGTGCCCACAGCTGTAAGCAGCCAGGGAGGTGTGCCCAGAAGCAGGAAAGATCAGCAGTGTCTCTGATGGCCTGGGTCCTCACAGCAGCTGCTAGGTGATGTTCCCAGGTGGGCTGTGGACTGTCCTCAGTGTTACAGAGGGAAGAGAAAATGTCTAATGTGCAAACTCTCCCTGCTTCTTTGATTTGTGGAACATTTCTTTGCTGGTCTTAGGCTTTGCAAGGTGTTATCTTTGCATGTGATTGTTGGTAACTCTGTAGTTGGATCCCAGTAGGCTCTTGCCCCATGAGAGGTTCTGAGGTTCTTTTTGTAGCTGGGGTCAATATCTGATGCTTCGCAGGACCACAGGAAAAAAGGCTTAGACCATTGATGTAAGTCATGAAATGTGGGACTAATACTGTGCAACTCGGCCAAACAAACATCGGAAAAACAATGATCACCTCCAACTTCATTTGCGCTCTGGCAGTACTGACAAATTTGGCACCTCTGGCCTCATTTCCCAAGTATCAGGTTCCCATTTCAGGAGCTGCAGGAGCAGTGGCTAAAGAGGACAAAGCACACCCCAGCTTTTCTCCCAGTTTTTAATGTAGGTGTGTGCATGCTGTGCTCACGCTGTCTTCCCCTCCTGCTTGACACTGTCAGCTTTCTCTTTGGGAAATCTAAAATTTGCAGCGAGAAGGTGTTGGAGGTGGCTTGTGAGAGATGTAAAACACAGGTGCTGTATATTAGCTGGGTGGAAGGACCTACTTTTATTGAAATTTGGCTTTTTGGTCTGACTTATGACATCGATACTGGTATAATAACACGTGCATTAATATTTGTAGAAGCAGGGACTGAATGTCATTGTTCAATGAGTGGCCCAGGCACGAGTGTGGGTTTGAATAGTTTGACATTATACCCTTACTGTGTATATGACAGAGAATGAACTCAAAGGATCTCCCACTACATGCAGAAATATTTCTAGTGGTATGTGGTCAGTAGGTGCTCTGTGTCGGGGTAACTGCTTTAATTGGGAATATTTTTCAAGAGAATTAGACAGTTTAATGATAATGGGGGAAAAAAACTAGAGCGTAACTGAAACAGCGTTAATAGATTGCCTCTTGGAATGCAATCAGTGAGTGGTAAGGGTTGTTAAATAGATAGAAGATTTAAGTGACTCTACTGCTAATAAAGAATCAGCTAAATAAATATTTCAAGAAAACAGCAAAGTCAAATTGCAATACGTTTTATTATTTAGTGCACTTTTAAGGCCCCAGGACAGGGATGTATCTGCATTCAGGAAAGCACTTAAGCACATGCTTTCCTGAATAGGGATAGTCTAAGGCTTGCGCTTAAGTGCTTTCCTGAACATGGGCCAAAGCCTTCCAAGAGTTTTAAAGACACTCTTCCCTTAATTAAAACACTTGGTCAAATTTAACAATTAGGTGTCAGCTTGCTTACTGTCACACAGCAACGTTCTGTAACAGCAGGCGGTAGCACTGTACAATGGCTGAGGCAAGGAAGTGAAGACTGCTTCATCGGTTGACACTAGGAGAGGAAACTTGGGTTTTATGGGCCTCCCAGTAGTTCCCTCCGGCGAGTGCCGGCGGTCTAAAATAAATTGAAGAGCTCTGCCAAGAAGCGGCCCAAAACTGTTTACAGGGTCTGTACTGGAACCAGCCTTGGCTTGAGGCTTCTCCCCACTGCGACAGCGCCGGCGCTTTCGCTGGTGCCATCGGTACGTGTGGCTGGACAGCAGGCAGCCCGCCAGATGTTTTGTTCTGTTTATGCAGATGTTAAATTTTTATTTGATTGTTCCTCACGAGCATCCAGTTGCTCTTTTTCTCGCTTTGGTGGCTGGGAGCCAGGTGTGCTAATGGCACTATCAGATGAGCTAGAGAAAGCGGAGTCATTGCAATGCTGCTTGTCCCCCTGCCTGGGGGTCCTGGCTGGTCTCCGTAGCTCTGAAATGTAGGATGGAGGGCTGCTTGGTCCTGCTGCTCGGTCCTCCCGCCCTTCCCTGTGTTTGGTGTTCGCTGCTTCCTACCCGGAGGAGCAAGAGCTACCAAAGCCATTGGGAGGGAGAGGTGGGGTCCCGTCACACTAGTAATGATGGAAATGAAGCTGTTCTGGGACACGCTGCCAAGAAGCCCCTGTGCCCTGAGGAGGTGGCCTTCAAGCATCTCCTGCAGGGCCAGTAAATATTCTTTTCTAGCAGCTCGGAGGCAGACAAGTAACTTTGGTGAGATGGTTTCCGTACAGAGCCCACCCGAGGCCTGGTCCTTTGGGTGTTCCTGTCCAGAAGCCATGGTGGTGAGGTGCTGGATCTTGTAGCAGCCTCAGCTGACCTACGGAGGAGGAAACACACTCTTTGGTTTTCCTGAGCCGTTAGACTTTAAACAAGGTGTATATGGTTTGAAAGCCTGTTACGTTTTCTTTCTCTCCTCTTAGGTTTAACGGGCCTGCCCTTTGCCTCATAACCAGAGCGGTTCGGTGTCTTCCTCCCGCCGACCACGGTTGTCCTGTCTTGCTTATTGATATTTCCTTTGTTCCATAATTTGAGATCTGTAATTGCAGGATAGCTCGCAGCAAGCTAAGCCATTGCCTTTGTGTGGGTGCCTTCCTCTGAGGGACACCTGCGTAGGGTTTTCCTCAGGTTGCAGTAACCTTGATTTTTTAAGTCAACATTTAAATTCTCAAGTTGCTAAGTGTTAGCCGTGGCTGAGCTTTTTAAAGGCGAGGTGAGGGCAAGTCTGTGCCAAATCCAAAACTGCTCCTCAAAGACTTTCCCATACAAAGCCTTGCATGCTGTTGTCCCCTCCTTGTGCTTTAGGATGTGGTGTCTGTCTGAGCTTGGAGGACCTAAGGCTTGCTTTCGGCTCCTCTGGGAAGGGAGGAGAGCAATGAAAGAGAAAATAATTGTCCTGAAAAAAAGGTGAAGAAGGACATAAGGATTGATAAGCAAAAGACTGCAGGCTGGACCCCCGATAGGTTGAATTTTTCCTTTTATGGAGAATGTGCCAAAATACTACAATAAAATACATAATGTGTTTCCTCCGCCTTCCCATTGTAAAACTTGAGAGTCATGGCATATTAACCAAAACCAGATACATCCATCGAGTTTCCATACTCTGAAGCAGTATAGGGTGGGGTGAAGCTGGTATTAATAGGTCTATTCATCACAATAAATTTTCCTGGTAGATGTGGGTGGTTCAGACTCGGTCAAGAAATGGCTCAGAAGCGATCAGTCTCCACCCAGAGAAGCAGGAATTTGTAGCAGGGAGTGTCCCACATACCGGTAATAAAAAATGATGGTTAACTGAAGAGTCTTTGCTTCAAGGGTTTTATTTTAAATTCAGGTGAGCTGAGGTTTAGGGAGCGCCAAGACTCATTTTGGTTCCCCAGCTGTTCTTTAATGTAACTTGCTGATCGTAGGTCCGCACTCCATAGGTAAAGCTGTATTTGATTAAGAGCTGGCTTTAGGCTGTCATCTTCTCACTTCTGTCCCAGCGCACCATAAAAAGCCCTATAAAATATGGAGGTTCTCCAGGGAGTTGGCGTTTGCAGTGCTGACTGACACGAAACCAGCATTTTTGTGAATTTGTGTCATTATGTAAATTGTACGTTCTCTTCAGAAATTTATCTATTTATTCATGAGTTTAATTGCTAGTTCTTTTACAGCGGGGCTTGGAGTTCGTAATGAGAAATCTGTGCTGGGCGTTGTACCAATACATAACAGAGAAGGCAGCTCTGCCCTTGACAGCTAAGAGGACGTGACGGGATGATAGGAGTAACAAAAGGGGTGGAGGACAGAGTAACAAAATGCCCAGAGATTAGCAGATAAATATGTGGCTAACTACATTAAGCAAATTATGTGAAATACGGTGTGTTATGTATCAGTTGCGTGGGAACGTGCATTTTACAGTATTTCATGTAACATTTGGAGTTCCACATGTTTTTTTCTCTTTAAAGAAAAGTAAGGATCGGATAAAATTTATTTGTGTATACGCAGAGTAATCTTCTGTACCAAACCTTGCTTCTGTGTCCCTGGGAGGCACGTGTACATGGAAATAATTTTTAAGTTGGTGAGACTGAAACAGAAAATGAGGTGTTGATGATGTCTGGGTTTGGATATCTGGTGATGAAGGGATGTTTTGAACTCTGCTTGGTGGAGAGATCAGTTCTGTTGTGAAATGATGGACCTGTATTGATGGTGGGTCTGAATCGCCCTGCTTTTTTGGAGAGCGTGGGTGTGGGGACTGAAGTCGGTCAACTGAGCAGGAGGAAAGCAGACAAATCTCTATTTCAGTGCAAAGCCTAAACACAGATGAAAAGGAACCTTTTCCCTTAAACTTAGTTTTTTGGGAGGATGGTGGGAGTTCACATTGGGGTTTGTGGCTTGAAGGAGTTGCTGAGGTACAGGTAAGCTCTTTGGAGGTCGTAGGGATGGCTTTGCGTTTGGTGGTGTGTTCTGCAGGGGAGCTTATGGGCTCCCAGTAGGTGAGGAGCACATTCCTCCCGCATCTGCTAGGAGGACTTCCTGGCCTTCCTCCTACAAACAGTCATTTTGATGTCCACCCTGTGAAATCACTGAGACAAGGTGGAGCGAATGATGGACAAAAGTTGCCCGAGGATATTGGAAATGAAAATGTGTTCCCATTTCTTACGGTAAAGCTGATGTTTATCTCGGCTTTGAATTTCTTTGCTGCGGGCTGTCTGCAGCAATTGAAGACAGTGTGCCCCAGTGAAGGAACATTGTTCAGCTCCACAACAGCTCGTAATTTGCTCAAGTAATTCTGAGATGGTCACATTTTTGTGGATGAGCGTAGGAGGCTCTGCACTGCGTCGCACCCTTAATGTCTTACCATATGAGCCTGCTGTTTGCTGATTATGTAAATGCTGAGGTTTCATTCTTAGGGCTTTGTTTCTGGGGCTCGTGGTTCTTCACTCCGAAGAAAGCGGCCACCTCCACCGCACTCCAGCCAGTGTTCACTATGTGGCTTCTAAGCTGCCTGCAGACACCCTGTGGTTTGCCCTGATGAACTGCTGGCCCTGGTGGGTGCCGGCGGGAATGTGGATGCTTATGGGCTCCTCTGAAATACACGACAGTGAGGAATTCAGGTGGTAGATCAGGACCCCGGTTGGTGGTGGTGAGAAGAGACCAGCGCTCAGCCAGGTTGGGCTGGAAAAAAGTGGCCAGAGGCTGGCGGCAGGTGGACTTGTTGGTGAAGGGTGGAGGGGACATGTGGGGCTGGTGAAACAGGTGAGTCAGTGAGTGGGAGGCAAGAACATTTCTGCGTGGATCCCTGGGTGGATGAGTAAGTGAGCGGGGTGGCTGACCGGTGCGCTGTGCCAGCAGGGTGGGTTTCAAGGCTGTGCGTGAGGTGCTGCGGTGCTTCTGGCGGCAGCTGGGACAGCACTGCAGAAATGCAGCGCTTTTTGTGGAAGGGATGGTAAATGGTGATGTTAAAGAAATTGAGAGTGTTCTTAAGAGTTGTAAGATGCTGAATCACCCCGCAAGCAATGTTTTGTGGGAGCTGACGAGTTTGCAAAGCAAGTCGCTGTAATTTTGCTGCCGTTGACTTTTAGTGGTGCTCCGACCGAAGTCTCAACCACACCTGCAAGAAAACGTTCTTGGGCTCTGGGTGCCAGGATTCCTGCTGCAGGTTGTCTTTCACCCTGTCCTTGGCTGGTTCTCCCTCAGGGATGAGTTGGGTGCCAGTGGTCCCCTCCACTTCCCAGTGCCAGCCTGAGCATCCCTGCCGTGGGTATAAAATGATTTCAAACCTTTCTGCAGCATAGGGAGGGCTGGGCATGGCTGTTCCTTTCCTCTTCTTTTCCTGCAAGTTCTGGGAGCCACCAGCTTGTGGTGATTTTAGGGTCTGAGTTGGCAGTAACTACCAGCAGAAGATGAAATTTGGCTTGAAAGCAACCGTCCTACTTCTCACCTTCAGAGGTGAGAGACGTATTTCTGACTAGTTCTGGTAAATACTGATTTCGGTGTTGCTTAACTATGATTTGTCATGAGTTGCATTAATGGATTTCAGCATTACTGTTGGTCAATTTTTTTGAAAAATTAACATTATGGCTTTTTTAAACAAAAGAGCTAAAGTGTTATGGTTTGGGCTTTTTAAGGACATTATTCATTTTTCTATTAAAATGGAAATGAAAAAGGGAAGGGGAAGAAAATGAAAAAAATTAGTGTGTCTTTTCCATTAAGAAAGATTCTTTTTTCCATCCTTTTACTGACATATGTGGTGGATATTTGTAAAAGTTTCTTTCATTTTTTAAGAGCCCCCAGCCATCTTGTCTTGGAGAAAATATTCTACATGTGGAAAATCTCATTTTTCTTTTTCTTCATTTTGGAGGGGCTTTCTTGCTATGAGCTCAGTTTACCAACTGGAGCTACATAGTTGGTGTCTTGAATCCATTTTTGTCAGCGGATTTCTGCATAACAGTTGTCATCTTTTTTGCAAGAGTAGGATTATAATGAGAGAACCATCCAAAAGATACAGAGTGGGCACAGATTAATCTGTTTAGTCCAGACAAATTATGCAGAAAATGTGCATCTCATGCACTGTGAAAAACACCAGGGGGGAAAAGTATCATCTTTTGAAGGTTAGCTTGTAGAGTGCAAAGAAGATAACTAGGTTTCTATATTTTGGAGCAAATCTTCTCATTCCCATTAAAAATAATTGAAAAATCAGCTATTTTCATACAATCATGCACAAGTATTTCTTCCACAGTGTTGATCTTGCCTTTTCATAACTTTTTCTTGCAGAATACTTCAGAAATTCTTTTGCTCTCTTTCTCAGATTTTATCTCAGAACATGTGGTTTTGTCATTAATTTCATTCTTATGCATTCATTGTTTTACCAACTTCTGGTTGGCTTACAGTCTGTCTGCAGGCTGGGTATATTTTATTATCAGTCCCTGTTCAGGTTGTCCTACAAATGCGATTTCTTCCCACTCCCCCCCACCGAAAGACACCTTTGTAGTGCATCAGCTTTGTATTATGAAAGCCATTGCTGAAGGATGCTGTGGAGGCCAGAGGTGTGTATGGTTCAAAGAAGGATGGCGATAATGCATCTATTGATAACTCATGATTGTGATGATACTAATTTCCCAGGAGGCTGTTAAGTTTGTGATGGCTGGAAGAGTGTGTGCCAGGGTACAGATCTTTCCGTGTCATCTCTCATCTTGTGTTTGTCCCTGAATTATTTCTTACTGGCCACCCTTGGAGGCAAGATGCTGGGCTGCCAGAGTTTTTGGTCTGGTCTGTTAAGGCTGTTTCCATGACCTCATTACTCTGACTTTGCCTGGTTCGGGCTCTCCAGTTTGTGGTGTAAGCATCAGCTATATGATGGTGGAAACCCATGGGGAAATGCTACTTATTCCTTGGCTCTGTGACTGCAGAGTTCATACTTATAAAAGCCAAAGAACAGAGTTAACCACCAAGTTGATGGTTTCCAACCTAGTGTAGGCTCTGAGATTACACCTAAAAGGGTGTTTACTGGTGTCCAGATGAGCTCCTGAGTGAATTCATTGTGCACACGAGGGAAGGATTTAGCACTTGTGTCTTACCTGGTTTTGTGATGAACCATTTCAGTGCTCGACAGAAGTGGTTAATCATTTGTGGCTGCATCTTCTCTACAAAGCGCTTCACAGACCACCAGAGCCCCAGAGGTGGCTGTTTGCCCTGCACAGGACAAAGCTGAGGCATGTGAGCAAATCACCATGACTTGTGCATCGGCACATCACAGACCGAAGGATCAGCCTCAGCCCTGCAGCAGCCTTTGATGACTGTGTATTTTGGTTAAACAGTTGCAATAGAGGCAGATTCTTCAGCTTCTGAGCTTGTCATGGAGCAGCGTTGGAAGGCTTTATTGGAGGTTGTCCCTTTGCTCACCTGTTGCTGGTTTTGTCTCCTCGGAGGCTTTTCTGGGGCATTGCCTTAGAGCAGCGTGCTGTCAGGACAGGAGCTTGTGAGCACACAACCGCAGTTTTTTGTGATTTTTGCCCCCATCAGCCTTTTCCCACAGGAAAAATGCAGAGTGTGGGATTTCCAGCCTTTGTTTTGAGTGTATTTCTAGAGCAGAAACGAGCAACAAAGATCAAACTCCTCAGGTGGTTGTCTTGGCTGGAAAGAACAAGAATATTTCTATTCTTTGCTTTTGGGTTTGTTTTTTTCTTCTGAGTTTTCCTGTAGAAGCCTAGAAAGATACCATTATATGTATAATTTAATACCAGAAGAGGTTGGCTGTCATGGCTGACTCAAGGATTTTGAATGTGTGAAAACAAATATAAGAGTACTATAGTGATGGACTTGGCAGTCCTGGGTTAACAGTTGGACTTGATGATCTCAAAGGTCTTTTCCAACCTGAACGATTCAATGATTCTGTAGTTCTGTAAGACTCATGATAAAACTCCTGTGTTTGGGAATGATATGGGGGCAATAATGACGGTACAAGGACATGAGCTGCACTGTGGCTGCAGGAAACCCCTTCCTGTGGGTCTGCTGCACAGATTTTACACCAGGTGAGGTGTGAATCACTGGTGAGAAATATGTAGGCACCAGTAACTGCTATTTCAGTTCTAGACCTGTTCATTAAAGGACCTTCAGTATATACCCAAGTGGTAGACTATAGACCTATAAAAAAAGTAAACCAACTTAATATGGGCTTTACGTTATGAGAACACAAACAAATGGTAACCTTTTCAGGCAAGATTGTTTGGTTTGGACATACCTACAATTAGGGGAAAAGAAAAAGTGCAAACAGCTGTTTCAAGGTTTTGTTTTGAATAAAAGTATCCAGTCTTAATTCAGGAGGGTTTTTTTTTATGCCAAGTTCTGGTTCAAGGCCGGAGGAAGATCTTACAATCGACTTAGAGAGTCCTGAAATGATTCAGAAGACGAGTGCCAGCGCAAACTGTAATGGTACCCACGTGTGCTGCTGCCCTGTGGATACGGAGCAGATGGGGCAGGTTTTACTTGTTTTGTGGGTGTTTTGGGGAGTCGAGCAGACAGTTAGAAGTGCCTTTTAGTTATCTTGACAATGATTAAGTAGAAGGACATGGAGTTGGGTAAAAGGAAAAGAAGAGTTTCACAGATACTTGTTCTTGCAAAATAAATTTGTTTAACTGCATTTGTGCCTCCTTCTGCATTGTTGTCTGCAGACGAGTGAATGCATTGGCAGGGGTGTTGGTGAAGGAGTTAAAACTTGGCTGAGTATGGGATAAGAAAAAAGAAATTTTGAATTAGAATGTGTTTGTATTGGAAAACTATTAGACCAGAAGAGGAGAAAGAAACATCCCTATCCAGAAGCCTGCAAAAATGTCTGTGTTGATGATGTTAAGTGTAAGAGCCCAAGATTTTGGTAGGGTGTGAATGAAAAAAGCTGCAGATTTAGCGTCCACTGAACAAGCCAGCAGGTCAGACAGTGAACTGCTGCTGTGAACTGCCTGTTTGCAACTGACGGTCCCTGGAAATTCATTGTAGAAAACAGTGGAGTGGATTATTCCATCTAACAGGTCTGGGATGTTCACAAACTACTCATTGACAACTGGCAAGTGGAGGCAGGCAGAAGGAATGCCATCTTTTGGCTCCTTGAGTCCTTGTAGGGTTAGTAACTCTCTCTGAGAACAGCAGTGCTTGGGGTGGGGGGAGCACTTCAAAATAAAGAGCATTAATTCAAGAGTTTTTTTTTTTCCTTTTGTAAGCTAAAATTCAGGAAGACACCTTTCATAGCAACTTGCAGAACAAGCGTGGTTCACCTGGGAGGTAGCTGCAGCCAAGCAGCACATCGTTCCTCTTCACTCTCTGGGCCAATGAGTTTCCAAGAGATAGGATTTGCTTCTTCCATTTGCATCTCTGAGATGCTTTTGACAATGTATCTCAGACCCTGAATTTCGTTGTGACAGTTCATTACTTCTGTGTCTTCAGAACATAGATGATACAAGTTTGGTTTGCAGTTTGCAAGGCACTTTGGAGAACTCAGCAGAGCCCTCCACTGTATTCAGAGGAGCAGGACTTTGCATATGGATAAATCCTCTGTAAATCAGGTGTATTAGCTTGAGGAAATACTTGTCAGGAGCAAGGAGGAAATGGCAGTAGCTGAGCCTAGATTGTTTTGCTTGGGATATCTTGGGCTGCTGAGCTGCTGCTGAATCCAGAGTCCAGGAGAAATGTCGTATGTGGCAGCTCTCCCCCGAGCCAGGAGGTGCTGGGAGTTTTGAGGTCCCCAATCCAGCACAAGTATAACTGGAAGATCTTAACCAAGGTCCTCAGCTGCAGAAGTAGTACATCCAATTTAGTCCAAAACCACACTCAAAAGAAATGAAAATTTCCTGACAACTGGAAATCCTGTTTTGCTGCCAGCTCTATACCTGGCTCTGATTTCATCTCCTAATGGAAACAACCTGCAAGATCCTAATTACTGGCTGACAGCTTGGGACAGAAGAGGTAATGGCACTGTTAAATGCAGGAAGCAGATTTCATCAGTGCTTTGTCAACTGTCCTGCCTGCTTATTCATGTGAGGCAGTGACTCAGCCATGGATCTGTTGTGGTCTGGCCGCAGGTCCCTGCCTCGGACCGGATCACTCTGCAGTATGGATGTGATCTGGATCAGCTGTGGACAGGTGACATGGCATTTTATGCTACCTAGGTGCTCTTACATTGGGAGGCACAGACTGACAGATGACTTGGCCAGGAGCCTGCCAATACAAAGTTGAATAGGTAGCAACGAGTGGAGCAAATTTAAACCATCAGAGGAAATTTTTACCGTATCTCGGTTCTTTATCACATTTTTTTGATTTGGTAGTAGGACCTTTAAAGCTAGATTCACTGTACCAGCAAACCACAGCATCAGCATTAATACTGATTTTCAGCCTCTTTCCTTCTGGTTTATTAGCCAGATTGTTTTGCGGATCTGACCTGGAGCTTGGCTCCACAGACACTTCACTCAACATAACGAGGGGCCAGCAACAGCCATTGGGGATGAGGAGATGTCTGGGATGGCATCCTGGAAGCAGAAGGGCAGACAGCAAGCTCTTGAACTGTCTCTGCCACCAAAGGATGTAGCATGTGGGACTTCCCTCTCAGAGCTAGGGTCTGCTGTCCTGGCTCTCCAGGTCACCTCAGAGGTGCTTCTTCTGGTGCTGGCTGTTAATCTCTTTAAACTATGTCTTGTCTTTCCTTCTTCTGTTTTGTGTCGTTCGTTTTTTTTCCCTTTTGGTACTTCAGAACAGTTTTGCATGTTTTATTTCTTGCTGGAATTTTTGACAGTTTATCATTAGAGGCAGAATTTTTGCGTTTGTTTTGAAGGCCAGCTTACAGGTCCTCTCTTGTTCTAACGAACCTGTAGAAGTTAACATAAACAATTTGGTGGTATGATGTAAAACCTTTAAGTGTTTTTTTGTAGGATGTTAGTTCTGAGATGGGTTCATAAAGAGTAACCCCAAGTGTCCTTTCTTAAATTTGTGCCCCAGAAAATGGTAGGAAGTGATGGCCTCCCCCATCTCCAGGATTCTCCATCCCTGCCTGTGTGCACACGGGTATACACATCTGTGGATATGCCTGGTTTGTGTGGCAGCCAGATAGTTACATGATTCCATTGCAACTCTTGTAAGATGTTTCTCTTGGTTCCTGCATTGCCAAAACCCCTCTGTTTTTTGTCATTGTAAGATTAAACATAGGTAGACCTAATACAGACATTGCACATACGAATGTGTGTGAAGGCATGTATGTGTAAAAAAAGGAATGAAGTACAGCTGTGCAGGGGGCAGAGCATTATTTTTTTCTGTTGGAAGGGCCACTGCAGCGTTGATGCATTAAAAAGGAAGAGAAAAGAAAACCCCAAACCCACTAGAAAACCAGCCCCCTTCAACTTTCTGTGGTGTGAAGACCCTCCAGGCTTTGCTCATGTCTTGCCTTCAGGTCTGGGTGAGAAGAGGCTCAGAGATTTGTTGTGTCTTAACTTCTTTTAAGAGGGTTTCCTTTAAAAATCTGTTTATGGTTGGGGAGGACATGCCTGAAAAAACATTTGCACATAAAACAGCTGTTAAGTGAATCTCCACACACTGAGATCAAGAGAACGTGAAGAAATATGTACTTCCAAGGGTGTCTCTGCCAACTTGGAGCCTCCTTCAGAAAATAAATACAATCTCCCTACAAGTCTCTGGTAACTTAGTTACTGAAAAATAAATTGAGCTACTTAGACCCTTGAACCTTCTCTTTTTCTCCCCCCGCTCCCTCTAAGTCTGAAGCAAATGCATAAAATTGTGTTGGAATGATACACACCGAAGCCAAATAGATTGATTTTAATGTTTCTTCGGTATGTTGTCAGCTAGTCAAGTGCAGGCAGCGACGGAATTCGCCTGTGTGTGAACTAACCACTTCCAGTAGTGCAGCCGCTGGCCTTCCAGCAGTAAATTAAAACATTGCAAAGCCCTCTCTAAATCTCCCCTCGATACCACTTGCCAAAAAGAGCATCACCTGTGAGGGGCTGTCAGAGGTGTAGCACGGTGTTATTAGGGACTTCTCCTTTTTCTAGTTGAATTCCTCTTTCCCTCTTTTGCCTGGCCCCAAGAGCCGAGGGCTCACTGGGGTGGCACGGCTCGTTTTTCCCGGTTTTGTTTGTTTTGCTGTGCGGTGTCACTCAGTGCCAGCGTGCGTCTAGTTGAGGCGGCTGCAAAGTTCTCATCCTCGGCTGCGACATCGTGGCCCTTTAAAACCCTCCGCCGTCGCAGCCAGAGGCGGTCGGTCGGTGGTGCGCTACAGATGTTTTTACAGTTCGTTTCCAAACAGCTGCTTTTCCCTTCTTTCGTCTGTTTTTCCTTTATTTATCAAGTCCCCGAGGAAGGCTGACTGCTCGCAACCCTGGCGGGGGCTGCCCCGGTGAAAGCCCTTGCACGGGGCCCTGGGGCAGACCCCGGGCGGCACCTGCTACTGCACAGTGGGGTTCGTTTCGGCAGGTTGTGGCGAGCCCGGGCACGGGGGACTGTAGGCTCAGCCCTGGGTGGGCAAGCCAACAGACCTACAGCTTTTCCTAAAATGACCCAGGAAAAGGAAGGAAAAGTGCTCGAGACAAGGGTGGGTTGTGCCAGGGTCTGTCTATGGTGGCCGGAGCCATGCTGTGCGTCGAGGGCACCCTGTTCCAGTAGCTTTTGCCCTGCTTCTGGTGCTTGAATGAGCTCTGTGGATTAAAATATCAAGGCACGTCCCCCGTCTGTCATCCTGGAGAGTGCACGCTCGCTCGCCTGCTGCTGCCGTCAACCCCCGATGTTCCCTGATGTGCCGTGATTTGTCCCATACCGATATAAAATGTTTCGATTGCAGGTAATGGGAAGCAGGAAGAACGAAAACGAGCCAGAGCGCCCTATTTGGCCAGCTGACAAAAATCCCCAGGCATTTGCGACTCAGTCCTTGGCTTGGGAGCCGGATTTTTTCCCATTCATATTCCCTTTCAGCAGACAGTTTTCTGTGGATTGTTTAAGAGGAGGAAAGTCCAAAGATGAATCCTTTCTCCACCCGCTCTCTAACAAAGTTGTTTGTTTCTTAACTTGTTCCCAAAATCATGAATATGCTCCATCTGCTGCTTTTCCTTTTCCATTTTCTTTATGGCAGTTCCTTGCTCTGAAGGAACGCAGGGCAAGTGAATGCTGCTGGGGGGCTCCAGGGTTATTGCAGCCCTGTTTGCTTCTGTTGTGTGAGGCCAATAAACCCAGGGCTGCTTTTTTTCTAAACAAGGTTTCAAGTTTTGTAATAACAGGTTTCAAATGCTGCCTGGACCAGAGGATGCCCGGGGAGTTGGTTGCTTGAGGGTCAGGTCCAGCTTTGTTAACTCGGAGGGCCTGTCTGCTCTTTTGTCATTGTTTTGTCAAGTCTGGGCTGGGCAGATAATTACATGTGACAATTTTGCATCTCTGAGAAATAAGGTTAGTTTTTTCATTGTGGGTTCTCGGAGCGGCATCTGCAAGGTTGGATGCCAAACCAAGGGGCTTGCTGTGTAAAGAACTGAGTGATAAAATGATTTTGTATTTTGTGTGATTCTTTTGCAGAAGGGCTCAACTGGTCACCCCTCATGCTGAGTTAAATTAACTGTGTGGTCTTGCAAAACTGAATGCAAGACACTGCAGTTCTCTTAATAAATAGCCACCGTGCTCTGGCTTGTAGAGTGCATGGAGTGAGGGCAGCACTGGCATGGAAGGAAAAAGCACCGAGAAATTGAATTTGAATAGAATAAATGTTATGCAAGCTGGCAGGGAGCTCTGCCACCTGGAGAGGGTGGCAGGGAGCCTGGAGCCTAGTCTTCATCTTGAACTTATTTCTGGAGAACCTCAGCAGAGGAGCAGCAGGGCAGGAGGGTAGCAACCCTGATGGGGGTCCTGCCTGTTGAGGGGCAGGGGAGAAATGTGTGGCGTGGGGTGGGTTGCTGTCAAATGTCTGTGTGCTTGTGCAGCTGGGAAGCCAGAGGGTTGCAGGGATCCCTGCCAGGAGGGTCGAGGCAGGAATGTGGCAGCACCCCCCCTCTGAGTGGTGCTGGAGCCAGAGTGCCCATGAAGGACAAGGATGTGTAGGTAGTCACCGCAGAGACATCCCCACACCTTGCCTTTGTGGAAGAGCATCTGTTGCCCAGTTTGCTCACACAGCTGGAGCAGGGATGGGCTATTCCCTCTCCCACTTGTTGAGCAGCCTACCACTCTGCAAGTGGTTGGGAGTCCCCAGGTTTTACAGTGGATGGTGGTGAATTCCCATTTGAAACATCGTTCAGCTTAGCTCTTCAAAGTGAAGCGTATCAACAAACTGTCATAGCCATAGATGGGTATAGTTGGACTGGGAGGGTCAAAACATCAGCTTCTTAACTTTCCAGGTAAAGAAATAAATCCAGTGCTGGCCATTTCAGACGTCCTGAAAATGTAGAATTTCAGGCAGTGCCTGTGCTCTCTGACCACCAGCCACTGGTTCTCTGTTTGCTGTGGGACACAGAGATGAGATATTTAGTGAATATTTAGTAAATACAGTATTGTAGGGCAAAAGGCTCTGAAAGGGCGGCACTTTTGGGTCTTTTCTGTATGCCAGCAAGATCTGAGCAGTTTCCAAAGGCTTGTGCAAAGTACATTATGGAGCTGAGCAATATATTTAGAAATCATTAGCTTGCTTTGACAGGATAAATGCATTACAGAAGATACGTGTAGTCTTGACCAGCTCTTGAGCTTAATTTTTCTTTGCTTCTGCATCTTGCTTTTTGTTGGTGTTTGAGATGCATCACTTCTGTTCAAACTCCCTTTTCTGCATCAGTGTCAGAGTGATCTGCACCTCCCGTGCCATATTAAGTGGGTTCAAGCTGAACATGCCAGAATTGCATGGTGTCATGCAAACAGAAATGCAGTTTATCTGCCTGCTGAGTCAGGAGGGCCAAAACCAGCGATGGTGTTTGCTAGTCAACTCACTTCGATACTTTGGGTATTTGGCAGTAGCTTTGAGCTCTTTTTGTTTGTCTTCTGTTGTCAGGCAAAAGCTACAGCAGTTGGTTTGTTTCAGAGCTTATCTGCTGTTGAAGTAAACTCTTCAGAGTTAGTGTGGTGAGAGGCAGTTTGGCAACAGCAAAGAAATTACGTAGCAAGTTTTTCCTGTAATTTCTTCACCGTTACAGCATTTGCAGTATTAGGAAATGCACTATGAAAAACAGCATAAGGCTAGAAAGGTATATTTCACTTTCATATTTATAAAGATGTTCTTCTAAAGCTACTTGTTAAGGTTTATTTAGCAGTAAGAGTTGTGATTTTTTAATATCCTAAAGTGAAGCACCTTTATTCCCAATACATGAGGTCTGAGTTCTTTTTTTCAATTATGTAGACCTGTCAGTCCTGCCCAGATGCTAGCTTCCAAAAGGATCTCCTCTTTCTCTTTAAAACCTACTTGCTTCTGATTTATGTTTGAATTCCACAAAAGCTTAGGCTGATGCTTAAGCATCGGAGGAGACTTCTTAAAGTTTAGGTGGAATTTATACAACTTGAAAAAAATCACGTACATGAATACCATTTTGGAGGACTGAGGCATTCACGGACTGATGAAGCAAAACTTTGCGTTTAGGTTCAGCTGAATGAGAGCACGGCTTTGTTCTGTTCAGTTTGAGAAGAACAACCATGCATCTTCCTGAGAGCCTCTTTCTGCAACCCCTCCTCTTACAGAGTTGTGTCTGCAGCAGCAGAACTGCACTAAGAAAGTTTGTCGCCTGTTGATTGTTGTGTTTCAATGACTATTAAAAAAATACCGTATATAAATTTACCCTTAGAGAAGATGATGGGAAAGCAATTAATTTCACTTCTGGTTAGGATTATTTCTGGCCAAGTTTTTTTACCAAAAAGGGCTTAGTTTCAAGCATACTAAATGTGAAAATCTGTACTGCATGACTTCAGTTATTAACAACAGAAAAACTGTCCCATATGTTTTACTGGCAGGGAAAACATATTTTTACATAATAGAATTAGAGCAGAAAATATTGTTCCCTCTTGGAAACATTATAGTGTATTAAATATGAACTTGGAAGCTACATTTCCAAACAATTTGATTCCAAAAGCTTATTAAAGTTTGATATATGCTAAAGTACCTTTGATTTATGTTGGTTGTATGCATCCTAATTAGCTAGGAAAACTTCAGTTGATGGCTGTGAAATTATGAATGTTGTTATCTTGCCACTCCCGAGTCTTCAAGCGTTTCTCAGGGAATACCTTCACTTTTATGGGGCTTACAACTGGAATTGCAGTTTTCCTGGCTAAATATGTGAAGGAAATTCATGCACAAATGACCTTTTACCACTTAAGAGCTACTCCATACCAGGGCAGTCACTGACATTTATGAATAAACCATTTTGTTTGTGTTAGGTGTCATCTGGAAGCCGTGATCCACATTGGTCCTCTCCTATTGTGCAAGGCACTGTACATAAGGATCAATTCTTGTCTAGGAGAGTTTACAGTCTAATTAAAACTAGATTGCAGTAAGTAGCTTCACCTAAAAGCCAAAAGGGAAATAGTAAGGCACGGTGGATTTTGTTGCTTCCAGATTCACATTTAAACCCCCCAGAATTCATAGCAGAAGTGTAAGAAAGAGTATTTTAAGCTATGAGACTCGTCGTTTTGCTGTTATGCTTTGTATTCTTTCACAATTGGATTTATACAGCTATGTAACCTCAGATGAAGGTTACAATGGTAGAAAGATCTCATGGTGAGAGCCTGGGCAAGTGCAAAGCTAGTGGAGATACCTCTGCTGGAGTCTTGGACCTAAATACTGCAGCCTTAACTGTCATCAGCTCAGTCTGCGAAGAAACATAGGCAGAGCACTAATAAAAGTCTCTGCATTAATAACACTCCCACTGGGCATCCTTGACCAGGCATTTAATATAAGCCTTGACCTGTTGATGGTTCCAGGTTGCTACTGGTCCTCTGTCTGCCTTTGATTAAAAGCAAGTTGCAACTGACGGCACTGGCAAGGAGGGAGCCCTGTTGGAAAAAATGAAGATACTGCCTTGTAAAGCAGGAGGGTTGAACCACTGCCTGATCCTCGTTAGCAGGCCTGCAAGGCAGATTTGGGATGGGCAGCAGCGATACGCGCTTCACCACGCCGTTCCACTGGTGTCCTCTCTCCTCCACCTGGGAAGACGGTGGTTGCATCCCTGTTGTCTATTTAGGAGCCTTTCAGCAGGGGTTGGCAGGGATGACTCCATCTGAGATGGCTTCCAGATGTTGACATTTCTTCTAGAACCTGGACTAGGAACAACCACTTCCCTTCCCATCACTGTTCCCCTTGTGAGCGGTTACAGACATTTCAACAGGAGTTTGTTCAGGGCACGCTTCAGTGCAGCGGTGCCAGTAAGGAGAAATCTTTGTGGAAACTGCTGGAAACGTCACTGTTTCAGCAGCACACCTGTGTCATCATGAACTTACTGTCATTAAGGAAAGGAAGAAATTTCTTGCAGCTCTGGACATATGAACCAAATCTTACATTCGGTCTTGCCTTCTTAAGAAAAACACTTTTTAACATAGGATATTCCTGGAGACAGGGAGGAAAGAACTCTTCTTCAGAGAAATGCCTCCAGCCAGTAACTGGAGATCAGAAAAATATTTAAAGACCAGCGTAAGCACATTTTAACAATACTAAAAGAAACCAAAAATCATGGTGTTTCTTTTGTGACTGCTTTTTTTTTTTTTTTGTTGGCATGTTGTGTGCTTTTTTTATCATCCTGACTGTCTGGTCAGAGAGCTTTTTATACACACATCAATTAGGCAGAGCAAGTTAGAGTGTAACTCTTCTTAACCTCTGTCTTTGTGTTGCATCGTGTGTGACATGTTCACATGTGCTTTCATGAACGTTGAAGTCGGTATCTGGAATTGGACCACAAGTAAGTTAGGATTTGATTTAAGATATTTGACATGGAACATGAACAGATGAGAACTAATGAATGCCCCTGCCAGCTGGGATTGCAGGGACCTCCTTGAAAAGGCTTCAGGCACTCTTAAAAAAAATCCCACCCATAAATAGTCCTGCAAAATGCCTCTTCCCTCAGTGTGTTACCGAAATCTAGGAAGCGGCGTGATTTGTCACAAGGCTGTTTCAGTGCCAGGCTGTCTGTGACGGCGGCAAGCTTGCTGGCGGATGGCTGCTCCTTTGCTTTTCTCCACTTACCCTGACTCCAAATGAGACTGTGTGGAGTAAGATTGAAGAGAAGCAGAAACCGAGCCCGTGGGGCTTGGCTTGAGGAGGTGCTGGGCTCCTGTGACCGTCCTTGGTGGCGGTGGGGCTTGCAGGCGGCTCTGCTGGTCCAGGTGTTTGTAATGAAGCCCTTGCTAAGTGCTGCCGTCGTCATCTTTTGCTAGAAAAGCATCTGTTCGTTTTGTTGGCCTTTGGGTTAGGCCCTGTGTTTCGCAGCTGTTACACTGTTCTTCAGTGCCAGCATGATTAAGTACTTGTTCTTACTGGTCTTCCCATTACTACCCGTGTTTATGGACTGGTGGCAAGTGCCATAGCCTGTTAGCCGCCTCTCTGTGCCCACGCTGTCTTCATAACCAGATCTTTCCGCATCAGAAAAGGGATTAGTCACAGGAGGAAGCAGGTGTGTCATGGTTAGGAAAGAGTGTGATTAAACAGTGGTATTTTCTGCTTCTTCCAGTGAACTGACGGAGTCATCCTTGGCACCCCATCCCCCGCAGGTCAGCTGCGAGGCTCAGGGAAAGGAGTATGCCCTGGCTAATGCCTGGTGGGCCACCAGTTGCATTTTGTACGGGAGCATCCTGCCTTTAAACCTGTAGGAGGTTTGCTCCTTTCTGCTTATGAGCCTTCAGAGAAGGAGAGAAAAAAAATACTACTTCAATTCACAGCAAATATAGTTAAGCGGTAATTTTCTTGTCATCCTTCAGTTAAAGACTCTTTATGTCTTTCCTCGTGAAACTGTGGGTTTGCTGGTTTTGCTGAGTTTTGCCACCCCCAGCCCCATGATGGGTGAGGGTCTGGCCACCCCTGACTGCAGAAGGTGGTGTGAGGGGAAGAGAAGTTTGGGCTCGGTGCACCCAGAGCAAGTGGGAAGGTCTGCTCCTCCTGCTGGTCTCCTATACCTGCCGTGCCACGTTTCTTCCTGGCTGTCTTGGTGGGTCAACAGCCAAACCTGGGGTTGCGGAGTGACGGTGTAGTTACTGGGGGTGTTTTTCCTTTGCCTTGACCATAGCAGGCTCTTGTTTTAGCAGCAGTTTTTCTCATAGGTGAGATGACCGTGACTTGTGGAGGGAAGGTGTGTACTTTGACTAAGGCTGGACCTTGGCATCCGTCTTACTTTTCCCTATATTGGAATGGCCAGACATCTGTGCTTTTCAAACTTAGGTTGCAGTTGCTATGGGACACTTTGGTTTTGTTTTGTTAAATCCTTGAAAGGTTTTTTGTTGTTTTTTAGATTTTTAAAATTTTGTTTTCATATATATAAATTATATACATAAATAATGTAAGAAATATTGTGGGGTTTTTAATTGTTTCTTTTTGTTGTCACTAGACCTAAGTTGAGCTCTTTGTCATCGGTCTTTGCTATGTTAAACCTGATAGAGAGATACCTGTGAGAACTCAGCCTGTGAAGCTGGTTTTTGCCTGGTTGAGTCTCAGTGTTTCTTAAGAGGAAGCAAATCCAGATGAAGGGAAAACTGTTTCCCCTTCATGAACATCTTAGGAGTAAACTTCACTTTCGGATGCCCCTGTACAACTACGCCTGTGGCAAAGTGGGGCAGAGTTTGGGCTTTGATGCTGTGATCTGCTATGATTAAATACTGAGACAGGGTACAAATTAATTTTTCCAAGTCACGTGTTGCCTGCATACTTATTTTTCTAACATGCTCTCCAACCATTTGAAGAAATGGCTGAAAAGGTCCAGCACAAAGCCAGAATATAATTTTATTGTTATGCTACTGTTGTTCAGGCAATTTAGAGTAAAACACTACAGGTACTTCGGAAGAGCCAAAATAAATATTAGGACTTCACACCTCACTTCCCTTCTGCAGTTGCTTTGCATATCACCAGCGGTAATGAAAGAATAAAACTTACAGATAGCCACCTCCCTGGAGTGGCTTCCAATGCACAAATGGAATTTATGGAGGTAGCTTGTTCAGGAAACTTACTTTCTCTGTGGCAGATCCAGCAACCAAGTCACAGAATGGTAATGGTGTCGCTGAAGACAATCCCTGTGTATTTTGACAACAGCTTCAGAACACCCCTATCTAGTCGGGGGATTATCTTAATCCGAGTCAAGAGATACTGCTGAGAATATGCAGGAGGCAAAAGCATTTGGGGTGGCTTTGTTTACTTCAGGCAGCTAAAGAGGGGTCACGGACAAATTCCACTGATGGTCTAATTACAGAGAGTATCCAGAACAAGTCAGTGCAGATGCTATGTGTGGACCATGACCTGAACCCTCTGATGTGAATGGACGTGGCTAACAGGGTCACTCTTCTGGTGGTCATCCTGGGAGCACTCTGTCATGCACCTGGGGAAAGAAAATGGTGATAGAAGCACCAGGGAAGCAATGCCTGAGGATGGAGTTAGGTTAGGAGGTGCCAGTTTTGTTCAGAGGAGGCACAGGAAGGTGCCAGGCATGGAGACCTGCGTGTTGCTGCTGCTCTAACCCCCATGGTTTGCAGGTTGTATCACGAGGATGCGGCCAAAATATTAGGCTATTGGCAAATCAGAGATGATTATGAGGAACGGGACAAGGCATAAATCACGTGGGGAGGTTTGAACGTGAGTAGCCTTTCAAATGCCAGTGCAAACTGATGGAATGTGTTCATAAGCAGAGCAGTAAGGCATAGCCAGTCAGAAAGTGGGGAGGGACAATGCTCAAAGATGGAGCCGAAGTAGTTTTATATTCTGTCGGGGCAGGAAGCAGATCCTCTTTGTCAGTAAACTTTTATTCGAGAATGAGCCTTGTTCCAACTGGTGAAAGGGCCAACATCATCCTTCAAGTAATTGTATCCACCACAAAAGGTTTTTGTGTGTCAAAGGAGCCTGACCCGATTCATCAGGTGGGTGAGGGGCTTCTTTAATTGTTCTGAAATGATGGGTTTGGTGATAGACATGGAGAGTAATGATGTTAGGCTTGGCTAATCGCAGGCTTTCTGAGTAGCAATTAACATGTCAGAAATGTAGTTATGCTTGAGGGAAATGCTGAAAGTTGCCTTGCCTCCTATTAAGAAAAAAACAACCACAAATGGAAGTCTCCTGTAAACTAATGCAAACAATCTATATGGCTTCGGGAACCTGTTTGTCAGTGGCGTGCCCCGCTCGTTGCCTGTCGGGAGATGGCTGTAGAGACGGCTGCCAGCAGCTCTCCGGCTGCTCGTACTGAACGCGGAGGTCACGCTCTGTGGATGAGGCTTGTTAATACCCCTGGCAGCTTTAAGAATTTCCAAGACTATAAAAGCAGCTTATCTCCTGAGGAGGAGAGCCCCTCGCCACCCCCCCACCCCCCTCCAAAATTAGACAGATTAACTTCCTAAGAAATGGAGAGTTATTCCACCCCAAACCTATGCTGCTCATTCAAGCTAATCTCTGGAGGGCTGAAAAGCCTCTTGTCTGTGATTGGAATCATATGATAAAGCCTTGCTTGCTTTCTCTTTTATTGTGCCAAAAACTTTGTCTTGCTTTTGATCTAGCTGAGAGCTGAAGTGGCTTTTAGTGTGTTTATATGTGTTTTACAGAACATTTTGAGACAAGAATATTGGGTCTCGTCTCTGGGTTTCTGGCATGGTATCTCCCTGTACCCCGCGGTGGTGTTCTCCTCGGGCATCTGCTGTACTTTCCCCATCCCAGTGATGATTAATAGCACCTCCCAGGGGGCTTCTCCACTGATGCTGTGGGATTTTTCAGACCTGGGGCAGAATGCAGACTAAACAGGGGAGTAAAGTTATCTTAATTTGCAGATTGTATTCTGCAGGCTGAGGAGAAGAGAATGCTGCAGGCCACTGTGGTCCTGCCTCCTCTCCGACATCCTGGCCCCATGCTGGGGATGACACTCGTCTACTGCTCTACTCAGACGTGACCTGCCAAAATACTATTAGTAAACACTGAATTGTACTAGCTGCATAGTAATCAATAGATGGAATGAATAATCTGTGTCCTACGCCTCCCTATAATCTGCTAACCCTTGCCTGATGGACACTGAGTTTGCTTCCGAAGAGGTCTAGCTTTGGCATAGAAGTGGTAAAGGCTATAAATGTTATTTTTTTTTTCCCCCAAAAGACTAACTTTCCACTTTAGTAAATGCCCGAGTGTCTTATACATCAAAAATCTCTGACAGATTTTTTCCAAGGAGCAAGCAGTCTTTCCTCCTCCCACCCAAAAAAAAGTCCCAAGGAAAAAAAGAAATCTTTCCAATGTTCAATACATCAGAGCTGTACAAATGCAACTGGCCCTCAGCACATGGGTGAAGTTTATGCTCCCTGGGACTGAATCCTCATTGCTCTGCAGAGCTGTAGCAGATGGACTTTGCTTGGACAGGCAGGAGGAGGAGGACTTCTTCCACACCGTGTTTTCAGTGCTGATGCCAGATTGGTGATGTTGAGGTGTCCCCTGTGCTGCTGCAGCTGTGGGTGGCAGTGGTAGGAACCTGTCGTCGTGTGCTGGCTTGAAGAGCCTCTCTGGTGGCCTTATGGCAGAGTCTGAGTGTGCTGATACTGGGCTGGTGCTGGGGGAAGCTTAAGGACATGATGTGGGCTACAGACACCCCACCCCCCCAGCTGGTTCTCAGTGTGCACTAGATGGGTACCACTCCTGCTTTGTTTATTGCTGGCTGAGATTGAGGGTCCTGGGAAAAACGTGTCCCTGAAAGCCTTGAAGGGAGGAGGGAAAGAGGAATTGCAGGGCATGTGGTTAGTTGAGCACTTTTTAATTTGGGAACATCAAGGCAGACTCCCAGGCTCTCTTCTGATAAGATGAAACGCTCTAAACTGTGTCAAAAAATGAGGCTTCCAAAAACATCTGAATTTGGATAGCGGCTCCAACCTTGGCTCCCTTGTGACCTTATGTAAATCATGGAATCTCCCCTAAGAAACAAGGGGTCTTGCCCTTTGAACTGAGGTTCTTGGCTCACCCCTCTGCTGGCTTTCCTGTTGAACTCCTGGAAGCCATTCTTGTTAGCCGTCGGGTTGGGGAACTGGCTGCTCTGTCTTCGGAGTGTTGCACAAAACAATGGGGAAAGATTCATTCATTCATTCATCTGAAAGATTGATCTCGTTTCTGTCACAACTAAATTTTTGCCTTCCTTTTTTTTTTTTTTTTTTTTTTTTTTTTTTTGTGTGTGTGTGTGTCTATGCCTGTCTTGCTGGTCTAAAGTCTGGGTGAGTGGGAATTCAAAGCCTGCTTAGCTAATGTCACATGAGGAATAAAGCATCTTGGAGTAGTGGTATTAATTTCCTGCACCCTGGGAAAACACGTTGTCACCCATCGAGCATCCTGAAACTCTTCTCTGTACCAGGAGAGCGTCTGCCTCATTCACTTCGCTTGAAAAAAAACACAAATGCAGTGGGAGGCTTTTCACATGTAGTCTGTACATGCACCTATTTGTATCATTCAGAAGCATTGTTTTTTTAAAAAACCTTAACGGTTTTCCATTAATTGATCAGAAATATGGCAACTAGCTTTGCTTGCACTGGGTTTTGTTTCCTCCATCACTTCTGTAAAGGTCAAAATGGATGTTAGGGTGGCTCCTGTGGTGGAAGCCGTCACTGAGGGCTTCTCTTTCTTTCTCTTTCTGTGATGATTGTAAGAACTTCGTGTTTGTTAAAACATCTGTGGCATTTAATGCCCTATTGTTTTCCCGCTTTGCAAGCAGGAAGGGAGAAATGTATATTTTCCTTTACAACAAACCAGCCTTTGTCAGATGCTGGCTCACTTGGCCTTGGTGTGCTGAACTGCTACAAGTGAGTTCATTGTAAAGGTCTCTAACAATGCATAGTTCATGCCTCATGTTTTTTGGATTATGAAATCATACACTGATATACAGGTATGAGAGGGGCTCTGCATCCATTCAGCACAGGTGAGATTGTTATCGGGGCAGTAATCAGCTAGAATAGGAGACTGGATTTAACTGTTTCCCTGTGGTAAGTTTGCACAGTGCAGACACTGAGATGCTGATATTATTTTGCATTACATGGGTTCCTTTTCTTCTCATAGCTTATCTCTGTTTTAAATGGTTCCAAATAGATGGCATTTTAATTGTACAGATGCATTGGATGCTCTGGAATGAAACTAGATCTTCCCAGTGAGGGTCATGCTGAAGTTTTCATGTAATGAGAATGGCTGTGAATCAATTACTTGATGCTTCATTATGACAAAAGAAAACAAACAGGGCATCAACAGTGGGTTTAGCACTCTTTGTTTCAAAAAGGAACTTGCAGAACCATTTAAGGCAAAATTAAATC
>JAVJGJ010000037.1:93029616-93039912 GCA_035590215.1 Microhierax caerulescens
CCTGCCACTGAATCCGCACGCTGGCCCCCCGGTTAAAAAGTTTGAGGAGCCCTGCTTTTAGTCTTCTGTTCTGCCCACTCTAAATTGTTGGTACTTTGTACTCTGGCTTTTTTACACAGTGTTTAGGAAATAGCTTTAAGCTTTAATAGTAACACTGCTTCTACAGTTGTAATCATGGGGCAGTGAGGCAGGATTGTTTGGGAGACTTGGTGTCTTTTATTAGATTTGACCTGATAGATTTGGAAAATACAGATGAGCCCTCACACATATCCTGGGCATCTCTTCAGAGTAAAAAAGATGTGCTGCAGGTCCCATCCGCGTAGATCCCTGTGTCTGGTGGTCTAAATTAGCACTTTTTATAAAATAGGAGGTAAATGAAGACTGAGTCTTACACTGAAGGTGGACACCCCTCAGCTTGGATGTATGAAGGGCTTGCATGCCTGAAAGCTCGCCTTCTGTCATTCCTCACCGTGCAGCCGTTAGTCTTATAAAAGCACTATTAACATCTATATTAATCCTGCCCTATATTTTGATTCTTAACTGCGTTTTGCTTCTTTTTACAGCAACTGTGACCAAGGTTGAGGGTTGGGTTTTTTTTAAGCTTACATAAATTTTGTCCTATGCAAACTCCTGACAGCTATTATTGAAGGAATTCTGGTGATGCAGCTGTGAGGTTGTAGCAGTAGATCAGTCATGTATGTACATGGTCCTTTTATTAGAGGGGACTGTTGGAGCTGTGGTAATGCTTAAAGTATTTGAGGCCTAATCCACTGCTTCATTGCTCCAGATGTGATAAATGCTGTTGACTTAATGCAGAAATTGGTGATGTAAAATGGAGAAACTGCCTCTGCGCTTATTATGTAGCTATGGTGGTGAATCTCCTGTTAACAACTCCAGTTTTCAGGGGCTTTCTCATTTTATTAGGGAGGGGGTCATGTAGTAAGACTGAGAAGAAATGAAAAAGAATGTCTTATATTTGTACTCATGCTGATTTCATGAACACTTATGCAAAATTAGCTTTGCCTAAGCAGGCTGTGAATACTGGTGGCTGTTGCTGGAGTGTGGTTGCAGTGGTCCTGCAAAACCAAGTCATCATTGAAGACCTTGAGGTGAAAAGATTTTTCAAAAGTTTCAGCCTTGCTGCAGGCTGGGTGGATGCAGAATGGCCCATCCCAAAGAATCACATCACATTCATTTGTGACCCCACTCCTTCTCTGCCCCCTCCAAGGAGCCAGCTTGTTGTGGAATTTACTATTATTTATATAGACAGTTTATTAAAAAAAAAAAAATAATGTTTGTACCTCTAGGTTATGAGTATACATGTTAGTATTTTTGGCTTTAGGTCCTAGAGCAGGGGTCCTCAAACTTTTTAACCAGGGGGCCGGTGTGCGGATTCAGTGGCAGGCAGTCATCTGCGGCTGCTTGGTCCCCCCCCATCCCCGTCCCCGTTCCCCCCCCCCAATCCCCAGTGGTGTGTGTGAGTGTGTTCTGTAAATAGTGGGGGGGCGGATTGAGGACCTTGGGGGGCTGTATCTGGCCTGCAGGCCAGACGTTGAGGACCCCTGTCCTAGAGTATGAGCTAGAAACATTCTTAAGCTACCATTGCAATTCTCACCTGAGCACCTGCCCTAACACTTTTCTCAACAGCTGAGAACTGGAGAAACCCACTGAATATTGTAACACTTGGTGCTGCTGTTCTGAGTGAGAATTGTGTTTCCTCGGGAAAGACTGTGGCCCTGTTATTTCTGCATACCAGTTACTTTAGATCCATAAAGAAATGCTGAAAATGTCTATTCACAGGAAGAGTTTATTTCCGTGACTGTCATTAGGGTTACATTTTCTTTGCTCCAAGGTGTGTGCAACACAGTCAACACAGTAGGATGGTATAATTACCCAAATAGATGCATTGGGTTAATTTCTTAATTAATTTGTGTGTGTGTGTGTGTGTGTGCGTGCACAGTGTTTTTAAAGTAGTAAGTATTGTAAGCAGTGTGTTATTTTTAAACCAAGGACATTTTGTGCTGAAATTGGCTATTGCAACACTGGGTTAGAATTAGAATACACAAAATTCAAAACCACAGTAACCCTAGTTTTGCCATTCTTGCCTTTTTAACTGCTTAACAATAGTGTACTGTTTGTATAGTATATAAAAATATTTGTTAAGGGGAATGTAAAGAGCTACTGGCAGGCTTCTCTGTTAACTGTTTGTGCGTGCTCAGCCACGCTGCTCAGAAATGAGCTGGAATGAAAACTCAAGGGCGAGTACTCCTGGTGTCGGCAGCTCAGCCCCTCCTTTGTGTTGCAAGCAAAGCTGCAGCCAAAGCCCCAGCCGGGATGTGGACAGACCTGCATGGTGGACCAGACAGTCCCTTTGGCTCAGAGGATGTGTACCCATGATGGGCTGAAACCTCGTTTGCCATCTCCTTTCCCAGCTTGCCCTGGTACATGCGTGTCTGGATTTGTATTCTCCAAGGATCTACTCTAGCAAATGAGTAATATCTAACAAATGAGTTCAGGATAATATAGCCTGACCTTGAGGATGAATTTTATATGTCTGTAGTTCGTGGCATGACCCTAGGATCCCTGGTTTTGCCTGACTTGGTCCAGCCAGCGCTGGGGAGAGGTTATGGGAGGCCAGCACCGCTCAGGGCTGCTTGCTTTCAGCCTGTCCCAGCTGTGAGCTGCCTCATTTTTCCCTGCAAAGGCTTTGCACAGTTGGGACATGCATGTGTCCACCTTCAGATGGAAATTAGCTTTGGATTTCACGTTCAGACTGACCTGAATGAATTCATATGGAAAAAATAATGGCTGGAAAGCAGCTTGAGAAATGATTTCTCCTTTTTGCTGTTGCCTGGTGTTTTGGCATGTGCTGTCTGCATTTTGAATACAAGGTCATCTGATGCATTTGTAGTGTGATAGCAGTACAGAATGGGTAATCCTGGGAACCGGCAGCTCAGATCTTGCCTTTCCAAATTTTACTGTTCTAAAACTTGACTTCTTTGTTAAAAATGAACAATTTCCAGAGGGTAAAAAGCCTCTAGAGAAGAGCTGTTGGCATCTTATATTTTTAAGCTGTCTTGCAGAATGAAAATAGTTGATTATTAACTTGATGGGGTGACAATGAGTATATAGAACTTAAATATCTCGCCACTCCCACAAAGAAAAAAAAAACACCCTCCATTGTATCATGGGAAGATACATAGCCAGAAAAACTTTCCAACTCGTTAAACTTTTATACTTGCTTCATACAGCTTAATGCAGGCTTTTTTCCATCCTGTGATGTTGTAGGGACGCTTCTGAATGCAGCTGAGGAGGACACCATCAACTTAACAGTAAATCTGTTTGAACATGCCTTTCTTATAATAGAAAAAGCTGAATTACTTAATCTGAAGGATTAAAAAAAGATTTCCTTGTTTGTGTGTTTCAGGTTGTTTATTCTGCCAAGCCTGATAACAAAATCAGTCTGAGTGTTTCCCTTCTAATCAGTTTAGTCAGCTTCTGTGATTGTGTAGGGTATTCAGACAAGGACAGGGATAAAGGAAGAAAGTTTTAAAAAACAGGAAAATACTGTTGTAAATACATCGGGCAAGTTATAAACTGGGAAAGGGTACTTGGAGTCAAGCATCATACCTGCTGCTACTTTTGATTCGCTGTGGTAGATGTTTTGGTGGGTTTTTATTCCACTTGTGACTTGTGTTTGAATTTTTTTAGAAGTATGGGAAAATACTGATTTAAAGGACTAGAGTCTGGCTATATCGCTTTTAAACTGTGTATTTTGTAGTGGAGGTGAGTGGAGGTCAGGCTGCCATAGCTGACTTGAAGTCAGAAAGGAACAACAAAAAAGTGATGCTTGGGCTCACCTTGAGCCTCGTGCCGGGTGGGACAGCCCTGCACTTTTCCTTGTGCACTTGGGGAGGCCATGTCACACCTTGATGTGGAGCCATAGCTGGCAGGAAGCATCGAATATTTGCTTTGCTGTTTTTCTCTGGTGTAATTTTAGTTTTCTGGCACCCCAATGGAGTTCTGCTGCTCAGCCTGGTTGTGTCCTTCCCCTTGCTCTTCCTGATCCGACTTTATCATCCTCAGCCATGAGCCAGGGGAAAGCCGCCTCCATGCATCTTGCCCACAGGTCAGCTTGTCCCTGTGATAGCGCAGGAGGGGACATGGGTTTCAGCTGGTCATTGCATCCACAAACAAGGACTTAGCAAGTTCTAAATCGAGAACCGTTGCTCCACATGCTTGTCTCTCCAAACCGGTGGATTTAGACATTCCCTCACCATTAATTACATCCTCTCATCTTGTAGCAGCAAGTAAAAAGGCCAAGTTGGGCACGTCGTCCTGCTGCAAGCAGCTGAATGAGGTTTCTGGTTAGTTGGGTGTTCGCAAGTTTCTGAAAGTACGTGGCTGCTCTATTTTGGGAGGTGCATCCTGCAGGGCTTGTCTCGGGATGGAGGGTAACTGGGAAGCTCAGGCCCCTTGTTGGAGGGCATACACGCGAGTGACTAACCAGTCCAGCATTGCCAGAGCCGTTCCCAATTGAAACCAGGGGCAGGTGCTTCAAAGGGAAGCCCAGAGCACCAGTAAGTGATGGCCAGCGAGGCAGTCCCTAGGTGGCACTGGAAGTGAGCAGCACCATCATTGGCCTTGATGCAGTCTCTGATGGAGATGCTGGGCATCACCACCTCATTTCTGGAAGCCATAGGGTCCAGTCACCCATGTTTGTCAGTCATTTGACGTCTAAACTGCTCACACAGATGCCATGTGGGACTGCCAAAACTGGCAGCGGTGTCCAACTCTCAGCAGTTTGCAAGTTTGCCTGTTTGCCCTGTGGCAGCTCTTAACACAGTATCTCCAAGTGCAGTGTCCCACAAAATACTCGGCAGCAGT
This sequence comes from Microhierax caerulescens, assembly GCA_035590215.1. NCBI lineage: Eukaryota > Metazoa > Chordata > Aves > Falconiformes > Falconidae > Microhierax > Microhierax caerulescens. The sequence goes on from JAVJGJ010000037.1 coordinate 93,034,504, forward strand.
CATGTGGAGGTGAAAAGATTTCCAGGCGAGCTTCAAAGAGAAGGATGTGACTAAGTGTCTTGCAGGGAGCCAGGACGTGGACACAGCCAGATGAGGCAGCTCACATGAAAGAGCTGCCAAAGGAAAGGGAGAGGACACAGTCAGAACTGGGACTGGGGGGTGAGGAGGAACAGGGAATCAGGAAAGGTAGAGGGGAAAATCTCTGCGGGCAGTTTCCAGCAGCCGGGAGACAGATCTGCTGTCTGGGGAGGTAACCTGTGGGTAAAGCAACGAACCTCAAGCATGTTGGCTGCTGTTCCTGGCTCCACTGCAAGCCTTTGCTGCCTGTCCTTGAACAAGTCACTCTCCTGGTGACTCAGTATCCCAGCTGTAAAATGGGGATTGCTGCTTGCCTCATGGGATGTTGTAAGGGTGGGCTCGTGGACGCCTTTGCAGTTCGATGTATTAAGGTGGGGAGGTGGCAACAAAAAGTGAGCACAAAGACAAATGTGAAAAGGGATCTGTACTTCCCTCGCCGCCTTCTCTGGATGTAATCATGTCCCTAATGATAATATAATGGTGACTTATTCGTCATTGATACATATTCCTTCAGTTGCACTGGTGGGAACAGATTTTTGGTTTTATTTTTTTTCCCCTCAGGGTTTTAAAGATGTAATTTTGTATGTTTATACAATACATTAATGTCTTAAGCAATTGCTAATAGAAAATTAGAAGAAATAACAAAAAATAAATCAAAGTCAGGCTAAACCAAGATGTCATCAAGTAAACCAAGAGTGGGACTAGAAGTGGAGTTTGCAAAAGGAGCTTCAGAGAAAATGCAAAGCCTGAGGTGTGAAGAAGGAGGGGTTCTGGTTTTCATCTGTCTTAAACCCTGTACTTGACAGCATATTTGAGGAGGGCTAAGACCAGAAAACAAAAGGGGTCACTCCTCCTCTGCTTTCTCACTCTCAAGCAAGCTTCTGAAAGTGGAAGGCAGCTCTGGTTAACTTTAACCCCTGAAATAAATGTCATGTTAACCTTATTCTGCTCACAAGGCAGTTCGATGGCTAACGCTTAAACCCTGGAGCTAGAAAAACAGCAGTTTTTAGGACAGCTAGGGAATTGGTTGACCAGGTGCCAGCATTTAGTTCTGTCTGTGCCTTTATGTGCTTAAAGCAAAATGGAACTAATTGCCTCCTCTGTTGGAAGAGCGTTGTGAGGCTTAAGGCAATGCCATAAAGAACTGGAGATCCACAGGTGTAAAAAGCTGGGGGTGGTCACAGCTTCAGGAGCAAAATACATGGCTGTATTTCACCTGTCAAAGCTGGCTTTTCTTTCAAAAATAAGAAATCTCAAAGGTATTGGCTAGAAAAGAGGAACATTCATCTTTTAGTACTGTATTTGAAAGGCTTTAGCTGCATAAGCTTTCCTGGCACTTTCCAAGGCTATTTTTGGAGGAAAAAAAAATAGGGTTCTTGGGTTTTTTTGAAGGAACAGGTGGCAGCATGAGGAAGCCTTTTGTTGTTAAATTTTAGTCATGGTTCCTTTTTTCCTTTTCTCTCCTTTTCCCATCTGCAGTTGAGTATGACAAGGAGTTCACGCCTCACCAGCGGCACCACAAGGAGTTCAAATTTAATTTGTCTCAGATTCCTGAGGGTGAGGCCGTCACAGCCGCGGAGTTTCGGATCTACAAGGATTGCGTTGTGGGGAGCTTTAAAAACCAAACCTTCCTTATCAGCATCTACCAAGTGCTGCAGGAACATCAGAACAGGTATGCAAGAGGGGGCTCGCTCTGTGCCACCGGCTGCTGTCCTGGGGAAGGCTGATCTTGTGCATTCATGTTGAGAGGACTGCTAAATAAATATTGGTTTTGTTCACATTAACTGGGTTATGTTATTGCATGATCCTTTCCTTGTGGGAAGTGGGCATGGTAGAGTGCAAAATGGACCTCAGCCAAGGAAAGTCCGTGGTATTGTAGCCCAGGGTGTCACTTAGCTGCGATCTTTGTGTTGTCTTTAAATAGAGAAATATCCCAATGTGAGGCAGTAGATTTTTAAACCAAAGTTATTATGCTGGCATTGCTCTTGTGCACTGAAATACACATATCCCCTTCAAACTTAATACTACCCGCATAAAAAGCATAGCCTGTTTGAAAAATACTGGTAATTAGTGCAGACTTGACCTACTCTCAGCTGGACTTATATTAAAGTAAATAAAGCAAAAGAAAATTCATCATGCTGACCACAGGTACAAAATCACTCCTGGGCTTTCAGTGCCAGAGAGGGGAGGCAAAAGAGAGAGAGACAGGGTAGAAACTGTGACACAAAAATCCAAACAAGTGTAAATGGAGTGATTAATTTAAAAAGGGTAACGTTTCAGATGGGGGAATCACGTAAGGCTAAAAGATGGAAATACATGGTCAATTAAATGTCAGAGTAATGCTGTGGTACAAAAGTGTTTCATTACTTCTGCTGAAATGTGTCAGGACTGTAAGTGTTCCTCTGCTGCAGGCAGAGCAAAAGAAATCAGAAACAGCAGTGTTTAAAAAAAGCTCCATTTCTTTTCTCTGTGAAGGTTTCCTGGGTGTTCTCATTTCTAGTCCTTCTTTCTCCAGCCTTTCCATTGATACTATTTGGGAGGAGCTGCTTTTGATGATTTGCTGTTCTGAGGGCAACATCAAATAGCTAGAAGTCGTTCTGTGGTGAGTGTGGCCTCTGGGGAAATGAGGAGAAACACTTGGGTATACAGGTGGTGAGGAAGAAGGTGTTAATTTTAGAAGATGAGTGTTCCCTTTCCACTTTGAGTTGTGGGGTGCTGAAGTGCCTTCTAGGGTACTGTGCTGGTTAGGATGTTACATCAATGCCCACGTGAAGAGCTGATGGAAGTCCGGACAGTCATGCAGATTTCATAGATGTTAGCTGTATTGTTAATTTAGAGCCACATTGAATAAAAAATGGTGAGTGTTGGTCTGGTTTAGATTTCACAAGTAGAAATTCCACTTCTGGAGCCGGAGGAAAACCTCAGCCCAGTGTCTATGGAAGCCATCAATACACTGCTCTGTGATGGTCCCCAAAGCAGGGCACGGAGTAGGAAAACCGTCAACTCTTGTGTGTATGTAACATTTTTTTCAGAGTTAACTAAGCAAGCAAGTAAAGCAATACAGGAAAGAGATTAAAGTACAGGATATGGTCTCCAGCATACCCTGTTCCTAACAAATGTGCAAACTATTTGTTCTGTTTGTTCTGAAAATGGCTGTGTGCAGCGGTGGTCCTGGTACCTTGTATCTTTGGTTCAAATAACGTGCCAAAACCATGCCAAAATCAGATTGTGCTGTGAAGCTGTGACGTGTGTCCTTTGATACTGGGTGCTTTGGTATCTGAATGTGCTGGGCATCACTAGGTGCTTGGGGCCTCCCTAAGGACAGACCAGAGGCAGCAGCTCGGGTGAGGATCACCAGGGTGGCCTCTCTCCAGAGTTGGTGAGTATTTCGGGTCTTACAGTTCCCTTCAGTCATGTTCCTTCTGCCGCTGTTGGCGGCTCTGCCGAGGGGATCCCGCTGTTGGGACTGGGAATCGTAAAGTGGCTTCCTCCAGGTCCAGACTGCCAGCAGTTTGCTGTCCCTCCTGACATGGGCTAGGCGTGAACCGCTGACCCAGGGATGAGTGTCTGTAGTTCATTACTAACCTCTGACTCATCCGGTCCCTCAAGGCTCCCTTTTTGTTTCTTTTTCTTCTTTATTTATTTATTTTTACTGGTGGGAAGGAGGGAGATGTTTGGCTGAAGAAACTTGTGCTTTGGATGAGTCTGCGGGATTTGTCACATCATTTGTGCAGAGGTGGGCAAGCTGTGGCTCACAGATTCTTGCAGCTGTAAAAAGGATGTGCCCTTTTCCACCCTTTTTCCTTTCAGCTTAAAGGACTCTTTCATGTACATGTAAAATAGAAAAGCACATGTGAAAATGTGTGTGCTTGTGTATAAATACATGCATATGCATGTATTCTCTGTATGTGTCTGTATATAAAAGTGTATCTATATTAATTGCCCTCTATATATTAAAAATACACAGATATTAAAAGACAGTTAAAATAAGATATTAGAAGCTGCTTACCGCTCTTCAGTGTAACTTTCAGTTGAGGTTCTGATTCCATAGGCTGCTGCTGCTACAGATTCAAACATGCAGCCACGTTGGTGACCTGGGTGGGCTTTGGCCTGTAAATATTCTTGAAAACAAATACTAAAAGTTGTATTTAGCTGTTCACTAATATCTCTGCATGGAGGGGAAAAATACCTCAAATTTTTCTGGTATACCTTAAGGGGCTGTATTCTTTGCGTGGTCTGATCATCAGTTCACTTGCTTTTACTGGGGGGGGGAGGGGGGGGGCAGGAATCCAAAGTGGTTTTTTCTCCCCCTTTTGTCTCAGTGGATTGATTTAGAATATGTTTTCTTTCCCTGTTCAGAACACTAGAAGGCTAAATTACAAGGGGAAAAGCACTATTTTTTCGAAGGAACTTGCTAAATATTTGTAAGGCTTCTGTTGCATTTTAGCAGACATCTTATGAGCCAGAAAATAACAGCTGCCTTTGACTTAAAAAAAAAACCAAAAAACAAAAACAAAACCAAAAAAAAACCAACCCTAAAAAAGTTGTGTCATACTTCCTTTGGACTAATGGTTTGAATAACAGCATGATATTTCCTGACATTTTGTGACATTTTATTGCATAAGGAAGAGTCTGTACAGATCTTGAAGTCTAGCTGGTGACCTAGCAGGTGAAACAGAAGGAGTTGATATAGCACCTTTTTTTCATCTTCTTCTGCTGACAAATTCCTTCTGGTCAAGAAAATTTGTCTCTGAAGGCCACCAAAGGTGCCTGTTAAGCCAACATTGACAGTCTCCTGAGAAAGTTCAGGCACCATCTTAATCTTGGCTTTTATGAAGTTAACAGTTGTGTGAGGTGATTATTGGTAGCTAATAAAATACTTTTGAGCACAGATCAGGGGAGCTGGTATGTATGGATTTAAATCAGTAGTCTGCAAGAGAAAGGCAGAATGCAACTCTGAGGGGAAAAATACAAAGAAAAAGAAATTTGTCTGCTCCTCTCAAAGAAATGAGTTTGAGAGGGAAAAAGATAAGAGAAACCTTCAGTAAATACAAATCTTTACCAAAGCTCAGAGCCTGGAAGTATCCCTTGGCTCCAATTAAGTGTAATGAAGTGGCTTAATTCAGTATTACTTGAGCAAAGAAAAAAAAAGAAAACAACCCTCATCTGGACAGTAACAGCATGAGCGTGTGACTCCAGCCCAGATGTGCGTGCTGCTGCATAGAATCACAAGGCACTGCTGGCCGTTCCCTGGTGGCTAAAAACAAAACCAAGCCTGAGGCTAAAATTTCTACCAGTTACTGAATTATCAAACTGATTTTTGCCACTGCA
>JAVJGJ010000037.1:93057451-93068070 GCA_035590215.1 Microhierax caerulescens
GAAGACAGCAATGTTATAATTGCCAAAGGTTTTTGGCCAAATGAATAGGACTAAAGCAAAACACTTCAGAAGAAATTAAGAGGAGAGGGGCCCGCCGTGGGTAAGGCACCAGAGGAAAACACGGCCAGTCTGGGTCCAGCTCTGGGAGAAGCGCACAAATGTCACTGCAGGGATGGGGACCCGGGCTCCCACGTTGCTCAGCTGAATTGCCACCATCTCTTCCTCTTGTGCTTCCCATCAGGCGTGAAGCGCGGGTTCGGCGGCCGCAGCCGGTGGCCAAGCAGCCCCTCTGCAAAGGTGGTTTCTGTGGCTGCTGCGCTGGGGTCCGGCAGCTGCCTGAGGTGTGACAAAACCAGCCACCACCCATCAAGGCTGGATTTGTGCAGCCACCCGAGGGTGAAAGGCCCCTCTGTCATGGCCCAGCTCCTCCGCTCGCTGCGGTTCCAGGTGTTCGCATGCAGAGCTGCCTCTCTTTCCAAATATAAATGGGAAATTCCACTCGCTGTCAAAAGCTGCGTTTTGTAGGGCCATGGGGAGCAGCCCCTGCGTGGCTGGAACATCCTCGTACATTGCGTCGCAGCAAGGGGGGAGGTCTCTGGTCAGGGCTTTGCAGCCAGTGCCCCCGCTCTTCTGTGCAGTATTGGCACTACGGAGCAGGTTAATGGTGGGACCGTGTCAAATCCTGTGTCATCTGCAGATAAGCGGGTTGTGGGAAGGCAGAACTTGTTTTTCAGAGCGTGGCTGGTGGAGGTGGTGCATGGAGCCATGTGTGATGGCTGGGACAGGCTGGGGGTAAGGAACAGAGAGGGATGAGGACATGGCTTCACTGCATAGGGGACATCTTAGCTGTTTAAGGGCTTCCAGGGACACAAGGCAAGGAGTAACCTTCCCAGCGTTGCAGTTCTGTGTGTTACGTGTTTTAATCTTACCACCTAGGGCAGCGCGCGCAGGAAACTGCGGCCGAGGGAGTGGGATAAGTTTGAGCACCCAGCAGGGATGTAGCCCGTGCTGGGCTGAAGGAGTAGATTTATTCTTTAGAAGTCATTTTAGTGGAGGTGCTTTACAAGCACGGCTTGTCAAGGTATTAAAGGCAGCTGAACTGTTACTTGGGTGCCTCCATTTCCACAGGCATCTTAAAAGCTTCATCCCTCCTTTGGATGCCCCTCAACACCCTTATCCTTTTGGCTACTGAGGGAGCTTGCCATCGTTGTTTCTTGCTGCTGAGGCTGCAGCATGCACGCATCTGGCCAGCTGTGCCCTCCAGCGATGCTCTGCCTGTTTTACTTTCTAAATTCCTGTTTTGTTCTTTTTCTTTTAACAGATTACAACAGCAGTGATTTAAAAACAGCGTGCAGAAAGCATGAACTTTATGTTAGCTTCCAAGACTTGGGATGGCAGGTGTGTGATGTTTCTCTCTGGGTAAACGAGACATTTTGTTATGAAATGTTATCTAAACAGTGTCACGGTAATTCCACTCGAGGCTGCCATTATGCTTTAAAATGTCCCTTGTTCCTCCTCACTAAAACCAGCCACAGGGAAGGGCAAATAAATATTGATAGTTGTGACATTTGATAAGATCCAGAGGAAGCTTGATACTTTTATGAGATTCAACTATACAGTCATTCTCTGTCACTCATTGGAGTCACAGTACGGGCAAGGGTTCATATCTGTGTACCTCTAATGATAAGGTAAAAAAATCTGATTTGAGCAGTGATTTTAACCAAAATATTTTTTTTCCCAGTGATTAGCCTAATTTTAACCTTGGCCATTGTGTTGAAGTCCTCCACCCCTGCCCCAGAATTAGCACTGGCTGCTCTAGGTGAACTGAAGACTAGGTTTAGTAGTAACACCATGAGGCTAGAGAGTTGCTTAGAGTAAATTATTTAGGACCAACCCATAGTGTCATCAAACATCATGTTTCAAAGAATACCCTCATCTTCTCCTTGTTAAATTTCTGGTTTTATTCTTTTGTTTAGCACTTTTGTGAGAGAGGTCCCATTTCTGTCTGTTAATGCTTTTACCAGATTATAATTCAGGATGCCAGGGCTGCACCCGCTGTTTCTGGAATACCCTGCACATGAAAGTCCTCTCCCAGCTAATGGGGCAGCAGCATTTTCTTGTAGCTTATGACAACTCCAGCCCATGAACCACAACTGGCTGTGTGCTCACTCCGTTCCCCATTAAACTTGTTGGTGGCTTTTCTTTTTCACTTGGACAATCTTTCCACCTCTTCCTTAGCTCACTTGCCCTGCTTCCAGGCAGGAAGCATATTCCAGTTGTGATGTTCACGGTCTCAAAGGCACTGCCTTCACATTTCTAGTTACAGAAAGGTAAGATGCTGCCAGAGGAAGGCCACAGGGCAGCAGGGCTCTTTCCAGGGGTCAGAATCCAGATCCTGTTTGTAGGGAGATGATGGAGGCAGGGTAGCAGCCCTCTGTAGTTGCTGGGCACTGCTATCTCCTTCAGAATAGCCATCGATTTTTTTAGCATCAATTTTATTTAGCAGAGTGCTTCCTTTATACTGCATTAAGCCACAAATTTAATTACACGGTCTTTACTGGCTTCTGTAGCAGGAGAGTGACTGTCTTATGAAAAGCCACTGAGTTTACCAGGAGCAAATTAAGGGTGAGCTAGTCGGTGAAATGAAGGGGTGGGTTTCCTGCGCCCAGGTATCCCCACGTTAGCAATCAAACAGCAAACTGGGCTAGCAAAGCTGCAGCAACAGTCTCTGGCTGCTCAAGCCTGCTGTAGTGAAATTCGAGGTAACCCAGGTCATTGTCGGGTAAAGGGGAAATCGTCTTAAGGATTATGTGCATGTGAAGCGTAGCAGTACGTCCTCCTGCAGCGTGGCCTGCAGAGCCTGACACTAAGGGAGGCAGAATGGCTCCTGCTAATTGGTGGTGCTTTTAATTTACCTTTGGCTCTTTTGTGTCAATAAAAGGGAAGCTGTAATTTTTTTATTAGCCTTTTGGTGAAGAGTCACCTTATTCCGTAGCGTGGCACTCAGATGGCCACTGGGGCCACCTGCTTGCACATACAGCCCAGGCGCTGGCTGTCCTGCCCCTCTTATAGGATGTGGCTGAGTTAAGAAGCTGTTCTACCGCTAAAGCTTCCCACAGTGGCCTTAGCAGACTGGCATCCCAGTATAAGCATATGTAAGGTAGAGTGTCTGCAAGGCAACACACCAGTGTTCTATATTCCTGTTCTGGAGCTCCCTGGTTGAAGTTTGTGCACACACAGAGACACACACACACAGAGATACACACACACAGAGACACGATTTTTCTCCCAGAGGGGACACCAGCTGAGGCTGTGACTCAACGTAGGAAAGGTGGTTCAGCCAGAGGGCCAAACCTGCAGGAAACATTGGAACATAAAGTCATTCAAACCACAATCCCCACAAAGCAACCCAGCAAGAGTTTTAGGAATAAGTCTTTTAGTAGTTCATGGCAGTTAAGCTGTGCATAGATATGCACCATTCTTTGGACATTAAAATCAGTGTGTCTATGGAAAAGTCATGGCTCACAAAAGAAAAAAAAAAAACACCAACCACCAACCCACCAAATCCTAACAGTTTCAGTGAAACGTATTTTTCACCCTCAAGAAAAAAGTTAGTGGAAAATTTTCAGCTGCTCTTAATTGCATGCAGTTGTCTGTAGAAGTTGGCAGCTTTTTAATTTGAATCACGTTCTGTTTGTTTCTTAAAAAGGACTGGATAATCGCTCCAAAGGGCTATGCAGCCAACTACTGCGATGGGGAGTGCTCATTCCCACTCAACGCCCATATGAACGCAACCAACCATGCCATTGTACAAACTCTGGTAAGTCTCCAGAAAACTCGGTGCTAAAGCAATAGGTGAATTTGTAAACGAGTTACCATTGTCTCAGTTGTGTTTTCTTTTTGGCAACAGGTTCATCTTATGAATCCTGATTACGTTCCCAAACCATGCTGTGCACCTACCAAACTAAATGCCATATCTGTTCTTTATTTCGATGATAATTCTAACGTAATCTTGAAGAAATACAGGAATATGGTAGTAAGAGCTTGTGGATGTCACTGACGAACAGTCTTCACATGGACTCTGTGATTCTACCATGAACTTTCATACTACCTTCCATGCTTTCATGAACTACCTGACCTTGGAGAGGAAAAAAAAAAAACAAACCATGATGAACCACCTTTTAGAATACCACGTATGTGCCTTGTGGGAGGAAGGGGTGTGGGGACCACACACTGGGGTGTGTGGACTTATTAGAGACTGACCCTACCCCATAGAGGCTGCTCAGCTCCACAGAGCCGGGGCGCACAAAGCAGCGATATGCCCACACACGCTTTATTTGGCTGGGACAGTCTTAATCTCGCATAGCAGCTTGGCCTTCATCAGTTGCTCGGATGTGTGCTACAGTTTTACCAGATGGGCACCCAACACCCAAAACAAGTGAGTTTTTTTGTGGAGGGGAAGGCGAGGGGAGAGACAGGGAAGCTAGAGTAGAGACTCAGAACATACATCTTGTACAAGATAATTCTTAAGGTGAGGAATTGCCTTATGTCTAGAAGGACCAGTTACTACACCTAGACTGTTCATCTCCTCCTGAAATCTGCCATGGCAGTAAGCATCTTAAATTGTGCCAAAGCAAATGCTTCAGGGCTCTTATTGTCCAAGCACAGTTTAAGTCTGATCCTGCAGGTGTACGAGGGCTCGGCTGCACCCTGTGTGAGAAACACTGGCGTGAACTCGGGCCCTGGCTGGTCTCTCCCGTTCACTATTTGACTGAGCAATAGAACTTCACACACACTTGTTCTTATGCAACTTCCTTCCACTGCCCACGTGGAGCTGCCTCATCTACTACCACTTGCCCAGGAAGGAAGTCGGGATGCTTCTACAGCTGTAACTCAGACGTAACAGTTTAGGGGCCATTCATTCTCTAGTGGGACAATTTATTTACAGGAAGACAGAATGTCAACAAGATACGCAAGTCTTTGGCCAACCTTTCCCATTCAATTCACGCAACTAACAAACTGGTATAAAGGATACATTCACAGCGTAGCCACAGTTTGTCTAGCAGAAGCTAATAGCAAATTGTTTTGATCCATATTAAACTTGTATTAAATGCACTTACCTCTAATTCTTGCATTTAAAAGGCTTCTTGTAAATACAAGCTATAATTTATTGCACTTGTCACTGTATATTCATTGTCCTGTATCATTTATAGAAAGACTGCTTTTTTAAAAAGTTTTTTATTTAGAAAAGTCTCAGTGTAAACAATTGTACCACTTTGATTTTATACAAGAAACTCATGAGATTGTGCTTCACTAGAAAGTTGTTAAAAACATAATAATAAAGGCTTCCTTTAAGGCAGAAGTATATACATTGACCTAATACATCTGCCAGTACAACGCTTAGCTTTCACTGTGGCTTTTTCACTCTTACACATTTTTAGATTGAACAGAACCAAAAGTTCTGGACAGACAGTGAAGTGAAGTACCAGGAGAAATTCACTGATTTAAAAGTTCATTGCTGTTTTGCCTTTTTTTTTTTTTAAAAAAAAAAATAAAAACAACAACCAACTCCATATGATGGACAAAAATCAGCATCTTGACAAATTAGTCAAATTAGCCTGTCGCCATCCTCATTCCATGAGTTTCTATGCACACGAGACGGCAGAATTCAGTCCTCTGTTTGCTGTCGTCTTTGTATCGTGACAGTCTCTGCAGTGTAAATTCTTTGGCTTTCAGTTATGTCTAACATGGAACATCTTATGCACCAAAGAATAGATCCATATTATAATCCAAGGCACCACAGAGTGCATGGTCCTAGCATTCAAACTTACCAACGCTTACACCTTGGAAAAAAATTAAGGCTCAAGAAGCGTGGGGAACTATTTTACACTACTGTAGAACAGCTGAACAGAAAAAAAAATAATGAATTAAACATTGTACTACTCGTTGTTCTCCCAGTACTTGGAATAAGGAGCAGGTCAGCACAAAGTCTGGATTCAGGCGAGGGGAGGAAACACGTCATCAGCTCTCAAGTCTAACTGATCATTTAATATTGACGGAGCAGTTATAATAGCGCCTGGTCGCTTTGGCTCTATATAAGTAGAGCATAGTCACTCCCCTGGAGCTGGACGGAAGCAGCCTGCAAAAATCCACGTGACACATGTACACTATGGCATCAGTGATGTTCAGGCACGTGTTACAGTACCGTCACTTTCATTATGGCTAGACCTCCCATGCTGAGAGGATTAACAGGAAACAACCAGCCTGGTATCTTCCAAAGGTGTGTGTGTTTTCAACCTCCCGTGACTTTCCATTTCTTAATGAGCAGCTATATTAAGACAAATAGGGTTTAAGAACAGTTGTAGAGGCAGAAGTGACTCACAGCTGTAGCTTTTACCTTTCTAGCAATGGTGGGCAGTTTGTAAGGATTACTTTTTAACCAAATCTAACCTGAAGACAAAAATATTCTACTGGTGCCCTTAAGCTGGTTTTCTTAATGTATTTTAGTCTCAAAGGAAACCATTTACACTTCATCGCGGGAATGCGGGAATGCAGTAATACTACCAATGCTGAAAATATTCTCAATTTGCACAGTAACTGCTTGTTAGTTTTCCTTCGCACACAGGGTAGCAAGTCTTTAACACACACACAGAGGGAAGATGCCAATGTTTAGTACATTCAATTTCCTAAAAACAAACAAACAAAAAATGCCCCGATCCCCACCCCCACCCCCAAATACACTGTTTGAAAATTAGCAATGATTGAAATCCCTCAGCAACTGTACAAAGACAGCCAGGGACAGAGCATCCAGACTTTTATTACAATTCATCCCTTGCCTGACGCAAGACAAAACTATGCAGTGATTCAAGGTCTCTCGTTCCATTGTGTTCACTGACTTTCTTTCCACCTCGGAAAAGCAGAAGTGTAGGATAACCACGTACCTTCAAAAGACATGCACACACACACACACAAAAAAAAAACAAAAAAAACTTGTTACTAACGTCCAAATTCACTGGTATCCTTCCCTTGTCTTTACCTGACTGAAAATCCACCAAACTCCTCTAGAACAACAATAAGTCATTGCAATTTAAAAAAAAAAAAAACAAAAAACCAAAAAAAACCCAAAACAAAAAACAAACAAAAAACCCAAACCAAACCCAAACACCACAACAAAACTTCTAATGCCAACCTGCCATTTCTGAATGAGATAATACGTGTTCCTCTAGGCTCTTGGAACAGCAGCTCCAGCGCTGCCTTCAGTTGTCTGCCTACCAGCACCAAGACTTTTTTTCATGCCCCCCCCGCCCCAGAACAGAACTTTGCCTCAGCTACCACCAGACTTGTCTTGGTGCTTTCATAGAGGGAGGAGTCTTAAAACTTCTTCAGCTTTATCCAATAATGAGAACAACAGTCTGAACAAACAGGCCAGGAAATAAAGGGTGTCACCAGGTGCTGCTCTACCTACCCCTTTCTGGCTAAGGGGGAACACATCTGCGCTGTCACCAGGCACCTGCCATGCAGCAGCCAGCTTGGCTGCACCCCGGAGCCCCTTAACGTTTGATACACTATTGTGTACGTTCATCTGTCCCGCTCATCTCGGATCTTTCACACTTACAGAAAATCTGTTGCAGACGTTACGTTCCACGGTGCAGTCTACTTCTGCTATTTTGACATCAGTCAAACCTGGAAATTGCTCTTTGGCAAGGTTCTCCCAAGTTGGAGCCAAGTTCTTACAGTGACCACACCTAGAAACAGAAGGCAGATTTGTTTAGCAGATACACCTTCCAGTTTATCTCTGCTGTCTTGCTGCAATAGCTCTAAGTTTAACTTGCTGCCTTTCCTATCCCTTGATGATTCGGCCCTGCAACTCCCTTGTACTCTAATGTCAGTAAATGAGCGAAGAAAATGAGTGATTTTATGAAAGTAGTTTCTGGCCTTTGTTAGTCTCCTCTGGAATGGTATTCTGGACGTCAGTACATTGAACACTTTACCATACAAAGGAATATGAAGACAAGTAAAGATGAGCACAGAGAATATTTAAATGCAGGGGAAAAAAAGATCGCTTAGAAACAAACACGGTTTAAGTAAGGCATAGAAGTCTGTAGTGAAAATTAAGTCTTCAGGTAGCATATGCCAGTTACATAGCCTGGGTTTAATTATTTAAATGAGATTTTAATTTCCCTAATAAATTTCTTCCAGTTCCTAACACCCTCCCTGACCAGTGTAAAGTATTAATTTTGTTAATATTTTGAACTTGGCTTAGCCAAGTTCATAAGTTGAACTTCTTACTGCCTTCAAGAATTCCCAAAGCACTTCAGACTTTAAAACTGCATTGCTCATTCTATTCTAACCCAGCTGCATCTTAATTGGGTTATTAAAACAGCCCCGTAATTGCCTCGAGGCTGGATCAGGGCATTTACAAAAATAATGAAAGATGTCTCAGCAAAAGTTTTCTTAATGCAAGCCAGTGTATATTTAAACCACCTTGTTAATACACAGTGACAGTATAAAAGCATTTCTGACCATGCACAAATGCTACTAAACGAGGATGATTTTATGCTTACTATGCAAGTTAACATTAATATTTATCCAAAACTAACAGAAAGACAGAACTAGCAAGCAACATAATATTGTTTGCTGAGCCCTACATAAGTTAATCCACTCGGAAGAGAAAAAGGTCATTTAAATGCAGAGCTCTACAACTGTATACATAAGTCTGACTTTCGGAGCTAAAACTAGGATACCAGCTACATAAATATAGGAAGTATTTTCCTAAACGGTGGCTTTCTGAACGTTGCAGCCAGGGAGCACACACTGGTTTAAGAACTTCACTTTGCATCCTGAACCACCATTTCTCAGCCTGCCATCCCACAACGATCCGATCTGTGAGATCCAGCAGCACCCTGTTAGAATCTCATGAGATGAGCAGATGGTTAAAGTCCAGTATTATTAAGAAAAGTTAATTCAAAAGGGACCGTTTCCTTATCTCAAAACTTTCCCAGAAAAAGTTTCTCAGGTAACGAACTCCTACATATGCCAACAACCCCTAGGGTTCAGAAATCAGACTAGGAGCTGCTTTGTGCATAGGTGTAAACTGAATTTACCAGCCATTTCTGCTAGTGGCATCTTAGCAGCACAGGCTCGTTCACTCTCAGTCCCTCGAAGTGCACAGAGCAGATAAAAGGAGTGAAGAAAGAGCAGCAGTAAACGCGAAGGGGTGTGCATTTGTATGGGCTGGGAATTTCTTAACACTGCGGTGGCAGATCCTTGCCCACATCCAAAAGCAGATCTTTCAGACGTAAGAGAGCATTAGAAGTGGCTCTCAAGCAGCAAACCAAACTGCAGTAAAAAGGGTGACAACACTGGAAAAGACTGCATCATTGAGATTACATAAAATGAAACTTTCCCTAGTACTTCTTGCCTACAATAAGAAACACATTCATGCCTACTGTCAAAGTTAAGCTGCAATATTTTGATACTCCTGAGCCCGTTTAAATAGGAGTTGCATTTGTTTGTGTGGCTTTGTAACGGTGACCTTTCACCACCTCAAACAAAATATCTTTTTATATTTTAGATACTGCATTAACGGGATGGCTAGCGATGAAATCAGAGATGTGTTATCTTTCACACAGTGAAATACAACTTAATTTTAATCCTTCCCCCTACACTAGGCTCCCTTCTGTTGGCTAAGAGACTGGGCCCTGGATGAGAAAGGTGGCATGCAATTTTCATTAATTTCAATCCAGGAAGCCTATAAATCAGAGATAAAAAAGCAAAACTTTCTTTTTGTCTCTTAACAGTAAAAAAGGGGGGAAAAATTTGTCCTATGAGTTTGCAACACTGAGGTCTTACCCCAGCTCGGGTCCCAGGCTCTGCTGGATATGCCAGGAACGGGACATTATTTCCCCACCCAGCGCTTTCCATTGGGTGCCATGCACCGTCTGCCTCGGGTCATTATAAGAACATACTGCATGGAATATACTCTTAAGAACATCTCACAATTGTCAATTGTGCAAATTAGGTTTCTGTCCGTTATTTGAAGAGAAACAGCCAATTATTCATAGTTCTACATTCTGTACCAATTCCCAGGTGCTCAGATGAGGCTTCCAAGAGGCTGGCTGTGGCAGGACTGGGCCCAAAAGCCAGCATGCTCTGCTTTCTGAAGACTGATGATCTGGTACCCTCACCTTACCCTACTCAAGGGATAGCAGCTTGCTAAGCCTGCGGCAAAAGCTTCACTCTCCTTGTTGCCCAGCATTACCTGGAGGCTGACACAGTAAAGCTTCTCTATCAGCCTTTTCACAGAGGGGAATCCCAGGAAAGCTAAAACAGTTTGAGCTTTTTTGCTGTAGCTTTTCCCAACACACACGTTCTTCAGTTAATTCATGTTTTAGGTCCAGACAACCAATGCAGTACTACACAACTCAAAGACCTACAGCAGCTAAGGCACCGACAGCTGAGAACTGCAATAATCCTGAACAAGCACAGGTGCAAACTACTTACCATGGAGCATAGAATTTAATAAAGGTGATCCCTCTAGCAATGGTTGCATCAAAGTCTTTTTCAGAGAGAGAGAGCACTGCAGCCTGTTCAGAAAAGGGGGGGGGGGGGGGGGGGGG
>JAVJGJ010000037.1:93078875-93089028 GCA_035590215.1 Microhierax caerulescens
TGGAGCCCATGCCAGCCAGCTCTGAGATGGACCCGCCGCTGGCCAAGGCTGAGCCCATCCGTGACAGTGGCAGCGCCTCTGAGATAGCGTATTAAGAAAGGGAGGGTGGGGGGTGGGGAATCTGTGTCAGCAGAACAGAGTGAGACTACGTGACAACACCAGCGCTGCAGACACCAATGTCAGTGAGCAAGGAGGGCAGAAGGTGCTCCAGGCGCTGAGGCAGAGATTCCCCCGCAGCCCGTAGTAAAGACCACAGCGAGGCAGGCTGTGCCCCCAGCCTGGGGAGATTAACAGTGGAGCAGACCCTCACTCGCAGCCTGTGGAGAACCCCATGCCGGAGCTGGGGGCTGCCCACAGGTGCTGTGACCCCGTGGGAAGCCCGTGCTGAAGCAGGTTGGCTGGCAGGACTTGAGGACACATGGAGAGAAGAGCCCAGACTCAAACAGGTTTCCTTGCAGGGCTTGTGGACCTACAGGGGCCCCACACTGGATCAGTCTGTTCCTGAAGGACTGCACCCCATGGAAGGGACCCACACTGGAGAAGCGTGTGAAGAACAGCCACCTGTGGGAAGGGCTCATGTTGGAGAAGTTCACGGAGAACTGTCTCCTGCGGGAGGGACCCCACGCTGGAGCAGGGGAAGAGCGTGAGGAGTCTGCCCCCTGGGAACGAAGGGGCAGCAGAAATGACAGTGATGAACTGATCCACCCCCCGTTCCCCTGCGCTGCACTGCCTGCAGGGAGGAGGTAGAGAAATTGGGAATTAAGTTAAACCTGGCAAGAAGGGAGGGGTGGGGAGAAGGTGTTTTGGTTTTTTTTTTTTCCTAATTTGACCGGTACTAAATTAAACTAATTTTTCCAAGTTGAGTCTGTTTCACCTGTGACAGTAATTGCTGAGCGATCTCCCTGTCCTTGTCTCAGCCCAGAAGCCTTGTTATATTCTCTCTCCCCTGTCCGGTTGAGGAGGGGAGTGACAGAGCAGCTTTGGTGGGCACCTGGCATCCAGCCGATCAAGCCACCACAAAGCAAGTATCTCTTGCTTATGAAAAAAAAGAGTTACCTTCTGCTATGTGCATCTTGAAATTGTCTGCTGAGAGTTCATACATTCCCTGCTTAGGTTCAGGGGCTTTTGGTGGTTCCACATCAGATTCTGGATCCTATTCATGAGAAAAAATAACTTTTATTTGTTTTGTACAGTAAATACACAGTATTTGATTCCTGTATCACACCATTCTGAGGTAGTGTTGTAAACCCTGTACTCTGAAATTTTAAATTCTTAAAGCAATGTCCTTATTTAGCTTAATTTAGGTATGCAGTACTTCCTAATAAATGACTACTTGAAAGCAAAATGTGAAAAAGACTACCACACAGAAAAAAAACTACCATAGTCACTGGAATAATAGAGTCTTTCACTGGGCTATAGTATAGTCACAGAGCACAGTAGCTGCTATGGCATTCATCACATCACCACATATTCATACACTTAGATTACATAACAGTTCCTCCATAGCATCACAAGAGCCACACCTGCCATTGCTCCGGTTTCAGTGGTCTTTGGGCTCTTTAAAAATAGTTGATGAAAAAGCTATTTTCCACTCCCCTAATGCTGGAAAGAGGGACAGAATGGCTTCGTGAAGGCAGCAACAATGGGAAAAGAGCAAACATTTTATAGGTATAAATTGCAACAAACCCACTGGCCCTTCAGCAAAAGCAAGTGACTACTTTCTAGATACTACGATCACAGCTGGAAAGAACTGTTCAAGAACCTCAAAGTACATCTCTTAAAATAGCTTACCATTTAATGTTTAATTATTAAAAATAATACGTTTATTTAAATATAATCATATTCTAACTGTGGGTCAGCAATCACTAAAGTTTATATTGATTAGGAACAGCAATCACAAATGTAATTTTAGGCAAGGCTTGGCTGCTATATGTAAGCACTACCCCTAAACCCAAGGCTTTTCCTAGTTATGGTATTAGCTTAACTTGCCTAACCAATTATTTTAAACCCTTTCTTTATGCTACAACATTATTAGATAATAACTGAGCTAAAGATGGCATCCATGTTTTAAGAGGTAATTAAGCCCAACACAAATGCAATTTATAACATATCACAGCTAAATCGCTTTTGCTATTCTGGAAATGTTATGGCTTACAGGTGTCACCTGAATTGACGCTAAGAAATGTATCCTAAAATCTCAAAACACTAAACATTAAAAACTGCATTACGCACTGCAGTTTTGAATACAGGAAAGAAAGGGCAGGTCACAGGATGACAGCTTTAATTACTGTTCTGACTTATGTGGAAGCTGTTCCACAGTTATTGCCACCTGACTTTTATTCTCAGGAGCAATTTCCTCCTAGAAAATGAAACCTAACCAACAGAAATGATAGATAAGCCAGTCTGCAGAAGGCAATATTTCCTTTTCACTTACAGATGGTTCCTCATTTAGTTTCTCCAACATCCAGTTTTCCAGTGCCTGGAAGTCCCTAGGGCCTTGGTATTTCAGAGGTTCTTGTCCTGGTTTAAGCAGCTTTAGGCTAAAGGATCAAAATGTAGAAAAGAGTGAGGCAAAAATTTTCACATAGGAAACATGCTCTGAAAGCTAACACACTTTGCTAATCCACAGCAATGCAGCTTGGGCTGCAGTAACAGCTCTCTTGGCTACTGACATCAGCATCAGGCATCTCCCTCAAGTTAAAAGGTCGTTGCTAGAACTTAGGATGCTTTTTCAATCCCATATAAGCTTTTAAAGGAGATTTTTAAAACAGCAAAAAGAAATACCATGTTAAAAATCAACATAACCTAATATTACTTTATCAATAACCAGGAGTGCCTATGAATCCCGTATCAGTTTGTCAAAAGGTATCAATTTTGTTTTGTTCACCTCTCTGGAAAGGACAAATACCCAACGCTTATTTTCCCAGGAAATTTTCTCATGTTTTGTTCCCTGACTGGTCCTGGAACATAGAGGACTTTTCATGCGGTATTAAACTGATGAAAAACACACTGAAACAAGTCAACAGGACAAGGAGGTAAGTGACTGCTTGTAGAGACTCATGACTTCACAATTTTAACATTTAATAATTGCTATCAAAACTTTTCCACAAACTACCTAAAGCTCCTTCTATTAAATATTTAAGTTAAAATTGGAAATATATTTGGTAAAGGGGCGATATCGACTTTGGACCTAGTCTAATTCTTTAAAGCAAATCATAGTTTCAGTTACTACTGTCACCTAGCCCTCAGTTCCCCTTACCAAGCTGTCATTTTGTATTGCTTCTTCTTTTTCTTGAAATGTTTATCTCTCTCCTTTTTCCACAGTTGGAAGAAACTAATATATGAAAGTGCTGAAAAAACACATAATGCAAATACATTCAAAAGAGATAGGAGCTCCCACTGTCTTTTCTATTTAAGATATTCTTGAATGTTCCTTGTGATGACAGAAAGTCAAAATTTTGGGGGAGGAAAAGAAAGCAACTTCCTAATAAGAAGAAATCAATAAAAATGAAACAGAAGAACATCTAACGCGCGCCTCATGGCAATACTTTTGAAGAGTAACAAGTAAAAAAAAAAAAGATAGCAGCTTAAAGAGCCAGCTACACCTTTATTTTCTTCAAATGAAGGTAAGTTTTCTCTAGTTCAGTTGAGAGTGTTTTGCAGCACTACATAACCCTGAGACAACTGTACTAACAAGCACAGGGCCCCGGCTCAGCCAGTTTTAATCTCAGGGGTATGGAAAGGGGATGCAGCCTTTCCTTTGAAGGTGTTTAGAAAAGCAGTGTAGAGACCAACACATCCTGGACTTGCAACAATCCCTCTGTGCCTGAGGAAGCTGTGAAATTTCCCTTGCTGGACGTTTTTAAAAACAGGCTAGTTACAAACTGACTCAGACAGGAAGAGAATTGATATCATGAATTCCCCTTCATCTCTCTATTTCTATAACTAGCAGATGACCGGCTTATCATTTACACTTTTCAAGCAGATGAAAGCAACACTAACTATTCCTAGACGTTCAATGACCTTAAAGGGGTGGGGCAGGGGGAGCAACTACATGTCCATTCTTTTTTTTCTTATTCAAAATATCTGCCACTCTTTCTATTTTACAAGGAATAGCACCACGATAACATCCGTTCAAATGTGCGAAGATGACCAGCACTCACTTTCAGGGACACTAGTAGAGTTGTAATACTCATTTTTCTTGGTATTTCTATTGGAACTAAGTGACAAACTGCCCTTAAGGGCAATTCCCATTTCAAAAACGACTTTGCTATTTGTAACTCTCAACTTCCACTCAGTTGCACTCATCTGCATCAACGTGGGTGCAGCCAGGAGCATATGTCAAGTTCAGGCTGTTGCTGGGGTCACCAATAATACCAGACAAAGTAAGCACAGGGAGGGAAACTGAAAAATACAGGCTGTGGAAGGGCTGCAGATGATTACATTCGCCACTTATCCCCACTAAGGTAAGAATTAGCAAAGCAGCTAAAACAACCCCATCCATTTTTGCAAGAAACCTTAAAGACGACAAGTAAAAGAAATCCCTTTGCTCCTTTTTGGCACACAGAATGGTCAGGGCTGGAAGGGACCTCTGGAGAGCATCTACCCAACCCCCTGCTAAAGCAGGTTCTCCTAGAACAGGCTGCACTAAGTCACGTCCAGGCACGTTTTGAATGTCTCCAGAGAAGATGACTCCACAACCTGTCTGAGAGCTAAAAAGGAAGCAAGCATATCTAAGCTAAAAACACTATCCAGGCTGACTTCTCAGAGATACTCTAGATCACGTTCTGCCTACCAAAGCTGAGGTAGTGAGACATACATCCTTTATAACAGGGTAAGTTTAACACCTTAAACTCCAAATTAATTTCTCCTAGATCAATACAGGCACAACTACCTTTAAAAAGTCAGTAAAACATCACTACTGCCATGCTAAGTGATAATATTAATTTATCATTTTCTGAGCACCAAATTCACTCAAGAATTTAAGAGATCACCTATAAATTAATTATGAATGGTGCAGTGTACTGACGAATTTGTGACAAGCTATTTTTAAAAGTACTGTTACCAGAGACCAACTCTATCATGCATGTCACAGCTGTATACTGTACTGTTGCTTGAGAAAGAGGTACTCCCAGAGAAAAGAAAAGGACAATTATGGACTTCATTTGAACACAGCCATCTTCCAAGACATAAAACAGTTTCTTTAAAAAAAATAAAAAGAGTAAGAGTAGTATGCATCACATGATACTTGGCAACAGGGTAAAAAGGCTTAAAATGAGCATATGAGCTCCAAAGGGCTACAAAGAAACCCACCAAAAAAAATTAGCTTAGAAGTTAGCTTCAACAAATTGGCAGAGGATCATGGAAAACTAAAAAAGAAAAATAAGAGCAGACATCCTTTTATACTTACGTAGGGTATCCACGCACGCCAAATTCAGAACACAGTGGAGTATCTGTAGTACAATCCATTTTGACAACATAGACCTGCGGGTTTTCCATGTTGTTGTATTTATCTCCCAAATCATTCCAAGTTGGCTGGAGACGCTGACAATGTCCACACCTGCGACAGAAGGAATAAGATATTTACTTAATAGTTGCTCTTGTTTAGAGAGGAATGGATCTATGGAAAAGTCCTATGTGGAATGGTCAGAGATTCTAATAAATTTAAAAACAGTTGTCAGAAATCTTCCATACTCAAGCACTGTTACACTAAACAGCAGTGAATACTATTAAGAATTTTAGGATGCTGCAAACCGACCTCATGTAAAAATCAACAGATGAGAACTTTTTGCTACTATCCTTTTACATTACAAAGCCTACTGAACATCTCCTGAACTTAATGAGGCTATTAAGAAAAGCACTCTGTCTTCCAGCTTTCTCAAAAAAAAACCTGCAAGGCTGTCCAGTTTTCTTTCCACTCTAAAAATTTCAAAGTACTGTGTATTTTAGCAGCAAGTAAGAAAACAGTTTCCAGCCTTTTTGTAAGGCCATTTGTGCTTCTGTGCATCACAGGAATTGTAACTTGCAAGTCATAAAACACATTAGGACTAATTCCTAAACAAGGGTGCTCAAGATCTTCCCATACCATGCTTTGCCCCAGCAGCACGCCATTAACTAATTGTATCTGCATATACACAGAAAACTGGCCTCATACAGTTGCTGTAACAGCAGCTCCCTGGAAGCAGAATATGGCTACTATTCTCATTGTTTTCCTAGTCTTCCAAGTCATTATGGCAATACCCTATTCCTGTAACTATGATGAAAAATTAAGGAAAGGATTTTCATTTCTCTTTAATGGCTACTTTTGACAACCCTCCAAGATACCTAAAAATACATAATTGGATTAACAGAAAACATTCTCAGCCTGACAGTATGAAAACTGTTATTGCCCTTGGCATGACCTAGACAGTCTACTTGGTAAGTAACTATTTAAACACCATGAGGACTTTGGAGAAAGTTGTTCCCATTTAAAATGTTTCACTTTTACAAACGGTTTTGAGTCCACTTGCAGAAAAAGTGCATGGATTCCCACCTTACCAGGTATCCTGATAGCATTAAGGCAAAAAAACCACCAACCCAACAACAAAAACCCCTCAGGATTTACTTTAAGATTAAGAACATCCGACCTTAATATGGTCCCGTTACAGCCAGGCGCAGTGGATCACACATATTCCTACTAAGTGGGGGAATATAAACTCCAGTATGATCTTATTCTGAATTGTCACAGTGAAGGGATACAAGGTGTTATTACTAAAGTTAAATATTCCTTAAATATTTAACTTCAGACCGAAGCCCCTCCACAATCAACTCTTTCAAGCCACTCGAATTAAGAGGAAGCACTCGAATTAAGAGGAAGATTTTGGATTCCCTGGTCCCTTCCCCTAGCAGTTGCAGGGATTTTAAACACTGAATGAATACTAACTGGGGTTAAAGAACAGAGCATGGAAAACTAGGTAAGGCAATCTCAAGTAATTAACCAACTGTTTAAGTGCAGAACAGAGCTGACTTGTCCATATTTAACATCATGATCTCTGCTGTACACAAAGTTCCCCTTTCCCTTCCTTCTTCAGATTATATAAGATCAAATCAAAAATGCTCATATCTGAATCAGTAATCAAGTAATCAACTAGTTTGTCACTCCCGGTTTGCAAAAAAAATCTGCATTACATAAAAGAAAATACAACTCAAGACAGTCCCTAAAACACTTTTTCTGAAATTCCTAAAGTGTAGCTGCAGAATATATAAAACTAGAGAAGTCAAAAATAAAGAGAACAAGACTGTGCAACATCACACACCTCCCTTAGCCCGCTGTACCTGCACAGCTCGTCGTCATTGCTACCACTCTACACCACATCAGCAGGCCTGGAGAAGAAGCCATCTCAAGAAGGATGGTGGAGACCTGGGCATCAATGAGGAATCCTGCTTTTCCCTCCCTACGCGGGCTAGCTAGGTGCAATCATTCATAATCTCTGTTTACAAATGTAAATGAAGATCCAAAAGAGACTAATAAGGCTGTAGGAAAGATCCACCTTTCTGGGAAAAAAAGAACAAAGAAACCCCAGCTTCTTCTACACCACTAACGTCAGGGGGGATGGGTGAAAAGACATTATTTGCAAGAGTTTGCAAGACAGGTTGCCCATTTTAACTCTGAGCAACCCTGTGCCACAAGTGCTCATGCCTGGGGATTATTTTGCTGTGGCAAAATCTATATAGAGTACAAGGCTGCTCTACTGCACGGGGACAGGTGTATCACAGTATCAGCATCTCTCATGTGCAAAACTGGATGGCAGACTTCCTGGGCTGTGACAAAAAGAGATGCAAAGGTACATAGGGACCATATATGTCAAAACTGCAGTTACTGATAAGCCCTCTGCAGTCAGTGAGGAGCGCAGACATTTCTGGATGCTACCAGCAGAACTTGAACTCTGCAGCTAGCAGGGGCAGCTCCACAGCAAGACACAGCACAGATCATTACCCAATTAAAAATGTTGGTAGATCCTGGGATAAACAGACATAATGGTACAAGCAGCACAGGACCAGTCTCACTCTGGACAAAAGAATCCAGCTAAGGTAAAATCCAGTCTAACAGAGTTCAGTTCAACAGCAGCAAAGTGGTGATCCAAGTCTGTTTCAGCTCAATGGACTTCCAGAGGTTTACCAAGAGACCATATGTATTGAAAATATCTGTAATGGTCAAAGTAACACAATGAAACTGCTGATCTGAGATTCCTTCCAGCTAAGTAAGCAGCGGAATCTCATTCCTTAGTAGACACACGACCAGCATGGCCAACATGTTAAGAATACCTGGTGCCACTGAGACAGTAACCTGCTTATAGTTCTGTCCCTCGCCAAGTACAGCTAACAAGAGGGACAGCCTGATGATTGAAAACCCAAGTCATTTGCCATCAGATGTCTAAGAACACTCTTTTTTGGAGTAACCCACAATATTTGAAACAAATGTAAGACCTCATAGGTACTGCTGCTATCTGGGAGTGAGGCCCTCACCAACTTTTGTTTCAAGAATCTGGAAGAGAAGAGCTGTGTCCAATTTAACCCAACTCTTACTGGTAGCACTGACAATGCAACATTAGCAGCGTCTGTAGCAATCTGAGAGACAATCCTAGCTGAACGTTGTTGGGTTGTCGACTAGGCTTGTCCCTTGTAACTACAGGGAGCAGTGCCAAAGCACATGCCTCTGTGAGAAGCATTAGGCAATTAGCACATTAACATCACCTAGGAATAGGGCGAGAGGCTCCAATATAGACTCCAGGGCTGTCAGGTTGCTGCCTGATCCCACTGCAGATAAAACTACTGGTGTGTATAAGCACCTCTCTCAAGCACTTGGGTGTTTCCTTTGTCTCTCTCTTCCCCTTGGACCTGAAACCTGGCCCTGTCGCTGCCTGTCAGGAGCCAGGAGTCCAGACCAAGGGTCCTGAAGACCCACAGATCTGAAGAAAGCTTGCTAAGGGTGTGAAGAACGTCCAGAGAAGCCACAAGTCTGGGAAACGATGCAGCTCCCTCACACTTGAGTTGGGCAGCGACCCTCGGCCCTCCCAAGGGCACTGCGTAATTCAAGTTTGCAAGGCCAGTGCTCTCTTTCATGCACGCTGAGGATGTGCAGCAAACTCTGGACTCTGCAACAGCCCTTTTGGCACGGGGTGTCCTTACAAATGGTACACCAAGGTAAAGGCTCATCTGGTTTTAGGGATGCCTGTGAAACAGTCAGCCAGAGCTTGGACAAACACAGATATCACCACCTGAAAACAAACCAGAGCAGCACTCCTGTTCTGCATGGGCATTTCTTAGGCCTTGCAGCACTCTCAGGCAAAGGTCCTTCACCAGCAAGTCAGGCATCCTCCACTTCTGTGATCTTCAGAGAACAAAGGCAGGCATCTGCTCTTTCAAGCTTTTGCTTTACATTTTTGTGTGGCATAAACAAGTCGGAGTTAACAGCAAAAATAGAAGTACCTACTCAGTTTTGAATGGAAATCCTTGATTTCAAAGAGCGTCATGACTCACGTATGCCTCAATGGCATGGTGTACCAACAGATAACTTCGGATCAAAACATAACTTTTGCACATTGTTCCCTTAACTTCATTTATCTAAATTTAAGAAAACTTGGAGGGAAGAAAAAGGAAAACAACACAAAACCCAACCACAAAACAAAGGCCAAAACCCAAACAACCAACCCTAACACAAAACTCTCAATAACCTTTACTGGATATTCGTAAGTCGAATAAAAAAGGGCTGGGCAAGAGATGAAGAGGGGAATATGAACAGCCACTGGAAAGGTGCAGAGATGAGAAATACCTGGCATCTTGGCAGCTGTAACATCCCGCAAAGCCTGTTCTCCAGCTCCTCTCAACTCCCTTGTGCCAAACCCGCCAGCCCAGGACAAAAGCCCGGCAGGTCTCCTGCAAATCTGGGAACTCCCCAGCTCTGCTGGCTGCCCGCGGCCTTGGGGGCACAGCACTGCCCTTGTGCTGCTTCCACCGCAAATTCACCCTTGACTTTTGCGCTTGCAAAAGGTACCCGTGAGGCTGGGGGTCACACGGTACCTGTGTGACTGGGGTCACCACACCGCAACTACGGCCACACGCGGGGGCCGCGGGCTCTTGGTCTCTCCAAGGACCCCAAAGCAGCCCGGGGCAC
>JAVJGJ010000037.1:93113009-93142184 GCA_035590215.1 Microhierax caerulescens
GCCGGCCCCCCCCCCCCCCCCCCCCCCCCGAGGTCACCTCACCATGCAGTTACCCCCTGCATCACCTTTCAAAGCTATTCAGGACCCAAAGCCACCCCACCTCCCACAAGGTGGTTTTGACAAACAGCAGTATCTCAGTTCTCCCCACTGCCCCATTGTCACCCACGAGTTTGGCTCTGGAAATAAATGGAAGGTGACCGGCCACATGCATTCTTCACATTAAGCATTTTGTGAAATACACGTGAATCTGTGCCTACCCAGAAAAACATCAAGCTGGAATAGGATGGGGGACTCCTAAAGAAAAAAAAAAAAAAGAATACAATGGCATACTTCTGGTAAAACTTTGATGTTATTAATGCAATCCCAGAATTCCCTCACTAATTATGAATTAGATAGCAATTGTTACACAAACACATAGTGTGAAATACATTGTTTGAAAAAGGAAGATGCGCAGAAAATACAGACCTAAGGCTAAGTGTCTGCTGAGATGACCACGTTGTATTACACAGACTTGTGCAAAGGACAGTACCCGAGCGCTAGGAAAGGTCACGATGAAATTCACCTTAAAAAGCCGACGGAAATTTTCTTAAGTGGAGTCCTTCGATGGAGTGTGGACAATTTTCCCAGAAAGTTCACCTATAAAGCAGTTGGTCAATGGCAATCGGTACTGTGGACTAGAAATCAATTCTGTGTTATGTAACCCCCAATTTATTTAATCAGTGGTAGAAGTTTAATCTGTTTTTTATCTACTCTTGAATAACAGAGAAATATAAACCAAGACATATGATTTACTTTCTCTGCACTGGTTACTGTATTAAAGACTTAACTCTCTAAGTCAGGCCTCTGAAGGTTTCTCCCTACATTCACCCTTCTGCAAACTTCATTTTACTTTCACTGTCCCTTTTCCCATCTCAGCCATGTCCCTTCTGAGATGGACAACTGTATTCAGTGGGCTGTGTGAGTATGTGCCATACGTCATGGTATTACATGCTTTATTTTCAGCATTGTTCTTTACTCTTCTCTTCATACTACCTAATTTCCAAATACATCTATTTGCTTTTCATCCCACTCTGCACAACAAAGGGGTGTTTTCACTCAGTTCTTCACAGCAACATTTGTATCTTTTTCCTAGCTGGTTTCAGTACATTCAAAATCTAATATATATAGTCAACATTGTTCTCGAAGCCACATCACGCTACAATTGCAGCTCCGTCACCTGTCAGACTGCCTGCTCTTTGTTAGGTCCTTCTACATTTCCTTCTCTTCCTCTCTAAATATGACCAAGTAATTTTTTTTCTTGGTCATGTATTGATTTTACCATCCCACTGCTTGAGCCTCCTTCCAAATCAAACACCAGACAGCGCCAGCACCAGTACAAACCTTGGGGGAAACTCTGCGTAACCTCACTTAAACTCTAAGAAAACAACTTGCATCCACCTCTTCCATTATGAAGTCTCAGACCTTCTACCACAACGTAAACCAAACAGACCTTTTCATGTTAAAGAATGAAAAAAAAAAAAAGGTGTGGGGGAAAAGAAATAATCCAAACTGTGTAACCCCTGATTTAGGCTTGTTGAGGAAACGCATGGGCAGGGGTGAGGTGGGTGAAAGAGGAACGCTGAAGCTCACAGGGCATCGCAGCTCACCGGGAAGCCAAGCACAGAGCAGAAACGAGAGGAGGGGAATCACAGAAGCGAAGGTGTCCTTTGGGGAACAGCTCTTGAAGGCAAGACCCGCATCCCGTGAGGAGGCCGTACGCGTGATGTCTGCGTTCTTGGTGGTACCACCGACACGGATGGTGAAAGAGGGGACTGATCATTGCTGGAAACGTGTGTCAGAGAGGATCTCACCTCCTGCAAGCCCAAAGGCAGCTGTTGTACCCATTGCCAAGGCTTATGAAATGCAAAAAGCAAGTCATAAAAAAGGAGGGGGGGAAAAAAAAAAAAAAGCGCTAAAACTCTCCAATCCTCTCAGGTACAATTACAGAAAATAACAACAAAAATAAGGTGGCTTCTGGCACTTTTGGTGTTCTGAGGTGTTTACTGTTTTGAGTCTCGACTGCGGTAACGTGTAGGACGCATAAACGGTGAAGTTGGCCACCCAGATGGGGCACGCAACCTGCTAAATGGGGAAAGTCCGCCCCAGCATCCAGCCACTGGCGACACGACCACAGCCCCCAGAAAGTCAATTTGCATTTGAATTTTTAAAATTATTATTTTAAACGCTGGCTTAACCACTGGTCTAAAAATTAAATGAACATGCATTTGGTAGGCTAAAGAATTTTTTTTCTGCCTATTAGCTTTCATCACTTCTTGCTACTAAATCCTATAACCAGAGAAGTATTGGAAGAGAATCGAACTGCAAATGCCTTATCTGTGTAGTACCACTATCCCTATGGCTTTGGTTTTACTCTTTTCCTTACTTACACAGAAGCTATACAGATCCCAGGAGCAAGATATTATACTTACCACAAAACACAGCTACTCCAGTAAGATATTCAGGGAACAACCAACCAAAAAAGCCTTCCCCCCCCCCCCCGCCCCCCAAACCTGCTACCCTTGGATGCACAGCACTGTTACCTGTTGGGAAAAAGCACAATTTAAGACCTTTTCTTTCCCTTTCAATTTCATAGAATAAATTGGAGCCTTCATGACTCAGACATTGGCACTGTAAGGAAAGGTGTCAATCCTATTTTCTACAGACATTAGAAGAACAGATAACAAATTCCATTCTTCTCTAATAAATTCCATGGTTTTATTTCTTTAAGAACAGGTTGCTCAAGGTTTTGGGACCACACACCCTATAATATACTTTGTTTTCAAGCAAGCCGACACTTGAGTCTTCCAATTTAATCTTCAGCTGTTTTATCTCTCAGCTCAATTCCTTCTGATCAAAGAACTTCGCAAAATAGCAATATAGATACCATAGAATATCAAGGCATAATGGTGACTCAGTTTGTTTTACTGAAGTCCCTAGGCGTGTGGGGATTTTTTTTCTGCTCTTTCTTTTTTATGACACTGTAATGGAGCGAGGCTCTGATTGTCAGCCCAGGTTTTAGCTAATAATCCTTCGTGCACGCCTAATTGCATGGGGCCACAACCGCCCGGAGCGTGGCATAGGTGTGCTACATACGTGTAATGGTGGAAGGTGGCAACTGAAATAACGTTTCACATTGTAAATCATCTGACCTTTCAGTTAAACATCTGTTGTCGGCTTAACGGCCACTAAAGGCGTTCTAGTAATAGAAGTAGTTTACTACCTTCTACTCCTTTGAGATTGATTACATTACCAACTCACCAATTAGCCAAAATGCAGCCGAAGGGACAGTACTGGTGGGAAGCAGAGCATCAGGTCCTACAGCACGATTGAATCCCAGCATCAGGCACAACTATGAGGCCATTTGGAAAATCACCTCTTTACCAAAAGCAAGAGTACAGGAACGAAATGAAAACAAGGAATTAACTTTCATAAATCCCTGCTTATGCATCCAGGGCTGGAAAGTAGGAAAAGAAAGCTCTATTTAACAATAAACTAAATTTAAACTTTATTATGCTTTTTGTTCATACAGCAGTCACTGTGATGATGTTGTAAGCTTTCTGTCTACACTTCACCGGTAGTACCAACTGGTTTGCTGTTCACAACGTGTGGCATGAGCCACAAAACACACTAAAGGCATTTGGCCTCATTACCGATGTGGTGCCTAACGATTTTAAATGCTTAGAAAAAGCTAGTAGTGTTGAGTTGTGATGAACTGATTAAAACTTGATGCAGCAAACAGGATTACACTTTTCATTACTTCATAAAATGGACATAAGCAGATAAATTAAAAACCTGCAACAACAGACTTAGTTTTCAAAAGATCTATATAGTGTGGGTTCTGCTGTCGGGATGGGGTGTCTGCCTAGTTGATGGAGTGCCCTGTGTTCAGTACAGCCCCTCAGTGCGACAGCAGCGCTGGATAAAACATGTTTTTCTCGAAGAGGTAAGCTGTTCCTGCAAGGAACAGGGAGTTGGACTCCGTCATCCTTATAGGTCCCTTCCAACTTGAGATATTCCACAATCCTGCGAAAGTCGAGTGGTACAAGCACAGTGAAAACGTTCACCACATTTCTTTACCATAGTTCAGCATCATTATTACAAAAAGGGACTGCTTGCTCTCCTCCTTGACACGTCATGCCTGATTCCAAAGACACTGGCTGGATTCTAGTTGCAGGGAAGTTAGTGGGAGTTTTGCTCAAGTTTTCAACAGGAGCAGGATTCTGCCCTGCTTTCCCTGGCGTGAAGAGAACACGCTGTGGATACACGCAAACCCCTCTGCAAGCCCGGGTCCTTCTGGCCAAGTGATCCCTTGTGAATGCTGAACTGGCTGTGCGGAGCTGGGCTGCTGGCGTGGGCAGGGGCTACGCACTTACCCCTGGAGCTGGCGGGACTACTCAGTCAAGGTCTCTCAAAGAAGTAACAAAGAAAAACCATCTCTTAGAAAAGCTAGATGATGTGCACAACTTCTCATTAAATCAGAACTACCTCTTTTCTTAATCCATTAAATATAATTTCTCCATTTCCCATTTATGAATATTTTCTTTGAACTTCATCCAGAAGCAAGAATGAGAGCCGGTTCAACTAAGAGCCTCTGGTTTAACACCGTTTGATTTTTTATGTGCATCGGTTTGCTGTTTTCTTGCTTACGACACTACAAATTTAATAGTGCAAAGTTCCCCATGCTACCTTGCCAGAATGCTTCACTTCGGATCCAAGCACACGCTTCTTCAGAAGTATTTTCCATCTGCTTGATTACTAAATACCTCAAGTGAGCTCTTCAAAGATTGAGAGCATCAACTCTTTTCCCAGGAGCAGCATTTCACTTTGCTATATGCCTATATAATGTCTGTCACGCAATCCAAATTTACAATCCCACCTAAGAACCATTCAAACATGAATTAAGGAATAAGCTGAAAAGTACATTTGACAGAGAACCTGCCAAAGCAGTATCTGAATCCTCTTCGGTATATTAAATCTTCTTTTCTTTGCACTAACAACAACAAAAAAAAGCATAAAATTAATACAGACAGCAGATGTAGCTAGTAATTTCAGAATAATAGAAACAGGACCAGGATAAGGCTGGTAAAAATTGTCTTGCATCCCAAGGAAAGCAAAGAAGTAAAGATGCTTTTTCACTACTCATTTTTTTTCCCATTTATTTTCTGGTTACAGTGCAGTCCTCAGACCATGTTACTGGCTTTATTTCACAGAGGTTAAATGGAAAAAAACCCCAACAAACCCAACCAATCTCTATTATCCTTTCCTATCTCTAAATAAATTCGGTTCAAGGTATTTTGCTGTCAGATCCCTGTTTCTTCTACACGTAATTCATGCGATTGCTGCTGAGAGCCCATTAAGGAGCCGTGCCTGCCACCGGACAGAGGAGGATGTAAAAGCACTTCATTGTTCCTGCTCGGAAGAAAAACAATTTGCCACCGCCAGACCCTGCTCCCAGCAGTGCCAAGTGCGCGGTAATTTATTACCTCTGGATGTCTGAATCCAAGTGAAGGAAGCTGAAATGTCATACTTTCATTCATAACACCGTCTCATGGAATTATTTTTTCCGGATTCCTGGGAAGTTGAAGTATTTGAGAAGAATATCAGGAACTGTTGTTTTAGCCTGTTTGGTGAGTAGATAATTGCCTTCCAACTCTATTCTTTCAGGAAATGATGTGAGTGTTTCATTGTTCCTAGACGAGGGCAGCAATGTTTTTTAACAAGACACATACATACATATTTTTAAAAGAAACAAAACACAACAAAAACATGCAGTCTAAGCCACTGGACTGAACCAGACTTTTTGAATCTGGTGTAGATAAGAGGTTGGCCCAGACAACATGTCCACATTTCACATAACTAAGAGCATTCCTTAGGAGGGATGTAAGCAACACTTTTTGTTGAAGAAAAAAAAAAAATAAATCTAAAACAAAACCCTTTATGATGTGGGAGTTGAAAGCTCATTATGTTAAGTGGTATCAAACATGACCAGAAAAGACCCTAGGGAGAAATTACACTTTTTTTATTGGATTCTGTGGGACAAACTAGCCTGGGAACTTGAAAGCACAAGGGAAGGTGCACGTGGAAATCGCATCATATATGAAGAATAATTTCTTACCGTGTGAAAATTATTTGCAAACAGTTTTCAGCTAAAGTTTCTCTTTATGGCAGGCATTTCAAAGGGAGCACACTGAGGCAATGACCTGTAGTAGCACTAATACAATAGCGGCTGGGTAACCTCCTCACAGAGGTCTGTGGTCTTAGTCCAGTTCCGTGTCAACAGGCAGAATAGAATCGGCACTGAAACTCGTAAGAACAGAGGCTCAGTTTGAGCCTCTTCATTTTGCCTGAAGATCATGGCAAATACTCAACTCAGTTTTTGAATTTTGATACAAGGAAAACTGGGCACACAAAGGGTATAAAAAGGGAACCACCATTTCTTCTTCAGGAGAAGCTGCAAAGGACAACAGGATCGCATACAGGAACTCTGCTGGGACGCTTCATGCTCCAGTTTGACCACCACACGCTTCTCGAGGATTTGCATTCTCTGACAGCAAACTGAAGAAAGGTTTTGCAGTTTATGATCCTGCGGTGATGGTGACTGCCACCTCAGGGACAAATACCAACCACTGTTGTACAGCAACCCGATGCAGTAGAGTGCATCATCCATTTCCTCCCTACTTCAACATCTGGCTAAGAAACAACAAGTCAATAATTAAACAGCTTTATTACCTAAAATTCTATCTGCTCATGGATGTTTTAAAGGAAATTGCATTTGCTGTACCACCTGCGAGTCACAGCTGCAAGACAGTTTCAAAACACAGTACATCCTGGTCACCCACATTTATACACATCTGTATTTGGGTTTTTTTTACAACCAGAAATGGCAGCTTGTGTTTGGGCCCAATTCTCCTGGTTACGTGGATATGCAAAAAGCCTTACACAAAATCAGAGAGAAAGGTACTGCCCCACACCAGGTGTCTGTCAGCATTTGTATTCTGCACTCGAGGTATCCCAGACAATGAATACAACACACTTGGCTAACAGTGAGCGCCTCTGAGCTTGCTCAGGACACAAATATCAAAGTCCTACTACCTCCGAGTGCTTCTTCGTTCCCGAAAACTTTTCCACTACTGCAATGGATTGCAAGTTGCTTATTCTGAAGTTTGTGAACGATTTAGACTTCGATAGTTTAAAGGATTATTCCTCCTTAGGATTACAAACATTTAGTTTTTGAAACCAACCTGCTAACTAGGTGTACTACTGTAATTCTACTTTATAATTTTTAACATTGCTTAGCAAATATTTTCTAAATCATGCTCAATTTTCTTTCAAATCAGTACATTGGAGGGATGCACAGTATTTACTCTTTATGGAATTCAGCTCAGAAGCTTTCTAGGTGACATAGTAAATATTGGAACAGATTTAGAGCCATCTGGAGAGGGGATTTTCAGGAACCGGAATTTATTTAATGAGGGCTAAAAACATCTGGAAAGGACAAACTTGGGTCCACTCATAAAGGACTTCCTATGACCTCAAGCAATCCGGAACTAAATTTCCCAAAGCTAAAGCTACTGAAAAGCGCTGCGCATATTCTAGAACATGTTACAGCAAGAGGCATTTTTGCATACCCTAGTTTGGGAGAAGCACTGGCTCGGTACCACCCCACAAGCTTTACAAAGCAGCTTGCAAATCTATTTTACAATATCTCAAAGACAACTAAAACTGCTTATCCAGGTCCTCCAGCGTTTTCTGTGGCAGGAACAAAGGGTGTTACTCTCCACATTACAGAATATAGGGGCCATATGTCATGAAATGCTGGATAAATTTATCGATTATGTCCATCTCAAAATGTTAAGCAATGAGCAACAAGCAGGAGCCACAAAGAGCGCTTTGGTTCTCACTAAATTCCATTGCATCAAATTAAATGCAATGTCTGTTAAAAAAAACAATGATACTTAGTTGCAGGTCTCCTTGTATCCACCCAGTGAGTCACTAGTGGAGAAGGCTGAGGAAATGTATGGTTTTATTTTAAATTCTAGTTTTAAAATGCAGTAGTATCTATCCTTCAGTGCAATTGTCTTGAAAGTTCCTGTCAAAAGGGTCAGCTTTTTCTTCACCGCCGGGAAAATGACGTAAAGCGACACTGTGAACCACCCAGGTTCTGATTTGGCCCAGACACAGCAGTTTAAGAAGGCAATCTGAAACCTAGGTGGGTAGCTCTACTAGGTTCCTCTTTAGGAATCACAAACCCGAGCCCTGGATTTTCAAAGCTACAGCTTTAAGCCCTAAAAGGACTTCTGCCAACCTCTCTTCTTTCTAACACTCACCATTGTCTTGAGTAAATTTGCTCCTACTTTGCTCATTGCTATATATAAAACTGCAAAGGTACTACACACAATACCATATACTCTTCAGAACTGGAAGATATGTGTATGTCGAATGATGCATTTCTAAAGATTTCTTTCAGCCCTTATAAAACTCCTGTTGTTAATTGCCCAAAAATAGATTTAAGTGTTTTTGACTTCTCCCTTCTCTTTTAAATGCCTATGTTATTTGGAATGTCTGAATAATCTTATGACTAAACTATTTATGAAAGTTGTGTTATTCATTAAATCCTACTACAGCAGCTGCAATCCCATCTTCCTGCAGATTCTGCCGTATCTTGACATACAGACCATAAGCTAGACCAACAGCACCGAGCGTACTGTCTTTACTGCTTTAAGAGGTTATTTTAATTGTTTAGAACTACATGAACTGGCCTGTTTAAGAGTGTGTGTTATGGTAATTTTGTTCACAAAATGTTTTGCAGAAGTCCCCATTTCTTTATCATGGCATAATATCTATCAATAAGCACAAACTTGCCTCAAACCTTCCGAAAACCTGATCTACGAAACTGAACAGCAGTGTAAGAAGGCAGCTCGTGGAAGGTTTTAATCTCTGACATTGAGTCTAACTTCAGATTATAATAAACATTAATTAGAAGGCGCAAGTATTGTGGACAATATTGTTCAGATTAGCACACCTCACAAATAATTTTGTGACACGTTGTAAGCTGTTTTGAGGACTAATGGGGCAAAATACTGCTGCTAAGTAATGTTATTTTTTATTTAAAAGCATGTGGTTTCATCCACAAAATGTCTTGTACTTATAGAAAACACTGTATTACAATGGAACATACGCATTTACATTCTAGACCTCATATAAAAAAAATGCTTTCCAAGTTTCCTTCAGACTTGCACTGACATCTACTGGGGAATATTTGTGAATCTCAAAACCCACTGCCCTGAGACATAGAAGCTTTTCAACTCGGGAATGAATGATCTATGATTCAATTAATTGGCTGATTATACCATGTATTTGCTATTTGACCACTGAAAAAATCTCCACAGTTTTTGAGGGAAGATTTAACAAGCCGTAAATTAAGATATCAGAGATGATGCAATGTTCCAGCTGTAAGTATGGAATTTCTCTATAAAACTATTACTTAAGTGTTTAGCATAGAAAGAAGCAGAGCAAAAGCAAACAAACCAGCTTTCTCCCTCCTTCCTAAGATTAAAAAACCGCGATAGGCCTTAGCTAGAAAACATTCCAAGGAGGACAGCACATAAGTTCATTGTTAAAACAAGGCCGTTAAAACCAAAACAAACCCTTAAGTATTTCTTCAGTTCCTCGGTTTGTTATTACTCCTAAGCACAGCAGCAGCAGATTTCACGTAGCAGTTCCAAGGAAGACACCAGTCCCTTGCTATGTATTCATTAAACCAGAAAGACTAGAGAAATATTCCAGTGATTACATGACAACCAAACCCACTTCCAGTTCCAAAGAACAGTTAAACATACACTTCAGTATAATAAACCAGTGCTAACCGTTGAGCAAAAATTTATAGGTGTAGTCTGGTACAGACAGATTGTAAAACTCACCTGCCACATGGGAAGCTGTTGAGGACCCTTTCCAGCTCCTACTGGAATCCAGTGCAAAGCTCTAATGAGTTTAACAGGGATTAAATACATTCTCAAAATTTTTAAACCTATGAAAGTCAGTCACGTAAATATTGCAAGTGTAAGGTAAAACGCTTCCTTCATGCACCAATGACATAAAAACAACTTTTAAACTATTCATTTTTCTATTCCTCCCAACTAGGAGTGACTATTGAGTAACAAAGTCACACTGTGGAAAACTGCTGTGTCCAGACAGACCATAGTCTCGCCTTGCTAAAAACCTGCTGAAGATAGGAATCTTATCTGTCAGACGTTTTCTGTTCAGAGATTAAATTTAGACCCATCAATTTGTGGTTTTTTTGTTGTTCGTTTATTGTTCGGTTGGGTTTTTTTAAATATTTGGACAGAGAAAATAGATTTTCCTGTAAATGTTGGTGAGTTGCTTCAAATGCTATTAAGCATTTCCAAGTACCTCAAAACCTTACACATATATATAACAAGTGAAAATTACTAAATAAAATATTTCAGCAACAGATAGCTTTCAGGTAGTCCCACAATGAACAAGAGTGGCTCAACAGGCTGATATAGACTATGAAGACAAGTGTTCTCAAATGATCTTCAGCATAAAAATGCCTGTATCATTCTAGAACAGGGACAAATGCATTTTCAGTGTTAGCACTGAGCTTTCCGAAGAATCAGGAAGCACACATCCCAGAAGATTTTTGAAATACTGCTTTATTTTCCAGTGAATATCCAACTTGCAACACTTGTATCATTGCTTAAGAGCCCTCAAAGTGACGAAATACTAAAATCTACAGCTCCAGTGCACAGTTAATTAGATATCTAAATATTAATAAAAATTATCAGTGCAAAAATAAAAATGAATTCAGTATACAGTTAAATGCATTTTGTTATAAAGATATTGGGCTTTGAGCAGATATACATCAAATAATCTGGCAAGAGGGATGCCATTTCCAGTCTGTGCTCAAAACAAAACTATTCCACACCCAATTCTAAAGGCAGACAAGAATTATTTTTTTCTTTTTAAATGAAAGTCTGAGCTTAGTTACAACATTTGTCATGGGTACGTAAGCTGAAAACCTAGAGTTCACCTATTCAAATAGGTGTTGTTCTAATAGAGGCTTTCCTATTTTTCATGTGTGGGATACTTTTGAGACATCTACAGTTTTTCCATCTACAACAGAGAATTAACAACATTCCAGCATGCCCCAGTGTCGGCAAGTCCCTTTTCAGTCCAGATACACGGTGATGATTGATGAAGCTGTTGGGCCTACAGTAGCGGGCAGAGCAGCTTGGCAGGAATTCAGTGTTATTGAAAGAAATCTCAAAATACTTATTCCATCTCCTCTACTAACTTTAATCACACTATCAACATGCTGCCAGGAACGGAGCCTTGACACCAAGCCATAAACTTACACAAGCAGCCATTGTTGGCGTATTACTGTTGCAATACAGGTAAGGGTAAACTCTGTTTA
The DNA here is from genome assembly GCA_035590215.1 of Microhierax caerulescens. NCBI lineage: Eukaryota > Metazoa > Chordata > Aves > Falconiformes > Falconidae > Microhierax > Microhierax caerulescens. The sequence continues at coordinate 93,124,483 of JAVJGJ010000037.1, forward strand.
ATTTTACCTGTTTCCATTCCAGACTGGACACCAGCTAAATTATGGAAAGATATTTCCTGTACTAACGGTTAGCTTGCAGCAAATTTCATTAAGGTACTATGTCGCACTCTGCGTGGTTAATGAACTGATGAAGTTAACTTCTTCAGTTACACTGCTATTAACTGCAAGTTTAGAAATAAAAGAAAGCAAAACAGGAGTTTCACATACCCCATAAGAGTAACAGTTAGTAAGAAGGCAGATCAGTACTAGAGGTGTTTGACCACTAATCTGCTCATTTGTTGTGTTGATAAAGAAACAGAAATGTCTTTCCTCAATGGCTTTATAAAGTTCTGACAAGCTTATCCATATTAAGCCAACAGCATGTCAAATATTTAAGGTAAATACTGTAATAGCTACAAAGCTAATACAAAGATCAACATGCTTCTCATGATTACTTTTGAGTGTGTTTTGGCTTTGCTTAGAACAGTAAAGCTTAAAAACAGAGGCCTGAGACATTTACAGGGAGGGAAAAGAAACTGTTGTCCAAGCTCACTGATCCATTTTTATGTTAGCAAAACCCATTTAAATCTCAACTCTACTCTGTAATACTGAACATCAAACCCAAAATTACAATGGGATTTAAAACTCTGTTGAGATCTTTCATTGCTAAAGCTTCAAAGTAAAACATTCTGTAAAACAAGTTGGTTTTCCTGAAATCTATGAACAGGATTTACAGTTTTCCCAGTGAATTCTCAGCTAACTACGGCTGGAACCTATTACACCTACTTTTTGGGAAAGGGCTGTGGCTGCACACTGGGATAGTTAATGTTACATTAGTCTCTGTTTTCCCAAATGATACAATACTCTCTGCAGATGGGAAAGAATTCCAGTTTGCAACTCCCTGAGCTGATGTAGTCACGCAATGTAATTTCCAGTCCCACTTTCCAACAAACGAAGAAATACTGGCATTCCACCTGCCCTGAACAAAACAGGCATAGATAGGCACTTAAGCTGAAAGTATGCAAACCTTTCCTTCCCATACCAAACCTGTAGAGGAGATCCTCCTTTTTTCTGACGTGTTTCAACTTTCCGAAAGAATCTCAATTTAAGTCAGAAGCAACGGAGTATTGGCACAAACCCAGCATTATTAAAAAAGAAAGGCCTTAAAAAGAAACATATTTGACCAGTTCCTTCTCCATCTCAGAATACTGCTCTTTGAGACGCTCCATAGCTTTTCTGTGTTCTTCGTCCACCTCTGCCCGTTTGTTTTGTTGTTCTTTCATAAATTCCTCCCAGTGGGCTATGTGCTTCTCTTCACGAGCCATCAGCTTGTCCGCCTGAAGCTGACAGGAGGAAAATACGAAGTTTTAACAACCATTTCCATATTAAAATGGAGGGTTTAATGAGAGCTACATAATGCTGAAGTGTCAAGAGAAACTGGACTTTTACTTCAGTAAAGTGAAACTAGCAAGAAAACTTACAAAAGGTGAAACTAAAAAGGAAATGTTTATTTTAATAAAGTATAGTCAACCCAAAACAAATAGTAAAAAGTCTGTGGTACTATTAATGTGACAGTATTAGCAACAACAGATTTTCAATGCTACAGCCTGGTGGAAAATAATTAAATAAATAAACCAAAAGACACTTCAAAGTTCCTAGTTCCCTTCTGTTAGCTTCTAAAGATCACGCTTGCTGTGTTATTTGCTCCTCTGATTACTGACAATGTCAGAAGCACTGTAAGCAGCAGATACAGATCAGTATTATCTTTACATTTTCTTTTAAAATGAGCTTCTGATTTTGGGAACATAGTAGTCAATTTTTTTTAGCCCCTTCGTTATGGTGAAAAAACCCCACCCCAACCAGCACATGGACACCACATTTTTTAATTTTTTATTATTATTATTTTTCCCCTTCTTTTGTTGTGTTCACACAGAAAGAAGCTGCCTACTGACACAGACAAGACTCAGGGAGTCCACTGTTCTTAAAGCATCCCAAAGAGAAATAATTTAAATACAATAAAGCTAATTTTTTATTAAGTGGTCTTAAAAGAACTGACAAGCTGCATCTAGTACAGCAAGTATGGTCAGGCTTATGCTATATAAAGGCTACAGATTAAAAATGCACTTGAAGCATTACTGTATCTGAGTTATGAGGAAATCACTAGCCCAACTATATTTCATATCTGTGAGTGCTAGAAAAAATTTTAGAGTTATGTATGTCTATTATTTAGGTACATCTGCATTACCGGAGATTAAAGGATCAAAACTCAAGACAACATTTGAGATTTTATGTCAAATACCTGTAAATAGAATGCTTCTATGTTTCACAGCAAATTATGATGGCTAACAAAACTCCTATATATATATACGTCAGCCAGTCTGTCAACATATCGCTTCTCTTTTTTTGACATTTGCTACTTTCCCCTTGAATGTCTCATTTGTTGAAATGAAAGTTCTACATTCCTGAATACATTTTTCAAATGAGAAACAAACCACCTTTCTATTTTACCACAATGCTTAGGTTCAGCATAGTAATCAGGTACCAGTCTTGATGAAAAGCCTCTAATACAAAAAAGAAAGAGTGAAATAGAATATAATAACATAGATATTCAATGTTTTGAAACTGGCAGTTAGTGTTTCTGCTTTGGCCAGCTACCTCTCACTGTGATTAATGTCTTCCTTTACAAATAAGTTATTTTTTCCCTCATACTTTCATACTGCTTGGCTTCTGGTAAGTTTGACTCTCTTCACCCTCTTATCTTCAGGAAAAAAAAAACAAAATCAAAATCCCAAATAAAAAATAAATAAATTCTAACTACCTAGAATCGGGGATCATACACACATTCAATATGCATGTCAACATGAGAAATACTTCTGTGGATTGCTTGCATACAGTATTATCAGTCTGGCCTCCTTATATTATAGATACTGAAGTTACAATAAATCTAGGCAGTTGTTCTTACATTTGTTCCATCTTCCCCCAAAAGAGGATTTATCCTTTTTTTTCACTTCCTTTTAAATGTATCAGCAATAACTAATTTCTATGTTACAGAACTTCTGTGCAGGAATAAATACTACCATACAGCTTTAAGAGACATCTGGTGTTTTTGTCAACTAAAGGCAACGGAAACCCACTTATGTATTTAACACACTCTACGCATTGTTCTTCAAGACCAGGCATCATGGGTTAAATACACTATTTTTGCCATGCAGCATTTATACACATTGCAACAACATTATGCCAAGATCCATTTCGTTTGCAACAGATGCAGCACTAGCCACTAACAAAATACACCAGTGTATACTAATAGTTTGACTAGTACACTAGTTCATTCAACAGGTTTTGTAACTGTTGGTGCATCACACACTGGTTGACAAGATTACACCGCACCTACCCAAACCACACTTCAGTGACTAACCCATGCGCCTCACAACGTGAATAGTTTGCAAGGAACATAAAACTCATGTAGCTACTTTCTACTTTCATTTTCCACTGCACCATTTCTACCTAAGGAATGATTTACCTAGTAAAACAAAGACATTTCTAGAACATGAGATAGTGAAGTTTAGTTTACCAGAAGTCTGTGGTCTAACTCTTTTTTTCCCAAAATACTTTTTGCCTTCCCCTGCTCAGTCAGTCTTTAGCTTGCTCTGGCACAGAGGGAGTGACATTGTGAAATAAAGGGATATTAGCAGCCAGGCTATGTACATTGCCTAATCTATGCCTAAATAAAAATTTAAACAGTTGAGTACTGAGAAGTAATTGCTTTAAGTGCTTATTCTTTAATTATATAAATGTGAACAGCATTCCCCTGAAATAGTAACTGATTTTATAGAGTAAGATTGATGTTGGGGAAAAAATGTAAATCTATGTAATTGCAATTTACACCTTTAACAAAGTAGAAAGTAGCAGATACGAATAAACAAACACTTTAGAAAATAAATAATAAGATTCTAGAACAAGCAAGTAAGAATGGCAAGAAATGCAAGTAAAAGACACCAAGGACATAAACACTGTTTTCACTCTCCCACCCTGGTAACAATTTGGAAAACCCCACTGTAGCAGCCCAGTGCACACCTCGGGCACTGCAGCCCTCCTTCCTAGAAAACAAATTCAAACCCAGCTATTCTCAGCAGCACCTCCAAGCCACTTAAACATTTAAACAAACACTTAAAGCCGCTGAGTGGATATGTTTGTGTGTGTGAGTCAATCGTGAAACCAGTATTTCTATTCCTACCAGAGGAATAGCCGTGTGAAGAGCAAAACCAACAGTGTGTGATTCATAATGGATGTGTGCCTTAGGATACAGGTATTTCAACCAAAGTGTATGTTGCAGTGTAAACTTGCTTCTCATTACAAGTTAAAAAATCCATGCAGGAGAGACCTATGAATGCTGTAGCTGTGGGATAAGCTTCAATGAGCACTTCAGCCTCGTTAGGCATCACAGAACAGTGTGAGAGAGAAATCCTGACCGAAGACAGGTTCCTCCTATGCCCACATCCAGCCGCAGCACCTAAGCTGCAACAGACACCATCTCTGGAGCTAAGGTACTAAAAGGCTTCCCTTATCTGAGTCTTCTCTGCTGTCTCTTAACAGCTACTACGGTGGTACAGCCCCACTCAGCAGAAATGGCTAACAGGCTCTCGAGGACCCAGGCTCCCACTCTAGACACCGACATCTAGCGCTCCAGCCACAAGAAGATTCAGTTTCTCAGCACAGGAAGACGACTTTTGCAAGCCCCCTTCAGGTTTGCCCTGTATTGTACTTTCCAGTCCTACCACATCCTCTTCACATCCAGGGCTACTAACTTCACTGCTTTATTCGAATGACCACAACACTTATAGAGAAAAACTAATTAAATCAAGACACTATGCAAAAAATACTGTGCCCTAATTGTAGCTGCAGCTGTAGCACAGCTAGAAAGCAGAGAGGTCCATATAGGTAGCTAAACAACCTCTCTTAAGTACGCTATTGGCAGTCATGAAGAATCTTTAAAATAGCAAGTTTTTCAAGATGTATAGACATCTTGGCATGGATTTGAACTGGTTAAGTCAAAAGTCACTCTCAAAAACCAAAGAGTTTCCAATAGTCAGCATAATTATATATATTAGGGATCTGTAGAGACAATACTGAGTGCTATTTTATACTATCAATTAATAATCTTCAAATGTATAGATTTGCAAAAAGTTTTTTACAGAAAACAATATGCATAGAATTTGACAGTGTCTGGCAAATTAATTTCCAGGGCAACTTTGTAAAGGTGAGGAAAAGATCATCTTCATTTTAAGGTGACAGAACTTCAGGTTATTTTCCATCATTTGTTATTTAGGAAGCTTTCCAATGTCATGTTACATTTCTCACTCCCCGAAGTCCGATTACTTTAAAACTGAAGAAATAACCTCAATCAATTTAAATATTAATACAAATTGGTTCTGTTGTCTTAAGTGCCAGGATCCCTACTAAGGAAACGTTAATCCATTACACATTTAATCTCACACCGAGTAGAAAAGAGCATATGAACATAATTTGACAGGAACAATCTTTGAAATACATACCTTCTCTTCCTAAACGTGAACTGAAAATTGAAGAGTTAAGGCTCTAGGCATCTCCTGTAGCTTGCTGACACAAGTATGACAACTTTAAGAACAATGATCAGCCTCTAGAGATCTGTATCACCTCAGTGATGCTGATATACACAAAACTCCAGTAGGTTAAGAACAAGTTGTCATAACTACAATAACTGTTAGTAGTTCACACTCCAGCTTTTAGATATTCTCGGAAATTTTGTGTTCAGGAAATGTTTAATAGCATTCTGAGCAACCTCAAACATGTTACTGTGTCTCAGTCATTTAAGTTGAAAAAAAAAAACCCACACAAAAAAACCTCCAAACAAAAACAAACAAAAAACCCCACCAACAAAATTTACTCTTAAGAAAATAAATATGTTCTAATGAATTATCAGTCCTCTAAAACTGTAATCTGTACATACAAGGTAAAAAAGCTGACTATATGCAGAGTGCTCGATGTTTTGAGATGTTAGAGATGTATGTACAATAAAATACCTTTTTACTTAAAAAAAGATAAAAAAATCTAATTCATGTATCACAACTCACAAGACAGTCTCGGTATTACAGAGCTACAGAATATTCCAGGATCAACCTCTACAGCTGCCCTAATCTGATGTATTCCCTGCGTAAGTGAAGAGAAAGAACTGAAAACGTTTCATTTATGACATTTACCCTGATGGTGGAGACCTATTTCCAGTTCCTTTAGTTCTAGACAACTAATGCCAATAACAATCTTGAATATTCAAACCAGTTTATTATTCTTACGTGCTTTTTTAGTTACCTGTTTCTAAGGACTACAGAACTGATACACACCCAGTGAAGTCCAGAAAGCACTTGCAGTGGTGATAAATAACTTCAATTAAAATTTGTATTTTTTCCTGTCATTAAGAAGGAAAAAATGCCTGCATGTTTGAAAATGCAGGTACAGTTGCATCAGAGAAAGTAATTACAGGGAAAGTAATCGCTTTTTCAAAAAAGTCTGGGAGAGTAGTAATTCAGTGTTAATTATTTTTAAACTTTGCAATTTAACATTGCAAGTCCAACCCAACTACATAAAAGATGAACTGAAATAAATTCTGGCCCATGCACAGTCAGCAGAACATTTCAAATGAAATAGTTGCAGAACTCCCAAATTACTGAAAACTTCTACTTACAGACTTTGGATTGTTGGTAATGATTAAACCCCCAGAAACAGACACTTTTGCTTTTAGGTTTCATTCTTTTGTTTCCAGGGCTGCCAATTGGAGAAACTAATTTGTAAACCAAAAATCTCACGAAGAACAGCATGCAAACACGAAAATCAGTATACTTTAGTAGAATTGTTCAGAGTATTGTTTAATTTTAATTTTTACGTTTTGTCATTTTACATGACTGCTAAAAAACCAAATCTGTAAGATAACTGTAGTCTAAACTCCCAAGAAAAAAAAACACACAAGCCCCTTTAGTCAGACTTAATTATAAATTAGAAAATAGCACCTAATTAACCCAACACAGCCACTTCAGAAAACATGTAAGTTTTCACTGTTCTCCTCATCCAGTCAAAGTGTCTACAAAGTTGTTTTGGTATTTAATTGTATAGATAAACCAGGGCATGATAACAAGACAGAAGCCAATACTATGATAGCATATTCAGACTTCAGAACAACACATTTTGTTCTTCGGTAAAGCCCCATCACCTTTGTAACGTGGGAAAATGGCCATATGAACTAAAGCATGCAGACAGGTGTACCTGAGGCAAGAAGCAGCCTTAGGTAATTCATGATATTGTATGGTATAGGTACAATATTTAACCAGGAACTGAAAAAAAAGTCTCAATAATTTGCCACAAACTGTAATGCTGCATTGTCTAATGTGTAAAACATTTCCTACCATGCCGTAGATTTCTATTTGGACCAAAAATTCGTTTAACTGTCAGCAACAGCATATTATACTTTAGGAGTTTACAGGCTGTATTGCTGACTGGCACTTACTATCATCTACTGCACAGAAAACACCTTTTTACCCACCTGAAAAGGTCTACAAAGTTGTACAAATGGTATTTCTCCATGGCTGTTATTTTGGAAAAATTTGGGTAGATTATTTTGTTTGTTTCATCACAGAATCATCTCCTCACCCTCAAACACTCTTAGAACTCCAGCTCTAGCCTCCTATAAATCTTCCAGCTCCAGACCACACGGATGCACCTTTTTCCTGTCTGTTATTGCTAGTTATCCATTCTTTCAGCAATTCCTCTTCTCCAAACAATATTTCAGCTGTTCTGCCAGAAGTTCCTTGAGTCGCCCAACAGAACATAAGCCATGGCAAGCTGTTAAAACTTCATTTTCACATGTAACCTAAATACTTAGCCTAAATTTCTGTCTTTCAGTATAACTTCACAAATACAAGGGTTTGGGAAACTCAGACTAAGCTTAGGACCTGTTCTATGTTTGCAACAATGCCTACTACTTTTATGAGTAATTTTTTAACCAAGATATTTAGAACACTAAATTTGGAAGATTTTCAGCTTTCAGGTTCACATAAAAACTTGAAAATAGTTTTGAGCTACTCTTGTAATTTGCCTTAGATATAAACCAAAGCTTCTCTAAATTACAAATCTAGTTGCTGCCGTATTCATTCTTGTTCTGGGAATTCCCTTTGATGTGTTAGTAAATTTATACATTTTGGCAGTGGTGCCTTTCATATTCCTTTTATATCAACACCTAAGTTCAGACATTAGTTATTTGGAAAAAAATATCTGATTACAAAACCCTTTTTTCATTCAATAGTGCACACTGCTTGAACTTGAAAAATAGTAAAGCCATCTTGTATACAGTACTGACTCACGAGTTGGTTCTGTTTATTTCTATACTTGTTTTACTGTCATTGGTTATGCAAAAAACTAACGTTTGTAAAAACATCACGATTTTCAGTAAACTTTGGTTTTGCTATTACCTGGGCTATTTTAGCTGAAATTAGAAAACACGAATAAAACCCAAAACCACATCAAAAAAGCCCAAACTAAAACTGCCCCCATCTGAGACAGACACAGGCTTTGAGAAATGTTACCACAGTAGTTCTTGCTGCAAGCAATTAAGAGGTAAGAGCATAATGGAAAGCGTTAGGTAGCTTCCAGTGCAAACCTGTACCCTTCTACATAAACGTACTTAAAACAAGTAAGAATATAGCACACAAAAGCAAGTTTACAAAATTTCTTGAAGTCTTCTCTAGTTTCTCCCAAAGCTTAAACTAATCCTCAGTTTGAACTACAAACTAAATACTACTGAGATCCGGATGAGATGACTACTCAACAAGACAGGGGATTCCACGAGTGCCTCTTTCAATGACATTCCTGTAATGACAAATTACTTTACACCCTAAGTGAGAATGTGATAGGGACAACATAATTTCCCTTTTGTTACTTGGTTGATAGCAGTAGCTGAAAGGAACTACACAAAAGATAATTAGTAAAGCCATCTTAAAATTCATTCTATTCAACAGAAATTTAATTAATGTCACTGAGGACTGCTAACAATAATCACTTGACATTAGGTCCTTCCAAAACCCCATTATTTTTTCTGAACACCTGATTTCAGAAAGAAAAGGAAAAAGTATTTCTCCTCAAGTGACTGCACTACAGTAACAACTTTTATCTATAATTTAAAGAGTTCCCTATCAGTTACTACTCACATTTAGAAAGTTGCAAGCCAAAAAGTCTTACTATACAAGCTTAATGAAATGCTACAAATCCTGAATAGATGTTAGTATTTCTCCACTACACATTAAAAGAAAAAGTGGAAACATACAGCTAAATTTTTTAAAAAGAATAGTTACCATTCTTATTGAGTGTTCATTTTGTAAGTTATAATTTTTTTCTAAAAGTTCTACTTCAAACAAACAGTAGCAGCAGTGTAAGAATTTCCTGCTTAACCTCTCTACCAGTATCTACCCCAGCGTTAGACACAAGCAAACTCTGTCAGCGTTTCACGGTGTGCTGTTCGCACAGTACCGGTATTCAGCTCCAACTGGACTGCCCATCTTCACTGATTACAAAAAGGAAAGAAAAACACGATTATCAGCTTACATAAATCAATGCATAGCCTGTTTTGCATGATGGCCACAGTAAAGTCTTTAGTTTTTCTCAACTAAGTGATTATAAATAACATTTTGCAAGTAAAAAGATAACACAGGAACACAATCATGAAGGAGTAGTGGGAAAACATGAAACTAATTTCTTGTATAATTTTCCAAATTTTAGATTCAGAGCATATGCATTTCAAATGAGCAAAGTGTAGCCAACTGAAAAGATTCCAATGATTCGCGTGTTCCTATAATATAGCCCTTCATTAAATAACCCATCCACAAGTGAAAAACACACTTCCTTTTCAACAAGCAATATATATAATATGGTCAATGTTCTCAGCTAACTAGGAAAGATTTACATTTCCATTCTGGTAGGTTAGTAGGTGTTTTTTGTTCCACAGAAAATAAGGTTTTTTTTCATATTTAAGCTTTCCCTGTATGTGATAAATATTATAGTCTGAGCTAGCAGGGAAAATAAAGGAAAGGAAATAATAAAGAAAGAGTTTCCATATATCAGGAGATTGTAGGAAGAGCCAGTGATACATTAACTTGCAGTCATGAACATACAGGCCACTGCAGTATGTGTTTTGTAAGTGCAGAAATGACCCTAAAATAAGTTTTAGTATTAGTGCAAGTATATAAAGCGTAGAAAAATATGCTTTTAAGTTATGCTATACTGAAGGCATATAAACTTGCTGTAGAAGCACAAGATTCTTACTTAGATCACATTTTAAAAATCTATCCATCCATCCTTTACCTTCCTCTCTTCATGCTCCCTCTCTTGGAGTCTACGCATCTTATCGTTGGCAGCTTGCACTGAAATAACAAATTGCAGTAGATCAGTCTGTGGTTCTAAAGCAAAGAAACTCTCCTGAAAGGAACTTAAGACACGAGGCTGTTGCAAGTCAAAAATTGTATTCCACTGTGCCACTTGACTCTGCATGAAAAAGATTTGTCAGTATTTGCAGAAAATGCTTTACATGAATACTTGTGTGTAGACTTATCCCCAAGTTTAACCCTTGTACGTTCCAGAAGCCAAGAAGAGAAAAGCAGCTAGGTCCTCTTGTGCCTATATGCAGTGTGACTGAAGAGCCAAGAGTGCACTACTCAGCACCTCAGAAGACATCCAAAAAATGCTCAAGCCATTAAGTAGTAACAGGTGACCAAACTCTATGTTTTAGTAGTTGGGTTTTTTTTTTTTAGTTCTTATTTTCCTCTATTAAATGTAAAAAGTGATTTAGTATAAACAATCTACATGGAGTACATCTTCATGCTGGAGCCAGCCTCTTGTCTTGTAAGACTAAGCCCAGGAAAACTTCTCACTGGAAATCAGAACTGTATTCCCATGCAGTTTTTAATACTTAATGCAGAATTAAATACACTGATTTCCCCAAAGCAATCATTTCTCCCACTAACATATCCCAGTATCGAGAAATACCTTACTTATCATCATCTTAATGCTGGTGATTTCTCACACCAGGAGGCAAGTTCCTGCTCCCAGTTAAAGAACAGATTCACTGCCCTCACAGGTGATGAGGAGCTGCGAGCACCATGAACTGGAGCATCTGGGGGCTAAGCCTGAGCCACACAGGACCATTAGAAGACAGCAGGCAAGTGACAGTTGTAGCACACTCCTCATGGCAGGGGACAGAGGCTCCCCACCTTTCAATATGTTTTATCCTCTAGGGAGGTTCACCACTGGCCAGGAGGCTGGGATGATTCACCCTGCTACTCTTCCACATAGATGTCAGTGGCATTGCAGGGGTGACCTGAGAAATATCAGGAATGACTACAGGGACCTGGGGACAGTGGTGAAGCATGGAAGTCTGTGTAGTGTTCTCCTCAACCTTCCTGGTGAGGGGCACTTGATGGATCTTTGGGGTTAACAGCTGGTTGCACAGTCCGTGTTGGCAGCAAGGTTTCAGTTTCTACATCCACGAGACCCATTCTGAGCATCAAAAGCTGCTTGGAAGAGATGGGATCCACCCAACTAGGCAAGGCAAAAGCACCTTTGCCAACAGGCTGGTGAACCTGATAAGGACAGCTTTAAATTAGAAATGACAGGTAAGGGAGTGATTCCTCAAAGCACAAGAGATGTAAAGAAGTTGGGGATAGAGTAGGCAAATCAAGGGTCTGGATGATGGCAACAGAAGGGACATAGCACCCTTTTCAAGTATCACCTCCTCCCCACGCTTAAGAAAGGTCCATCCCAACAAGCAGCAAATAAAGCAAAGACAGCAGGAGGCCGGTGTGGATGACCAAGGAGCTCTTAACGGAATTCAGACTTGAAAAGCAAGTGTATAGGAGGTGGAAGCAGGGCCAGGTGACCCAGGAGGAATACAGAGCTGCTGTCCAATCATGCAAATAGGGTTAGGAAAGTCAAAGCTGATCTGGAGTTGAATCTGGTGAAGGATGCAAAGGGCAACAAGAAAGGATTCTACAGGTATATAAAGTGCCAAAGGCAATCTAGGGAAAATGCAGGCCCTCTGCTGAGGGGGGCGGTGGAGCTGGTGACAACGAACATGGAAAAGGCCAAGGTACTCAATACTTTCCTTGCCTTAGTCTTTAGCATGAAGACCAGCCTTCAGGAATCCCAGGCACCTGAGACCAGAGGGAAAGCCTGGAGTGAAGACATCCATGGTGGAGGAAGACCAGGTTAGGGAGCACTTAAACAGACTGGAAATATGTCTTAACATATTCCACAGGGCCTGACAGGTTGTGTCCATGGGTGCTGAGGGAGCTGCCTGACATCACTGTGAGGCCACACTCTCTCTTTGAAAGGTCACTGTGACTGCAAGAGGCTCCTGAAGCCTGGACTCCTATCTTCAAGGGTAAGAAGGAAAGGCCAGAGAACTACTGACTAGTCAGCCTCACCTCAATCTCAGGAAAGGTGATGGAAAAAAAGACCTCCTGGAAGCATTTCTAGACACATGAAGAACCAGAAAGTAACTGGAAGTAGTCAGCATGGATTTAGGAATGGGAAATCATACTCAACCAACCTAATAGCCTTTTGTAACTCAGTGACTAGCTGGGTGGATGGGGGAAAAGCAGCTTCAGCAAGGCTTTTGAAGCTGTCTCCCGTAACATCCTCATAGACAAACTAAATAAAGCACAGGTTAGATAAGCGGACAGTGAGGTGGATTGAGAACTGGCTAAAAAGCCAAGTCTAGAGTCTGCGATCAGCAGCATGGAGTCAAGTTGGAGGCAAGTCACTACTGGTTTACCTCAGGGGTTAGCACTGCGGCCAATACTGTTTAACATCTTCATTAGTGACCCAGATGCTGGAGCAAAGTGCACCCTCAGCAAGTTTGCAGATGATAGAAAACCAGGAGGAGAGGCTGAAAGACTACATGGTTGTGCCACCATTCAGAGGGAACCTAAGCAACTGGAAGTTGGGCTGAGAGAAGTCTTACCAAGTTCAACACAGGGAAATGATAAGTCCTGCACCTGGGGAGAAATAATCCCAGGCAGCAATAGGTCCAACAACACAGGCTGCACCTGTAGTAGTTTGTCCACTTCCAGGTTTCCCAGTAAACAAAAGAAATGGACTTTCTGGAGCAAGACCAGTGCATGGCCACAAAGCTGATTAAGGGACTGGAACATCTTCCATATGAGGAAAAGCTGAGAGAGCTGGGACTGTTCAGTCTGGAGAAAAGAAGGCCTGGGGAGATCTCATCAATGTGAATAAATATCTGCTTGATGGGAATGAAGATGAGGGAGCCAGACTCTTCCCTTACAGTGCTCGCTGCCAGGACAAGGGGCTGTGAGCATCAAGTGAAACACAAGATTCCACCTGAACACAGGAAAACTTTTCTCCTGCAAGGGTGGTCAAACACACTTGCCCAGAGAAGCTGTGGAAGCTCATCGGTAAAGATATTCAAAACCCAACTGGACACAGCCTGGACAACTGGCTCTAGCTGCCCCTGCTTGAGCAGGGAGGTTGGAGAAAATGACCTCCAGAGGTTCCTTCCTGCCTCAACCATTCTGTGATTCTATCACTAACGATGTATTGCACAGGTGAACTTTACAAAGTCAGGGAGTAATACCAAAGGTTCACTCTATTTAGAAGGTAATAGAACACAGGCCTTATTTGCATGAAAAATTTACATGAATTTTAAGTTTCAAAGATTTTCCTGCAACCGTTAAGTGTATGGCATCACCTACCATTTCTTATTCTGCATATGCCAGATGCTGTATAAGTTATCTGAAATTAAATGGTTATACTACATACTATACATAAAATATAACAAAACCCACACTGGCATGTCTCAACTGCATAAATCTGGAAGCTCAAGCTATATAGCCACACTCCCTTAAAATATCTTTTTGAGAAGGTATCCTGCTGAATGAGTAAGAAAAAAAAACCCTGAAAAGTTAGTACAACAATTTTTAATCTTTCTAATTCAAGCAATTAAAAGAATAGATGGTTATCATGATGACAGTAGGACTAGCACACAACAATTACTACTACCACTACTACCCTACTTATGACTAAAGATAATAATCATAGCACATTTCATAGCTATATAGCAGCAAGTTTTGTTTTAAATCATGGGGGCAGTATTAAGCTCTCCCGCAGGAAAAATTAAGAAACTTGAAGGTCACACCACAGCATGCTTCTAACAAATCAGAAAACTGAAGTTTTGTTGATGGCTTTAGCCAGCTTGGAGCACTATCCTGTTTCTGAGTAGCAAAAGATTAAACTGAAATAGTTTCTTCTTAAATCAATTAAAAGCTTTAACATAACCTTAACAAGAGCCGTGGTGGCTGGACCAATAAATACCAAAAACCATGCCTGCTCTTTCCCTTTCAAACTTTCACAGAAATGAAAACAAAGCACCTAAATGGTCAAAAATTTATCCAAGGGTGGTAATTTTTCTACAAATCATATTTTCAATCCGTATTTTCAATCCAAACTATTTAAATTATTCCTTAAAATTATGCTATAAGGAAGTAAGAAACGTGCTTACATCTCTTGAATACTTCATTCAAATTGTCATTCATTGCCTGCTCACACTTAGGAAGAACATGTTCATTCGTTTCAAAGATTGCGTTCTTTAGATTTTCAAGTACTCGTAGTTCTCGGAGGCCACGTTTTTCCTGCCAGAAGAATTGAAAGAAAATGAGTGGCTAACAAGGAATTCCACTTTATGAAATAAGATGGTTTCCAAATTGGTAAATGCATAGCTTTATTTCAAAGACTATACCACTATTAAAGTGTAACTCAATTACTAAACAATTGATAATATTAGTTGGGGGTGGGGAGAGAGTAATACTCCATTCTTCACACTAAAATACAGGAATACGTTGAATGACACTTGTAAGAAAAGTTAGCATTTACTAATGAAAACATGGTGTGCAAAAATGTGTTGCTTTGTATATATTATGTACAGCACATCAGAAACAACAGAGAGAAACAGAGCTTAATAGAATCTAATTTTTATAACTCAGTTGTTACAGAGAAATAACACAGCACAGATTCTGCTTGCTTAATGTCTGACCTTCCAGATTTATCATGGTATGAGGTTAAAACTATTCAAGTAAAATTATTTTTACTTAAGTAAAGCAATGAAGTCACGACTAAAAAAAAAAACCAACACAGCTGACTAAAGAGGCAGCCCTTCTAGCTCACTGCTGATCATGATTAATTACAAGAGGAACAAGCTCTTGCTTTATGGTTTACATTAAAAAAACCCACCAGAACACCCCACCAAAAAATCTATTTTTCTGAAGCCATAGCATGACCTCCACTGTGAATTTCACCTGCATTTTCCTTTAGACAATGAAAAGGATTCTGAAATCTGCTCCAGGCTCCTGCCTGCCTTGTTCTTACCTCTACCCACCTCTTCCGAATTATGAGTTGCACACAAGCATTCCTGTACTGAAAGTTACAAATCATAAAGCAATTCTAGATAACAAAAAAAATACTGCACCACATGAAGTGCAACTGGATCACCATGCCCATTTTAAAACTTCAGAAATGGAAGTAAGCAAGTAAAACTGTTCAATTAAACAGGCTCCAGACTTCCTGAATGCAAATCTACATTCTTTACACACTAGGTGCTAATCACCAAAAGAAAAAGCTTATGTCCCACCCACTACAACCAAAGAAATACCTGATATCTCAAAGTGAAAAACAAGTGCAATTTTTGGAAGGAATTCTAAGTTGCAAAAATGTAAATAATCCTCTGCTTTATTATTTCTCCTCCTATAAGTATAAACCAGAAATTAAATTTCAGGAAAAGATCTAAGAACACATGAAATTTGTCTAAGAAACAGAACAGGATTTCAGGTGCAGGGAGAGAAATATATTATAGAGATATGAGTTCTAATTTTGTAATTGAGTTTAAAATTTTCCTTCCTGTAAAAAGCCATATAAAAACATTTACAGTATCCTATAACTTTGGAAGGCAAAGAAAAGAAATCATTCCTTATGACTCTCCAGTCCATATAATACAGAACTGATGACAGTTCAGTTCACATATGTCTTTTGCTAAAGCAGTATATAAACAAATTAGACCTGCTTGAAATATTAGCTACAACTGGGGTGGGTGTGTGCGTGAGGGATGACATAAAAATGTAAATTTTAAAAAAATCAGCTCTGCATACTGGAACTTTGAGGTATAACTATATTTTAAGATTTTAAATTCCATGTTCTGTAAGAAAGAAAATCTACTCAGAAATAGCTTTTTGTTGACACAAAAGTCTACTTTTCTAAACTTTTGCTGCCACCTCGTGGAAGCCACATCACACTTTCCAAGAAAGTTTAATATAAACACTTCTGCACCTTCAGTACTTAGCCTTATTTGCAGCCAATCAGATAACACTCATTCAATTTTTAATCATTTTCTCACTTTGCATAAACTGTTGCTCTTCTCTTCCAGTAATATTACTTTCTTTCACGGAACAAAAATTAAAGGGAAATTAAATTACAGCTGTGCTGGCTGAATCCAGCTGAGGCACAAAGCAGTTTCTTAATCAGTTGTAAAGCCATTATGGCCAACAGTATTTCCCTCGAACCAGCCAGACTTCTCTAAGATTTCAGAACCACACCATTCTTCTACATTAATATTCCTGCCAGTCTTTTGCAGGGAAAATATTTATGCCCCTTTCAAAACTTTTTACTTAGAAAGACCTAAATTACCACTTCACTTACTAAAGATTCAGACATATACTGTAGGTGTGTTAAATTATTTTGGGCAAAATATATATGTCAAGTCTTTCTCAACAAAATCACGCACAGATTGTAATCTCTAAGAAGATGCTAGAACTGTTTAAAGTCTCATACTCTGAAGATTACAGCACCCAGTACGATACCAATACTTACTTCAAATTCTTTAACAAAGTAACGTATTTCTCCCTGAATTACTGGTCTGTGATCCAGTAGTCTTGAATAGATTTCCCCAACATCTAGAAGATTAATGAAAGTCAGATTTTTAGTTTTTCTCTCACACTCCACACTACACACTACAGATGGCAAAGGCACCACACCATACTTCAATGCAAGAAGGACTACTGCTCACCAAATACATACAAAATCAAGAGAGCACCAGAATAATATTTGTTTGTTATCCTATCTATTCCGCAAATAATCGACTTAGATGCAATGAATCAGTATTCCAAGCGCCACAGACACCTTTCTGTGAAGATGAATGCTTGCCTCTGTCTCTCAGCACCCTGTTTTGTTCTGCCTCAGCACAGCTTCCACACCAGACTGTTAAGGATGGTAAAAGAGCAGAATGAAACGCTGCAGCTCAACAGAGAATCGCAGCTTAAGGTGTGGGAGCTTTTTGCAGCAAGAGACAGAAGGAAAGCTCACTACAAAGGAAAACTGTTAGCATTTTCTTGTATTCCAGGGCCAAAGGCTTGAAAGTTAGTCTTGAAGAAGAGTGTTTACAACATAAATATGTATGAAAAATAGGCTTGGGTGTCATACAGGAAAAAAACAACAACAAACCACCATTCAATTTAAATGCACTCTGACAGCACAGCAAACACAGACTACTTCAGGAGACACACAGTGGAGTTCCAACAAGCACTGACAACTGGTGGTGGACTGGCAGAGCCCTGCGCCCCCCCCCCCCCCCCCCCCGCGCC
>JAVJGJ010000037.1:93142194-93166977 GCA_035590215.1 Microhierax caerulescens
TTTTACACCCCAACTCCCAACCCCTTAAAAAAAAAAAAAAAAAAAAAAAAGGGCAGAACGATCATTTCAAACCTGGTGAAACGACACGAGTGCAGCAAATAAAGCACAGGCTGAAACGCTCCCAAGTTCAAACGCTTCTGCGTACAGATCACCGAGGGCAAACCGCGGGTGCGTGGGGTGAACCGACACAAAAGTAAGGAGCTCCCCAGGAAGCTTAACGCCAGCGGCGGGGGCTGGGGGCAGGCCGGGCTTCCTCGGACACAGCCAGCCAGGCAGCCCGGCCCCTCGCTGCGGACCCCAGCGCCACTGCAGCCTCCCCGGTCCCGGTCCCGGTCCCGGTCCCCCCGCCTCGAACGAGGGGCCGCGGGGGGCCGGGCGGGGGCCTGGGCAGGGGCCGCAGGGTCTGCCAGCGCCGGCCGCCCCTCCTCAAGGCCCGTTGCCCCGCGCCGCGCACGGCGGCCTCCACTGGCACCGAGGCCCAGTACCGAGGCGGCCCCGCTCCTCACCCTTTATGATGGGCTGAATCGGGGAGCCGGCGGCCAGCGCCTCCCGCTTCTTCTCGCTGGGCAGCGGGGCAGCCCCGCTCCGGCCGTGGGACTTGAGGCCGCCTCCGCTCATGGCGCCCCGCTCCGGCGGCGGCCCGCGGGCGGCCCGGCCCTTCCCCGCCCGTTCAGCTTCCGCCTCGCCCCGCTACCTCCGTGTGACGTCATCGCCGTGCGCCGCCCGCCTCAGCGCCCCGACAGCGGCCGTCGCTGTGGTAACGGGGGCGGGCGGGCCGGCGGCAGCGCAGGGCCCACGCGTGGGTTCCTCCGGGCCTCGCACCTCTGGGCAAAAAGGGACCGACCGGGGGGGGGGGGGGGGGCAAAAACGGCCCCGACCGCCCCCCCCCCCCCCCCCACGAAAATCCCCCCCAGCAGGGCTGGTGTGGCCGTTGGTTTCTGGTGGTGCATTCGGATAAATCTGTTTAATTCCGGGCGCTGCAAAGAATGAAGAGCAGCACTGTATTTTGCAATTATGAAAAATTACATAAAATACCTATACATTTCTTTTGAAACCGCTTGGGAGTGTTCAGATATTTCCAGTATACTACCCCCTTTATAAATTGCAGTATTTTTATGCAGGACTTTTTTCAGGCAATGTGAACTGGGTAACTTTTAGAGCAACTTTGATCCTGTTTAGGTCATTGCACCTACAGTTTGGGTTTGTTTGGTGAGTTTTTTTAACATCTTTTTTATTTGCGATACATACCACACTGCTCCGTGTCTCCATATGGTTCACGAAGGAAGAACTGGACCACAAATTCTGCTGCAGCCTTCACTGCCCTGACCTGGAATACCTGAAAGGAGCCTGTTTCGCTGCAACAATCACTAGTTTTTTAGTAGAAAACAGGCGTACTATAGATTTCTTTGTTAGTAATTAATTCTACCCATTGCTTACTCCACATAACTTTCCTAACTAGGAGCAATTGCTTGGCTGAGGGGAAAAAAGAAAAGAAGATAGCTTCACACAGTAAAAAAAGAAAAGTATTACAACTGACACAATGATCCTCTTACTAAATTCTGTGGCCCATCATCAAAGCTCAGAAACTACTCACTGAGATCACTATAATATTTTTTCGACAATATATATAATCTTCTAAACTCAACTTTAAAAAAGAGTGAATTGGTTTCGTTGAAAATCTCCAAAAATCCATCAAAATATGGTTAGAATCTGCTTAAATAATAAAATGAATCTTTCATTGGGAAGTGTTCAATACTTCAATTAACATGATTATTATTAAATTCAGCAAAAACATATAAAAGTTTTTCACTCCTTCATTGCTACATAATCTGTCAATACTACATTAAATAGGCACTTAGCCGAGATAAGAATGTTTATTAAAAAATACCATTCCCTTTGACATATCTTCTCCCCCACCCCCCACCCCCGAAAAAAAAAAAAGTAATCACCTATTGCAACCTACAGATTAGTATTTATATTTTTCCACTTGGGTCCAAAGCATGTAAGGGGCTGACAATCACCAGTAAACTATGCTAGTGCTCATCCATGAATAAGGTCCATAGGATAGTCCAGCTAGCTTGATGGTCACTAATAATTAGAATTGTTCAAATGTTAGTTTTATCCCTTTCTGGTCTAGCTGCCAACTTTTCTCAGAGAGAGACTAGGAAAGGCTATTTCCCTCTCTAATCCCTATGCTCCAGCTATCTTTTTAATTGCTAAAGAGGAAATCTTGTAGTTAAGGGGGTTTGTAACTACTGCATTTCTAAGAAAGGTTTTTTTACATCATGTCAAGTTAGGAATTAAGGGCCTGCAACAAGGGCAAATTCCGACAGGTAACTGCATGAGTTTCTAGGACCACTATCCTGAAACCATCCTCCCTCTTTATTTGAATATAGGGTTTTTTGTTGTTGTTTATTTGGTTGGGGTTTTTTTTGTTGCTGTGGGTTTTTTTTTTGTTTGGTTTTTGTTTGGTTTGTTTTTTTTTTTTAAGAAAATGGTTTATTTGCTGCATTTATGCCTGGTTCCCCCCTCACCCCCTGCTTACTCTCTCTGCCCATCAAGCTTATTCTCCAAACATATTTAAAAAAATTAAGGAGGACTTAAAGAGGTGATGGCTATGAAAAGACAATACTTGTGGAGCCCCTAACCTGCCAGTTTGTAGGAAGTAGTCATCCAAGTCACAAAAATATGGAAATAGCTATGGCTTAGAGCATGAAAATCAACATATGTAGTCATCATGTATTTTTTTGGAAGAGAGGCGAAACAACCTCTGTCACTTTTCCCGTGCAACAGAACCCGCTTTCTCTTTTAGGGATCACCCTGCCACTTCCCATTAGCATTAGCAGCACTCCAAATTGCAAAATCTTCAGATGAACGTGCCTTGTCCTGTCATTTCCCCCACAGGCTGTCTAGTAATGATAATCCACTAAAGGATTGTTTCATCCAAGTGGCAGTGTCCGAGTCAAATGCTGGCAACAGGCAGGGAAACCCAAACCTGTTGAGGCAGATGTCTGCCGAGACGGGAGGAATCGGAGCGACGGCCCTTAAGAGGGTGAGGCGGGGGACATACTTTGCGCCAGCAGAATAAGTCCATGGGCTGCACCCGTGATGGGAGACCGAGACCACGATCACGATGGCTGGAAGTTTGTGGGCCGCGATGCCGATGCTGGCCAAAGTAGGCCTGGGGCTGCGCTCCTTGGAGAAGTGCCTTGTCAGATTAGCCGTGCGGCTACTGTATTTGATGCTCAACCTGGACGGACAGGCCTGCCAGGCAGAAACTGCTCAGGCAGATGATGCTAGGGAGGACAAAAATTATCCACCGCAAGACTAAGAAGACAGATGACACCCAGCAGGAACAGCAAGCCAAATCTGCAGAATCCACAATGCAGCTGGCTAGCCCGAGGCTACCTGCCTCTCTGAAGTGGAATAGACATCACTGACGAGCTGTCAAATTAGATCACCAGCCTGGAAATACTGAAAGGGATTTAGTTCTTCCAACAGAGAAGGGAAAGTTTAATAGATGAAAATCTTCCTGAAGGGGCCAAGGTAGCATGGGGAAAGGGGAATCCTTCAGATGCAGCAACAATGAAAAATTACTCACCTCCCGCCTGCCAGCAGAGTGAGTGGTGGGATGCATGGCGTTCTGCAGCAGCCGCAGTGGCCGTAGTCACTACCAGCATGGAAAATAACGCCATGCCTGCAGGAACGTGCACAGAACAGCAACAAGTAACCCTTGCTACACCCCCACCCCCCAACAATCTGTGATATCTTTATAAATATATTGCCCTGGAGCTGGGCTCTGAAGTACTATAAATCTAATATTTGAGACATGCAGCAGTGGGATACAAAGACACTTGCCTGAATCCGAAAGCTCGGCACAGCAGAGGCACACGATGGCATCTCCCCTCACATGTCTTTTGCAATAAAATTCAAGCAAAAAAAAAATTTGTGAAATACAGTTCAACTTCGATAAATTCAGAACAAACCTTCATATTGCCAAGTGAGGAAGCATGTGCTCAGGTGTACGGTGACTATGAAACTTGGCGTTTCCGTCAGGGACAGCAGCAGCACGATTCAATTATAGATGCAAAGAAGAAATACTGCTCTTAGGGGGAAAATATTAGCTGTATTAATCCATTAAGCAGCTGCATCATTACAATTATACTTTGAAGTTAAAGACCATGAAACACACCAAAGATTGAAAGAAGTGATAAAATTGAAAACCAAAAGGAAAAACCTCAAACAGGCCTACAGATCCCCCTTCCTAGCAAAAAATCAAAAACAAGAGGTACAAAAAAAAAAAATAATCACATACTAGGTTCTGTATACACATAGAACTATAAAATCAATTTATGGCCATATGAAGGCAAATCTACTTGAGAGAAAAATCACAGCAACATCTCCATTCCCAACTTCAGGATTCACGGAGCAGACAAACCATACATCACCTGCAGAGATGCAAACAGAAGATGCTAGCAGACCAGAAAGAACACAAACCAGACTTCTGAATTGAAGAGCTTATGGTGGATTTCTTGATAATGATTTTAGTTGTATCTATTCCTTTATTTTCACCTCTCTCAGCTAATCTCTTTTTAAGTACTTTGTCCTAATCTGTTCCAAATCCACAGCACTGAGGAGCAGAGTTTTGATTATCTCTTGCTTTTTAATCAAGAGAAGAATAGATGCCCAAGTCCTACAGCTCTCTTCATCTGTCATGTTACTTGTATGTATTTTACTTCATGGCCAAAACCATGTTAACACTTCTAAGTCATATTTTCATATAAAACAGATAATATACGAGTGTCTTCAATTGCAAAGTACTCACATCCATCTTAAACCTTAGTCTCAGCTGCTTGATAATAACTCAGGATACACACCCACACTGAAGTCTAAATTATTCTTCCATCAGCTATAATTATAATTGAAATAAACGTGTGTGTGTTTGTGTGAGAGAGAAAGAAAGCAAAAGTTGAAGAATTAGTTTATCAAGGTACTCCACTGAGCTAGGACACCTATTGGGTAATTCAAGAAGTACCTTACAAAAATGAAGTTCCCCATTTCTAGGCCTGTGTTTTTCAAAAGATTCAGATAGTAGCAAGAAATTCCTGGGAGAAGGGCTGCTTCAGTCTAAAAATACTTTTAAGAGGGTGGGGTAGGCTATAAAGAAGGATTACAAGATAAAAAATGATGAAAAGTATGTGGAAACAGGCCCTCTTACAGGCAAGCAGCTAAGATGCTACCGAGGAGACTTCACTGTCCAGATGTTACACATCCTGCCCAAACAATCTCTGGCAATTCAATAGTTGCAAACCTTTTGAAAGCAAGTACAGTGGGTTGGCAGTGAAGAAGGGTAACAAACACAAGGTGCTTGATGGGACTGTGTCAACTGTTAACCAGAAGTGGTATCTCCTAACTTGTTTTCTGTGTGGATAATGAGGATGCCAGCCTGGTAGGTGAATCACCGACGATACAAAAAGAACTTGACAAAAAAGCATGTTATAAGTTTAAGCTATCATAGAAAAAAAAAAAAATCTTTATACAGTTTTGCTGCTGAAAAGCTTACATTTCAGTTCCATCTGAATGGTCAAATTTTCTTTGTACCCAGGTCTAAACTGGCACTGTTTTTTCTTCTTCAGTGTAACACAGATCTCAAATTTCTCATTCCTACTCACTCTTCTCTAATCTTGTATCAAACGTAGATTTTTCTATAAATTGCTGTGTCCCAGTTGTCTCAGTGCCCCTAGAGAAAACTGTACTCTCACTTGAAAATGAAGTCACGTATACAAAGACTACTAAAAATAATCAGCACATTTCCAACATGCCCAATGCAATAGTTGAACATCAGTTTCAACCTGGCTTCTCTGCAAGCACTGGTCATCTCAGCATCAAGGGGAAAAAAAGTCAAAGTGGTAAAGTGTAAGATTTCACTGAACACTTACAATTATCATATTTATTTCACTGTTGAATTCTTCAGTTGCTGAAAGGTTGTCATGCAGCACTATCTCACCATATGGCAACAACCTCTAGTCCTAGAGGCACATACTTAAAAGACCATAACATGTCAGGCCCCTTGAATAAATTAGATAGAACAATTATGCAAAATAAAAACTGCAATGATGAGATACATTAACAAATGAGAGTGTCACCATTCATGAAATGCTGTGAAAATAAATTCCACACATCACAGTGGTCATCATCATCATCAAACTGTGAAGCAACAAAAGTAAAACAACATCACAGTATTTACTGTGCCCTTCAGCAACTGAAATTTTAAGAAGGAAGAAGGGGGTTGCAAGGGAGAAGAGTCACTTTTACTAATGTTCAGTGAAAATATAATAAAATATTACAGAAAGACAAGCAGCAGTAGCATTAAGAACAGCAGAACATTTACCCATGCACACTCTATACAGACAATCAATGTTAACTCGAGAGCTCACGTACAGTACATCTCATCTGTAAATAATGTGAAGCATCATCATAAAAAAGTACCTCATACAATCTCAGACAGACCAAGCTACATTTTAATGATATTTTAGAAGAATATATATATATTTTTTTATTATATTATATATTTTTTTTTTTTTTTTAACACATTTAGTTGTCCTTGATGATCAAAAGACATTAGACAGAAAGGGAGATAGGGGAGGAAATCAATACCATCTGGTTTTCCCAGTCATGTCTCTAAAGGCAATGTCTCAATTCATCCTTCTTTGCTTTTTAACCCTCTACCCCCTTAAGTTTCTCCATACAGGGGAGAAAAAACTGAAATGCTCAAAGTTAGCATATGATAACGATCAACTGCCTTTTAGATAGTACAGAGTTAAATTTTACTAATCATTTTCTAAACATTTCAGCTGTCAGCCAATATATATATATTTATTTTTTTTTTTTACAACATTTCAGCAGCAAGTAATACTTCTGTTCTACACCAGAGAAAATAAAACTGGCACAAGAGGCTAGGGGATACTGCAGCAGTAGCATGTAGCCACCTTGAGAAATCCCAATACTTGGAAACAGGGGCTGTTTGGAATAAGAAAAAAAAGAAAAAGACACTTTGTAGCATCATCCCCACAAACCTTGTCTGAAAAGATGACAGTATTGTCTTCAGCAATATTTTTAGCTCTGGTTCCCTTTGAGTGTTCTTAGCTGTAACGTCATCCTCCCTTGGAGGAAGGCTTGCACATATGCTTTACAAAATTTACATCATTCTCATTCACAATAGCATACATATAAACAAAATCTGCAAGACTAATGTGAAACTTCCCCAAACCCTTACCTAATGCACTGATGATTCCTGCTCATGCTCCCCTTCAGAAACAGAAAATGGTTCATTATAACAGAATTACTGGAAGTGTAGGTATTTTTTTAAGTCTCATCATCGCTCGCTCCCAGCCATAAGTGGGGAAAAAAGCAAACTTACGTGCATATTACTAGGTAACAAATGTTTGAATAAATCAGGAATTGAGAGTGCAAGTACTGACAGTAAAAACCTGAAGCCCTCAGGTAGTCAAATATAAAAAAGTTTATAATGTACGTTTGCACTAAAGCCCACTCCACCATTCTTGAACAGATCTCAAGATTTCAGCGAGATCCTCATTACAAAGGCTTACTTCTAAATAGCAAGGAGCAAGAGTAACATCACAGAAGAAATGGTAGAAGCCGAGAATTAAGACCCCTGGAAAACAACAAAAACTTTTTCAAACCAAACAAGAATCTTTTCATTTTTAACAATAGAAGACATTCCTAAAAGTAACACTGTATGCCTGCAAACCCTCTGAGAAATTATGTATATACAGAAAACACCTATTAAAGAGCCTGGAATTATCCAAGTTAAGCTTACTCATGCCATATTCTTCTATCCATTTATGTATTAGGATATATTTTAATTATCTCATTATCCTTACTTTTTTCTTAAGGCCTTGTAACATTCAAAACATTCAAACAGCTGCTGAAGATATCTAATGGGGGTGGGAAGCTCCTAAAGCAGCACACGTTAGGACAAAAAAGTCACTTGCTGAACGCTGTTGTAGAAAGCAACAATGAAGTTTATCAATTAAAGTATCAAAAACTTTTGTATTTCTCCCAGTGTTTTGAAACAAAGGTTAACTGAATTGTGCAGAAGGTAATTACCCAATTCAGATACATCCTTAGGGCATTATGTTGGCACTTCTAAATTTGCTGAAAAGAAGAATGGAGGGACCACATTCTACAGCAAAATGACCCATCCAAATGTCTGATTCAAGTGTCTTTGGTTTTAAAATAAACTGTAAAACGTGTTTTTGTTTTGCTTGCCAACTAGCTCACTGTTATTTTAATCTGAGTTGATTTCCCCCAGTTTATGGGTTTTTTTTGGGGTGGGTTGGCTTTTTTTTTTTTAGGATCTCAAAGCTTGCATTTGGAGTTGTGTGAATACTGTCTGAAGGGAGACATATGCAAAAACTTGAAAAACGCTAGCATTGTTACCCAGTTTGAACGAAAATGCTTCTAGAATTAAAAGTTCATATAACTCAAAATGAAGCAGCAAGTGAACTAACCTTTTAAAATGTTCATTTTCTTTACTGAAGAAAAACTAGAAAGTTCCACAGCCAAATTAAGACTACATTTCAAAATAATTTATTCAGTCACATAAATACTTTGTAACATTTGCATGTTCCCTTTTTCACATCCTTGGCACACAATATAGCTCTTAACTCTTACAAAACTAGTGTAAACATCCATGGAAAATAAAATGGAGAGAAAGCGGGACATAGGTAAAAATTCAATAAATAGCAGGAGTGAATAATTGAAGGAAAATAAGTAATTCTTTCCTATAATTACACTTGAACATTTAACTGAAATAACTTTTCATTTTTAAAATATAGTGAATTAAAACTCAATTCCCATCTTTCTACCATTGCTGCATTTAATCAGATACATGATACAACTATTTAATAAGTTCAAATTCTTTAACGAACAATAGCAATTCAATGCAATTCTATTATCTGAGGGATCAACAGTTTTGGTTCACATACAGAAGGTTACAAACCATTATTTTCAAGTTAGTGGTTTTGGACAGTATAACTTCTAAACTCCCTGAAGTTTAGAAGTAAACATTCCAACATGATATTAAGATTTTCCTTAATGAGCATTAGTGTATAATCTGTTCTTGATAAAGACGACATTAGAGAGATGTTGTCGGACACCTGGATAATGTTGAATGTGATTGAACCAACGAGACACATTAAGGTACTTCTCCTTTTCTTGCACTGTGAGGTCCACCTGCATGGGGAAGAAATACAAGGCACCAGTAACACAAGGTGCTCTACTATCAACGTATTAACAAGTGGTAAAGTAAAATAGAAGTGGATAGTTTTTTACAGCAGATTAACTCGCAAACAGGCCAGCACAATTCTCTCTTAATTTCACATATTAAAATTCACAGCCCCAAATATATATTTACTTTTAATTTACTCAAATGAACAGACCTGGAGTGTGGAATGTACACTTGAGTGATACAAGAGGGGAAACAGGGCCTTAGCTTGCTTGACTTCAAGCAACTTGAGTTAAGTTATTAAGAGTTAGTCCCACAACATGCACAAGTCTTTCACATCTGTGAGGCAGGTGGTCTTGCCTCACAGGAAAAGCAACTACTTTGTGTTTCAAGGTGTACCATAAGTATAGGAATAAGTTTTTTTCCAGAAAACAACTTTCAATTTTTCTATCCAGTCTATTTTGAGCAAGAGTCATACAATAGTTACTGAGCAACAGCATAGCTTAACACTTAACTGTTCAGATGGGCTAGCTCACATTAAGATAGGAATGGCATCAGTCAAGTTACAACGAAACAAACTGGAAACCTGTCCAGACTTCACAAAGTACTCTCACTTAGTCCTACAGTTTGAGGCTCTGTTGTTTACCAACTGTTTACCAGGCTGTTGAGTTCTCAAGTCAACAGCACATTCACTTGCTTATTTTAACCCACATCGAAACAGCTGAAAGATCAGTCAGGAAGAAGGCTCCAACTATCATGTAACCACTGCAACAGCTCCTTGCCACAGGAATCGGGGCTAAGATTAATGAAGTGCTTCAAGCCTACCTTTACTTTTATCAGAGGACTGGCTCAGGTAAAGTCATCTGCAATTACAGATCTTAACTATTACCTTTCAAAGTCGTCTAAGTTCAAGTCAGCAACATCCTCAAATTTGCAGCAAAATCTTTTATTAGTTCAGAGTCTTTCAAGCCAGCTGTAGAAAAACTATTCCCATCCTGTATCACTTCCTTAAGTAGCAATTTCAGGTCTCCTCATTCCTCTGTAATGAAGTTAAATTATTTCTAAACTGATAAGCTGTTTCCTTGCATTAACCTACCCATGAATTTCACATGGGGTAGTCCTCAAAAGAGACTATAAAAACTATATCGGAAACAAAACGTGATCTTCACATCAGCTACTCTTAACTTACCTCACCCATACCTAAACCATTCAGTGTGGGATTCTCACACATCATTTTCAGTTAGCTAAGGCTGACATCAAGCTTCACTTAGTCAATCTTGACAACACTTGCAGTCAATGAAAAAGGGCACACCTGTAGAGGATAGCTTTAACAGACATCACTAGACAGACATGCCTACTATTTTTCATGTTTAGACTTCTAAAACTAATCAAGGTTAATCCCCTCCTCAAGAGCTAAACAGATGGCATATTCCTTATGCCTTGTTCTGCAAATGCCAGATTTCATGGATAATGCAGGTTCCCTGCAAGTTTCATCTTGGGCACAGGACAGCTGGAAACAAGTATGTTCTGACAAACTTTAAATCGCAAGAAGAGCTATGCATACTCATTTACTCAGCTGTATGAGTGAAAAGCTGGTGTTCAAAACTCATATTAAACCTTACCTCCTAACACACCACCCCTTTAGATTTCAAGAGCCACCTTTAACATCTGCTGCTTCTCCTTACTGCCCTCTCACACAGCCCAGCTCTTGGCTTAGAACTGGAAAGCTTTAAACATGTAATGGTAAAAAAGAAAATAAGGATATATATGCTAGAAGAGGAACCACTGGAAAAATACCAAGGAAGAAGAATTTCAGGGAGTTGCAGGAAGGAATTCTAAACCAACGCCACAGAGCATTAAAGCTCTGTTAAGAGGAACTTAAGAGAGCATACCAACTGTGGCAACAAGCAAAAACCAGGGATCTCGCAGCAGCTCCTAAACCCAAGTAGCTCTTCCTACAGGGCTCACTCACCAGAATACAAGCATAGCACTGCCAACATACTTCCACAACAACAATTTCAATTCTGAACCCCAGTTCAGGTGGTACATGAATATTTGCTTTTCCTGCTGCTGACACGGAAACACAGACACTATTCCTACAGCTGTATTGTCTGAGAGAAGTGCACAGACAGATCAATTAAAACACAGCCACTCACTATTTCTGCTGAGCTAGAAAGAGTTAATCAGCATCAGTCAAGAGGAAGAGAACAATACTGGTAAAGGGAAAAACTCCAGAATTTTTAAAGGCATTATGAAGTGGAAGCTATTAAAAGGTAACACTGAGTGCTTCACAAATTACCTGAGCTTCTCCAAGTACAGTATACTCAGGACAAAATAAATCCATGCAGCACCATTTAGGGAAAAATGCTTTTGATCACCTGCAGTTTGTTGTAATCAATGGTAATTGGAAGCTGGTGCTTGATATGAAGATGTAGGACCATTTACAAAGCAACACAGAGGATGAAAAGAACATGTGTACTCTAAGACTATCTAAAATTACTGAAAGAAAAGTAAATGTATGCAGGTACTAAAAATAACCAAACACTCAAGTTCCTTGACTGTTGTGCATAAAGTTGTAATTACAATACCCTTTTTCAAAGTCTTTAATGGATAAGCAATTTCTTATGAAAATGCTGAACTAAATTTCAGATTTCACAGCAGATACAGTATTTTCTCCCCACAATTTTATACTTAGAATTCTCAATCTTCACATTTCTTTGATGTAAATAAAAAAATAAAGTCTGGAAAACTAGTCCTCCATTCTGTCAGCGCAGTGAAAAAATATCTGAAGGGCAAAACGAGACAGCTACTCTAATAACAAACCCCCTTTTTGTACTCTAGGCATAACACACAAGATACTTCTACTTATTTACATAATGTACCCTATCAGTGAAATATATTAAAAAGCACTTTGTGGCATGCTCTACTTTTCACTTGTAACATAACTCTTAGGTTAATTGTTTAGAGATCACTTCCATGGCATTTTTTACAACATTTTGTTAGATGGGTATTTTCTGTTCTTTCTCATTAAATTAGATAATTCCCCCAAGTTAAGAAAGGCTGCTGTTCTGCTGTTAAAATAATTATTTGCTATTAAAGCAATTATTTTAATAGCAAAGAAGCAGGCACTCAATTTGACAGGCTTTTTTTTTTTTTTTTTTAAAAAAAAAAGTCTTATTCTTCACCATAAAGCTCACAAAGGGTAACCAGGGTGGTCACCATGCAATGCAACCAGAAGAGCTTCTAGAAGGGCTATAAATACACAAGCTTTAATTATATTTGCTTTCAGTAGCACTGGGAATGCAGGCATAAATTCCCATTCCCACACCCTGCATGTGTATGGAAAGTCTAACACACCTGCCTCCATCTAAAGTTCTTCGGCATCAAGGAAAGGATAAGACACTAACTCGCTTTTTAAATTTAGCCTTTAGATATGAGGGAGAGGGAAAAAAACAGCTGAATGGTGTATTTAATGAAATAATGTACTTTCACACAGTTATTTTATGCTGTTAAAGTAACATGCTTAAAATTAAACCTTTTCTTAAACTAAATTACAAAGACCACTATAAAATATCATTTCTAGCATTCTTTTGAAAGAAAGACTGTTATCCCAGTATTAAGGTAAGCACCGTATCAGTTAATATTAACAAAAATTCATCAATGCTCATTATGGAAAAAATTAGCTGGAAAATAAACTACTATTGCAGTCTAATTATTGTTCAGTATTGGTAGTTCTGACACGATGAGAACAACTTACTTTGTTTTCTACTTGATATGACCTGAAAATTTTGACGGGGGCTTCTTCAATTGGCAGATATATAATTCACCCATCAGTTATTTTCTAGACCTTATTAATGAAATTTTCAAGTCAAACATACAGATTGGAGACTACTACTTTGGTTCTGACAAATTTTTGAAGTCTAAACATAGATCAATCTTTGTACTGATGATTTCTCTTAAAGAGAACCATACTTTGGGTGTTTGAAAATACTTGATAAAAAAATAGGAATTTTTTTTACTTTAAATAATAATTAAAAAAAAGATATGAAAGCAATCTCAATTACCACAGGTTGAATTTAATGCTTACGGATTGCACGAGCGATCCTCAAGCAATGCTTCTGAATTAATGTTTTCTCTGCAATCTATGCTTTAACCCAGTAAAAACTTCATTGTTCATCATATTTATCCACATATGTATTAAAATAATAAATACTGTCTTTGGACACTTTGATATTAGACATATGGAGACAAGGAATTAAATATGAAAATGTAAATCACATTAATTGAAAAAGCTCATTTAGACAGTCAATATCAAGTATTATACAGGTCACAAACACCCAAAAAGTATTATGATGCAGAATAACAACGTATACAATTTAGTTCCTACCTTATTATTACAAGTGTCTATTTCTAATTAATAAAACTCAAAATAGCCTCAGTCTGTACAAAGCTTGCAACACTACCTGTGAATCTGACTGTTACTCATTAAATACTAATTCCTTTTCCACAATATGGATTTTTAAACACATAGTACTATTGTGCTGAAGATTACTAGAAGCGAGAGGAAGACTAAGAACGGCATACAATTGCAAAATGAAGAGTTGCTGCTCTTCAGTAGACAACTATTAGTAAGTTCAAACGGACAAGCCTGGACAGCGAAGAATCTGGCTCCAGAACTGCCCCTGCCCCACCAGGCAATGGGAAGGGCAAAATGAAGGTGGGAGGAGGGAAGAATACAAAGGTGTATGATCTATATTCAGAAACACTAAGAAGGGAAAATGAAACCACAGGTGAAGAATTGAGTAATTGGGTTGGGTGGTCTTAAAAACCCTTCCAATGAAATGTGCAGCAGCAGATTTTTAAAGTTTTAATAATACTTGACTCATTTGGGATGATCATGGCCATGTCAGTAATATTTACAGTATTCTATTACCAACGTCTGTGCTAGAATGTAGTTGTCAGTCTATGAAAAGCAGAGAGATTAATCCTGAAGGTCATTATCAGTAACATTTTCACATCAATCTTCTAGACAGCTTGGTGGACAGCAAGAACTGTGGGTCTCCCCCACTGCTCCATTGCCTCCCATTACTACCTCCTCTGTTGAAGGACTATAGGAAACACTTCTTTGTATTTTCTAAAAGGCTTAGCTGAAACAGTGGTAAATATGACCAACTGCTTCCCTGGACCTCATCACATTAAGAGATTGTGCAGCTTCCTCCTGCACTAAAGCTTAGGGTGGAGAAGCAGCTCTGGGCATACTCGCTTCTCATTACAGGGCAGGGGGTGGGAATAAAAAAAAAATAGATCACAGAATACTACAGTTCAAGTATATATATATATATAACCTCTATAGTTAAGTACTAATATTAACCAATTCTGAAAACTTCAAAATACATGTTATTCCTAGCTAGTAGCCTCTAGATTTTCCTCTTTGTTTAGGATAGCCACCCCATTATACCTTTCTGCTTCAGAAAATTATCTTTCATGAAATCAAACATTCCAGAAACAGATGCTGTAATACAAACTTGTCCCAAGTAGTGTCTGGATGGTTACAGGCACCCAGGAGCACCAAGTCATTTGTTTTTACCATCTGTTCCATTTCCCAAAGCAATAACTTGTATTTTTTCTTCTTGATTAGGTGGTCTACTCTAGAGCAAACTCTAAATTTAAAATATGCTTGATTTTCCCCTGCCTAAGTCTTTTTTTTAAAAAAAAAAAAAGTCTCATTTGAACTCGTACTCTTTTACAGCATATAGAGTCATATTTTTAGAAGTTATTTAAATGTTTTTCTATGTCTACATATCATATGTGAAAGGCAACCCATTCTGACACTCTAGTCCACACATCTTTCCTACTACTTAAGATGTTTAACAAGGCAAATAAGATTTAACAGAATTAATTCTAAGTGACTCACTCTAACATGTTTTCAAAAACCTTTGAGAAATGAAGCTTCCCCTCCCTCTCCTCTGCTTGACACACTCTCATTTGAACTTTGACTCCTGGACAGTCAAGATACATATACATAAGTTCTTCCTCATTTCCAATTGTATTTCATTATTTTATCTCCCCCCCTTCCCTGTCTCAGCCTCTGTTCTGAAGTGTAGCATTCTCCCAGAGATCTTCTTTTAAATGAAGTAACCATTCACCCAGTTGGTTAAATTCATGTTTGCCAGAGGCATCTTTTTCTGATTGTCTGCCCCCCCCCCAATGTGAAACTGACTGCTTTTATCTTTTCCCAATAATTTAGCAGACCTTTTTGTGCAAGTCCTTTATTTTTTTTTCAGTAGCACCCACTGCAAGAAGGACAGCTCATCTATAATCACATTCCAGCCACCAAAATACAAGTAACTTCTACTGCTTCATCTTTAAACTACCACTTGAGATTCAGAACTGAGGTGCAACGATTTATAAGCACTTCATAGTAAACCCTGAATTGACTACAAAGAATCTCAACATCTCCTCAACTGTACAAGCTTTTTTTGGGGTTTGGTTTTTTCGTTGGTTTTTTTTTCCTCCTACGCACCAACTCCCCATGCCATTTTCATATACTGTATATTATCAACATTATTATTAATTAACATTAAGTCTTGAAACACAAGTGACATTTTGTTATGGCTTACACTTCTACAGGCATTCATCCTTCAAGAGATTAATTTGTGTGCATTTTTCATTGCATCAGCAGTATTTCTCCAATACTAACATGGTTAGTACTTCCAGTTCTGACACATCCTTGCAGTTTGATTCATCTATTTCCCCATGTAGTTCTGTAAGCAGTCATGTTTCAGCCTTTAACAAATTGAGTCCTCATACCCAGAAACACAGGGATAGCTATTGCCCTTGTCACATTACATAGAGGGACCTAAAGCATTCTGGACACCACAGACACTACACTTATTTTGACAGATCCATAGGTAACTTAAAAGTAAAAAAAAACAAACACAAAACCTTGGTTTTAAGGTCTTGTAAGAAATCTCTCAATTTCTGTCCTGTAATTGTCACTGATCAATTCAGCAGGTCAACTTCAACAATAAACTGTCCTTTAGATAAACAATTATGATAGCTGTATTTATAAAAATAATGCAAATAACACTTACCATGACATGATGCAGTCCATAGTACATCAAAATGTCTGCTAAGGTAAAAATGTTTCCTGCAAGGTAGACTTTATCTTCAAGGTGTAAATTAAGATCCTAAAAAGGAAAAAGTCATTATACTGCTATAGTATTGACTTTTAAGACAAAATATTAAGGCAATTGTTAAAAGTAATAGAAAAATACCTCTGAAGACCATGCATATAAAATAAATGCTAGCTTTAATTTTTCACAACTGAGCAAAGGAGAAACACATTAAAAGAAGAAAAGAATCCAAGAA
The DNA here is from genome assembly GCA_035590215.1 of Microhierax caerulescens. Lineage (NCBI taxonomy): Eukaryota > Metazoa > Chordata > Aves > Falconiformes > Falconidae > Microhierax > Microhierax caerulescens. The sequence continues at coordinate 93,158,816 of JAVJGJ010000037.1, forward strand.
AGTGTAAAGATAATAACTAAAGTATCATAATTCTTTGACAGCAAAAATTCAACAGAATTTAAATGTTGGTCTCTAAACAAAGTACTAGAAAGCTTGCGGCTGACATTTTTTCATAATTCCCCCAATTACATCCACTCAAGTTTTTGTAAATACAACTGAGATTTATTTTACATATTAAGCTAACTCCACAGAAATACTTGTAAATCAGTCTTTTCCTGATTTCAGATTACTGGAATTCTAAAATGTAGGAGTTGTGCATTTTTTGTCATTAGTGCATATGACTCAGAAGCACTGCTGCTACACATTTAACATTTGGCAAGTGGAAAATGTAGTCCTACGATCAAAGGAGAGCATATTGCTCTTCCAGCAGCAGCTTCTCCTCTCCTCCAGGACTCAATGCAGCTGGTCAGCAAAGTTCTGGAACTGCAGATGTGAGAGAACCAGGGAAACACAAAGGGATACTGGGGTGGGAGACAAACAGTGTGTTTCAAGCTCTGTGCCAGAAACTTAATACCCAACAGCTGGTATCATTTTACACCTGCTTTTATTAATGTTGAAATCACTGCTAGCAATTCTTAATAACCAGTGCTGTCAATTCAGTTGCTATCTAAACACATACGACGAGAGCACTGCTTCAGCATGTTAAGATCATCCCTCTCTCAACAATGGCTATAAGGGTGGGTAGTAGAAGTTTTCCATTTAGGTTCAGTGAATAAGTATTTCAAATCTGTATTATTGGAAGAGTTCTTCATGGCTTTTTGTAGGCAGTTGTTCTCTGCCAGGAAACAGGAGGCCAACAGACTCACTATCACTCGTGTATTACTTCCGAGATCACAGGCATCACACAGTGGCTCTACCTCTTTACCTCTTCTTCCTTTTCTCCACATCTTACCTACCTCTCATCCAATTTACACACCCTTCTGCCCCCTATTTCTCTCTAAAGAAATAAATGTAACAGCAAACAAAATTATCTACTTTAATCCTGATGCTAGCATAAGCAAGCCTTAGTTTTATATTATTTTCAGAAATGTAGGAAAAAAGTTTCCTAGCTTTTCCCTGAATTTAGAAATTCTCCTTGTTAGTATTCCTCTGCTTGTTGAAAAAACCTGTAGTAAACGCACAACTTTTTCCTCAGAGATCTCCTGAAGGCACCCGCTCTCCCTGCCCCAGAAAGAGAGTTAAAAAGCTTAAACATAACTAACATATTTCAAATTGTCCCTGAAATAGTTTTTCAATATAAATTACAGCATGTTCCATTTTATGACAACCTTTCATTTTAAGAAGTAGTCTAGAGCAAGGAGAAGAGGGTTAATAATTAGCGAACAATCTAAAAATTACATTTAGACTTAAGCATATTGCAGGTTTTGTGGTTCCATAATTTTACCAATAAGGAGATATCCTACAGTGCGTATGTAAAAAACAAAACAAAACACAAAACTAAAATGCTGAGACTTTAAAACATCTGACCTTGCATTTGCATTTGACAAGTTTGACTCCATTATGCCACCTTACTATCTCTTTGATAACCTCTTCATGACAGGACTCTGGTCCTTCTGTAATATTTAAACATCCTCATGTCTGCTTTGATTTCTTTTGTTAGAGCAAATCAGGGAAAAATATTAACCCCTGCATAGTTAAAATTCTGTAAGGTCATCTGCCCCTGGCTATGTAGCTTCTTTTCTTTAGACTGGTTTACTGCTTTGTTCACGTTAGTTAGCTCTCAAATTACTTTAAACATGTAACTACAGTTCTGCAGAATTTCAAACACAACACAAAGGCAAATGCAATGTTAAGAAAAAGCTTGCAGGAAGAAAAAAACTCTAGAGATTTGTCTACTAGAAAAAAAATAAAATCATAAACTCAACTATTCTGACACAGATTCTCTGACCAGCATTTTTAGTTTTGATTAACCAGAAATTCAACATGTATTATAATGAGAAGTAACACCACTGAAATTATATTACCCCCTCTCCCACCACTTTTCTTCTTTATCTAGGCTATGGAATCAGGATTTTGTAAATTAGAAAGCTCATTATCTCTGAAGGTAAAATTAACACAGTTATTTCCCTGCTCAAAATTTTGTATTTCTGCATACAAAGCAGTTATGGCATGCTAATTCTTAGTTTTATACTGTGCATGTATACTCAAAATATTCATCAATAAAAAAAATCCTAAAACTTTAAAGGCAGGGTAAGCCATTACAGCATGAACAATTATTTATTCTGGTTCATCAAGTTTTATGAAGTCAGCTAACTGAGCAAATGGAATTTGACAAAAATGGTTTAGCCTTGGATAAATTGGTGTTAGTTTACAATTCTGTTTTTGAACATGTACTTTCCTCCCATAAAACAGATACTCTGATTTCATTCTGTATGTCAAGCTAATTCCAAAACACCACAGAACAATTTTTTTTTTCCTCCTGTGCACTAGGCACATTTAGTTAATCCTGCCTCATGGGTTATGCTTCCATAAATGATTATATTATTGGCTAATAGCCAACTGTGATAAAATTCCTGAAAGTCAAGCTTTAAGTGACCACAGTATTAAACTAAAATACTGTTCCTGTCCTGGAGAGATTAATGAAAATTGGAATCCAAAACTGTATTTGAATTTCTATTACATCCAAGAAATTCAGGTCTGTTAGCTGTCATTTGTATCATTGTCCTTCATGTACTGCATGTCACTACTTAAATTGATTATGCATATACAAACCCAGTATGAAATGACTAAAATAAGTCTTGGAAGTTGCTTGTAACTACGTAAGTTATTGTTGCAATCCTTTGGGAAACCTTTCTGAAATTTCAGACAGGTACTTAAGGCATAACTGCAGTCTGATGCACTAATATGCGCCAAACAACTGCACCGATTCCAATTCCATTTTTGGGTATGAGGGGGAAAGAGTAATGAAAAGAAGAGATGTTGCATTATTTATGGACTAACTGATGGATTTCCATTTGCTTGTTCTATGGGAAAAAAATCCAATTTACAGCCCGTATCTAGAGCGACAGCTTAACACATCCCATCCACAGCACACTTCCGGCTACCCTACAGTATCACTTACTATCTTTTAAGTATGCAATCTAATTGTCTGTAATCCAATTCACCCATTAAGGTAACTGAATCCCTTCCAGTCATTGCAAGTTGAAACAGCAGCTTGGATAAGTAACAGTTGCTTCTTACAATGACTCAATAGCTTACACAATGGATCTAATCATAATCCAGTTTTGTTTTGGGTGTTTTGACCACAACACCACACTTCTGGTGTATGTACTTACATCCTTTCATATCCTTTCAGTCAGCAATATTCTTGAGGTCATTTATGCCCTAAATGCCTTTATATGGCACCACACAAAGACAAAGAGCTGCACTCTCAAATGCCTCAGGAAAGCTTCTGACATTGCAGAATCCAAGGAAAACAGAACTGCACTGTTGGGGCATAGCCCACATTTTTAATTCTCATGCAAAACACTTTTCAAACTGGCAAACTATGAGCTAAACCTGGTCTGGAAAAAGAATTCATTAACATCTAAGTAGACATTTGATGGCACAGGTATTTTACAAAGGTTCTCAATTCCTTCCCCAGAAAAACTGAAAAGCTACTAGTTATCCAGCACAAGTACTCAGTAATTTCCAGATTTTTTTTTCTATGCAGCTTAATTTATCACTAACTGAAGCAAGCAAAGGAAAACACTCTCATCCTGTGGAAAGGTAACATAATGCATCACATATTACATAATCACCACCATTGACAATCATCATTCCTACATATCTGCTGAAGAACAATCCAGAGGTACTGCTCCCACTTATTTTGTTTAGAACAGGAGTGCAAATCAAAGTTAGACAAAAAAACCAAGAGCACTTTCACTGGCCACTTCTGAACAGTATGGCATTTGCCCTGAATGAATATAAAGAAAACCTGGTTGAGATGGTCCAACTACTTCATGATTGTTTGCCAAGTAACAGATTTAGTCAACACATCAGTTAAGAACAATATGAGAACCTATTTTCCTAAGGCAAACAGAAGACCCTTCCTGTTCAAATTAACAAACATTAAACCACTTATTTACTGACATTTCTCAGAACCACATCACCTTAGTTAATGGTTTAAACAGGCAGCCTCAAGTTTATAGCAGAAGTGACTGAACTGTTTTTGGCACAGCTTATTATAAATTGTGGCTCTAGGCTGCAAATGTCCCAAGACTGCCATTGTGTATTCCAGACACGTTGTAAAACTACAACCTCAGACTTCCCTCCCCATTTTCGTTTTTCTTTTTACCCATACTCCCTTTTGACATAGTATACTTTAATGGTACGCTGCCTCTTTTTCTGATTAATCATGGTGGCAAGAGAACAAATTAAAAAAAAAATAATTTTAATTGCTATACTATGAAATTGTTAGTGCTGGAACAATTCCACAGCAGCCCTGTGTCAAAATAAATTCTTCCGCTAAGAAAAAAAAATCCACAGCAAAATTTTAAAGTGGTAATATCTATTAGAATATACTTTAAGGCAGAGATTCTTCCTCAAGTGACAATGATTGTTCCTCAGTAAGAAAATTTTGCTTTGCTTGGAAACACTTGATTTTACATATATAGACAGAAAAATTGATTTTGGTTTTTATATGATAGAAAGGCAAGAAAGGTAAAAAATCAGTTATTTTTTCTCATATGGTCTTCTCAGTTTGAGAGGACAAAAGGCATCACAAGTTTGTATTAAAAAAAGTTACTGACATTTATACAATACTTGCCATAAAGTATCATAACAAATAAAACAAAAACCAATGAAGACCTCTGAGGGCCACCTAGTCATACCACCTGTTCAAAGTATAGCTAAACCTCAAGCTGAACCCTGATTAGTCAACGCCTCCTTCAATCATATACTGAAAACGCAAAAGGTAGTTTTCACGTGGTACCTGCAGAGTAACCATGACTGTAAAGGTTCCAATAACATTTGCACACAGAAAAGACCAGAGAAATTAGAAAAAGCAGCAATGTAAACAAAACTTGTGCTTAACGAATCAATGATATTCCATAGATACAATGAAATCAAGATAATTATCATTATCTGAGGTGTGACAGAAATGCTTCTTTAGGGCTTCCACCAAGCTGAACCTTGTTAAAGCAGGCAAGATATTCCAAGTCCTCAATCAAGGAAGCTGTCAGTTTGAAAAGCACAGCAGAGTGCTAACAAGCTTTTGCTTTGCACTTTTAAGATGCAAGATTTTCCTTGATTTTAAGCAACACAGCGTGTTAATTCTTGAATACTGCTTCAGTTATCTTTGGTTTCTGCAATAATTCTAGTTGACTCTGACTTGCCACATCTAACAGAAGTATTAAGACTCTGCTAGCCTCAGATAAAGTCAACCTTCCAATACCTTGCAGCTCACAAAGCTATTTTTAAATCCAGACTCACTAATAGCACCGCAGCATTGTGTGACTTCCATCTAAACCACCCTTCAGTTTCATACATACTTAGTAAACACAGGCCTTAGCATTTACCAGTACAAAGCAAGTTTTCTCTTCAAGCTCTGTTCCCAAAAGACTGCAAATATACTAATTACCAGTCACAAGAAGGAAAATAGAGTAAGTTTTGCAATCTACCCCCTGCCATCTGGCTGCTTAAGTAACAGGGTGACCCTTGAGATTCTCTCTTCTGCTTCCACCTGTTTAAGAGGAAGTAAGCTTTAGACTACAATTAAAGTTTAATACAGCAGACCAAACCCTCCATACAAAGTAGCTCGATGCAAAGGGCAGATTTGCAGAGATTCCTTTACGATTTCACTTTTCACACACAACTCTGTCCAGTAACTCCTTTTGGTATCAATACCAATTACTACAACATCAAGTAGGGCCTGTATTTCATAATTAAAAAAACAATGAGAATAGCTCTTAAAACAATCAGAGCAGAGTTATCTTGAAATACGACTCCCACTTGTTTATAACTGAGGGTTTATGAAGATGGTAAGAAACTGGTGTCTTAGTGGCTCATAAGAGACTAGGCAGTTGAACAATCTCTAAACTGTGTGGAACACCCTGGGTAGTTTTGTGTGTTTTGTGGCTGTAATGCAGTAAGAGCTCTGCTTCACATATTTTACAGTTTAAGCTGTCTTCTCTCCTGTTTCAGGTTGTTGGGGTATTTTTGTCAATAAAAGTGAAAAGCAGCAAGCAGAATAAAAGCCAGTACTTAAAGATACTGTCAAAGGCTTCAGCATTTGCTCAGTGTTATTAATTGGTTGTTCATACACACATTAGCACTGTATGTGTTCCAAACCCCAGTGGCAAGGTAATAAAGTACTCCTTACCTTCATAATTATTCTAGTATCTTCTTTACTAGAGCTTCCATCTACTCGAGTCACTCTATACTCCAACCACTGCTGGACAACAGCTTTCTCTTCTGCAGTACTTCCAAGCAGTTGGTCTTTCTTAGCCTGTTTAACTAAGTGGGCAGCTATGGTCATTAATCCTGTCAGACCAGGACCATTGTTTGTCTGAAGAACAGGAACCTGGAGGAAAGAAAAGCGTAATACTAAACAACTCATTCAAAAAGCAGTCTCTATAAGACTAGCTATTTTTTATAGCCCCTCAAAAGAATCTTCAAAGCAATACATCAGAATTTAGAAGTATTAACAAGCTAGAAACAGTAAAAAAAAAAAAAGTACATTCTCTTTTATTCTTTGGGGTTTATTTTCAGTTTACAGAAGCATGTTTAACACACACACACAGAAATCAAGGTACCTTTAGCTCCAATTAATCAAATTCTGCCAATATTAACAAGAAATAGTATCATTTGTTCTAACACTAGCAGAAATCTTATTAACTAACTTTTAAGTCCATTTCAGGTTCAGAACTCTCGCTTAAGGTTGTAGTCAGTAGCATCCAATTTCTCTCCAAGCAGACCAGTAGCCAAACTTACTGAAATGCTTATTCATACTTACTGTTCTATTCTGAAATGCTCCGACAGAATTTACTAGAGGGGAGGACAACACAACACACCTCTAGCTTTAACCATGATTTTGTTAGTATCACTAGCACATGTTCAACTGCGAGAAAGGAAAAAGAATCACTAAAAATCACAAAGGAAGTGAATTAATTGAAACTCACTTCAACAGACTAAAGCCCATTCAGTCATTTATGACATGAAATGATAAAGAGAAACTGATTAAAATGCATTTTTTGAAGTATCTGACAAGACAAAGGAGCCCATCTATCTTCGATTTAACATAACTTGCAAACTGAAAGCATACTATTAATTTTGCAGTTGTAACAAGAATCTGACTACTATTCAATTTTTCTACTGAAGATGCAGTCAGAAAAACTAGACAAATCTAGTTACTTGATTTTTCAAACTTATGCTTTACAATAACAGCACTAAAATACCAGCTCGACTGTTAAATAATTAAGGAAGTTTTTGGAACCAAAGAATGCATATACTGATATTCAGGACTTTAGTCATAAGCAGTAAATAAAGTCGAGAAAAACCCCATACAAAAACTTAAGGCAACTACATAGCTTCTTTTCTCTGTTGTCCTTCTCCAAAAAAATAATTTACAAGCCCTCACATGTTTGTGACGCCCTCAGCCTTATACTACATTTTGCATGCCTCAAGTGCCTCTTAAACCACAAAACTTAAGTGTTTCCACATGAACTTTAAAATGCCAAGACATCTACTTTAAAAGAGCAAAATATTTAAGAATAACAGCTGTTCACTACAGATCCACTTCTGATATTAAAATCTTTTATTCATATGATTTAACCATCCCAGCACAGACACAACTTGTACTGGCCCCAGGAAAACAGGGAGAAAAGCAGCGTAGGAACAAGTACATTTTAAGCCCGTATTCCTCCCAACGACACACGATAACCCTCCCAGCGCAGAGAGAAGATGTTTCCAGAACCTACGAGCAGGTAGCGAGGCCCTACAGCCACCACTTACGGCGGGCGGTGAAGGAAAGGTTGGGGGACGACGACGACACACACCCCCACTCAAGGGGAAGCGCTGAGCGTGCGGGGGTGCGCAGCTGAGGCTGGCACCGGGCCCGCTCCAGAGCGAGGGGAGCTGAGGGGCCCCAACCACCACGGCACCGGTGGCGGGGATAAGCGCCGGGAAGGGAAGCGGCGAGGGAAGAAGCCGCCGGGGAAGGGGGCCAGTGGACATCAACCCAC
>JAVJGJ010000037.1:93170591-93194608 GCA_035590215.1 Microhierax caerulescens
CACTGCCCTGACACAGGGAGACTCCCTCTGGCACGCTTTCCTCCCCTTCCCCAAACCAGAAGCAAAGGGGTCTTTCTTCACTTTTTACACGGTGTGTCTCTGCTTTGCACAATGAACTACAGTAGCCTTAGTGCTTATTTATTCACAGGTACCCCTAAGGAACTGGAGAGGTGGGTTTGCCCAATGGATGTTTTTACACAGTTGCTGAAATGAAAATATCAATAAACCACATTATTTTCCACTCATAGGATCAGTAGGAACCTTCCTAATCCAAACTCTTTAATAATTCCCCAAGCAAAGATTTAATAGCAGAGTAGCTGCAGCAAGGTTTCACGAATAATTTTTAAATGCATGTAACAAACTTGCTAAATGTTTGTGACTGAGATACCCTTTATACAGCCTGTGTGAGTGGGGCTATTATTTTAGCTTAAAAGCAAAAAAAAAAAAAAAGGAGGCTGAGACCTTGCTGCTGTTACTCTTCTCATTGAAATGAGTGGAACTTACGCAGTCAAACTGAAAGATCCAGGTTTGTTCCTGGGTCCTGTGGTGGCTGGGTGAAGCAAAGACGAAATTGGCTGGGTTTTTTTCAAGTTCTCTTGGAAAATCACACAAAAAGTGATTCTTGTAACAGCCATCTCTCCTCTGCTTCAGCTTCCCTTCTGCTCAACCTTGTGCTTTACAACAGAAACATGAGCCTCAGGTCCATGTTAACAATTTAGCCATTCTTGTATGTGTCAGGCAGAAAACAACTTAACTCAAAAGCAGTATTTAACACCTAAGAGGCATGATAATTTTATCTTTCTGTCTCATTTCTGCTAGGTTACACTGACAAAAGGACTCCTAGTTAGAACCGTGTTTCTGTCCCAGCAGCCATCAGCTGATTTTAGTCTTAGTGCATATTGAAGAAAACAGGGAAGGGAAATTTGCTCTGATACTGCTGCTTTGGTAGTGTGTCACCAAAAGTAGGGCAAGGGAGACTTGTCACACTCCTAAGAAGACTGATTTCATGAACATGTATGTCTTAATTTAGCCAAATATGCATATGTTTATATTCATTAAATTCAGAGCGACGACAGGATTCATCACTAACCATTATAAAATTGACATTTCTGTTTGTCTTCTGTTCCGTGGAGGATGACTGCAGGTCACAGCACTGGCCATGCATTGCAGTGAGTGCCAGATCCACAGGCAGGATAGCTGCATTACTGCACTTCTGCATAAAAGCTCATTAGCCCAGGTAGGAGGCAATTAGCTCAGCACTGCTGTTCCTGTTTTTAATGGTGTTCTCAGAGCTGACTCACTTGTTCATAGCTCAGAGTTCCCCAAACTTTGTTATAGGCATGTCTGCATTTGGGTCTCAAAAGCATCATGATGTGGTTTTGAGATAAAACACCTGTTGAACCTGGGTGTGAGTTTGGGTTTGATAATTCCAAAATAATTTTGTCTGTTTTCCATGGATTTGGAGATCAATCAACAAAGAGTGTGTACGTATTCATATACATATATGTATCTAGAAAGAATATCTCACTGATGTTCCTTTGAAGTGGTTTGTTTGGGGTTTTTTTGTGTCAGAAAGCCCAGGTAACCTTATTGTTCAATAAGGAAAGAGTCAACTCTTAGGCACCGATTGTAACAAAACTGATTTCCCTGAGACAAGAAAATATGGACCTGTATGAAACATGTACTGAGCGATCTGTAGAGCCATATTCTACTCAGTTCCATCCTTGTTTCTTATGTCAAATTTACTATCCTTTGTTACTCACTTGCCTTCCAAATTAGAAGATGTCATTAAAGAAGAACAATTGAAATTGACGGGTGTATGGAAATGAAGAATTATGGAAAACACCTGATTGTTTGGCACAGAAGGGAACAAACTGTTTGGTGTGGCAGGGGACCACTGGTTTGTTCAGCAGTTGTGTGTATCTAGCACAAGCAGTTCTGTTCCTGAAAGACAGTTAAATAGATGAAGCAGATAACTAATTTTAAAAGCAGTGTACCTAGAATACTACACCTAGTTTATCATATGTAAATGTGGTGCATTAGGTTGTTTAAAAAGTGATCTGCTTCTTTTACAGCTAAGTAAGTGCTGGGTTTTCTCTGCTGTGTTTTTGAGAACAAACATGATCACTCTAACTGGAGTTGCTGCTGGCAAACTGCTTTTGGAAGGTATGGCCTATTTACATAGTGCAGTCCTGGGATGAGAAGGGTATTTCAGCGTACGCCATCGGTGTCGTGCCACCCGAGTCCAGACTAATTCTGTTCTTTGTTCTCCAGCTATGGCTGTGCTGAGCTGGAAATAGGTCCTGAACATACACTAGATGGCAGGCGGGTCAGGTGGCTGGAAGCAGCCTTGCCCATTCATCACACAGCCTTCCCTCCTGCCTCCAAAAGATCAATTGGTCTTCCTCAGGCCTGTACAGAAGCACATTTGGCTCGCTGTGCTGGGTATGGGTATGCAGGCAGCAGACTAGAAGCTGATCTAGCCCTCTGCCCACAAGATGCTAGGCCATGTTGTTTCCGACAGATTTGCTTTTGCCTTTTAGCCGACAAGGAGAAGATGCCCGATCAGTAACAGCTCGATCAGTAGCAGCTGTTGTGGAGAATAAGGCTTGTGTTGGAGAAGTGGATGTGTTAAAGAAGCGCTGTCAGCACCTGAGGCGGGCTCTGATGGCTTGTCTGCAACAGTAGACTCCTGTATTTGCCCTGCAGGAGATGATGGCAGCTTGTCGCAAAATTTTTGTAGCAGAACATCTTTGCAATGCTCTGTGTTTGCCCCAGGATGAAAGCTGCCCTCAACGTTGCCCTTAAAGTGGAGATCTTGTTGCAATGCCAGCACATACAGCCTTGAGTACATCAGTGCTCCCTGTAGGATCCTTTGGGAGCTGTCGCGACACAAGGTCAAATTCAGCCCTCATGTAAACTGGTGTGGTGCTCACTTGACCCGCAGCTCTGTCAGCGTAACAGAAATGCTGTCAGCTTTCACCTCTCCTGATGTCCTTGAGGAAAGGATGGATTTGAAAGGAAGTGTCACATCACTATCAGATTATGCTAATGTCATAGGTGAGTCTCACAGGGTTCTAAGAGTAAGCCACATTTTAAAAATAGTCTTTCCAAGAGTTTTGTTTCTGTTAGTGACAGTCGTAAGGATGCCTTGAGTGGTCATCGTTGGTTTTTTTTTCTCTCAAACAAAAAGTTTCCTCAGTGTTGATTTGCCATCAGATGCATTCAGGATTCCTGCTCACAGTATGTGAATTCCTGAACTGCTGCACCTCTTCTGATTTTAATTATCAATTATTCTTCAGATTTTAAGGACACAACTACTCTACAGTCAGTCTAATGCTAATGTGGTTATTAGCACAAATAAAACAAGTCTGTACGGAGGATTTAGGGAATTCGCTTTATCTGTTGCAGGACTAGAGCACTTCCACAGAAGCAAGGTAGTTTTTTGTTGCCAGTTCATCTAAACCTAGTCAGCACATCTCTAGTCAACAAATGGTGGGAAACCTGCTTTCTTCCTAGACTTTTCTCTAGAGTAAACTACTACTGCTTGTGGCTTTGTATCAGTTGAGAATTACAGAGAAGCAGATGCTCGTGTAGCTTCAATTGCCTTATTCACCGAGTCAGCTAGTCAAAGAGTTGGGACTCTGAAGAAGAGTGATGGGAAAATCTCAGTTTGAATAAACAGATGCAACTGGAAACTAGGAAGTTGAAACTTCTGTTTGTAAGGGACTCTAAATGCAGTGGTCTTTTGAGTTCCAGACCGGTTCATCCTGAGGTGGGTTAAAACCCCACCTGGATGCTGTACCATTGCACTGTGAGCACTTTTGAATAACTAATTGCCAATCCCAGCAGCTCCTCTGCCCCCCTTTTATTCCTTCCATCTGCACTGACTGTGTAGTTAGTGAAGTTGTTCAGAGAAACACCTTGTGTTGGAGGCATATGCCATGAAACGGCAACGGCTCTCCAGGGTAGATACTGCCTATATCGCTGCGTATAGGGTGCGTTGTGGTTATTAATTGTTGTGAGAGGGTTCTGCCTCTACTTTTACGCTTCTCTCCCAGATGAAAAGTCTTTATGGCCTTCAGTAGTTATATCAGTAACAAAAAAAATGAGGAATCAGGCTTCAGTTGGTGCTAATCTAACCGTCTGACACTTCCTAGGGTATTTCTACATTTTCTCTAATAGGGCTGGAATGATCAACTAGTACACACAAGCACATTTTTCTTTTGATCTTTTTGCGTCAATGAGGAACCACTCAATAAAACTAGGAAATGTTGCAGAACAGAAAAATGAGAAAAAAAGTAATACAGAGTTGGCAGAGTGAATAGGCACATGTATTTATAAAGACACAAACAATGAGAGGGTTCTCCACTAAGCAGCAGCTGGCCTCAAAGGAAAGCTTACAAACCTTTTCTCCTGCAAATGTGGTTTGAGACAAGTTGCATGAAGACAATGGAAGCAAACAGCAGGACACAACCAGAAAAAATGAAAATACGGAGCGAATGACTCACCACAGTTTGAGTTCTCTTTCCTATACATGCAGTCACAAGGTTTATCTACAGCAAAGCCCCCTGAAGCTGGTATTGCTTATTAAAATAAATGTTATGTTCCTTCATTTTTCCTTCATGCTTCTCTTTACTCAGTCTCTTGCAACTTTTAATTGCTGGAGACAAAAACCTATAAAGTAACCAAACATATTCAGAATATAAAATTGTAATTAAAGCAGTACGTTGTATAACTTTTTAAATGCATTATTTTCCATTAAAACAACTTTCTTAAAGCTAAAATGTGTTTGGATTATATGGCATAGACCAAGGCCAGCAGAAATGCTGTCTGTGGAGGTGGCCTTTGTGAGAAGAAATTTACATTTAGCTTTTGGCAAGTCTGTGTGACATTAGTGCACATCACCCAAAGGAAAATCTGTATTAGTGTGGAGATGTCACATGATGTCTGATACTAAACCACACGATGCTTGACCCAGGACTGCAGGAAGGGTTACACACAACACTAATGAAGATTAATAATGAAGAACTTCAGATTATGTAGGTGCCATAACCCATGAGTTTGAGAATGGATCTACCAGAAACAAACAGGGCCACAAATCGATTATCCTGTCCAAAATCACACAGTTCCTTCTTTTCCTAGGGTTTTTTTTTTGGTTGGTTGGTTGGTTGAATTTAGGTTTCTGTAATGAACTCTCCTCTTCTCCTTTTCCCTGATCACTGCTTCCTGCAGTGATCCTCAGTCTTGCTTCCCATCTCTGTCCAAAACTTGTCAAAATGATAGCCGGTGATGCAGCTGCTTTTTTTCTCAACTGTTTACTTGCTGCTGTGTTTTGGAAAACATGGTGTGGAGGTGAGGAGTGAGGCTTGTGTGATGATGAGTATTTGAACTGATTACAGCAAGGAAGCATAATGCAAAAGAAGAAGGGTATGATTATAAGCTGCTGAGTGTTATTCAACACGCCAGTGACGTGAAAAATCTGGTTTAGAATTATTTGAGCCCGCAATCTGGGGGACCGTAATTGGGTTTTACTTCACAGGACCTCACAGAGGTTCAGACAATAGTTTATAAAATATTCACAGAGATCAAAGTGCTTTGAAATTCAGACTGATTTTCTATCTTTTTTTTTCTGGTGCGGAAAAAATGAATAAACCCTCAAAACACTTTCATTTAAGGCCAGTTCCTGCCAGCAAGGGAAATTTAATCCACTCAAGCCACAAAATCATTGAGTACATTTATTCATTAAAGTAATCAATCAGTGGAAATAGGTTTTTCTTTTTATATATTAAATGGCAAAAATGATGAGTTCATAAAAATGTCAGGAAATTTTCATCTCTGCTATCTCTTTTCTTAGGTCAGCTGTCTTCAAATGTATTATCCCATTTGTGGAAATCTTACTTATTCTGTCTTTCTTGTAGAAAGCTGAGTATTGAGTATTACACAGACATTAAAATTGAGTAGAAACTGTAGAAAATGTCAAACATAGCAGAAATCATGACACTTGCTCTTTTGACTAGGCACAAAAGCATCAACAAAGTTGTTAATTTTTGAAGCTAGAACTCTGGCATTGTTACTTTAATACATCAGTCACAGCAACTTCTTGTTTACCTTTTTGCTAGCATCTACAAGTTTGTCAAAATCTATCGCCTCTTTCCCGTATGCAGTTGGGTTCTTTTTTTTGACAAATGGATCCTTGCCAAGAAGTTATATATGTGCCTTGCACATCATCATTTGAAAGCAGGAGACAACATCGCGATTATAATTTTTCTCTACTATTTATAATGAAGGCAGTTTCTTTGAGATCTTTTAGCTGAAAAGACCTGGTGAAGAAAAACATCAACTGTCCATTTGTCATGGTAAATAAAATTAGATGCATTTTTTGTCTGACATACTCCAAACCTAGAAATTAAACTCCTTTTAGTTTGGGAAAGATGAAGTGCCTCCCAGGTTCTTCTTTGAGCTCATGTTTATTTAGGGAAGTAGGAATGTAAAGGGACAAACTGTGTGTTGTGTATTCGGCGTCTTACACCTGCAGTCAGTCCTGCAGTATGGGCTAACCAAAATCTATATAGCTTCCCCCCAAGACCTTTGAATGAAATACCTTACGATTGTTATAAACATTCTAAACCTCAAAAATGGTGTCACAGGTAAGGAAGAGATGAAACACAGGGCATCGCCAATACTTTGGATGAAGCAGGAATTTCTTAGGTGGTGTTGCCAGAATCTTCCTAGCAAGCCATGGGACTGTGGGCTGTGCCCCAAGCTCCAGAGGAGGAAGGATATTCCCAGCTAATTTGCTGAAGCAAAAAATCCATCATCAAATGTGTTGTTATTAAACTACCAGTTTGTTACTATTGAGTCTGGTGGCAGGTTTAACACTGAGAGTGTGAAAAAGATGATGCTAAAGAAATACTCGGCCTTCCTCAGTAGTTTCAGGAACATCCACCACCTCCCCCAGCACTGCAGCTCCATCCGTGGCCGATCAACAGAGGAAACTGACTGACAGCAGCCCTGAAGTATGGACTAATTAAACGTATCATAAGTAGGTTGCAGTACTTGACCCAAAAAATTTTGGTTCCCAGATGTCAGCGAGATTTTCTGTTTAGCTTTTTAATATGGTCAGGGTCCAGGAGCAGTCTCTGTAAATAACAGGGGCATCTTTGATGCAAATTCTTACTCCTCACAGTTTTAAAGTTGATGAACAAATATCTTTGGAGCAAGCAGACTGTAAAGGGCAGCCAAAGCCCTGTTTGTATGGGGAAATCAGCGTGTGGTAAGGTAAGATGAAACCTGGTGCTGCAGTAGCTGTCTGTGCTCATTCTTCACAGGGAGAGCGGGGAGCCCTCGGGCTCTGCTCCGATGCCCTCTGCCAGCGCTCACTGAGGTAGTTTAAGGGGTCACTGTCCCTGGATACCTGCCTTGTCCTTTTGCTGGAGGTTACAGCCCTCATTCCAGTGGGGATGGAATGGAGTACACGGCCACACTTCCACCACCCTCCTTCGCAGCCTGCCGTGCCCAGTGGAAGTGCCGGCGGAGGCTGCTCTGGGTCAGCGAGCTGAGCTGCTCTTGATGGGGGCTGAAAAACCAAACCACATCCAGGTGCTCTGCCCCAGCGAGGGGAGGAAAACCGCTGTCCGAAGAGCAGGGCAGGTGCCCTGCTGACACAAAAGTCATAAGAACATCCCTTTGTGAATGGAGTGGAATAAAATATCATGTATGTAACGATTAAAAGCATCTGCTTGGGGGGTCAGGGCAGAGGGCTGGCATGTCTGCAGTTTACACAGCTGTCTGTGTGTGGTCTGGCACTGACTTCTTGGGCACATCAGCAGAAAAAACTCTGCAAGTTTCAGTTATTCAGAAACACAGTAAAACTGTTCCTTTCGGGACAGAGCAACACCATATTGTTTAATTGTTTAATTAGAACTCAGCAGTTCTTGTATTCTTGATGACATTAAACAGAGCAGAACTTTGCCCGAATAGGGGTGCGCTGCTACGATGCAGCTATCATTGACTGATCTCCCGAAACAGAATAACAAAACCCTTTCAGATCCTGATGAACATTTCCTTCCATGTTTACTGCATGCAATGCAACCCCCCTTTTTTTTTTTTTTTTTTTTTTCCTTGAGATTTGGATGTGGATCTGCGAGTTTTAACGCATGTCCTTTTGAGGCCTCGAGACTGGGCTATATCACCTTTCCACAGAGATGCAGCGTTTAGGTAAAGAGAGCAAAGAGGCCGAGATACAACCTCAAAGACTGTCTATGCAATTTAGAGATCATTTGAACACTCCACAGAAAGCTAACAGAATATCTTCATTGGCTTTTCATTTTTGAAGGAATTCAGGAATCTTAAAAGTATCCAGAAGCCACAGTTAAGTTTCTGGATAAGCTACAGTTAAACTGCTGTAGGTTGGGCTCACAGCCGTAGCATCTCTGCTCATCAGAAATCTCTGCAGATGAATGGTAATTAACAATATTGTGAATACTATTTCATACTTCCAAACTAAGCTTATCTTCTGGTCATTAGCAAAATCAATTTTGGAATAAATGCTGTATACACAGACAAGACTATATATCTGGCTGTTACAAGTTCATCTCCCTCCTCTGTATCCAAATCTTTGACTTTGTGTAAATCAGCGTAGCCCCCAGCAGGAATAATTCATGAGGTTGGATCCAATAACATACCATGCAACACATACCAAGGATGTCTGCTGTAGCAACCTCACCAGTGTTGAAACTTCCCTGACAAAGTTTCACCTGAGCTAGAGGCTAGGTCTAGGCATGGTGGAAGATTTCAGGAACCCTGGGCAGATCTTTTGCAACCAGTTTCCTTATGTCAAAAAAATACCTTGACCTAATACAAATTGCTTTATGGACACCATGAATTCCTACCTCGAAAGGCAGCTAGGTCAATATTTAATACGAAAGAGGAGAAACCTAAAGACCTGCAGTTTCCCTCGGGTTCTTTCAGGCCCCGTTGCTGATACTGAGGAGCAGCTGCTTGCCATTTAGCACGTACAAGGACTTCGCTGTAATGGAGGCACCCACCTCTGCTGGCCTCCACTGATCTTGATGCCAACAGCTCAGTTCCAACACATCGGGTCAGTGTTTGTTTAATGTGCAAATACATGAAAAAGTCCTTGGGGAAGAAAGTAACTCTGGATTTTCAGAATGTTTTGTCTATTTCTATTCCACAGCTTGTCTTGCTTCTGCTGCATTTTGTTAAGTCTGGACTCTGTAGGGGCAAGGGAGCACGTGTTGGTTCTGTCCTGTGCTCTCTGCCCTGAAGCAACAAGTGCTGCTGGTCAAAAGATTCTTATTTTGTAGGTC
The DNA here is from genome assembly GCA_035590215.1 of Microhierax caerulescens. Taxonomy (NCBI): domain Eukaryota; kingdom Metazoa; phylum Chordata; class Aves; order Falconiformes; family Falconidae; genus Microhierax; species Microhierax caerulescens. The sequence goes on from JAVJGJ010000037.1 coordinate 93,179,924, forward strand.
TACCAAAGAGCAAATGTAAGTGGGAAACAGGTGGGAAAAAATCATCGATGCTGCTGGAAAACATTCCGTTCCTATTCCAGTACTTGAATTAGAATTTACTTCTTAAAATTACCGTATCTACTGGAAATGCTTAACGATTCACACAGAATCCCAGGGAACAGGAAATCCTGTGGAAACGCCATTGCAGGCCCAGCCCTAGTTCCACCCTTGCCAAGGAGAGTTTTGCCACCAGTTCAAACGAGAGCTCTTGGAGCATGATCCAAGGCCACCTGCAATCACTGATTCTTCCAGCTTTGTTAATATGGTAGCAAAACCACCCTGAAGCAGAGAAGAAGTACTTGAAGCTGTTTGAGGAAACACAGGGCAGGTCCTTGGGTAATTAAATCAGCACAGTTCCACTGCAGGCAATGATATATACCGTATCCACCGACGTTATGCCCATTTTTCCTAGCCAGGGCTCAGGCTGACAGCGTTTGAGCACATCACTGTTCCAAAGGCTGCTGCTCCCTCGGCACGTCTGGGTGGGATGGAAATCAGAGGCCAGATGCGGTCCTCAGGTCACGCTTCACAGGTCCTCTAGAAGACTGTGTTGCATTTTGTATATATATATATAAAATTCTTTTCAGAGTGAATTTACTTCCTTTTTCACCACTTGGTTTTAGAGAGGTGCATACCCGCAGCTGGGGACTGCTCGTGCTAGCTAAACTGTCCAGCCGTGGTAGGGGTGCAGTCGCTTGGGGGACTTGCAAATTCCGCTGATCGCTCCCCGGGGTCAGACCTGGGACATACCGGCTTTCACCCACCTAACCTCACAGCTGAAAAGCAGAAACGCTTCCCCCGGTCTGATGTCTCACGTACATACAAATACGCGCGGGCATTTATAGGCTGCAAATCATCTACATGTTTAAAACCAAACAGGACGAACGCAAGCACACGATTAGGATGAACGATGTGAAACATACAAGCGTGTTGGAGGGAAAGGCCGGTTTCCAGAGGCTACTGACAATTGCCTCGTGGCATGGGGAGAGGCACTACATTCCAGAATGCACAGAGCCAATTATACCAGTGCCTCGACAGAGTGGAGGGGGGAGAAATCTTTTTGCTGACCCTGGCAGACAGCAAACTTGCACCCTGAAGCCTGATGTCTGATTAGTTTTCCAGTTTTTTTACGTTGCATGGGTGTTAAGTAATGAAACAGTTTATTCCTAAGACCAAGAGCATTTCATTTACCAGTACACTGTTTGGTGCATTCCTCTTACTTTGTTTCCGACATCAACTTAAAGACCTGGACCTCCTCTCCTGAAGAGGTGGAATTGCAAACTGACAAGCCCAGTTAGTGGGAGCTGAGTCAGTAATACCTCCAGGGATTAAGGGGACAGAATATTTATAGGCAATCTAATATTTTTGAGTACTTTTCATTTTAAAAAACCCTAGCAATTAGGTACCAATATAAAAACCACTAAATATTAAATTACTAAAAGGTCATGTTTACATAATATGTTTTTTGCCCACTAGCCACAGAGAGAAAAAAGTTAAGCATTTGATTTCACTCTGAACTTTACGCCTTTGATAAATTTAAGATTACTGTTTTATTAAAGCCATTTTATGTCCTCAGTGGGAGTTCAGGCACTCAGCACTTGCAAGACTGAGTCTGAAGTAAGGATGGCAGCAGTAATATGACCACTCTTGAATCGTACTGCCTAACATCTGCGAAGGATCAGGAAGACAATCCTTAGCCCTGAGCATTATATACAAATGAAATAGGGGTTATCTGGGGGCAGCATAATTCATTAAATGTTCCTTCTAAATGTAAAACACCAAATTCCCTCGACACACTCAGCCTTTCGATCTGCAGTCTAGTTGTGACATAAAAAATGATATTACAGTAAGAGTAAACTTAAATTCAGAAAAGCTCAGAAGTTCACTATTAAAGCTCATTCTATTTTCTCATTACATCTCATAACAAACAGCCAGGAAAAACATTATAGATATCACAGTCCTTTGGAAAAGTGTCTGACTTTAGAAGATGGGTCTAGATTCTCAGCTGGTGTCAGTCAGGAGATTTACATTAACTGTAATCCAATTACCCTGTAGCTCTATCAGCTGAGAATCTGATCCAGGAGCTGTAACAGTCAGTTAGAAATGCATCCATGTATAGCTTCATCTTCCCCTGGTACATCTTTCTCTTCAAGCCAGTGCCGGGAAAAAATTCAAACAAATACTATGTTCAGATTTTTTTGTGAAGGCTGGATAAAATTACATTGTGACCAAACCCCAGTTTATTTCAAGGGAGGGTATAAGGTGATCAGACCACACAAAGTTCAAAACCCGCTCACAACTGTAATTGTACTGGAAGATGTGTACATCACCCCTGTTACACAGACGGTATGATCTTCTCATCTTTATCCTTACATCAAACCCTCTCATGAAACAAGGAAAGATTATTTGTCCAGTTTGGTCAAACAGGACACAACAGGGTCGGTGGTTTGCTTAAGGCTGCAAAGGAAACATATATCGGAAGAGTGTGAATCTTTCTGATCCTGGGCTACTGCCCCAGTCCCTGGACCACTTCTGCCTGCCTAGTTCACCTTCTGTTATTTAATTAATACAGGCTTTATCGATAATCTTTGGGAAGTCAGTTATTTATACCCCAGCTTAATCAACAGGGAAAGGTTGAAATGTCTGCCTCGTGAGCTGACAAATGGAGGGTGCTATATAAAGGCAATGTGTATTGATTTTAAATATACTATCTGTAACCGTGCCATTAGCAGGAGACGGTCCAATGTCTCTGCTTCGGAGATGCTCTGCTCAGCTCCACCAGCACTGCCCGCTGCCCTGCTCGTGTCCCGTGCCCTGCAAGGCAGAGGCTGTCAGTCCAGTAGCAACGCTGCTCCCCCTCCGTTGCACAGCCCCATCTGGCCTCGAAAAGCTGGGACCAAATCTCAGGGTCTGAACAAAGGCGGCTGCTGGCCTGGGTGGATACTCAGCTGTGCCAAACGACACTCGCTTTCATGATAAATCGCCAACGAAATGTGAAGGGAATTAAAGAAGTTGATGGTAATGGCCCGGATAAAAGCTTTGTAGGAATTGTCCCAAATGAGAATATAAAAATACTTGTGGAGAAAGGGGAAAGGAAAGACCTTAGTGAGAGACAAGCATTTATGTTCCCCTTTTTTTCATAATTGTGTTTTAAAATTTCCTCATGGAAACACTGCCGATTCATGTGTTTGAAAAAAATATGCTCTGCCTGCTCAGTCCCGATTCACTGCCTGCTGCAGCTGACAGCTCCGTTTCCTTGTGTTTGCCTTAAACTTAACCTAGAAAGTTGGAAACCGATTTAGAAATACAGGTCTAGGCTCTCTCCAAAACTGAAGATCACATTTTAACTGCAGCTGGTGTTTAGATCCTTTAAGAGAGAGCGTTATACTAACAGTGATGCTACAAGTGGTTGCTAGAAAGATTTGCTTCCTCTTCGGTCCGCCCGGGACCCCGCAGCATTGCAAAGGGGCCAGCGGAAGAACTGGGTGAAACTGGCCACTTACTGGCTTTTTATTCCCTCCATGTAGCGAGGTAAGAAACAGAAAAAGTATGCCCTTTTTTCCTGAGTGATTCCTTTTTTATTCAAAATCTACGAGGGCTTACCTTAAAAAATATATGATGCTATCGAGTTCAGCAAGCTGCATGATTTATTAAACCAGGGTCACCATTTTCTTCTGTCAGTTACAGGTGATCAGTTATTGTAAGTGCCTCTCACTCGTTATATATTTATTGGAGGTTGGAGACAGTCTCTTCAAAGACTTTCACACACAGGTATCAGGGCACAATACCCAAGAATTGACTTTCGGCTAGCTAGTGAAATAAACATTCCAGGCCACATTATCAGTTGATAGAAATCCTTGTAGCCTCATGCTTCCAGTTTACCTCAGCCCCGAGAATCTGGCCCATTATCCATGACCTTGTACCTGCCCGGTTTTGGTGCAGTTTTGCTCCGGCACGGTGCAGCAACGCTGAGACATTTTCCCAGAAAATTACAAAATGTTATACACCATCTCGTCAGGTATTCTGTACCTCAAATTGGTGGAACAAAGCATGTTATTTCCACTTAGTGGGAAGAAACCAACATTGTTATTTCTAATGCTCTAGTGTCAGGGCTTTTTATTTCCACTGCAATGATTGTACAGGCTCTCATAACCAATAAGCCAACATCCACCCTGCCAAAAAAAACAACAAAAAAAACCCCTTGGCTGGTCTGAAGCACATAGAACACGCAAAAGAAAACTGACTCCAGGCTGCAGCTAGAATAAATGTCTGTTCTCCTGATAGGGGTGTGGGATTCAAAAAAAAAAAAAAAAAAGACATTTTTCTGACACATCAACAACCTCTGGATTGTTTCCAGTTCTCCAGATGATGCAAGCAGAAAAAAACCAAACAAAAAAACCCCACCAAGGGTGCATGTAGATTCCATGCTAACTTTCAAGGGGAGGAAAGGAAATACACTACTTCCTTATGGTTGTGAAAAATAAATGCAGTTCAGGTTTAAAGCTTCTGGACACAAGTGGTCAGATATCAAGGACCCAGATACAACATATCAGACAGAAAAATTTAAAATAATCGTATCTCTCTGCAGAGGTGTAAGCTTTAAAAGACTTCCCTCTGAGTACGGGACACAGCATCACTTCTCAAAATTTCCTGCCATGAGAAGCAGCAAGAAGCTGAAGCTGGGGCTCCCCGAAAACTCTATCACGGAGCTGACATGAACCAAGGCGCTGGGAACACTGGCTGCGCCCCACTCCCAGCCTGCTCTTCCCACTTGTTACCCCAACCTGCCCTTGGTCCCCAGCCCTCCAGGTGACCTCTTACAGCACAGCTCGGTGCTGTGACCTCCTCTGGCTCCGAGCAGTGGGTTTGCTGTTTCACAGCACGTGAACCTGGGCCAGCAGAGGGTGGGTTAGATTTTATGAGGAATGTGGACTCTGGAGTCATTGCGTCTGAAGACACGGAACGTTGGACTCTTGGTTTGATGCAAATCTACGTCACTTCGTGGTCGTGAATGGAACAAACCAAATTTGTTTTAGGGGAATGTACAATCTGTAGATTCTGGCGTTACACAGGATTTATTTGCTGTGGTGAGAAAAGATCTTGGGTTTATTGCTTATCAGGGGGAAAAAATTGGTGTCATCCATGAAACGAGGGCTGACTCATATTTATATGGCTTTACTAACACCTGATGTATTTTAAAATGAGGGAAACTTCAAGAGGGAAACCGAAAGATGCTGTTTTCTGGTGAAAATGAAAATTCTGTTATTTGAAAGTGTAATGATCTTCTCAGCTTGATAAAGTAGTGCAAAATGTGGGCGGAAATATGAAGAGCTCTGACAGAGTTTATCACCTTTCACCTTGGAACACGTGTGTAAATGCTCTTTACAGCATCATTTTTTCCCATAGCTGTATTTACTCTGGACAGTGACTTGAGAATTCACAATATAGGAATATCATACAGAAAATTTTGTATAGCATAGCCATTATTTTATAAAATTAACTTACTTCCTAGAGGATCTTACTAAGAATTATTTTGTTCAAGTCACCACAGCCCTTAAATGTGAGGCTGACATCAGCAGAAGACGTATGCTACTTATATTACTAAATGCTGGGGATACTGTTTCAAAAAGTCTTCTACAAGTGCCAGAAAAAAAAAAAAAAAAATCTAAAATTTACATTAACCCTTCTCACCAGTACCAGCTAACATCTACCTAGTTGCCGTCACACATCCTTACCAACAGAGACGTGGCCACCCTGAACCCCATTTCCCAGAGGGGACCGGAATCGGGGGTTGACATCTCAGTGCAGTGTGGGCTGTAGCACCTGGCTTTGTAACAGCGAGCGGGAGCAGCACCCGAGGGCAGGAGAGGGCTCAGCATCCTCAGGCTGGAAGCATGGCAAGGCAGAGCGGTGGGCACGGTCTCTCCAGCGCCGGCTGAGGTCACTGTGGCTCCGCACCTCCCGCTGCTTTCGGAGCAGCTTTTTGCTGCTGGAAGAAAAGAAACGGCGACAGATTTTTCTATTCCACTCCCCCCCCCCATAGTTTCTAAAAATGAGGACTAACTGATGGTTGTAATTTTGATGGAGATTTACCTGTAGGCAAGATGGCAATCAAACCCACACTATTAACGGAGGGCTGATTGAGTTAATGAATATAATTGTCAACTCTACAAACTGATTCAGTCTGCCTAACAATCTATCAGTTTGTCTTTCCTCTTGTAGTTTGTCCCCATTTATATCTTGCTGTACGCTGACTGTAGGCGAATACCTGAAATCCCTATAAATACAAAATTGTTTGACAGAGGACCGATGGATGGATGCTTGGGAAAGAAGAGGGGATCTCCTATACGGGATAACTGAATTTATCACCGTTCAGTTAAACACAGTAAATTTGGGCCAGGCAGCTGAGGTAGTAGTTAATGTTATCCTTTGTCTTTATTGTATAGCTGGTCTGGACAAAATTCAGGTCTTTTACTCATTAGACTAAGTCTGCAAATGACATATCCTTAACATAAATGCCTTACAGCCTGATGGGTGGCATGATGTTCAGGAAGCATTGCACACGGATAGTGGTGCTCCAAAGTAACATCTTCTGGGGAGCAGGGAAGAAATAAGATGGGAGGAAACATCAGAAATGCCTTCTGTGGGTCAGAACTGTAGGTTTGGCAAGCCTGCCAGCCTACACCGACACTGCAAAGCCCATCACCTGGTCTGCAGGTTTCCTTCCCTACAAGGAACCCTGAGGGGCTGCAAGAAGAGGCTTTCCATCCTCCCCACCAGTCAGGCTCAAAGGTCAGACAGAAGTGAGAAAAGGGTTAGAAGATGACAACTGAACTACTGAATAGTCAGAAAAGCACAATTCACAGCTCAGGCCAGGGTCAAATCCAGAAGAGCCCTCTCCAAATCAGACAGCCCTTTTAGGAGCAGTTACTATAGGTTACTTTTTTGGATGTACCAGGGGGAAAAAATAAATAAATAAAATGCATTCAGCTTTTTAAAGCAGCATGCATACCCTGCATCCTTGCCAGAGCTTGAAACCAGTCCTCAGAGGTGCTGTCACCAAAGAGATGAAGAACAGTAAGAGAGCTACGTGCCTTTCCCCTGGGGTCACACACCAGCAGGAAAACAAAAACAAGAGCATGCCACAGGCTGTAAATAACATTGTAAAGAAGTGTGTCATTGAAATAATAATATATACCTTTTAGAGTAGGAAGACCCCATATCTGCCGGGAAGCCTCTTGTGAAAGTAAGGAGAAAAACCCCACAGAGAGACATAAAAATTACTACACACCCCAGCCAGGAGCTGCTCTTTTAAAACCAAAAGAAGAGATGTCCCTCACCTGCTCCAAGGGCAAGATCAGGTGGAGTGAGATTTGCCCCAGCTGTGTTTGTCTGCTGCAGGCGAGGGTCTTAGGGCAGGGACACAGGCAGGTGTAGGTGCTCTTAGCTGTGTTTTAAGAGGACAGGAGCACCAGCCTCCCCAGCTGGGCTCAAGGAGAGACACGCAGGTGCAGTTGCAATATGATTTGCCTATGGATGCCAGCGAGGTATTGCCTCACTGGGGGCAAAGGTGCACGTACTTGTGCAATTTAAAAAAAAAAAACCAAAACACAAGTGTAAGTGGGGAGCCTTATGTAAAGTCTCCTAATCAAGAGGTGACTGACGGTTCTGAAATCCAACCTTATATAGCTGTATGTGGGTAATGCTGTGTTTTGCAATTTTCCTTTCATCTACAAGGCTTTTTCAACATGCATGTGATAATGCAATATCCACCTCTGCTCTGACATGAATTTGCGTTCTTAAGGCCTTTCATGAAGCAGATGGGGAAGCACTTATAACCCATTTGCTCATATTTCAGCTATTCCTTAACTAGCTGTTGCACATTATTCATTTTATTTGATAGAAGAATATTTTGCTTGTCCTGTCATGCAACATTGCAAGCTTCTTTCCAGCATAAAGAATCCTTCCCCTCCCAAATTTTCTTATGCTGCATCACTGTGTACGTGTCATGGCTAATAGCTGCTTAATACATGTTGTCTGTACAACTTCAAGTTTATCCTCAAGTTAGTTGGATTAGACAGGGTGTTCCAGAGATTACACTGCCACTGAATACGCTTACTTCAAATTTAACATGACGTTTAATCAATAAAAATAACAGCAATAAATTTGTCTCATTCTGCTTTTTTTTTTTTATGATGTAGAAATGCCTGAGTATAAATGGCTCTCAGCTGTTCCTCAAGAGATACCTTTGTCATTTACTGAGCACTTTATGCTTCACTAGAATTCATATTCCAATGTCACCACTTAAATTTGCCTTGCCCCGATGCTCTTGAAATGCCTAGCCATCTGATGGAAAAAAGTATCATTTGGTGCCTGAATGAAGGTATTGCCTAAATCAAGTGTCTATAATCTATTTGCACATGCAAACGTTAAAACCTCCTGAAAATAGGAAAAATAAAACCACTTTAAAAAAAGAGAAATCTGTAATCCAAAGAACAGAGTGGAACTGCTTGTTAGGAACTTCAGTGAATGAGTCAGTATCTCCTGCTCAAAAATGAAACGTTAGCTAAAAGTTGAATTAACTGAGTAAGCCAACTAATTGAAGTCTTAATCATGACCCGTAAAAATAATAAGACTGTTTGCTTTTTCATTTTTTATGCATATAAAGGCTGTCTGATAGGCATTTTTTACTGGAGGTGAGAGGAAAGTAGGGATTTTATGTTTGCTGTTCAAGTGCTGCCTTGCCTGCCTGCCTGTGAGAACTAAAGGACTATTTAAATTATAACATCAGAAGAGTCAAGAGCAAAAATGTCAAGTGTTTAGGAGAGAAAGGGTTTTTACCCTTCACTGTTTTGATTTTTTCAGTTTGTTTAATTTTAGTGGCTAAAAAGCATTTGGAAAGAGGATGTTTTTATTTGAAATTCAGCATCCATAATACTTACATTACGGTGTGAAAACTGCACTAGATGAGTGATATCCTGGCAGATCTCCCAGGGGCTTAAGCGGGGCAGGATTTTACCCATTATTTTTAAAGCAAACAAGTGTAGGGGAAAAAAAACAAACAGAAGAAAAATATTCCAATTTTTCATTGTAATAAAGAAATAAACACCCCACCAGCTTAACTTAAAAAAAAAAAAAAAAAAAAAAAAAGATCTTTGGCAGATAGGCATTTCACAGAAGAGGTTTTGACAGACCACTGGGTTAGGCTTGTTTGAAAATAGCCACCCTAAATATAATTCAGAGATAAAAGGGGGTTTGAGGTGGTGGTGGTAATTGGTTTCTTTGACTCAGTAATTTGACAGAGACTCAGCCTTTCATTTTACCTGAAGGATATACTAAAATTCACAGTCTGGAATAGTAGCTAAAATTCAGACACATGTTTAGTAGTATGGCAGACTGTTTCTCATTGGAAATGGCAAGAACATTTCCTCTTATTTTTAATACTTATTTAGTGATTTTTATGTAACACCAGTAACACCATTATCTCAGCATTGACAGAATGAATATAAACTGTAAATTCTCTTCTTTGAGACATTTAAACCTCTGCTGGATAAAATGCTAGCAAAAGTGGTACTAATTAAGAAATAATCCTGCACAATAGTAAAAGATGTTAGATCTTTATGATTAAAAGGAGTTTCTCAGTTTTTAATATTTTTAAATCTGTGGTAGGCATAGGATAATGTTCTTAATTTGTTACTTTTTAGTAGAAGATCAAAGCGCATTATAAAATAACCTTGATTTGAACAATACATTTTCCTCACATTCTCTAGGCCTGGGGATTTTTGAATCATCAGTAACCTTTGGGTGGGTACATAAAGCAATATGCACTCTCTCTGTGGCCAATAAGTAATATAAGCAAATTTTCATGGCTGTTAAGTGTAAACATTTTTAATCTTAAAATCTAGCGTAAAACAATTGACTTAACTTTCCAAATGTGCTCAGGTAGCATGGTGATGGGCGAAGCATGACATCCAAACTCAGGAGGTCGTGTTAGAGAGGAGGCTGTTCAGCACTGCTTTAATTTGTGGTTCCCCACTCTCAGCAGCTCTGGGATCAGCTGGGTGCAGAAGAGTTCGCCCTTCCTAACCACGCCAAGGCATGTATCCAGGGACCTGTGTTGTTCACATGCTTATTTCATGGCGCTGGAGTTGAGCTTATTGATTACTCACGTATTTAAACATGCCTAACTTGAACAGCTTTGTTAAACTGGGGATTAATTCACAGTCAGTCTCAGTTTTGTGCAGTAGGGATATACATTAAAAAAAAAAAAAAAAAAAAGAGAACAAAAGGAAGAAATCAAAAAGGGTCTATTAGCTTAAAACAGGCTTTAGGCAGATTTGAGGCATTCAAGCCCACTATTGAATCTAGCCCATAATATTGAATGTTGCCCTGTTTCTTCTATGGCTTTGAGTTAAAACTGCTTCTCTTCCAAAACACGGTCAAAACTGTTAATCACTAAGGGCAGTATTAACAGTGGCAGTATATGACAGGTATTGGTAGTGAGAGAAAAATAGATTGTGTAAATTCAACATTACACTCTACTTTAACATAACTGTTGTTTTGGAAGGTTCAAAGGTGTATTTTTGGAAGAGCCAGAAGGTAGGGTTGGCATGGTTTAACCCCGACTGGCAACCCAGCCCCATGAGGCCACTCACTCACCCCCCCTCACCCAGAGGGATGGGGAGGAGAATGAGAAATGGATGTAAAACTCCAGGGGTGAGATAAGAACAATTTAATAGGTAAAGCAAAACCCACACACGCAAGCAAAGCAAAACAAGGAATTCATTCCCTGCTTCCCGTGGGCAGTTCAGCCATCCCCGGGGCAGCCGGGCTCCATCACGTGTACCGGCTACTTGGGAAGACAAACGCCATAATGCTGGATGTCCCCCCCTTCCTTCTTGTTCCCCCAGTTTATATCATCCCTCAGCAGGATGCCATATGGTATGGAACATCCCTTTGGCTAGTTGGGGTCAGCTCTCCTGGCTTACTGGCTGTGTCCCCTCACAATTTCCTGTGCCCCCCGCAGCCCTCTGGCTGGCAGGGCCTGAGAAACCAAAAAGTCCTTGACTTGGTATAAACATCACCCAGCAACAACCAAACCCATCAGTGTGCTGTCAACATTGTTCTCACATCAGAGCCAAAACAAGAAGAAAACTAAGTCTATCCCAGCTGAAACCAGGACAAGGGTATATAATGACTGCTGATCCATATTATGCCATTTTCTTTCCATTTTTTTTTAATAATTTGGCTGAACGAAGATAAATTTCCTTATACTATCCCCACACATCAATTTTTTAACTGTGTGGTGTTTCATAGGTTGGCATCATGTGAAATCACCTAACAGTGTTCCCAGAAGTTTTTCAGTCCAGTAATAAAGAGGAGAAAAATACCCATTAGAAAACAAAACAAAAAAATGAGCAGATGGACAAAACTGCAAATGTTGTTTCTGTTTCATCTAATTACAGAAGCAGAAAAATTCTCTCAGTACCAGCATTTGCAAATGCTGATGCCCCAGAGTACCTTCCTTCAGAAGGGGCTCCTTTGGACTAATTGCATCTACAGGATGGACAGAGAACCAGTTTATTTCTCTAAAAATGGTTTTCTGAATAAAAATAAAGCTTCTTATTTTTGGAGACAGCCTCCACCAACCCTTAAAACACAGCTGTTCTACATTCTCACATCTCTTTTTTTTTTTTTAAAAAAAGGAATATTTCTTTTTGTTTGCAAGCATTCTATCCTAGTAGGATTTACTTATATCCTGTGGTGGGACAGTAAGGCCCCGAGAGGTATGGGCTTACAGGAACCTGTTATGTCCCATTTTCCAGCTGTGGGAAAGTGATTCTCAGGGAAGGGAAAACGTCTAAAATCACACAGTGAGATTAATGATAGAGCCAAGCACTGAACATTTAGGCTGTGGTCAGATGATCACTAGGACTGGATTTATGCATTACTGGATCACCTGGCAGTACACATTTGGTGCAGGCAGGCACGCGTGTGAATTATTCACAGCACATCAGACAGTGCTTATGTCAGCTGGTGCCTTGAGGGAGCCCAGGGTACGACGAATCCCAGAAGCCATTCATTCTCATCTCTCAAGTGGGGCTTGGGATGTTGGCCTGTTGCACTGGGGTAGGGAAGTTAGCTCCTGCTTATGAGGCTGGTAATACCACAGGAACAACCCTAGAAGGCCACCGTGTCACCAGTAAGGTGCTGTTTGCATGTCACCACATGCCAGGGCATCACAGTTTCTAGGATGCAGTAGGTGGCAAGGTGGATCCGTTGCTGGCTGTGCCCCTTAAAGTGGCCCTTTCCTGCTACAGGCTGGTGATAGAGATGTGCAGATGTGATGCCCTGGAATGGTGTTTCATGCTGGGCTGCAGGAGCAGGGCAGGGGGACCAGGAGAGAGAACAAAGTGTTTTGCCAAACGTTTTCTTACTGCTGATAAAACTGAGTACAGTAAGGCCAAGGAATTGGAGGTTCTTGTTCCCTGAAGCACCTGGATCTGTGAGAAGAGATATGACTGCCAGCAGAAGGTTACACTTCGAATATGGGGAGATCAGCAACGTGGGGAGAACTTGTGAAAGGAAATGTCTGCAAATATCTGCTTGCAGCTGTTTCTCAGGAAGGTGCCCACCCAAGCAGTGATTCCTACCGAGTGCTGAGGAGAAAGAGACTTTAGCTATCTGGGAGGTGGCAGGTCCTGACTCCTAACATTCAGGTCCCCATCAATTTGGGGTTGAAAAGTCAGTAAAACAGTGCTGAAGTTCAGAATGCTCTTTGGAAGGGCCTTAGCTCATGATGTGAGTGTGACAGGCAGGACTTTAAGAGCAATGCTTAACTGAGTTTGTGTCCTCTCCCTCTGTCCTGTGACCTGTCCTGGTCTTTTATCAACATCTTGGGTCACTGCAACATTGTGCTGGGGTCATCTTCAGCTGGTCTCAGAGACCTCATAAGGTTTGTGTTCTCTGTACTGCTCAACTGATGCCCTCGAGACAAGACAGTCTTCTGTCATGGGTCATTTCACTCATGCTTCCAAAAATACCCCATTCCATGCTTACTTCTGAGAATCCTAGTGCACAGCACTCACACCTAGTTGGGGTTGGCTTCCCAGGGTCTGTCCACTGCAATCTTTAAGCATGCAATGCCTTACTAACCTGCTGGGCCAGGCCCTGGCCTGGAGTCACTTCAGGTGAGAGGCAGCAAGCTACAGCTGTTGGCATTGATGTGTCCAACTGCCTGACCTTGAGATAAAACCAAGGAGATGGGGTTCAGTGAAAATAACGTTGTCATCTGCAGGGTGTCCTAGCAGAGCGTATGTGTGGTCATAGGCTGGGGGAGTGAGGTCATGGTGATGACTGGTGTGATGGTGGAAAAAAGGTACTGGTAAGGAAAGGAAACTTCCAAACATGTGGAATAAAATATGGATTCAGTTTGCTTATCACATCAAGAGACTGTTACTTTCAAGTGCAGGGAACAGGACGTGAGGAAAAAGGGACTGGTGAATGCTCTAGAGACTACAGAGGGATCTGCTAAAGTAAGGTGGTCAGCTAATACTCAGTTCCATCATACATTCTGATAAGTGTAAGTTCCACAAAATCTTTTGTAAACAAATACCTGTGAGTGCACTTTTGGTCATCTTGTTTCTGATTTGGGTTTAGGTGCTCTAAAACTGAAATACCCATAGTTTCTAAACAACTTCTTGGCTTCTGTACATATAGCTAGGTCATATGCACTCTCTCAAATTCAGCCAAATTGAGATCATTGCAATGCACTGAAAGATGGCATGATGCAATTGTACCATATAACATTCCTGATGGCATCCTGAGTGGTTGAATAGACAGGCAAAGCTTAAGTTATCTGTCTTGATCTTTAAAAACATTCTTTACTTAGCAAAGCATTTTAACCCATGTTTATCACTGTGTACATATAGTTCATTTCCAGGATGCAACTGTGGCTGAAACATTGCAATAGATTGCAGCCAGAGATATGGAAGTGTTTGGTCTCCAAGAATCAGTAATTCATCAAACGGAATGCACTGTTGGCCAGGAAATAAGGGTGTAGTTATATTTACTACTGCAAATGCACCTAGAGAAGTCCAAGAAGTTACCTCTCCCATCTCTTTGTAACCACTTCTGAACTTTATGACAGAGCAGCCAACATGATGCTGTTTCAGTTCATCCAGTTCAACCTAAACCAGAGATAGAATCATAGAATAGTTTGGCTTGGAAGGGACTTTTAAAGGTCATCTAGTCCACCCCCCCTGCAATAAGCGAGGACATCTTCAACTAGATCAGGTTGCTCAGAGACTGATCTAACCTGGCCTTGAACACTTCCAGGGAAGGAACATCTACCACCTTTCTGGGCAACCTGTTCCAGTGTTTCACCACTCTCATTGTAAAATTTTCTTCCTTATATCTAGTCTGAATCCACCCTCTTTCAGTTTTAAACCATTACCCTTAGTTGTATTGCTACAGGCCCCTGCAAAAGGTCTGTCCCCATCTTCCTTACAAGCCCCCTTTGGGTGCTGGCAGGCTGCTACAAGGTCTCCCTGGAGCTGTCTCTTTTCCAGGCTGAACAGCCCCAACTCTCCCAGCCTTTGCTCATGAGAGATGAGTGTGACTTGAGAAGACCTGGCTGATTAGGCC
>JAVJGJ010000037.1:93194650-93217237 GCA_035590215.1 Microhierax caerulescens
CTGTGGGTTGGTAACCACCAGCTGAAAGATGGTAAATGACAACTGGGGACATTAATGAATAGTAAGAGGCTGTAATATCTTGAAGGCTGCAATTACTGCCATTGCAACTCTGTGACTATGCCCGAGGACAGAGTGTGGGAGTGACTTGCCTCTGCCAGTGACTAAGCGATTAGCCCCAAAGGCGGCGTGGCACGTTTCTCTGTGCCTCCGTTTCCCATCTGCAGAAGCAGAACGGTGCTGTGCATTCACTTTCACTTAGCACATTCTGCTTTGACACTGAGTGTGAGGATTCAGCATTAAACAGGAATTTCTCAAATGCATCATGAGGGAAGTGGGCATCTACTGAAATATAACTAAACCAGTAGTTAGAAATTACTGGGGATGAGCCCACGTCCTTGCAGTAACAGCAGTTACACTTCATCTCCTTTG
Source organism: Microhierax caerulescens (assembly GCA_035590215.1). NCBI lineage: Eukaryota > Metazoa > Chordata > Aves > Falconiformes > Falconidae > Microhierax > Microhierax caerulescens. The sequence goes on from JAVJGJ010000037.1 coordinate 93,195,080, forward strand.
TATTCTCTTTTTCATACAGAGAGATCATAAAGACCTTATTTCCCCGTATTAAGATCACATGGCAAGCCTTTTCTTGGAGCAAAATGCCTGCTGAAACATTTTGGTTTATGTAAAGGTACAAAGTGGTATTACCTATGGGGCTTCGGGCTGCAGGGGCCTCCAGGCAAAATACTCTACATGCTGAAGAGGAAATGCAGTTACTGAAGTCAAGTTTATGTTTTTTAACCTATTTTTCTTGAGATAACTTTGTCAGATTGTCAAACAAACTCTCCAAAGGGATTTGAGTCACAACCACATTAAACTGGAATCCAATCTTGTTATGCTGGCCTCAGCGAGTGGATATTCCCTCTGAGCAAGCCTGCACTGTATTAAGCTGCCTTCTGTTTCTTCAACCTAAGCTGTGAATGTATAATCATATTTCCTTTTGAAAATGACTTGTTTTTCTTCATTACAGAAACAGGATTGATTTTCCTACAGAGTGTTACACTTGTCGAAGCAGCTATAATCAAATTTCAGTGTAATGTCCCTACACAAGTAATTCCCACAATTAAAACTGTAACCGTTCTGGATACCTGTTGGGTTGGATTCTAATCTTCATGTGTATCTGGAATAGGTCCACTGAGAACATGGGCCAGATCCACAGCTTGTGCAAATCAAAGACACTGGAGCCCCATCTGTGGGTACCAACTGTGGATATAACTACTTTCAATGAAATAAACAGAGTCACTCATTAATACTGGTGTGACAAAAGTAAAATTGGACTAATAGTTCAAAATAAATTCCCTTTCACATCAGTGAATGGCAGAAGTTGCATGATTTTAAAAATCTTCCAGTATTGCAAACATTCCTTCATCTAACGCTAAATAAAATTAAGTGGAGGTGTATACAAGGGTAGCAATGTTTCAGTGGTTAGCTCAGGAGAGGCTTCAGTGGCCCGAGAACTCCCATGCCAAGCCACGGGAAGAACACGGCAGGTCAACAGGCTGTATTTTGGGTGAACAGCCTTGCAATTTAATAAAGACATTTAGGTCAGTCTGGAAGAAAGCTTGGGCTAAATCTGTGTCTTCCTGTACGTGTGATTTTCAAGTGCTGCCTTTGCTGCCTCCTCAGCCAGGGTACTTATATGGAATATGCAGCACAAGATCTAGGCAAAGTTCATTTTTGAAAAAACAAAACAAACGCAAACAAAACACAAAACCAAACCAAACAAAAAAAAAAACCCAAAACAAACCCAAACCCATACAACAAACCCCAAAAGGTATTTAAAAATACATTTTCTAGGGCTTTACTGTTTTCCCAAGTTTCTTCCCCTCCATTGCGATCTGCACATTTGGAGGTTTTTCTTCTCTCTCTTTGTCTTCATCAGAAAAGTCCCAACTGAATGGACTTTAATTCAAAGAATTATTATCAGGATTGCTGAAGAAGTCCCCCTATACTGCCCTGCCCTTGAATATCTGCAAAATGGAAATTAAAATCAAACCCAGCAAAGAGGTGCAAACCATTCTGTTCTATTACTAATGTGATCCTGCAGGTCATTCTCCAGACTTCCACTAATCATTTATAGTTCTAGTAAGGGTGTGCCAGTGTGTTCAAATTCACCTTTCCTGGACAAAACTTCTGTGAGAAAGCAAATACGGCTGCCTTCCCCAGTACATCATGCCTTTCCTGTGCCCTGGGCACCGTCGAGGAAGCCACGACCCTCCTTAAACTGACTGATGCTCATTCACATGCTCTGAGTCTCCCCCTTTTCTCTCATACACACACACTAATACGTGCATGCACACACACACTCCTGCAAAATGCTGAGAATCTAAGTTAATAGCAAATAATTAAGAGAAAACACATTTTAAACATAGAGCTGAATCACAGCTCCCACTGCCTGGCAGCAGTTAGGTGATATAAAACCAGCTATAAACTTGCCCTAAAGGGCAGCTCTGGATTTCCTCCATTACAGGAGGATGGATGTTTAAAGCAGTGCAAACAACAGTGCTGCTGAATTTGCAGCTCCACCTAGTTTCTGAAGGTCAAGCAGCCTGACCTCCTTACGTCTGTATGCATGTACACACACACACACAGAGAAGCGCGTAAAAATATTTTCCAGCATGCCTTTCACTTACATCCACTTAGTATTATCTATTGTAGTCATTCCATTGGAGAACATCATGTTATTAAGGGAGGCCAGCTCTGCCAAGTGTTAGTCCCCCAGAGGGGACTCACCCATGTGTTAAACATTTTAGCTCTCATAATAGAAGGCTATGCTCTGTATTTCAATGACAATTCACTTAGTGTTTACAGATGAGATACTTGGGAGTGCATCCCAGCAAGCACTGTTTGCTTTGATACCGAGAGCGGGCAATAAAACCACATAGTGCGTAGTGCGTGCTGTTTGTGAGACAGATGCATCTTGTAGCAGCCAGCAAACCAGATACTCAAGTTCATCTCAGGCACTTAATGTGTTCATCAGCCTTGCTCAGTTATGGAGAGCCCTGAGCACACTTGACTTCCAGAGGCAGCGAGTAGTTAGGAGAGCGGAGTGGCTGGAGAGCTTCAGAAATGTAGCATCCCTTTACAAGTAGGCAAGCAACCTGCTCCTTTCTACACAACATTCCAAAGGCATCCTATAAAAGAAAAGGTGGAAGTATCTCAGGCTTCTTCATCTGCTTTAGAAGGGAGAGCAGATTTCACAAAACCTTGTTGCTAAAAGCAGAGAGTGTGTAAACAGGAAGGAGGAAAAGAACAGGGAGTTACAGGAGGGAATTACAGATTCCTCGGGGGGTCTTTCACCCAATACCCTTCTAAAGCACTCTGGCATCGTGAAGCGGCATGCACTTTGGAAGAACATTCCAGTTTTGGTTTCCTTTAAGTAGATGTGACTTTGTCTCATTTAAAGCGGATGTGTTGCTTTGTTGACGTGAAAGTTTTGATGACACACCACCCTAATTGTTCGCTTCTCTGGAGAAGCACAAACCTGCAGCCGATGCTCTATGACATGTTTTTGCGCTTCTCGTTGTTATAGTTTTCCACCAACTGATCATCACAGCAAGTCAACCTGCAAATAAGTACTCCTAAGCCTTTAATGAGGCCCTTATCTCTGGCCAACTTAGGAATACTCACTGGGCTCTCCCCTGTTGAACAGCAGCAACTCCAAATAACCCTCCCATTAAAACGAACGCGCTGCTGTCAGACATGTCAGGTTGAAGGGGCGGCAGGCTTCTGAAGCCGCTGTTGCATCATTCTTTTGCTGGGCCAAGGTACAATGCCTACCGGAGTGATTAGAGCAATTACTCAGCACTGTTTGTCACAGTCAATCAGATCTGACCAGCATGAACACAGCCGTGACCTAGACCTGCCTCTCTAGCAAAGCATTATTATTGGTTGTCATCTTCGTCTTCCGTAGCTCTATGCATGTGCCTAAGTTGGAAACACACTAAGAAAACTTCCTAGCAATTATTTCTCTTTCATTTCTCTCCTTGATGGGCCTCTCCAATCATCTTGTGAACGCTTTCTTCCCCTTTCATCATTCTGCCTATGTTCCTGCTGATATGTACTGTGACTTTCTGCCAACCGGTGAAGTAGCAAAGGCCACTCGGGAGCCTCTAATGTCACCCCTTCTCAGTTTAGCGTGAACCGGAGAAGGCGGCTCGTTGGGAGCTAATGGATGATGTGAGAGAACCCCTGGTCTTAGAAAGTCCAGATCTCTGTATGTCCTCTTCAGAACAGTTTCTGTGGCAAATGCAACCTGGTATGAATATTTCGTAGTGGACTTCTTATTAAGATTTAAAAAGGCAGATTAAAATGTGTTGCTCAAAATTATGTAAAGAAAGTTCTGTGATTTGTTTTTGTATGGCTGGAATTAGGATATTGAAGAATTACACTTGACCTCCCTGACTCTGGTTCTTACTCTTGCTCTTCACTTCATCTTAAACTTTGCTTGAGATCTGCAGGAAAGCAAGGGCAAGCACACCTCTGCTCTCTTCTGCTTTCCCTACACCAGGGCTCCTCAAACTTTTTAACCGGGGGGCCGGCGTGCGGATTCAGTGGCAGGCAGTCATCTGCGGCTGCTTGGTTCCCCCCCCAACCCCCGGCGGGGGGGTTTCTGTAAATACCAGGGGGCCGGATTGAGGACCCTGGGGGTCTGTATCTGGCCTGTGGGCCATACTTTGAGGACCCCTGCCCTGCACAAACGAAAGTATCCAGCTGCCACATTCTCTCCTCTTTTTTTTCTTTTTTTTTCCTATGCCAATACAGGAAAGATACTTCATCAGTATTATCGAAGAAAGAGCCAAAAGGCATAGAGACATATGTTTCAGGGGGCTGAGATGCCACAGTGACGCTACTTCAGACAGATGAATGGGTGAGGAAACCTGAGATTGCCTTGTACTATCCATCAGCACCCAACACAAACACCCTGCACGCAGATGTGCAAGGGAGGCTAGAGAACATAATTTCATGCAGGTCAGGTCTGCAGAGGTTCTTACACTGATTCTATCAGCTGTTAGGAAAAGAAAAAGCTCGTGACAAGAAAATGTGTGTGAACAAGACTCCAAATCTCAGTAAGGGCAAGATCTTAAATGTGCATTATTGTGAATTATTGTTACTAAGAAAAATGCCTGCATTGTTACTTGCAGCTGTTACTAGTAATGAAGGAATAAAGGGCCCTCTGGTCACAAACAATCCCAGCAGCAACTTTGTCACATTACTGCAGTAATTTAAGTATTGTTTTTAAAACAGTTGTTCAAAGCAGTCAGCAATACAGTATGAAACACAAAATGTTTTGTAATTATTTTTCAAGGAAGTAGCTACATACTACAGAGTTTATAATATATACTATGCTCTATGATGGTCTAAGGACCCTGAAGTTTAGACAGTTTCCCAAATACTTTGCTAGAATTGGAAACATATCTACCTTACACAGGCCACTGGCAATGATTCTTTAACACGCCCCTTGAACTATCTTTTCTCCGCTTGGCTGGATCAGTTCAGCACTCTGATACTCTTTGGATGCCATGGATAAGGGTATTTGGATATGGGGCACAACAAAGAGTATTTCAGCTCTCTGACTTCAGGGATAAAAAACCGGGATGCTTTGTAGTTTGTCAGATCCTTAAATCCTTTGAAAAGGTTTAAGGATAAAAACCTACAGTTAGCTAGAAAATAATACACATTTGCAATAATAGAATAAAATGACAAATAGATCAAGTAAGAAGATGTATTACTAAGATTATACTGAATAAATATCCTTCTTAGCTGATTTAGCATCTCAGCTGCCTGTCAGGCTGGGTGATTAGCCTTTACAACGTACCCCAGGGCTGGTATACCCTGGCAATATCTAAAGGTGCATCTTTTTTCTTGCTGGTGAAGGTGGTTGCCAGAGCCTTCCAGTGCAACAGCTCTTCTGCCCACTCTGATTCTTCTGTAGCTCAGAAAAGAGTACTTGTCTTTTCCTGTTCACTCTCCTTCACAGTACAGAACTAACGGAGGGGATCAATTCTTTTACCTTTTTTTTTTTTTTTAATGTTAGAGATTGCTTGTCTTAACTGGCACATTTCCTGGCTTCAGCTTTAATCTGTCTATTCCTGCAATCTAGGACACAATAGCAAAGCTTTATAAATCTTACAGCAATTGCCAGTAGATGCATCTTATTAAATGTTAAGTGAAATCAGCCTTTTAACACCAGCAACCTCTGGGTTCTAATTAAAAATGAAGGATGAAACCCTAGTCTGGATTGTTTCGATTTGGTAACATTGACATACCTGCTGTTAGTTAAGGCAGGGAAGGCAAAGCTGGATATTCTGGTGGAAACCAGAACCACTCCAAAACTCTGTCATCTGACTCAGCCCCATGCTGACCATTTGCACCGACAGTTGTGACATTTCCTTAGTCTGAGGCAGAAAAAAAGAGAATGTTGGTATAGACTTACTTAAATGTTCTTACAATTTCTGACTAGGAAATGTGTGGTCATGAAAGCGATATGGCATACAAAATAAAGTAATTCAAAAGTTTAAAGGCTTGAATATATGTCTTCTTGAATCTAAGAACAGAGTTTAATTACATGGCTGAAAAATGAGTTTTAATTAACTTTTTCTCTGCTGTGCAGCTGACAGGTTGTTATAGGGGCATTGCCACTTCTGCTGCCACTTTTCGCCTTGTAAGAAGTGGTTGAGAGTGTGTGGTGATATCCTTAGAGAATCCACTGAATCTGGTGATTCTCTGTGTGGACGGATGCACTGCAGGACCAGAGCCTTAATGGAGCTTAAGAAACTTGCAGATGCTCTTTCTCACTGTTTGACTGCGCTTCTGTTGTTGGTGAGACTTCATCATACAGCCTCTGCCTCTGAAACTGCAGGGAACAGCAGAGACTGGTGAAGTCAGTGGAAGTGTTAAGCATACGTGGAAGGCACAGCCAGGCCATCAACTTGGTAGATTTTTCAAAATCTTGGCACTCCACAAGATCAATTTATCCATATAAACCAGTAACTAAACTAATAATTTGTGTATCCTAATATTTTCCTAAAATGTTCGGGGGTCCTATGTAATTTGGCTCTCATATTGGCAGTTCTCCCACTATGAGGTGGCTATTAAATTCAATCAAAGATGACTTTTGAAAATAAAAACCTCTAAGAAAACAAGGTTAATACCTCATAAACTAAACAATTTTCCTAGTACAGTAAGTTCTCTACTTCACTGAGCTAATGATAAAGTGCTGCTCTCAAATTATTTATTAGTAAAGCTCTGACTGATTGGAACTTTGCCAGCATTGGTCTAGGGCATGACTGGCAGATCTCAGTGATTCTGAAAAGTTTTGCAAATGCTGAAGAGAAGGCAAAGAAAAAGAAAAGTCAGGTTGTTGGATCTGATTCCACTGTAGTTGATTGCATCTGGCAGTCCCTCTCCATCTGAGTTGGTAGCTGTCTGAGTACAGTACAAGGCTGCATCTTTTTGCATCCATTAAACCTGAATGGATTTAATAAATTCAAATATCATCTTTCTTTTTCTTCCTTTCTTGACTTTTCTCTGGTAGGAACTGACTTTTCTCCACATAGCTGAATCATTGTGATTGTTATTACCTGGTATTTTAATCAGAAGACAGTAGACCTAGTGTTGTACAATACTAAAAAAGTCTCTTTTAATGATGAATTTATGATCAAAAATATAGAAGTTCTGACCGCAGCACAACCACTCTTGAGACAGTAACTGTGCTTAGCCATCTGGAAGAAAGATTTAACAAAAAGATAACTAGCAAATAACTAACTAACTTTTCCCAAGCCTTCTAGAAAGCTTAAAATTTTCTAATGGTGCTTTTGGAACACCTTGGGGAACATTAGTGCCATGGACAAGCACGTGAGCTTACCCAGGTTAGTTACAAATGGGCTAAGGGCATTTAGCTGCGGCAGCCTGGAGCCCCGCCGGAGTTAGTTACTCTGTTGAGAAGCAGATTAAAGCTTTTTTAGGGATGGATTGCACTTACACAAAGCAATGCTCAAACTGATTAACTGCATGAAATAATTGTTTCATTATTACATGCCAAACTTCTCCCCCTCTTTAGACATTAGCAGAAGCATCAGCAGCACCTGAGATTCAGCAAACCCCGTGACTCCTCTCAAAAAGACTCCTCTCAAAAAAACCCCTAACAACAAACCCACCAAAATCACTTGTTGCCTTGAGTAGACACTTCAATGTGTGTAGATGTGCTGGGGTGATGGTCACCCTCCAGCAGCACAGGGAAGTATTAGCTGAATAAATGTGTGGCCACGGTAAATCTAATAGGACACTAATTCCAGATCAAAACCTTTTCAACTATAGGATATAAATCACTGAGCTAGGATAATCTCACTCCAGCAATTTAAATGCGGTAAAAGTATTTGGATGTATTAATTTCATACTCCTGGGGTTTCTTCCAAATTACATACTGTCTGCTTGCTTCATTCAAACTTTTGCTTTAAACTAGCATCTGAACTCTCTCAGCTTACTACAACATCCACAAAGAAGAAACCTTGTGTAAACTCTGTGTAATGTACACAGACTAATCCAACAGAAGAGCAGCCACATATGGGTGCATGTCTAGATGGGACCTGTACCGCTCTGTGCTCCAGTGGGGAGCAGGTCTGATGCGATGAGTGCAGAACATCTTTACATTTAGTGTGGGAGGTAAACGCGAGGAGGTATTTCCCTCTGACCTGAAACCAGCATCACAAATTCTTGCCCCTGTCTAAGCTACGTAGAATATTAATTACATATTAATAGTCTGTTCCCATGGTTGTGGGTTCCTTAGCTGCTGCTGGGTTCTGCTTCCCCCTTTCACCCCCAATATGCAGCTGTAGCCAAACTGGGTCTATTATGTCCGCTCCCGTTATTCCGGAACCTCATTGTTACATTCAGCTTCTAAAAGTACGTGTGTGTCAAGTGTAGATTATCTGTGTAGGAAGCCTAAAGCAAAACTGGGAGAATTATACAGCTTTGGTCTGGTAGTTAAACCAAGGAAATAATTTTGGGTTCTTCTGAAATATTTTTTTCTTTGCTTTCTGTTGGAGGAAAAATATTTTCCCTCTTTGCTTTACTTTGCTGCTTTGGATAGAACAAGCCACAGTAAAAGACAAGAACAATATAACCAAACACAGTATGGAACCAGATCAAGGTGAGTTGCAATATGCAAATTAAAATTTCTACAGCAAGCATTTACTTCTTCTTCTGTAACTTTTTTGTTTAAATGTTCTCGATTGAGGATTTATATTTTCCCCGTATATGCAAAACCTGTCAAAGTTGTAGCTAACTAAGTGAATACTTTTGTTTTAGGCTTCGTTATTATTATGTTGTAAACATTCCCTTTTGCCTTCGCATCATATTTCCAACGCATAGTTCTGCTATTCCTTAACAGAAAAATTGGGACTTTGGCTCTGACTGCTTCAGGTCTTCCAGACAGGTGCTATCTCCCCGGTACCTTAATTACACCTTCCCTGGAGTGTGTAGGCAGCAGGCACTCTGCATTTATAATTTAACTCTTCGAAGCCATGCAATAGTAAGTGATATAACACACAGCGGCGCTTTGCATAAGATCGTAAACCCAATCTGTTTATATATAGCATGACGAATTCAGATCTGGATACAGCAATAAACTCCATACACATTTCATGCCTCAATTTTTTTTTCATTACTCCCCGAAGGTCTTTTGATTCAGGCCAGTCTTGAATCCTTTTTTCAACATAGCTTTCTGTTGGGACTGTTGAGTCTCTACCTCTCTGTTCTGAGTAAACTTGCTCTGCACCTAATTGCTGCGTGATTTAAAAAAGTCTTTCCCTACAACAAGAATGTACATCTTTTCACTTGTCATGTGCTTCCACTCTTGCTGTGTGAGTTTCACACCCAATACTTTCGTTTCCTACAAGAGGTTTACTATTCTATAATTCCTCCTCTCACAGGAAAATTGGAGGGATTACTTTCCTCATTTCAACCAGTTAATGTTACATAGGGTTTGCAGTTCAATAGGAGACCACTGATGTTTGAAGTGTCGTATTTTCTCAAGGCTGGTCAATAAATGATACAGCACAGGTAGCATACGGTAGATTCTACTTACTCTTGATATGTTTGATGATAGTGTAATTTCACACTAAAATTAGAATTCATAAGCTGCAGATAGACAGATTCCCCAACGTGTCACAATTTTGTTTTACAAAGCAAAGACTCGCTCAAGAGTCAGTGCCCATGGGTTCTGGTACATTTAACATCACCTTGGTAATGAAGCTAAACATCAATTTGAATTAACAGTTTGAAGATGGTTAGAAAGAGAGAAAAGGGATTATGTAGCTTGCCCGAAGTCACAGAAGCAGAGTGCAGAAACACTGGGGTAGAATCATCTTCTGAGCCCCATTCTTCTCTTTTAGCTACCACTTACCTGCTACTCCAGTAACAGTTTAGCAAATTTAGGTCAGACTGTTTTTTCAGCAAAATGTAGCTACCCATTAGTGGAATAAATATATAGGTCCAGCTTTATAACAAGGTTTCTGCTGAGAACATGCAGCTGAGTGAACACAGTAAAGCTACTGCAGCAGTAGATGAGACTGGGTGACTTTTTTAACAGTACTTTATGTGCTGCTTTTTTATTTCAAGAAAGGCATATTAAAAATAACCTGCTCAGGTCTTATGCAAAAACAGGATACATACATAAAGTATTTGTTTGTATCACTGTATAAATAGAAGACTGAAAAACTCTAATGATGAGTAAGAAGCTTTTCAAAAAATGGTGAGAAAATGGTGCCAAAATGAATACACAAAAATGTGCCCCTTAAAAATGACTCTGTCACTACAATCTACCTGTTGACTTGATTTGTAGAACCTGAAGGGCACTTGCTATAGGAAGTTAAATAGGTTTTAAAGTATCTCCTTTGTTGTTTTACCAGAGGCTGTTCGCAGAAGTAAGGTGGATTTGCTCAGAATTTTATTTCAGGTCCTTCTAAAATAAGAAGGGGACTGCAAGACCACTAAATGTTCAGGTCTTTGATGATGGTTTAAAACTTTCACTTTAGCTGGTGATTACTTGCTTCTCAGCCCAGATGGTTCTGTGGCAAAGTGTAACAGACATTTTTCAAGACAAAATGGATTGCTTCCTAATATATTTATAGTTACACCTGAGGTGATCCAGCACTCTTTGCTAAAGCTTAACCTACAGTTGTGCTTAGCATCAAATATTTCTTCTCACCAGTTTCTTCATTCAATTATTGATATAATTTTCCCCATAGTTAACACTCCCCCTGCTTTATGATGTTGTAAGCTGCATCTACAGCATCTTTATCATCCATGTAGGACAACGACTTGTGGCCAGGCAGTTTGTTCATGTCCTGATAGTCTGTCCCCTCCTCCCTGCCTGGGTTCCCCAAAGCCCGGGTGTGAGCTGGTACGTGTGCAGTGCTGGCAGCCACGGGACGAGGACCCAGGTGAGGAACACAGTGCCAACAACTTGACAGTACGGTGCCCTTCTAGACTCTTTTGGCTGTAGCTGCATGGTAGCTTGGATTATTGGGCACAGAGAATTCTCCAGTTCCACTTAAGGCATAGTTAATTAAAATACTGTCATTTTTTTGGCTGATATTGTTGACTATGAGCAATGCATATGGATTTCTCCCTGGCAAGCAAGTCCTTTGTCTTTGGACCATCTTGTTGCTGTTATCATTTTTCGCATCATCATTAGGTTTCCGGTTTTGAAATGATGCTCTGGGGATTAACAGATCATTCTTAACTAAACTATGCAAGCCATGTCTGTGTGACAGTGCATTCCGTAACTGAAAAAGGCAATGGAGTCCAACTATCTAAGCTCGACAGTATTCTATGTGTCAGTGCAGAGAAACCTAAACTATTCACAGTATCGTTTCCATGCTGTTATTGCTCGTGTAACTGCAACCATTGTTATGGGCCAGTACCAAACACACTTTGGCTGAATTGAAAATCAGCACCGTCTCTAAAAACACTTTGTTTGACAGAACTTTTAATCAGATTTCTATAGCAGCTTCACCTGTATGTTTTTAAATGTCAAGAGACTTAAAAAATCTCAGTGCATGGAGCCTCACAGCATCCCAATCGGGTAGCTTCTCCAAGATAGGTGGCAGAAAATACCTATATCTGCAAATAGCAGTATTCCTGTTTTACAAAAAGACAAATCTGCATTCAAACAGTGACTGAGTCAGATATGGTGACAGAGGAAATCTGCAGCAGAGGTACCAACACAACTCAGATCTCCTGCATTCAGTCCTGTATTTTATCTGACCAAAGATTTCCTCCTTTCTCTGTAGCCAGCATTCTGGAAATGTGATTGTTATTGTCCTGCTTAGGTCATGTAAAATACACTAGACTTGTTGGGAATAGCTCCATAATAGGTTTCTTCTAGTATTTTTTATCAAGTAGAGGAGAACAGACATCCTAGAGTAGACTACCTTTACTTTTGGAAAAGACAGTGAAACTACTTGACCTTGACCAGTTTGGTGCTTGCTGTTCATTTCCCAGTCCTGTAATTAGTGGGGCTTATTGCCAGTTTGTTGCAAATCCGTAGTCACATAGTAAGAACAGCGGCAGTATCAGGGCAGAGCATTAACTGTAGATGGGATATACAGTCACTACTACTCTCAACAAGTAAAAGGATGTGTGGTGATAACTTATCTTCGAAGGTGACTGACCACTGGGAGTAACTTGAGCACCAGTTTGATGCTGCAGTTGGTAATGAGAATATTCAGAACATACATAATGTACTTGAAAAAAGCAAGTAGTTAGATGACCTTTATCTCATTAATATATGCTTGCATGATGCACATTCATAAACCAAGCCACAGCATTTTAGGGGACATATCCTGATGGGAAAAGCTATAGACAGTTATTTTAAAATAAATAAATAAGGTCTCCGGCATATTAGTGTGGCTTATTTAGCTCAGCACTTCAACTGGTTGTTTGCCATGTCATGCTGATCTAGGACTGTTCTCTTATCAATTCTAAAGCTTTTGACATCCTGCATTCAAGATCACTTTGGATTAGTAGGGATTCTGCACCCTAAACTTTTGATTACTTGTGACACCTTTGTTCGTTTGGTCCACAATCATGTACCAATGGATCATTTTATTTAAATTAAAAAAATCACTTCTCCATCTTCTTGATTTATTTTTCATCCCCGGTCCCCATGCTAGAAATATACACGTAAGCACACGTGTAGCCAGTAGGACTTACAAACACACATCCACAGTAACACAATTCAATATCACTAACTGTAACAGGAGCAGAACAGTAATGCTCAGGTCCCTAAGTGGATGTGGCATTGTTTAAGCCTCAGGCATACAAATTAAAGCACCTACTAGCTGGCGTAATTTGCTTGGTCAAATATCAAGACAATTCTTCCACTAGCTCCATCCTAAGAAAAAAAAAAAAAAAAAGACACCCAAACTTTAAAACCAGCCTCTGCTTTCTTCTATTCCTTGTGTCCTGGAACAGATTTGAAGACTGCAGAATTTTTGCTGGTATTGGAAAAAACTGGCACTGGAAAATAAACAAAGTATAACACTAGCAAGTCACAGATGCCACGGCAAACTTCAGGCACGAGGACTTTTCCGTCACTGCTCAGCAAAGGCCATCCTTGGGGCGGGGGAATTGCCCAAGTAAACTTGGTCAAAAGTTACTGATGTAAAAAAAAATGCTGTAGGGCCTTTAGAAAGCAGCTTTCTTATTGCAGTACAATTAGACAACGAACATGGCAGATGAAATTCAACAAGATTTAGTACTTAACTTCCTTAACTTGGCTTTTCCTCAAGCATTTGCTGTTCACACTTCCTAGGAATTACAGTCTTTCTAATCACAAACCTAATTTATCACAGCATTATTATTGAGGTGTTCCCTTATTCAATTAGATTTTTGAACTGCAAAACATGAGCCTATTTCTGGCCAGAACTGTCCACAAGTGCAATGCAAGCATTTACTTATGTTGTTTTATACGCTTGCTATGTGGCTGCATTGCTTATTCTCCCAGCTACACACAGAAGTGGTGACTCTGGCAAGTATCCCCTGGAAGAGCTGGATCAATTTAAACATAAGAATCCTGTCTTCATTATCTATTATGTCTAATCCCTGTCAATATTATTGGTATTTGATTTCCCAGACAAAAGCAATGCAATTAGTTGTGCAACTCATTCCAGCTGATACGTACACTCATGCACAGTCAATGAAATCCATGGTAGGTCCCTTCAGGCACCTCTTTATAATGTCAGACAAGCTGCCTGTTTTCCATGATCAGGTAAAGGCTGGGAGGACACTCCAGGAAGACACTATTTTTATGGCTGATTGTTTATCAGAGAAGAAATGTAGTAAAATAAAGTTGAGCTGAATCCTAAGTTGCTTGGTAAATTTCTGCTCTGTGTTTTTCCAGTTAAGTTGTGACCAAACTTAATGGGAGTTTTCTTTCTAAATTCCAAAGGCTAGACTTTTAAAGGTATTTGAACAGCCAGAATAGAATTCAGTTAAGTACAGATGCACAGGGTATGAAAAAACCTAGAAAAACTGAAAAATAACTCAACAATTGTGCTGTTGTTGACATTGTCTTTTTTTTATTGGGTTGGTTTTTTTTGCATATTAGGATCCCCTGATACTCTCAGACAGGTTTCTTCTGATGTGGCCACAGCTGAGCAACTGAGATACTTTGGAAAGCTTTCTTGTAGTTTTATTGCAATGCTTTCTTCATCAGAAGATGAGAAGACTGTTTCAAGAGGCTGTTTTGTTGCATTTAAAATATTAAAGTTTATTCTAGTCCATCTAATAAGCATCAGGATGATGCTAAAGCTGATAGCACAGTCTGCTAGACAAAACATGTAACTCTGAGAAAAATCCCTGTGCTGTGGCAAGTGCTGAAACTATATATCCTCCGTGATCTTCAGCTTCAGGATTGTCATTATCCTTTAGCTTCCACAGGTCATATTAATTCAGAGCTCTCTTTTTCCGGCTTCCTCCACAACTTGAAGCCTCCTGTTTCAAAACTCTCTGCCAAAGATTTCCAGTCCTGACCAACAGCAGAAATCATACGTGTTGCAACAGAGTTGTAAAATTCTTGCTGTGTCTCAGCCCAGTAAGATGAAAATGTTGGTGTGTTGGTATGAATACAGTTTCTTTTGCTAGGAAAAGCTGACAGCCCAGTGGACAAGACAGATACATGGGCAGGGACAAGTGAAGGGATTTTCTCCGGCTTATCCAGTAGGTCAGGAGTGGAGGTAGAAGTTGCACTCCTGGTCTCCGTCCACATTCACAAGCAAGCTCAGCATCCCATCCCACCCCCCAGCATACAGGGCTGGGGAGAAGGAGGTGAAGATTTTACAAGGGATGACACAAGACCAGATGTTTAGAAGTGGAAACCCTTTTGAAGTTGCTAGCTCTCAAAATCCAAGGCCCCTGTGTCTCCTCATGCAGCTCTTCAGCATACTGAGAGAAGTTGTGTTTCCTGGCTCTGGCAGTGTTCCTCAGTACTGAAGCAGTGTTGCCTCTCGGCAGCTCTAATCTTTGGTGTCCCCCACTGCCCCAAGAAGTTAACAAAGTGCCCTCCTGTGGGGCATGTGTAAGTGTCCACTGAGAACCTGTGAAGAACTGAATAAATTAATTTCAAATATGCCAATCCAGACTGATGTGAATTCAGATGAGCTTTCACCTCCAGACTCCTCATAGACTGTGCTATACACCAAAATACAATTGGCCATAGGTGTAGCATCCTAAACGCACTTCATCGTGAGCTGGCTACGTAATTAACTGCGAAAAACGGCCTATTGCTTTGGTCTACTTACAATAAGGATTTGACGGGCTGATTGCAGAATATTTTTTATCTTTTGGCCACATTTCTGTTTCTCCAACCCAAACCATTCTATGTTTATTTTACTTAATACAGTGGAGCAGTTCGGCATATTGTTTATACAAGCAACATCATACAAAAGGAAATTGTGTTTTTTCGTTTCTGTACAATGGTATTTTTTGAAAGCGAGAAAAGTTATTTAAGTGCCTGAACGTAAGTATGTGACAGAACCTGGCTTCAGGTTCCTGATCTTAAAATCTTCAATTAATTTTTCAAAACTAATTTCAGAAGTGCCCATCACACACAGTTGTAAGCCAGGCAGAGCAGCTTTTCACCAAAAGAAAGGCCTTTAGGTTTTTAAGACACGGTATGGAAGCTCTGAGTCACAGAGGGAGCACCACCCTGCAATTCAATATTATGTTTCAAGTTTAGAAAACATTGGAAATTTTTGTATTGAAAAGTTGCTTTTTTGTGAAAGTAGAGAACTTATGTTCAAAATACTAATAAATTTCTAATATATGTACAAGGAAAAAAAGCAATTAATGGAGCACAATTAAGAAAATATTACATTTAATGGAAGCAGAACATTATAAAATACATTTTCAGCTTTTTCTCCCAATTCCAGCATATGATTTTCCCACTATTGTGTCATTGTTACTATTCCTCTCCTATAAAACCATAAAAGTCATAATGCAGAGCTCCCTATACTCTACAAAAATAGAGCATGATGACGGCCCAAGATCCAAGTAAGTTTGAAGCCATGCCATCCAGGCGAGGGAGGAATGAAATACATTGTTAAAATTTCACTGCATCATTCTGTAGTTTTAAATATACTGCTGCTTTTTATTCACCTGCTCATTAGTTTCATAAGTTGTTTACCTTCTAAATGGTAAATTGTGATCTACAGGAGCAGTTTGCCTTCTTTTTCTCTCCTTTATGTAGATGTTAGTACAATATACCCCTCAGTTCCTTCCAAACTGGATGTTTGGAAGTTTTGCTAGTACAAAAGTACATTTTTAATATTAAAACTGACAATACTATAATGGTAACTGTTTCACCTTCTGTTTTAGCAAAAAAACCTCCAGTATTTAGTCCTGAAACAGTAAAAACCCCAAGCAATCCAACCTAAAACAGTTCACTTCCAGCTTTCCATGAAATTCAGAAATACCTGAAACACATATTGGGGTCTGAGTCATCTCTTTTTGTGACCATCTTGGGGTTAATTTTTTATATTTTTCCTATTTTATAACCTTGGATGGTGGTTTATAAACAAATGGTTTACAAAACATTGTGGATAGAAGATGCACTGGATAAATTAATCAATATTTAATATATTTCTATTCTTTGGGGCTTACCTTCATTAAAGTAATATCACTTTTTATGTGTGGTCAGGGAACTCTTTGATGAAAGCCTATTTGATAAGTTAAGCTTTCCCAAACAAACCCCAGCTGAGTTCACTTTTCTTCCCGAAACCAGAGTTTGTTCCTTGGCATGAAATCCAAGACTGAAATGCTGATAAAGATTCCCAGTGAAATCTTCCAAACATTCTTCATAATATCATGTGTGATATAGTGACAAGCTATATGTTTCCCTGGCACTGAGATTGAAAATGGAAATGTTAAATATAAATCTTTGTGGAAGTTTCAGTAATTTTTAATAATTTGTTCTTTTGTGGCATTCATATGTGAATGATATATTTGTCCTAGAGCAATGCGAATTCATTTCCCCACATCTATAATATCTGCAGTAAGCTAAATTAAAAATACATTTGTACTTGTACAGTTAAATGATCATATTTAATGAAATGTCGGAGATGAATCTTAGCAAATAGGAAATTATTTCAGAAAGAGCAGCATTTCATTACTGGCAGTCAGGGAAAAGCAAAGAGATTAAATAAACGGCGTACTACTCCGAGATAATGGCGGGGTGGGGGCAGTTCTGTGCGGGGGGTGGCTGGACATCGCAGACCTCAGTGGGGATTTTTACCTATGAGCATGGAAGCACCTCTACCCTACGGGGCTGGCAGGGCTAATGCTCCATGATGTGAAAGCAGTTGATCCCCGGGCCTGAAGAGGCTGCGGGTGCTGCACGAAGGCTGGGTGCCACTCGGCGCTTCCCACCGGCTGCTGCCATGGGTGCTGCTCCAAGGGAGCCCAGCAGCTGTCTGCCCCATCCCTGAGCAGCTCCAGAGCTGAACCCCCAGGCTGGGTCAGTGTGAAAGCAACGGGGTCGGAGTGGGCCTGACTAGGCCGAGGGGAATGAATGGGGACTGGTAGAGGGGCTGCTCAGGGGAGAAAGAAGACCAGGCAAATTGTTTTTGCTGTAAACATTACGGCAATAAGCAATAGCTGAAAGCTGAAGTGTGGGGCCTGATTTGCAAAGCCTCCTAGCTACTTGCTTTATTTCCATGAGAATCAGAACTATGTTGAACCCTCCCCTGGGGAGCTATTGGCATCTTTCACCGATCATGTAACTTTAAAGATGCCATCTCCTACCCCCTCAGCGCTGTCTGGGAGCACAGTTGCCCTGGGCTGCCTGATTAATGCATGGGGAGACGCTCCAAGAGGAGCCTCAGATCCCAGGTAGGCTGCCTGGCCTCTGCAGGGCTCCATTTCTGACTGCTGTCTGTGTTAGGAGCAGAGAGCGGTGAGACACCCAGCTTGGCTGTGTTTCAGCTGGTCCTGCGGAGAACCCAGCCCTCCGTCCTTCTAGCCGTGTTTGTAAACTGGGAACGCTTCCCATGCTTCTCTCCCACCCTCCATCTACTTGGTTGTTTAAACTACGAGATCTTCAGGCTACAGACCATCACAGACCAAATCAGGTCTGTGTGGAGGGTCTGGCCTAACAAATCTCTGTGCTACTGTAAAACGACTGCTACTAACCCATGACACCAAGTAAATCAGCATCTATCAGTGGCATCAACATTTTAACGAATTAATTTTGTCAAGTTCTGTAAGAAACCCTGTGGGAAGACTGAGTTCATCTGAGATATAAATTAAATTCTAAACTAAAGTTACAAACATAATGAAAGATTATAGAAATGACAGAAAATATGCTGATTTTCTGGATTCTGTAGACAATAATGGTGAAAGAAGATGTAGGTATGAGAACTTCTTGGCAAAAATTCTACACCACCAGAAAATTTTTCAGGGAAATGAAATAAATGAAATATCTGAACTGCAGCATTTAACTATTAACAGAGAATCATATATGCTCATATATGTGTATATAACAGACAGCGCAAGGTGACAAGACACAGGCCATTTTGAGTCTCACCCATCCAAGCATGCGTACATTTAGGCTGCCATTTCTTCCTTTCTCATTTCTACTACCTCTTGGGCCCTTCAACCACAATGTCTTCATGAAAAAGAATTAAGCTTCGAGTCCCGTCTCCCTTTGTTTTTCTTTTGCTTGCTTTTGTAACAATAGCAAATTGAGAAAGCAAACAATATAAGTTACAGTTTAGTTTGTACAGCTGCACCTGTATTATAGTTAAAATAAACGTCTGAATGAGCAACCCACTAGAGGAATTTACTTGAGATTCTGATTTGCAATGTGGAATGAAAAAGCTGGCTGGATTAGTTAAGCAATTAATCAGGTGTGCAAAGCCATGTGAATTCTCTGAACACCACATTGTATAAGAACTCAGATCATGCATACAAAATTGAATCATGGAAAAATGGTTAAGGCACATCAGGTTTGAATGAGGAGAGTGTCAATCAATTCTGTTTGCCAAGGTCCTTTGTGATGTGAGTCACCAACCTTACAAGAGAAAAAGGATCAGTGTAGGGATCAGCATAATTCTCATGTTTGCTCTGATTACTTTTAGGGATAATTATATGGACTTGCCACATATTTCTACAAAGGTTGTCATTTTTGGAATCATCTCGCTTTTCGCATTTGGATTTCTTTTTGGTGGCAGTGTTGCTATTCAGGGAACCATTTTAGACAGGCAAATGCTTTCTTTAGTGGCCAGTCTTGTCAAGTGCCCGCAATGCCACTGGGAAGGCTGAAGGAAGTGGGAGAGAAGGACTGAAAATAGGTTCAAAACACAGCTGCAAAACTTGGTCCACCATAACTTGTCATCATTCTTCATTACAGAGCCTGAGGTCTGAGAGGTTTTTGAGGCAGGAGGCAAGACAGAGCTTTCCACACAAGAAGGCTGTTAATACTCTGCTCCTCGCGATTTGGGGCTGAGACTTACAGAGTAAATTCTTGAACAGGATTTTTTCTCCTAATTGCTGAAAAATAGATACTCACCAACTTATCACTGCAACACAGATTGGTACTACTAAAACACATACTACCAAACTGTCATTTTTCAATTCCATTAAATTCTGTTTTGATAAAAATGTGATTCAAATCTATTTTACACTCACAATTTAAACAGGGCAGTATAAGCCACAGACAATTTAGTAAAGCAACACAATTTGTTTTTTTTTTTGGTACTTTTTTTATAAATGGAGTTTGTATGAAATAAAACCAAAGTACAAGCTGCATGCCTGAATTTATAGGAATTCTGAATCCATTTCCAGAGTCTAAATATCCCAGGTGAAAAAAAAAATAGACATTCAAGAAGATCACATTTTCTGAAGTACCAAATTTGCCTGGTTACTTCTGGTTTTAATAATGCTCAGTGAAACAGTTGAGGTGTGCAATGAAATTTTAAGCTTCAGGTTAGATCAGCTAGATCAGGTTCTGATCTAGCAAATCACTTAATTGTCTGCATACATTTAATCAGGTATTCTTAAATGTTTTACTGAACTGACTCCTTAATGCTGCTTATATTTGTCTCTCTCCCATCCTACCGTCCAATCCCTGCTAATCCTCTACTTTATCATGTATTCACTTTCCCTTAGGCTTTATTTCTTTAGACTACTTTAAAATAATAATAATAATTTAAAAAAAAAGAGACACCTGAAGTACCAGGAGCAGCACAGCATACTATATCCTAAGCAGCAGTTTCTGTGAAAATCTAAGACTGGAACAAACCTTTCTCAAAACGTGTTATATTAGGAGCACTGCAAAAAGCAATGAAGAATAGCTACTCAGGACAAACAAGTTCAAATTGGAAGATGGCAACAATAGCAGCAGCCAGAGTTATGGGTCCCTAGGAGAAAAATGAGCTTGTGCATTGAGTAAACCACAACACCTTAAGATTTCATCCCAGCTGCACTAGAACAGTGGGAATCAAAACACTTGTTAATGTTGTAATATGGTTGCTTTCAATCAGACAACAGAAGAATTCATTCCATTTGCCCCGTATTTTGCCTTCCACCCCCCCCAATAGCTTTGCAAGCATATCTGAGCAATTCCACAGTGGGTTTTACATCCATGGTAAGTCATATCTGCTGTGCCTATATGCAGGACTTGTGTTTTACTGAGACTGCAATGAATGATTCTTCCCCAAATTTGATTCTGTAAAAAGCTACTAGACTGCTCCAAGTAATCTTTTTTATTCTTCATCTTAGTTTACTCTTAAGGGTTTTTCGTTTCATCTTTTTCTGCTGTCCTAATGTACACAAATCACTTCTAGAGATAGTGTCATGCGTATGAAGGGAGCAATTTATCAATACAGACACCTCTTTGATGAAGGATGGTTTGTCTTTACAAGGCTGGACAGCCCCAGCTGAATTTCAATTTGCTATGGCATGCAAGGGATTTAGGGGATTAAGGTTGGTGAGAGGCTTTAAGCATCAACCAGCTTATTATTGCTAAAGGAATATATGAT
The DNA here is from genome assembly GCA_035590215.1 of Microhierax caerulescens. Lineage (NCBI taxonomy): Eukaryota > Metazoa > Chordata > Aves > Falconiformes > Falconidae > Microhierax > Microhierax caerulescens. The sequence continues at coordinate 93,216,106 of JAVJGJ010000037.1, forward strand.
TTGAAAACCTTGCTTGTCCTGATTTTTTTTTAGTATGTGGCGTGAGGTGGAAAGGGATGAGTGAGAAAAGCAATAACTAACTTGGTGATTTAACAGTGATTACTTTTCTTCTGCTTTTCAGTCACTGCCTATTTTTTAATGGGACAAGTAGAGCTTATACGGCCAGATCCAGTTGACACCAACTAAATAGCTTGTTAATAGTATTTTACTACTAATAACAGATATAAAAACTTGTAATAAAAATAAAGCTGTAGGGGAGGGAGAGAATGGAGAAGGCAAGAAAGATTAGTCACAAGTATTTATGTAAATGAAGAGGTGGTGAACCGCTACAAATAAATATAGTTCTGAACATAGTGTATTATCCGCTCCTTAATACAAGTAAATTGCTAAGGAGTAATATTTCCTGATTAAAAAATATATATATTTTTATATTTTTTATAATTTTCATTTGTTGGAATGGCAGTGTGGGAGGAAACCCAAAGGAATCTACTGGCTTAAAGCTATGCTACTTACTTTGTGCACCATTATATTAATTAATTACCGATAAATACAAAACCACTGTGAATCAAACACCATGAAGTCTAACATTAAAGGAAGCACTGCTATTTTTTGTTGAATTCTGATTCTTTTAAGTAACTAAACCACTGCAGGACTCATTTATGTGTTATGCTGACAAAGGGCCATCATGGTTAGTGTTACATGGGCTCGAAGATGAGTGCAGGGGATAATACAGCTTCAAGATCCTTTCCAGGGCAATATTCCCAGTTCTGCCAAGTATTCACTTATGAGGGTCTGATCTAGCTCCCTTGAAAAATATGACCTCTTTTCTTCGGAGGGATTTCAGATAGATTCATACTCAGGTGGAGAGCAAAAGAAATTTGTGTGAGGTAGCTTTTCTCCTTCCCTGCTTCTCCTAGATCCTGTGCTTTCAGAGCTGGAAATTTAAGTCCTGCCTGCATCCTTGGAGCAGAGCAGCACAGCATACAGGAGATAGCTTCTTCCTTTCTTTTTTCTTTTTTCTTTTTTCTTTTTTCTTTTTTCTTTTTTCTTTTTTCTTTTTTCTTCTTTCTTTCTTTCTTTCTTTCTTTCTTTCTTTCTTTCTTTCTTTCTTTCTTTCTTTCTTTCTTTCTTT
>JAVJGJ010000037.1:93223968-93236219 GCA_035590215.1 Microhierax caerulescens
TTCTATTCTATTCTATTCTATTCTATTCTATTCTATTCTATTCTATTCTATTCTATTCTATTCTATTCTATTCTATGTTTGGTAATTGTGTAATATATAGTAAACCTTATTATTTCTTTGAAAGCCTTTGCTTTCGTTGCTATTATGAAAAATTCATAATTGCTTCACTGAATTGCCATCATACTGTCATGACAATAACACAACTACCATTGATTACTGACATTTTATACATAGCCTTACTCTCACTCCTTTGTACAATCCACGTTTCTTCTCTGTTGATTTAAACTAAGCCAATTGCAGAACTGACATGGTAGGCAAAGACGGGTCCATCAGCCTCCAACTATAACAACAATAACATCTTTAAATTAGACTGAAGTTTTATTTTTGAAATGGCTTTTGCAGAGAAGTTCTCCCTGTGCTGCACTGCTTGCATGTTTATGACAACCTGGCTGTAATTGCAGCTGAGAAATAATTTAGGTTTAAAAGCTATTAGTCAGAGATGTACAACTGAATTCTAGTCTTCATTACAGAAAACACAGCAGACTGAAGAAAAGCAGACAAGGTCAGAGATGGCCAAGGAGCAGCGAGAGGAAAAGGTGATTATCCTGGCAAAAGCCCACAGGTATATTTGCCTTGTTGAGCCATCTTTGACTGGGGAAAAGCTACATCTGTAAGGAATGCTGCTGTCCTTTTAGAGGTATTGTGTGGAGGCAAATGCCAGGGAGATTTATGTGGTTCGTTCTCTGACCTGTGATAATGCATCATTAGAGCCCTCCGTGTTTTCCACCTTCGTGAACAAAGACTCATAATGGGGACGATTATGAAAAAAGAAAAAAAAAAGGAGAAGCTGCAGCAGTGGCAGCAGGGAGAGCGTGGCTCAGGCACACAGAACTTCACCCAGAAGTTGAACAGAGATCTCTTTTTTTTGCATTGTACCTTCACTTCACTTTATTCTAAGGACTCCATCCCTCCCTGCTTATCCGCCCAAAACTCAGACTCCTTGACAGAATTAGAACATAACACAAAGCCAAAACTCCCCACCACCACCACCCCCAGTTATCCTCCTTGGTTAACCCTTCACTTTCTTGGTGAACATTATAATGTTATGGTGAACATTATAACATTTAGAGGCATAAGAAACATAGAGAGTTGAGGTCACTCGTGATCCCCGGTGAGAGCTCCGTTGGGTTCTCTGAAGTGAAATGATAACGGCAAAAACTGTTTCATGGCCCTGCGTACCTTTGCTTTTATCCTGACCCCAGGCAATCTTTTTATTTAGCTTGCTGAAATGCAGGGCTGCTGCTCTAGCTGACTGACTGGGAAATAAGTTTATATCTATTTAACCAAACCAGACTAGCATCCTCTCTTCTCTGGCCATGGATGGATATGGATTCAAGCAGTTGTAATGCTTTTTTGAGAACATTACCGAGACATTTTAATCACGGCTTACTGCACTGGTAGATTAGTACCCAAATGCAATGACCTTCTTTTTGCTGTGGACATGAACATGCCAGAAAACCAAACTGTACTATTCTTTGTCTTGACCCAATAAATTAGGATTAAATAAACAAGAGAGACAAGTGCGATGTACTTTGAAAATCTGAGTGCACCTGTTTTGTAGTGGAAAATTGGATGTTCTTTTTTTTTCTCCCATAAAAATGCTCCTGCCTGTGTTTGTCTCTTAAGGGACAACACTATAACCAGAATTTATGCATGGCTTCCTACATATTTTGCACTTGGAGATTACTAAGAAACAAAACAACAAAGAAAAATTGGTGTGTGTTAGGAGTTATTAGAATACATTAGTCTGTCTGTCTCCTCCACTGCACTGAGGTCTGATTCTAAAATGTGCAGGAGAAAGCGTGTCGTGGGGAGGCATAAGCCTGAAGGAAAGAGATACTTGAAAGCCTTGTAACCACATATAAGAGCAACCATTATCCTGAAGTACTAGGACCAAATGCTCTGTTCCTTTGCACTGTTTTGGCATTTCCATTGAGGAAAAGGAGGCATCAGATGCTTCCACATCAAGATACTTATGATCTGTACACAATTTGTATTAGTCTATGTGGATATATAGAAAGAAAGGGTGGACTGATCCTGAATGGAATATTAAGTTCCTGAAGCCAAGAATGTTTCAGAATACTCAGCCTAGGGTTTTCTCAATTTTACTTCCTTGTGCATGTAGAATGAGATATGTTTTACATCATGGTGGAGGTTATGGTGGTATGTATCAACAGATGCAAAAGTGAGCATGCCCCTAGCAGCTCTGCCTTCTTCCATGTCTTGGAAATGGTCAGAGCAGCATCTTCCAGCTTTGTGGAGAAGTGCAAGTGGTTCTGTTGTCATTCTCTGCAGGGAAAAAAAGTGGTGAATTGGATATATTTTGTCACATTCCACCTGTAAGTATCTGGTGTACCATCAGCAGTACCATATTACAAATCAAGACTCTTGGTTTTTATTATCTAACAAGGCAACATCCAGACAGAAGCAGCAATGCAATGCTTACTTTCCAAATTGAGTGGAGTCTATTTCCACGTGTGCAAGAAACCAGCTAACATCAGAGGTAGTGGCATGTTGTGCACATGTTCACATCAGATTTCAAATAGGGACCACTGTGATCCAAAAAGAAATAGCTTTGTATGGTAAGCAATCAAGGAAGCCTCCAGCTCTGAGCTTTTAGACTGTTTGCTGGGCTGCTAGGCTGATCTCACCTGTTGGTTACTCTTTGCATGCTTCTGATGATATGGAAAATAAATAAATCAAACCAACCAAACAAGAAAAACAACCAAGCGACATTAAAAGGTGGCTGTTTAATTTCGGTGAGGCATAACAGATGTTTTCCTTAAGCACAGTTGTATAATACTTGTGTGAAAAAGAAAGTGGTTTATTTCTCTTGTGTCCTGAAAGGCATGTAGTAAAAATATTTTTATTACTACCAGGTGTCTTCCTCAGGTGGACAGGTAAAAAAGTGTCAGGAGTAAAAAAATAAAATAAAATAAAAAATTTATAATGGTTATAAACCATTTTACAATATCTTAACCACATATGGTTAAAATTGAGATAGTACATAATTTTTGATGCACAAGACCAATGCGAGGCAAAAAGGGTTGCATTTTGTACAGTTCTATGTATTAAATTCCATAAAAGCAGCTCTGCAGGTAGAAGGGTGTAGTGCCTCCAAAAGTATATATTTTTATATGGTTCCTTTTATGAAATGGCAACTGTAGTTCCAGGACTTCAGTCCTTACATCTTGGATTCAGCTAAGTGCTTAAGCACCAGGCTAATTTTAAGTCCCACTGAGATAACTTGCTTGTGTAAATTTAGCCATGGTTAAATCTGTGGTTCAGTCTGCCCCAGTGAAATTGCTGATACTCCTGGCACGTGAATGACGACTTATGCTCTCCCTATGCAGTCAGGTGCTCCTGTGGAGAAGGTGCCACTAGTCACTGGGATTTTAGGCATCTTGTCATGCAGAACGCTACTGTAATAATATTACATGCTGTGGTACTAAGTATACCAGGACTGCGTGAAACTAGTGCTCCCATTGCTTTTTATCTTCCACTGGTGGACCTGCCATGCAGGTAGGAATGATGGAGAATCTCCTAGCGGAGATGCTAGCCGAAGATGCAGAGTGACTGGGAAAGCAGGCACTTTTCAGTAAGCTGCAGAACCTGCTGCCCTGTGTTGCCAGTTAAGGTTCAAGGTCATTCCTAAGATGAATGAGGGGCATGAATGAAGAATGAAGATGAACCTTCCTAAAGTATTTAGTGATTTAGAGTCCATTCCTGTTTCTGTTGATGACTTTATGATTCCAAAACTTGGGTAGATGGTCATCTCTCTGCCGAAATGTCTGCCTTCAGAGAGTAAGCAGTTTCAGCAGAGGATGGCAAACAAATATGAAATAATGTATTTCACCACAAATTAAATACTTAGTAATCTCTGGTGTCCTTGGGCTTCACAGTTAATAAGAATAGGAATAACTAATAATATTTTTATTAATAATTATTAACAAAGAATGATTATTGCTAAAGAATAAAAAAATATTTCTTAAAGTGTGTTTCAGCTGTATACCTAGAAGCTCTCTGCAGGTGCAGCATTCTCTCTCATTTTGTAAATGTGAAAGCCGAAGTGAGATTGCAGCCTTGCAATAACATTTACTGATATGTTTCTAAACAGAATTACAATACAGCAATGCAACTAATGTCACTATGAACAGATCTGTTATTGTGGGACATTGTATACGATATTTGCTCAAAAACAGAAATGGGAGAGACGTCTGTCCTGACTTTTGCACTCAGGAGGTGCACCTTGTAGTAATAACTTAATTCTCTGTAAATATTGCTGTGGTGCAAACAGACAGGGATGTGTGGCTCACCTGCAGTTGTTCCTAGCAAAGCACTTGGATGACAGGGGTTTCTATGCAAGATCTATTTTTCATAAACACTGTTTATACTTTCACTCCAGTCCATATTTTGATCAATAGCTCTTTAAATATGAAGGGGAACTAAGTGTTCACTGTTTTGTTTTGTTTTGTTTTGTTTTGTTTTGTTTTTTCCTTCCTCATTTAACTGTATTTTATTACTGCATTACTGCATAAGATGCCAGAAACAACATAATACAGGGAAAAAATGTAAGAACCATGGTGTGCTAGTGACATAAGTGATACGTGGGAAGGGGAAATGAAGGTTTTCATTTGATAGCTTCAATGGTATGCAACACTTTCAGGAAGAAGTTTAATGAAATATGTGGGAAAACTAAGTGGAACATTACCTGGAGAAGTAAATTTGAAGGTCACTAAGTCAAAGGAAGTGAATATATTATTTCTGAGGATAGATGGAGTAGACGGAGACAAGGCAGGGGACAGCAGATTAATGAGAACAGTGATCATTGTTTGGGAAGGACAAAAGACATACAGAGGCAGGAGGGTTTGCATCACGCACTAATAATCATTTCCTGTGTTTATAGTTGTCAAACTAAAAATACCGCTACTTCAGAGGGGTGAATGCTCGGGGTATCCTCTACACATCAAGACTTATAACCCTCTAGGTGAGGCAGGTTTAACACGTCCACTAATCTGAAACCACTCACCATTCAAGCAACATCCAGCCCTAACCACACATCAGTGCCAGATTGACCCTGCTCCCTCTCACTTCACCATTGCCAGCACACCTCCACCCCCCAAAAAAAAAAAACCCAAAAAACAACATACCTTCTCCCTTAAGAGTAACTCACTTGCACAAGGGTTGTTATGGTCTTACTGGAAGTATCAAGCAAAGTAACAGCCATAAGAAAAGGGGATTCATTCTAGGACATCTTACAGAGCCATGAGATTGTGAACCTGTTTGGCACGAAGGAGTAAGGTCTGCTTTTCAGGTAACATAGGCCACCTTCCTCTATCCTGATTCACATTCTTCTTTGCATTGCTGTGAGAGCTCCCTAAAACTGAAGTACCCTTGCTCAGAAATTACTAACTTGGCATCTGATGGGCAGCACAATCAGAGACAGGTCCGTTTCTCTGCCCTGATCAACACACACCACTGTTCTCAGACCGTCCGTTACAGTAGTGATACAGAAGTATTGCTTTTGTATTACAGAGCCTCAGCTGTAAGTGGGTCCTGTATACCAAGTGGCCCTTTTAGTAACAACAGGAGGTGTGGTACATAGTGTCAGGAGCAAATTACACTCCCCCCTTAGAATCATACTTGTTAATCCTTTAGATATTGCATGCATGGGTGAGCCCTGGTGCTCTTCCAAATCCTGGGGCTGACATGTCCACACTCCAGAGCTTTTCAATGTGAGGACAACTTGGAAACAGAGAAAAGCATCTTTACCCAGCCACTTCATTAAGTAACAATGAAGTGTTACAAGTGTTTAAAAAAATTTGTGATTAGGTTGCAAAATATCCTCCCGAGTCATAACTAATCACTTCTCATGCGCAGAGGCCAAATGAGTTTTGTAACGTACGCTAGGATGATAGTGGATCCAAGAATCTGCATTTGCTGCTGCAATGAAAGCAAAACTTTCTGCTTGTGCAGCACTGGAAAGCCTTGCAAAAGAAGAATATACATTTACTCCTGTAAATGATGTGAATTCCACCTCATTGTTCACACACTTCTAGAATTAAAAAATCATACCTATGTAGTCAGAGTTTAGAAAATAATACTCCAAGAATTCCTCGTGTAAATCTTGACATTAAACCAATCTTACCCTTGTCTTGCCACTTGAATCATTTATTTAAGCGGTGATAATAAAAGGTGTCAGCAATTCAGTTGTAAGCTCTTGAAGATTTCTGTGCGCATTGACCTTTAAGTGTTTGCATCTTGACAGGTGAGCTGTTCTTAACGTCTCCTATGAGATATGGTGGGGGCACGGGGTCAGGCACGCTAATGATAAAATTACCATTTACCTTTTACCTCACCAGTCTCGGTGCCTGACATTATAAATGTAGGTAACCTTTCACCTGAAGGCTCTCTTTCTTCTGCACTGCTAGGGATTATGAAGAAATGAATGTGCTTGCAGCTGCAGAAGAGGCATCAGTCATGGGAAAAAAGGTGCTTTCAGTGATCCTTTCCTTTTAATTTTCATTTTTGTTATTTTAAACCAAAACCATATTTTTAGAAAAAAAAGTATGAAGAGCTCTACCCTGTTTTATTTTAACAAAGAGATGGTTATCTGGCTCTTTCTATTCTAGCATGCTATTTCTACTTGACACTGTTCTGTTCTTTCTTATTAAGATGAAAGCACTCTTTGTTGAGTGATTAATACAACTGATATTGCAGTAGTCAATAAAGTTTCTTTCGGGGATAAGTGATCACATTAATGAGACTGTATTGAGGACCTTCATTATTTGCTATAGCCCAATAGAGTCAACTTGTTCATGTTTGCGTGATCCAAGTTCTCCTGAGCTTCAGCAATTCTCAGACTTGAGTCAAGATCCCTCTTCCAGAGACAATACCAATTAATCAGTGGTAATGGGTGCCCAATGAGAGCTTTGAAGGTACCAAGACAAGTGAGAAGACTCTAAGGACTGCTGATGTCTCACACACCTTTAATGTGCCTAATTTCTCAGAAGTAAACACACAATCTGAGACACTATGAAGCTTAAAACGCCGAGTGTGGAGTATTTACTATTCTATGTAAAAACTTTTAAGATTTCTGAAAGCCATGTGCATTGTGGATAGGAAAACTATTACATCTAAGAGATGTTAAAAGATGGTGCTAGGTGCTGATTTACCTGATTCAAGGGCAGGTGATTCATATCCTGATTTGAAATATGTATTCTTCTTGCCAAACTTAAAGCATATGAGAGTGGAAAACATATGAAGAGACAGACACAGAAAATGAGATTCAGTCCATTTCACTAATCAAGAGCCAAATGATCACAAGCTTTAGTAGAATTACCTCCCAAGAAGAACAGCCCCTTTCTGATAAATGCAGTCATGCAACCACTAGGGCATAAATCCTGTAAATTGAAGACTACAGGTCAAATATATATCTTTATATTCGGTTTAGTGAAATTTGGTATTGTGCGAACATTGTTCATATCTATGAAACTTCAGGCACAAACCTTGCCACATTCTATTCATGTAATAAGGATATACATTTTGCAAAAGTTTCATTCAATGGATGTCGACCTTAATGAAATTGTATTCTAGGAAGTGTATAAAAATCGTTTCATCTTCATATCAGAAAACCTGAGTAGACCTATTTCTAGTCTTATTTGTTCATATACAGATAAACAATACACACACAGAGTTCAAGCATCTAATAAATGAAAGGCACAAGCTCATTATTGTATTAAGTTGGCAGAGTAAGGAAAAAGCTTGGTTTGTACAATATTGAAAGGGCACCAGGTTAGAATGCTGAAAAAAACCCAACCCAAACGCAGAAGAAATATTGTCCCTTCAAGAAAAGTGTAGAGCTTCTCACAGCAGCCTGCACTGCTTCTACCATCAGGGCATTTGCGAAGTAGTGAAGCAGGACAGAAAGCACAGGAAAAGCTTTCCTCCGAGAAGCTTGTGCTTAAATCAAATGTGTTGAAAGGACACAGACAGGGATGTCATTCAGGCTGGATAGCCTGGCAGAGTTATTTCCAGGCTTATCAGATCATGTTCCACTTGTCTGAATACTCTTGTTTTACTTCTGTGCATCCACACAAACTCAGCCCCCAGCCCCAAAACCAGATTCATTTCCACAGTACAAAGGGCTTAACTGTGCTTTTTCAGCAGGTTTTCCTCCCACCACTGTGCCCATCTTTCTCCTGGAAAGGATTTCTGATCCTACATTCAAATTCTGCATTTATTGTAGTGCAACTATTTTCTAGTTATGGCTTAGGCCATGGAGGCACACACAATCTCATACGGATATGTAATGACTTTCAGAGCATTGTGAGAGGTTGCGGAGACATCATAGATGTCATATAAGTTGCTGGCAACATTTATAAATGGATTTTACAGGTTATGACATATTCCCATCCACAGATCCATTTTTCTGGGACTGGGACTAATATCCCATGCTCCTGCAAAATTTCAAGCACACAGTATCAAATCTATTGAGGAGAAAAATGAATCCTGCCAGTAAAATGTCTCTTTCCCCTCCTCCAGACTGTAGCACATTGAAGGATGAGTACAGGCCAAGCCCATTCGTTTCCACAATCAGGTTCTTATTCCGAGTTAGCAAACGGGGGTACTGTGACCACTTGAAGGGCAGATTCCCACATTGGCAGAGAACACACATTTAGCCCTCGCAAATCCTGCAGTGTTTTTCAGCATGGACCAACATGATCCTTGCAATATCATGCCAGTAAAATCCCTCAAATGCTGGATTATGCTCTGTCTCATCCCCTTTGTGCTCATTGAATATATATGATGCTAGCTGGCTTGAAGGAATCTTTCTTTTGATTTCCCAAGGGATATCCACTGAAGGTTTGATCCTGCAATACACTGAATACGCTGAACATTTCAGGAAGCCAGAGGAATCTGAGAGTGTAAAGCTATCTCCTGGCTAAAGACATGAAGAGGAGATGTGTTGCACCAGCTATGTCTTGTACAATGTCATGCAAAATATTTCCAGGATGGTGAGACAAAACAGTGGTACTTCAAAAAAAGAAAATTAATAAGAAACACACTTCCCAGAGCCCTGGAGGGAACTCTTACCAGATACACCACATTCCTGAACCTGCAAGGAGGATCTGGTTTCATGGCAAGAGCCCAGTCAGATCAGAAGACCTTCTATGCTATCACTAGCTGCACAGCTCACACCTATTAAGTCCAGCAGGAAATATATTTTGCAGCTTGACTAGAAAACTAAGATAATAGGGCACAATTAAAATACAGATGTATCCACTTGAGAGTATGTTTATCGATTCTTGAAGCTTTCAAAACAACATTAATCATGCAAAAAAGCAAAAGTGTGAAATGCCAGTTCAAAAATGAAAGAGAAGGGAACTGACTTTTTCACAGCAAGGTTTGTGACAACACGTTTCTGAAAACTAATCAATAGTCAAATAACTCTAGTGATGGATTGAGCATTCCAGCAGGAACTACAGGATGTAATACATTATTATTTGGGTTTTTTTACAGTTTATGGAAAATATAGTTTTCTAATATAAAGACTAAGAGGATGTGTCTTTTTATATTTGAAAAAGGCATTCTGCTTTTCCAGTAAAAATGAAAATTGAAATGGTAGCAGAGCTAATGGGAAAATGTACTTATAATTTAGAAACATTTTGAAGTATATTCCATTTGAAAAAAACCCAAAAAACAAAACCCCTGTTTGTTCACAGTATTTAAAGTCTGCTTTATTCTGGGAAATGACTGGAATTGCCTTCAGAGAAGGGATTCAGTGGGCTCTGGATCTAGCCTTTATACGTGAGGCTACTCCATGGACCTTTACCTCTTGCTATGCTTTATACACCACCAAGCACATGGAAATGGCTTACAAATCAATATATGCATTTTATGTTTTATAAATATCTGTAGCAGGAGGGTTTTGTTTACATGAAAAAGGCATGCTTCATTTGTTCACTTTCCAGATTCCTCATAATGGGTAAGATTTATTCAGGGTAGGAGTTAAATTTCTTACTTTTGGCATAGTATGCTGTGTAAATGTTTCCCAAATGCGAAATAACTGAATGTGTATATGCATTTTCAGACATACATACATGTAAGTTTGTATACAGGCATAAATGTACATATATGTAAGCATGTCACAGAGTATATATCCTTAGCAGCAACACAAAGAATCAGTGCATATTACATTTAAATTCAGTATGGATTTTCAAGTTAAGATCAAGGCTTGGGAAACAAAGTCTGTGTGCAGGGCTGGCAGTCCTCTGGAAAAAAAGCCAGGAGAGTTGATACTTCAGAGGTTCATTCACTGATTCTTCCTGCTCTGGAAATGGTGAATGGGAAACTCAGGTGCAGCATCACCAAAGCCCTGCCTGGAGAGTGCTCCTGCCTGCCAGTGAATGTGGTAGGAAAAGCCCTTCGACTCTCACGCAGACTCCACCTCCAGCCAGCCTTCTGCAACTGCTGGGAGAAAGGTGTGGAGATCTTGGGATGGCTGTGATGTCTGTGGGCAGAATCCTAGCTGCATGAAACAAATCTTCTTCTGATGAGAAAACCTGGAGAACAGCTGAATTCCCAGAGGTTTTAAGTCTCTATGGTTATCTGATGTGTTTACACTGAAGAATGTAGCAGGGGCCAGAACTATCTGCGAGAACATAGTGCTGCTCACTCTTATTGGACATTTTCATTTCTTCCAACCTCTTTTCCCATACCTTTATTAGATTTATTACTGTGTGTTTATAGTACTACAGTTGTACTTTGATGATTTTAAGATGGCTAAGGCTAGAAGGGAATGGATTGACATTTCTAGTGTAATTTGTTCTGCAAAAAACCTGTTCCCTTTAATACCCAAGTCCATTCTCTACCTGTATAGCTACTGCACCAAATCAACTTGTGCCAACAGGCTGCTCGTGAATCTTTGTTGGTTGACACCAGCTAAGAATTTGGGTCCACAATTTGAGTGAGAGGGAAATAGAGATACAAGAAGTGTAATAGTAAGTGTCAGACTGTATTTCCAGTTACATCAGACCAAGTTTAGAGTAAGTTTATTTAAAGCAAGGATTTTTTTTTATTTTTTTTTTTTGAGATATTCTTTGGTGTAACAGAAGAGATTTTGTCTTTCAAAATCTCAGTCAGGCAGAAATCCCTTTTTAGTCGTCTCTGAGATGCTAATGAAACCCAGAGTAACCCACTGATATGTAAAGTACCTCATTTAGTGAATTTATACACATACATATATATGTGTGTGTATATATACACACACACGGTGTAACTCAAAAAGAATCTAAGCAAAGGAAAAATCCTCAGGACTAGATACAGTACCCTTTAAGTACTGTTTAAGAGCTGTTTAAAATATCAATCTCCTTATTGTAATTTGATGTGTGAAATTCAGGCGTGCATTTACAATTCAGATCCAATTCCTTACGGATTCCCATTTAGGGCCTGTTCGTATGATTTATTTAGTGCCTTTTTTTTACTTATGCTTGAGATCGTTAGGTATAATGCACATATATGCACAGGGATAAAAATGTTTATCATCATTACTTCAATGAAGTCATTTGCCATCCTTGACACCCTCTAATGTCCCAAGTGCTTCAACCCACTGTCTCGTTTGCCTGGCCTTCCTCTCTTCACTTTTTCATCTCAAATTCTCAGCGTGTTCCCTTCATCAATCACAGATGTTTAGCAGGTAGCAGAAGGGAAGGCAGCAGACTAATTATCCAAATATAACAAAAGAAGGTCCACTTTGTGTTGCAGGAGGGCCAAGGATAGGGGAGGGGAACAGAGGAAGCATGAGTACGTATTTCATGCTTCTTTGAAAACATTAATGATGTTTAATGGAAGCCAAAGAACCCACTGGAAGCCATTGTGGTCTCAAAATGGTTTCACTGGTCTGAGGACCTGGTTTCCCCCTGCACATCCTCTTGCTGCTCTGCCTCTCATTACCCCAGGTTGCCAGCGTTTCACCACCACTGATGTTTGCAGTCAGGAACCACTCTAAAGATACTATTTTGGATCTATTTTTCAAAAAATAGGATCTGAATCACTGTGCCTTGACTACATCCAGCTAATTGGCCCTTGCTTTCAATGACATCCATGGAGTGGGGATGAACAAATTGAAGATGAAAGGGTGGGCTGGGATGGGGGCAGGGGGAAGTTAGTATGGCCTGGGGCACAGAGAT
>JAVJGJ010000037.1:93236252-93256979 GCA_035590215.1 Microhierax caerulescens
GTCTGGGGCAGCCCCAGATGGCTATGTGCAAGGTGACTTTTTCACTTCGAAAGATCAGTCTTTCACATTTTCTGCCTCCCCTGTACAGACACCAGCTGCAACATGGTATTTCTTGATGACGTGAAAGCAGAAATACACAAAAAACCTTTCAGAGTCTAATGCTGGGGAGACAGATCCTGTAGGTGTTTGCGCTTGGAAAACAAATGTTTTTAGGGGTGCTTCAGAGCTCGGTGAAATGATGGTTGCTGATGTGTGCTAGATCTGGGAAGAAGCAGTTTGGTGCAGCATTCAGTCCAATGCTAGACACACCACTGTGGTTGCCCTAGTTAGGACTCCAGAAAAATGAGCTTGATAAAATGAAAGCCCGGAGTTAGGACAAATTAAAAAAAAAGTGCCTCACATAGACCACAAAACTAACACACAGTAAGAAGCAATCCTCTTGGAATGGAATCAAACAACACAAGATGGAAATGAACAACTGTTCGTCTACTTATTTTTCCCAGTGTATCCACAGTGGGCTTTGATTGTTTACTCAAGCATTAATATCCACCACACTCAAAATTCAATCAGTAGTGACAAATACCAGAAAGAAAACTCACAGGTTTCTGAACACTACCTAACACTTCAAAGCACACCAATAAATAAATAAATAGCCCCAGTAAAATCTTTACTTTTCTTTCAGTGCACCCTTGTCCCTTTCCCCAGATATGAAGAACCTTGTTTGACGGGCACCTAGAGGATAAGGCTGACGTAATCGGGGAAACACATTGCAGAGGGGATGAATGTGGTCTCCGCAGTAACAGTGGTTGTCTCTGAATAAAATGTACAAGATTCTGGCTTTGAATGTATCTACTGCACCGCTGATAGAGGCAGATGTCCTACCAGGGACTTTCCAAGATATCTGTCTCTCCACAGCTATAGAGAAAGAAAGGGAAGATGCACTACTGGTACTGGAATACTGGCTAAAATCTCTGCCTCTAAAGAAAACTGAATTATGTTGATTTGCTTTTGTGGAAAAAGTATAAGCCTATATATAACCTGAGACACTTGTAATCTCCTCCAATTTACAGTGTATGATTTAGAGGTCACATCTGGTCCACTAAAGGGCCTTTCCCACATGGCCTTCTCCAATCATTTTGAATCCATCTAACTCAATAGTCTACACAACATCCGATGGTAATGAGTTCCACAGTTTAATGAGACATTACATAAAAAGAAAACAATGGACTTCTGTAGATCTTTGATAGAGACTTATAATTTCTAGCTTCCTGAAAGTGAGAAGCATGCCCTTTTTCTTAGCCATTTTTCATGCCATTTCTTAACATGTCAAAACCAAAGTAGAAGAGGCAGTCTTCCATGCCTGCCCTCTCAAAATTATATGTTTGGATGCTTTTCTGCTTTTCAGAAATGGTCACTTCCAGCTTAACAAACATCCAACATTCAATCACTCATTTTTTCTGCTAAGTGGCTTGATCTATTTTCTTCTCCTTTCTGAGCCTCCAGGAGGAGATGATTAGAAAGACTATGCTTGAAGATGATTATGAAAGAGATAACACAGGTTATCATGGCTGCTTCAATCCTTGCAGCAGAAAGAGAGTTTGAGCCACAACCTTAGCAAGTGATGGTTTTGTAATTTTTTTTTTCTTTTTGTCTGCTCTGAAATACAAAACTAGTGCACCGTAGCACAGAGATGAATTGTAAATCTATGGAGAAAGTAAATTCCTTCAAAGGGAAAATGAATAACCATTCTTTCCAGGGGAATGGGTAGATGTATAAAGAAACATACAGGTGGAGTACTCATCTATGACATTTATTTTTTTTGTTAATACTCTTTTTTAAAGGAAAACTTGGAATGATTTAAGCACTTGTTTTTATGTCCACCATGCAATTTGCTATCCTGTATGTCAGGGCTGATAAGCACCAAAAAAATAAAGACATTTCCTCAAAAAACACTCATAATGCTACTCATGGCCTGGAAATAATCAAAAGGAGTTTACGAGTATTTGGTTTTTTGGTTAGCTGTTTGTTTTTTGGGTTATTTTGTTTCTTTTTTTTTAATCTGATGTAAAATGTCCTGGATTCATGGACTATAAAATGGCCATCCTGCAGCACTACTTTATTTTCCCATTGGGACTTAGAGTTAAAGGTATCTAATGTGATTCTTTTGTTCTCCTGAATATTTTCCAGAAGTAGGTAGCATGTGTTTCAATGTGTTGAAATCGTAGAAGACCACGACTCACTTTTTCTCGATGTCAGACCCAGCTCTTCTGGATGAAATGTGCTGTATAAATAAGAGGCAGAGGAGCAGTAACAGGTCAGAAGGTATTCCGTGTTTAACAGCTAGGATGCTCCACCTACTTTTTCTGAGTGCTTGGCCCTATTTTGTCCTATTGGTGTAAAATTGATGCAATGTCCCTGAAAACAGAGGTGTTCTGGATGGTAAACATAGTATTACCTTTCGTTATTGGTCTTGCCAGCAACTCTGCATCCAGTTTAGCTCCTTAGTTTATGTAACCAGGGACAGATTTAGACATAGGCAAAATACATGATTGCTGAGGATGGGAGAACATCAGGAGCAGCAGTTTCCCCTTGCAGTGTTGGTTATTGGGCAAAGCCAGAGTCCTGGCGATCCTGCTGTGTTTGGCTCCAGCTGAGCCACGGGAGAGCTGGCAGAGCACGAAGTGCTGAGGAGGTGGTGGCAGCTACGTTGCTGAAGGGCAGGTGCCTGTGGTCTCCCCCCACAGCAGCAGGCAAGGCTTCCTCTGTGCCTGAGGTCCTGGCTGGGGCAGCAGCAGTGATTCTGCCTGGTTCTGTGGCCCTTTCCCGTCCAGGGCAGGAATGATGTGTCTCAGGCCCCTCTCTCTTGAAGAAACAACATTTATTTCTGCCTGTGCTGCTGGGAGCATCTTGAGTCAGCTCTCTTAAGACCATTTCATACAAAATTGCCCACACCTCAAAAACTTCACAGTCCAAACACAGAAAGTTAAATAGTCAGAGGCTCCAGACACAGCACAGTAGTCCTGTTTTCTGCGCTCCTCATTGTTGTAGTGTCTTTGCACTGTCTTACTATCACATTTAGGGAGTGGTAGGACGTTCTCTTTCCATAAATACCCCTCCTCTATGCTCAGTGAAACCTGTTCTCTGTGAAACGGGTTTTCCTCTTTCTTGGAATTCAGAAGGTACAGGAATAAAACTTCTCTTTTCTGAAATACCAAAAGAATAAATGCAGCCTTGCAGGGCTCCTGGCTGAATCAGGACGTTAATGAGTTGGGAAACAGCAGTGAAGATGATGGCTAACCAATCAATAATGACTGAATTACAGTTTAAAAACTGGATGTGTTAGATAGTTATTAACAGTGTAATTATTCATAAATGTGCCTAATTATTCATAATTATTCAGAAACCTTATTACTTCCCTGATTGTCATAAGTGATCTCCGAGGCCAATTATTATTTGATTATGGCCACAGGACTCTATGTTGGTATTACTTCTTTTGTCCTAGAAAAGTACAGAGAAAACCAGTGAAGTGAAATTCATGGAGGACTATCGGCACCGAGTAGTCCATTAAGAACAAGAAGTCTGTGATTTGAAAGCCTCTGTTGTCTTTCCTCTTAGCTCTTTCTTCAGATTTCTTTGATTCCTTTATTACAGAAACTGCTGCTGCCTAATTAGGGTTTTCTTGTTGTAATTGCTGCATTTGATATCTTAATAGCATTACAGTGAGTGTGAGGGAGGAAGGAGGAAAGGGGCAGAGGGACTATCAATGCACATGTTTGTGGAGAAACCGAAAGCTCCCCAGGCTGTATGGCTGAACCAGAAAGGCCCAGGAGCCAAATCCCAGCTAGTTCAGGTATCTTGTAACTCAGTGGGGAGCTCTGTCAGATGTGGGTACAGTAGTTGTTAGCTCCTGATAATCCTAGTGACCGGTGGTATCTTTCCCTTTAAATAAACAATTGAGCTTAATTAATTTCCACAAAAGTGAGGTGAGAAAAATTTATTTTACATCTGCTTAACTCACTGATGATACTTAACTCACAGGACCGTAAACTCCAACCTAACTCTAACTAGCTGCAAGCTTGGTCAAAAGCTGAACCAGATGTAGTCAGGGGGGTGCTGATGCAATCAGAACTTATCATCAGAAAATCTGAGATTTTTGTCAGAAGACACTGCACTAATCAAACAGGAGCATCAGCTTCTTTCCACTTTCTTTCCTCCCCTGAAAACATTAGAGCCATTATATTGTGGGGCGGCATTAGTCACGTTAAATTAGCATATAGATGAGTTCTGGGGGTAGGAAGGAGGGGGAGATAGGTTATGATAACCTGATGCTGTAATGCAGAAATCTTCTGGCTTATATACCAAGCCCCACAGAGCCCTGAGTTTGTTGCACGAGGGAAAATTGCAGTTTCCCAACAGTGCACCCAACAGGGGTGCGACCAGCTTCTATTGTGTAATTTCACTGACGGTGTTTAATAAGAAAACATACACCCAAGCACTGAAGTATCATGAACCAGGCTCCACAAAATCATTTAATTGTCTTAAAATTCATGAGATTTAAAACCTTTTTCAGGTTTCTGTTTTCCTTCTGGTTTCTTAACCAGAAGGGCTGGAAATCGTTTCATTGAACTGATAGCCGATGTTGTCCTTTTAATGACTTGAAGGCGCATAAAGAAAAGCATTAGACACTGCAAGGGCTGTCAGGACCGTTAGTGGCTCATGAACACTGTGGTGTGAAAAGCAGGGCTGCCCAGCTGTGTGGTCATTTTAGCATCCTGCAGTCCAGATTGTATGTTTCATAGCAGGGGTTCAAATGGAAGTACTATGGTTCCTGTAACTCTTCCCCACCCCATTATCACAAAGTCTGTGACCAGGTACTCTCATCCATGTATATTTGAGTGCCGTCCTCACTTCAGCGGACAAGGCCAGATTCTGATGGCGGTTACAGCTCTGTACCCCTGGAGATGTTTCACTGATGGCAGTGGAATCTGGAAAATGAAATCACTGCCCTCTGATGGTACTGTCACAGCTGAAGATACGGCAGAAAATAACGTTGTGTTGGGAGAGGGCTACCGAATTTAGGAAATGCAATAGCTCAGCAGCAGCTGAAATATTTATGTGCATAGTTCTGCTTTTTTTTAAAATCACCTGGAAAGGTCAACAGGGGCATTTCTTCTTTTCATCAGGCTACGTGATATAAACAGTTAAAAACTGGTAAGCCTCTTCTTTTTCAACATTCTCTACAACTTCTCTGATGGGAAATAAAAACATTGAACAGAAATACACGTGCAGAATGCAGTCACTTCCGAGCACTTTTTGAAATTAGAACTATTTAGTCTTTTGTTGAAGGTTTCCATACATGGCATTAAGTCTCCAACAGCACAAGCTGCTGTGCTGAAGAGTATCATGAAAGGAATATACTTGAATTTTCAAGGTATCATTGTGTGGGAATAAGAGTTTTGCAAGGTGCATGTTTAGAGTCTGGGGTTTTGTAAAAAGTACAGAGGAACAGAAGATTTTTATATTTTTTAGTATAACCAAAAATAGGAAAATACTAGTCTGCCAGATAAAAGCTGAAGACCACTCCTTCCTTCAGAAGTCTTTCACTGTGAAAGTGAAATTTCTTTAGTCATGCTTCCATATCTTTAGCCTTTTCTCATCAAAATGCAGTGCTTAGGGACATGGTTTAGTGGTGGATTTGGCAGTCGTGGGTTAACAGGACTTGGGCTTGATAATCTGAAAGGTCGTTTCCAACCTAAATGATTCTATGATTCCATGAAAATCATGATAGCAATTCAACTTCTACAAATGCTATGGGGAAATCAGTGTTCAATTTGCACACCAGAGATAATTCCAGGGAGTTGCAACACAGCTTGACACAGCAGTGCAGAACTCTTCAAAAACTCTTTGGCAAGCTCTGGCAGAATGAAAGTCTGAAATCTTATTTTGCTGCAGTTCAATCCAAATTAGACTCTATCATACTACAGGATCCAAGTCTCAGTGAGTCAGATTAGGAAGCAGCTTCAGATTTTGGGAGTTGGATCATGCATGTAACGATGTAATTATTTTGTAATACTGACGTAAACTGATCTCTGCTCCTGCCCAGATAATAAATATTACTGCAGGTAAGACCTGCTGCAGGTCTCCTTGGAATGACAACTCAGTCTAGGCCCAGAAATGCAGTTACAGTACCTGTTAAAATCACGAGGCACATCTGATCAGAGATTAAAAAGAGTTCACATACGTAAACACTCTCATTGAACTTTTTTGACTACTGAGTATGTGTTATTTGTTTCTTGTCAACCCAGAGAACAGGATGAATGTGTAAACAACATTTCACATTAAATAATACAGCATAATTGCTAAAGCAGGAGAGAATATCTTACATCTACCTTATTTAATGTGGCTGCAGTTTTCTTGTAACTCAAGCTATAGCTACCACACTGTCTTCTGCCTCCCTGACTTTCAGTGGAGTACATTTCACTGTATGCTAAATGATAAAGCTTAGAGCATTCTTGATTCACATAGAATGACAGCCCAAATTTGCAGAGCCCCAGTGCCTGAAGAATTAAGGTGCTGCTTTTCCGTGAGTCTGAAGACCCAAGGCTGCTTTTTTCACAAAGTTTAACAAGCAGCCATCAGATATCCTAGCAATTAATTTTAAGTCCTTTAAGTAAAGTTAAACAAAGCTTTAAGCAAACCCTCACAGACAGCATGAGCTACAACCCTACTTTAAAAAAAACAAAACATGAGAGAAAATGGTTGTAAGTGTGTGTGTTATTTGTTCCCCCTCCCTTTGTGGCTTCAGAGGGTGAAAATGGAAGAATGTGACTGCAGAGCATAATGGGTCAGCACTGTAGCTCTGATCGGTGGAGCATACACTCTAAATTTCACGCTACATTAGGTAGATGTTTAAACCTAATCTGCTCCTACGAATGTTTTATTGGTAATTCTATGAAGGTACAGATTGCTTGACAACAAGGGGGACATGAGAGAGGTACCCAGTAATCCACAACTTCGTGACACCCCAATGACTTAGCACTCCAGCACATCCAGCGCACCTTGGCTCAAGGGGGTGCACTGTAACCAGCCTTCTTTCAGGTCTCATTCCCCTTTGCTGTGACAGCAAAGGCCACTCATTTAGCCAGTTGTGGTTTTGTTCTATGGTGGCCGTGTAACTCTGATGTATTGATCTAGTAAGAGTGTATTCTGCACTGAAAAGTAAACAGATTGGCATGATTTGAAATCCAGTTCTTGCATTCAGCCAAATACCATTCGAGGGACTGAGGTTTCAGCTAACTCTGTCACAGGGCTGTTAAAATGCTGTGCTCCTGTACTACTCTCATTTTTAGTTTTTTTTAATCCAGTTTAAATTTCTTCAATTTAAAATAAACCTTGGCCAGAGTGCTGCAATCGCTAAGCTAGAGTGCTATGTTTGCTTTTTCTTTAAAGACTAGGCTCCCCTGGTCGTTAAATATTCCACTAAGAACAGAGCAGGAGCAACAAGGTGACCGGAGCTGCCCCACAATGACACCATACGCTGAACCAGGCCAGTTCTGTCACTACCTCTTCCTATAGCCCCAGATGCATGTCCCCACTGCCACCCTTGAAGTACTTGCCACGGCTTGTTTGGTATTTCAATGAAGTGTTTCAAGGAACCAAACCGGCCAAAACCTCTTTGATTTTGTGTGGCTAATTTTTGATTTGTTTAGCTCCTTGGACTGGCTCGTCGCAGGATCAGATCTGTGCCATGACCAGCACCAGAGAGGAGGCAGGAACACATGGCTGGCAGAGCGGGGAGAAAAGGGACCCACATCTGCCTCCACTGGCAGCAGCAACCTGACAGATTGGCTCCATGACTCTTGGAGCTCCAGCCTTGTGCATCATGAGCCTGACCTCCTGCAGCCTCATGACTTAGAGCGCTTCCCTCGCAGCTGTGCATAAGTCACCCCAAGAGCTGATGAGACTGTACCCATGGCTACGGCTGAACCCGCTGCCTTGAGAGCTACTTTGCAAAAAGAGCAGAGAACTGGAGGGCTACATCTTCTGAACGTGCTTGTTTTCGTGTGAAGCCTGATTATTATCACACTCCTGTTAGAGCCCTTAGAGGTGATGGGGAGGAATTTGCGGTTTGCAGATCTAAAAGGGGCTTCATCATGAGCTATGCAGCTCTGCCATGACTAAAGCACTCCTGGTCTTGCCAGGAGACAGAGCTCTTGGTGATGAGTGAGCTTTACTGCTGAAAACTATGGGACTGGAGGTTCTGAGTGCTACAAGAGTCAGCTGAAAGTTTGGCAGGTGGCTTCAGGATCAAATGTGATATCAGGAATCTAAAGTGAGGAAATCATAATACTCATGACTATCTTCACAACTAAGTCAAGACCCAAACCTACCCACAGCACTTAACGTATCATCTTTGAGAAGTTAACCAGCGATCCTTTTTAATACAGGATTGAACCCTTATGCAGCAGAACTTCCATAACATTTTTAGTGCTTTTTTCAAACCTTCTCTTTCTATTCCATGCTCATTGAAACCCCAGCTCTCCTATAATAGCATAATTCTTATGGATGGACTTTAATTTACAGTGCTCTTACTTTCTCTTTTTTATTGTAATAATTGCTTTACAGATGTATTACAAATAATCAGGGTCCTGTACATTAAAAACAACTGCACGGAGGCCCAGACTGAATAGTCAGGTTGTAATTCAGTCTCCAGGCTGAGGTTTGCTACCATACCCAAACCCTTAAGCTATATTCTTCAGTGTGGGACATTAGCAGGATCCCTCGATTGAATTACAGCATTTTATTCCATCTGGGACTCAGTATTGTAGTGTACTTAACATTGTACTACATAGGGAGGCATGAGAGTAATGGAATTTTACAGTAATAATTTTTTTTTTTTATTAAATGAAAAGTAGACGTATAAGATACCCAACTATGTAGCATTAGTGGAGTTCGAAATAAAGACCCTGAAAAAACATGCCTGAAAAATAAGCATTTGTTTAATTTTCTAAATATTGGAATGTGCTGTTAATATACAATAAACCTCTTAGAGCACTAGGTGTTTCTCAAAATGTAGAACTTGCTATGAAGTTTTAGATGGATTTTTGTCACAATAATTACAACCTGTTTGGAACTGATTTTTGAAATTAAGACCCCCACCCCCAATGCAGTATTTTGGCATATGCTTCCATTCATCCTTACTAGCACTAAGCTGTTTCAGATACTTTACATCAGATATAAAGTATCTGATACTTTATATCCGATACTTTTAAGATGTTTTCTGAAACTAGTGCTGAAAGGTATTTTTCTTTTTATTCTGCTTAACAAACCTGTGTACCAGAGAGAGGATGGTGGAATAGCACTGACAAGCAAGTAAGAGTGTGAACAGCAGTACAAAATCTGCTCCTTCTCTGCACTGACTTGGGTAATACATCATGTGGTTAATAAGAAACAAACTAGAAAAGCTCTTCTTTTTTTTTTTTTTTTAGGAAGACAAGAAGACATAAAAAACAGGCAGACACAACAGAAATAACTCCCTATCATATATTTTTCTTTTTAATTAATATTTCATGATCAGTTAACCAGCAGTCTGTTATCTTCCTAATAAAGTAAAAGTATTATAACCAATAAAAAATATTTATTGCCATATTTTATGTTTTAATCAAGGGAAAAACCCTCAACATATTCTTTTTTAGCTCCTTGATGTGGTGAATGATTAAGTAAAAAAAATAGCTTTTTATGCTAAAAAGAAAATGCTATGCATTGATTAGTTAATTAACACAGAGTCCTTTGGAAGTGCAATAAATCTGGGAAATGAAGAAGAAATAGAGATAATAATCTGAAAGGTATAGTGTGCAACTCAAGTTCTGATTTCACCATGCTAATATCAGTTTGTCATTGGCTTCAGGGTCCAGAGTTTTCCCCTTATTCCTTAAGGCAGAGGCAGAGAGTGTTACAGGATCTGAGAGATCCCGAGGGAAGTTCTGGGACTTGAGGTTTCCAACAACATAAACTGGAGAAAGCGCAAGTGCAAGCAATATGGGCTTTATTGGTCAAAATAAATTCTTAATGAGCCCCTAATGTACAGTGGGACAAATTTCCAATTACTGGTGGGTGTTAATTGGGCAAAGTGAAGTAAGCAGACAACTCCAGTTAAGACCTGAATTTGGATCTTGCTCTAAGCTAAAATAACTAACGTGTTTTAAGTGGCCTTTATTTCATTTTCCCCTTCATTGCTACCATCTCCCTGGTTACTATTCCACTAACCAGTTTTTACTATTTCCTACAAAATAAACGCATTTTATCCTTCAGGCATGGACAAGATATACTTTACTACTATTGCTGCTGCTGCTGCTGCTGCTACTACTACTACTACTGTTGATGTTCATCATTAAATGAATAAATATTTCTAAAAAGCAATAAATCCACTTTGAATAATGCTTTGGCAAAAATATTAAAAATATATGGTCCCTATTTCAAAGAAATATATTTGACAGAGTTCCTGATCTTCCCAGAAGTATTTAATTGGTCAGGAGCTCAGAGATTGCTCTCAGTCTAGAGCTCTTCATGGGACTAGGATTCCAAATACCATGGCAGGCTAAAGGATAAAACAAAGGTAAGAATTAGGTTAAAATTGGAAACGTGAGAGACATGATATTGCAAACTTTCTGGTTTCCTGAGGGAGATTAACAGAAGTAGTTTGCAAATCTTGCTGTCCAAAAATATTAGTGCTTTCATCTTCCACTTTATGCCCTAGGTAGTCACTCTGTCACACAGCCAAGAGTATGACATGCACCGGCACCTCAAGGTTAATCATGGACCATCTCAGTGAGGTGGTGATGCAAAGGCTTATGTGCTCTGTTCTGCGGCCACAGATATGGGGCTGCAACTTCTGGCAGAGGGATGGCATGTGTGGCAAAGGGCAGAGATGTCTTACACTCCAGTTACTACATTTATTAGTTGGTCTGTCAGAGTGCCTAGGTAGAGTGGCAGTGAAGCCAACAGCCAACTCAAGTAGAAGGATTTCATCCACTTTTAGCTCAGATAAGACAGTTGATAATTTTGGCTGGTACAGACAGGTATATCCCCTTTAATTTTCTACTACCTACTTAGAGTCTCTGCTCAAAGTATAATCTCTCATTATCCAGTTTGGTCCTATTTAAAATAGGCAGAAAATTGTGCACCTGATCCTATATGATGCTCAGCAACTCACAGGAATTCCTGTATGTTCCAGTTTCCCAGTGAATGATACAGTGAGGAAAGGATGAAATGTATTGTACAACAATTTTTTTTTACATATGTCTGTGTTTACAATATGCATTTTTAATTCCTTAAGATTTGTAATCAAATGCTAATCTGTCCTGTTGTTTCCAGGGCTTGTTCCTCTCCCACATTAGAGATTTTAAGTCTTACAGATTACTTTCTGATTTAATAGATTCTAGAGTTAAAATAACAATGATAAAGCTGAATGATTAGTTAGGATCAACCCAAAGCCAGACTAAACTGACTTGTACTGCTGAGGAAGTGAAATAGTTTTCTTTTCTTTTTGGTCACAGTTCACATTATTCCAGCTATAAGAAGTGTAGAAAGGGTTACTAAATTTGCAGCTGTTTTAATAAATGGACTAACAGTCCAATAGCATATAACCAATCAGAATTCCACATTCTGATATGCATCTATTGCATACACTGATCATATCTGGAGTGTGCTTATAACATCTGTTAATTATTTATTAACCCTTTACAAACCGCTTTAAAGTGGAATGCTAATATTGAGTACAATCTTGTGGGAAGCAAGAATAATTTTTTCCAGCAGATAAATTGTATTTTCAGCCTGATCTTGTGATAACTCGGTATCTCGTGGACAAGTGTATAGAGAGAATCCATGTGGTTCTGTACATTCCTGGAAAAAAATTAAGTCCCAGCTTACTGCATGCTTTAGTCATAGCTTCATTGAAAGATGTGACTCAGGAAGTGTAGCCATTTTGTACTTAGAGAGGCTGCTGTAGAGTTCAAAACCTTATTCATGAGTCCTACTGTGAAAAATCATACTTCTTTTCCAACATGTTATAAAGTTTCCAGGAATTTGAATACTCAACACAAAGCTCTATTTGCTCTGAAAAAGCTGTCATTGACAAAGGTTGTCCCCTTTTTTTATTTCTCTATCTGGGAATGTTTGAATCACTTTGACATCTGAAGAACAGAGGTGTTAGCAGATATCACTTGTTGTGAGAAAGCAGGAAGTGGACCAGAAGAAGGCTGAATGTCATTAATGACTTCTTAAAGACACATCTTGCCTTCTCATATTGGCAGTAGCAGAGCTGAAAGTCAAAGAAGAGTTTTTCCCACAGCTTCTATCTTCCTCGCCTCTCCTCTTCTAACTTTAAAAATATTTTAAAAACAAAAGCCAGCTCTGAGTGTATTTATTACTAAATTTACTAACCTTCCCTTCCCAGCTGGAAAGCATAAGCCCTATGTTTTTAAACATACAGCACTTGTCTAATGCAGTTCCCTTTTAAACAAAGATAAAATTCGTTACTGAATGTAAAGAAACAAAGATAGAGTGCTGAAGTGCTTTGGAAAATCCTTCCTGAAAACGGCATAAAGTAATGTAGGAAATCAACAGTCTCTCCTTTATTTCAGATTGTCAGCTCACAAGCTACTGCAATCAACACTAGTAATTGCAATTGGATCATTCTGGGCTCTGCATACCACGCTGCTGATCGCAGGAGCTACACTTTCATGATCAGGCCCGTGGTTTATCTCAGCAGGAACAACTCACTTTTAAGGTGTGTCATCTGTAATTGGTTTTTAAATGCTACCTAAAGTAGAAATTAATTCAAGCTGA
Source organism: Microhierax caerulescens (assembly GCA_035590215.1). NCBI lineage: Eukaryota > Metazoa > Chordata > Aves > Falconiformes > Falconidae > Microhierax > Microhierax caerulescens. The sequence continues at coordinate 93,249,099 of JAVJGJ010000037.1, forward strand.
AATTCATTCTGATACAGAAAGAGCATGTATGATACACACACTACTTGCTTTTGCATTCAAGCCTGGTGCAAGCTATCTATGCAGGACTGACAGCATCCTTGTTATCATCTAAAGGACAGTCCTCAGCAGTCAATCAAAACCCCAAGGTTGAAAGAATCTGACATAATGCCCATCAAAGTCATCTTATTAAAACAGATTTCAGATTGTAAGTTGACTCTCCTTGACCAGAGTGACTCTGTGTATGTGCATGTAGTATATAAGGCATGGCTCAGACAGTTGGTAGTCCCAGCAGCAAATTGTGCAACATTCTGTATGTTCAGAGGGTCAGAGGGATTCTTCTCCTTCACAGGATGTTTCTTGCATGTCCTCTGGGACCAAAGGGTTTGATCTTCAGTTGTTTCTCTTTTATTAATTGATGAGGGTGATATTTGAGTGCCTCTGAGATATCATTGGTAAGGAAGACTTCTACATTAGCTGACTGGCTGTCGGGTTCTAAATCCTCACTGCTACAACCTCTCCCACTATATATATTTTTCTTCTTCCTATCTTTTTTCCTGATATCATTCTCACCTCTTTCAAAAATAATTCTACATCCTTGAAGTCAGGGTGTCTTGCCAATGGGGCTTTCTTTAGATGGTACTACACAGCAGTGCACAATATTCTTTGTTTGGCACATCATATTTACTTCCACATTTTAGTACAATTAATCCGTCATCTCTTTCTGGTTATATGCTTTTAGTTTGTAGTACAAAAAATATTGTGTTGGTTTTATTTTTGTCTTCTCTTCTTATTTTGCAGAATTGCTTTTCTTTGCATGAGATTGATTCAATTATTCCTTTAAAAACCAAAGCAACTTTTTTGAAGGGAGGGGACAATAGTAACATAGCCACACAAAGTACAGGTTGGACTTAAAGAATCTCAACCCTCTAAACATCAGTTTATTTCCTTTGCTGGTTGCATTATAATGTAGTTATAAAGCCGTAGTTCACCCCTTGGAGCACAGTTTTCCAGTGTCAAAAAAAAAAAAAGAATTTGCTGAAATGAGGCAACTTTTGTGCCACCTAGTGGACCCTCCTCTCTAGATAAGTGTGTCTGGAGTTCCCTTGTCTAAAATTCTGTATGCCTCTGGTCTTTAAGTATGTGGGAAACCTTCAGTAGCAGTAAATTGTGAACTAAAATACCAGAAATCCCTAATTTAACTATGAAGATTCTCCTTTGCTATCTTGTCTTGTAGTTTCTATTTGGCCTTTTACCCCTTATCTCTCCAGGCGCTTGTCCATGCCTGGCCTCTGCTATGCAGAGGATTATCACAAATGATAACTTTTTTATTACTGCATTTTATTTCTGGTGTGAAATCTTGTCATTTCCAGTCATTTTTCACTTAGGTATTTTGATGCTTTCAACAGATGAGTCCTCAGCTCACCCTTATTCTATTGTAGAAAATGGAACAAATTAGCAGCACTCTGTCACTCAGTAGAGATAAGTCAGTATATAGTAGGAAAGGTGATGAACCTTTCCAAATAATTATACTGTTAGCTGCACTAGCCACATTTTTTTGACCTTGCTGCCTGAACTCAGTCACCTCCATCTATATTTGGGCATGAAAACAGCAGCAGAGTTAACAATTTCCCAGAGGGTGCAAAGATGGACATACCTCCTTGGCTTCAGAAGGAATTTGAGATGCTGAAAATACTAGCCCATCCCACATCTGATCTCAAGGTAACTGTTGTGATGGTCCTAAAAAAGTATTGTGTCTCTGTGGTTCCACTTGATGCACCAAACTCCAGTATTCAGTCTAGCCAGGCTGGTTCTTATTTGGGCACACTCTTTAGGTGAGGGATGTTAAATGTAAGCCTAAAGCTAAGTGCAGAGCGCTTTTATAAGCACCAATGGATAACAAACAGGGACTGCCAAGCAACGAGAAAATCTGTCTTGATCTGTGTATGAAAGGTTTTGCACTTCAGTTACATTATCTCGTAACGACACTGTTTCACAGACCAGTCGAGGACCAACATACATGAGAGATCTGCTGCTGGCCATGGGCAGCCTGACACGTGCCTGTTTAGATCACCAGCCAGATTTTCTCCTGCAGATTGTATTGCAGTGTCATCTGGACACGAGGCAAAAATTCAGCATCTAAACACTGCTTTAGTCAGGAAGAACCAGGTCATGGGTTCTTTTTGTAGCTATCCTTCTAGCATCACCTGACACAGTCTGATGGGTACCCTCTCCAGAGTGGGACAGCAATGGTTCCTTGAATTAGAAGCTCTAACCCCTTTTTCCTCAAGTCTCCATTGTACCCTAGGATACTCTATTTGAAAAGGGACTTTATTGTGACAATACTCACTTACAAAGACCACTGATTTGAGAAATGGCCCAGACAGTAAGTGCTGTCAGAATAATTACAAGACTGTGATGCTAGCAGTGGTGATGTTTACTCTGCTAATTGTACTTAATTTACTGTGAAGTTTTTCAGTGGCTCCTGTAGCTTTGAGTACACTACGCTGTGTATATCAGGAGGAGAAGATTATCAGTTAGGTAACCCAGAGAGAACCATTACTGAAATGATCCTACATGGCAGGCTTTCCAGTGCCTTTTATACACAGCCAACAGCATGGGTAGCTATGCTGCTTCAGGCTGGCACACGAAGCTCTGCCTGGAGCTCTTGGGAGTACAGCTGCTACTGATAAGGTGCAACAACAAAAATAAGTCAGCAAGCTCCAAACTGCCACTGAGTGCAAGCGTGATGACTTTGTTCTGTCTCCTTCCCTGCATAAGACCTTAAACTGGCCTTTCTGGTCATGGTAATTTACAGCTGTGTTTGCTAGGGTCAGAACTGGGTGTCTGTTTGCAATGGATGCTGACAGGCAACAATGCTAGGTCACATATCTATAGGCCACCATGAGGCCATGAGTACATGCTCCATTTGTAACTGCATTGTATGTTTCCCTTTTACATGGGAAATTCTCTCAGGGGAGCTCATGGGAGTTCTTCAGAAGGGAAAAATCTCATCTTGAGGGAAAGAAAACAAAAGTATTTGGTGTGTGTGTGTGTGTGTGTGTGTGTGTGTGAAGAAAGAAAAGAAGAGGCATAAAAGACAACTTAGAAAGAAAAAATGGCCCATATGCTGGACCACAACCCCAGCAGCCACTGACCGATTTTCAGGCTGCTTGCCAAGGAATAAGCTCACAGAATAATTTTCTATCTCTTTGTGTGCATGTGTGTATATCTCTCCCTCCTTGGTAAATTTTGAGTCTATTGACCAATATCAGCAGAATTTCACGGAACAGTAGAGATCTCTGAGAGATTAAGCACCTTTTATGAGGGCAGGCTGGAGGAGAAAGATACTGCTGATATTGCAGTCCAGGGAAAATACTTAAATCAGAGCTTACGTCTTCTCAGATAGCAAAGCTAAAAGATGCAAATCTGTAAATAGTCAATAATACTGCTTATGGCTTTATTAAAAAAAAGAATAATTTTGGAGATATCCTTTTGTCCTTTAAACAGAGGGTAGGGCCATGGTGGGTGTGGCCAGACTCAGATCCCTGAAATCATCATCACTGTTTTAATTTAGATCAGCAGAGCTGACAGTGGCTGACCTGTGCTTACTTTCCTGCTTCTTCTCTAGGTAGAACAATGGACCCAAGATATCCAGGAGGTCAACAATGTTAAAGGCTTTTAATGGGTGGACTCATGACCATCAAGCTCATTTGACATCTGAGTGTGGGCTGGACAAAATCCAGTGTTGTGACATGTGCCAATTTGAAGGCAGTTGTTAAAGAAGCTCCTCTCAAATCGCAAGGTAGATGACAGGAGCTATTGCACTCATTAAACCCTCTGCTCTTTGTCTCTTCTGCCTGTTACCTGTTTTGCATTAGTGAGGCTGACAAGACCCATAATAAGATCACCTGCCTGGTTTTCTTCCCCTTCCTCCCCCTGCTAGATAAAGATCAGTGCAGGCAAGGGGAAGAAAGAGGATTGATTTAGGTGGACCTAAGAAAAGCATTCTCATTTGAAACCAGGTGTTCCTAATGCCTGCCATAAGATTTATGGCAGACTGCATCAGGTAACCCATGCTGAACATTCCTGAGTAATTGGGATTCAGTATGCTACTGTCTGATGGGCACTGACCTCTTCTTGAAAGCTCTCTTAAGTGTCTGAGCCTCTTTATTCTAGCTTCCATCCCCCAACCTACCTCTTCTGTCATACCCCAGCAGATACTTTATGACATGTTGCCATGCCAGGAAGCCAGCATGAACAATATTACACTGCACCCAGCCTGGGGCTGCTGTGAGAAATGGTCAAGTATCTGAAGTTTAAGGTAAGTAATATGGTCTTAATGAGATCATGTGAACCACGGATCAAAAGCATAACCAAAAGGTTAAAAGTTCAATCAGCTTTTCTGTGTGCTATGAGAGTGACCACAGCAACTTTTCACTGAGTCCTTCTGCAAGGCAACCAGAGAAAAAGTGGCTCAAAGGGACTGGGCAGAAGAAAATGTTTCTCTGCAGCAGTTTGACTTCAAATTAGTGCAGGGAAAGTGTTATCCAGTGCTATATAAAATGAACCAAATACTGTGTAGGTACTGACTATCCTTTTGACTGGACCAGGAATCCAGCATTTCTTTATTCACTGTGGTTTTCATCAGAAAATTTACTTTGGTTTTGAATCTTCTTTGGTACTTTTGTGCTCTTGTTGACTTTGCTAAGCTGCTGTTTCAAATTAAACTGAGACCCCCAGTGTGTTAAAAATGCTGATTATTGGCTTGTGACAATAACAGCATAACTCAGTTCAACTGGTCCTCTTGTAGAGTCCTGCTCAGTAGGACTGAGATCGCTGGCTGTCATTGTTTATCTTTTCAAGAATTTCTGCTTCAACCCTGCAGGTCTAGGACCATTCACATAGATATCAGCTATTCCTCACATTCCAGAAATCAAGGCAACGGAAACCAGTGAGAACTTCAACCATTTTTCTGAACTGTACAGAAAATCCAGAATGAGTCATGAGGAACCTTTCTACACTTGTTTCTTCCTGACAGACTTGAAGACTAACAGAATTTGCACAGAGATGTGAAGCGGTTAGCTTTGGTACTGTTATATTTTGATATAACAATATCAAAATATCAGAATAAGGCTCTATTCCTCAAAAACCAGTAATTTAGTTGGGCTAAATAAGTATATTGCTAAAAAGCCAGATTTTAAAGGGTCAGTATTTGACATGATATGGGAAAGCACTAGAGTTTTTATTCTGTAGCAAATGGCTTTCATTTAACTAGGGAGTGAATATTTGAGAAAATCAGGTTTTGTACAACAGTTTGTGTGGTATTTTATTTTTTTTGCTATGTGTTTTAACTATTGGAGAAAGGATATACTGCTGTTTTGTACCTTAGTAGTTCAGTACTCATTAAATGCCCAAGTTCCTTTAAAATGTTCCTGTATATCATATTTTTAAGTTTCACAGCCTGTCTTCAGTGACCTTGGTTGGGGTGGCCATATTCCAGGCTGTGCTGGTCAAATGCTATCAGTATAAGGACTCATGTATACAGAAGTCAAAGAACCCTGAAGTTTGTAAGCTATTTTTCTTTTCCTTCCCAACATACCTTTTATTAAAATAGAAAATTACAGAAGAAGAATAGTAAGTGTAATGACAAAACCTGCACAATCAAGTTCCATAGTTACAAGCGCTACCATCAACTGTTAGTGAATCTTAGCTTGTACATTCAATAATTTTTCAGTTAACTGTGTATTATTTTTCAGATGCTAATGTAGCCTGATGGCAGACATTTTATTGCTACAACTTTATGGAAGTGTTTGTAGAATCTTCCTATGTTCTGCACTATGCTGTATATGCCCATGAAAACCATTTCCACAGCAGAAACCTATCAGTGGTACTGCAGAACCTTGGAAAAAAACCCAGGATAATGATCAAAACCCAGGACTGATTTAAGAGAAATAGATCCTTTTGAGGTTTTCTGAGACTTTTTGCAATAGATGATATGTAGTAGGTAGGCATGATGCAATTCACCCTTCTGAATGGGGAAAAAACCCCACGCCTTTCTCTCTTTATAAAATCATGAGTTTCTAACATGTCGTTAGTAACAATACTCTGCTGCCATGTATCAGTACCCAGACTAGGAAAATGTTTTATCCTCCTTCTTCAGAATAAAAGGGGATTGAAATGTACCACTTTTGGAAACTACTTTTGTAAAGATCAGTCAGCACCTGTGAACACACAAAATTGGTTTAACTTTGTAGGGAAAGTGAAGATATACCTGAGGACACTCACCTGTGATACTTCTTGACTTCTCTGACTTAACTTCACCAGCACGGTGAACTAACATCTGCAGAGCCAAATAATCTGCAGAACCACAGATAGGAGTTTACCACTGAGACTAAAAAGGAAGCATACTGCTCTGGAAGCTGCTGGACCTGAAATCTGGGCTTTGTATAGCTGCAGATCATGGTATCACCATTTAAAGGCACAATCATGTATGTTTTGACATATTTGTACCCTAGGTTTCACTGGTCTTTCTCCATCCAGATTGGAAACTTACTGGGACATTGTATTAGAAGTATCACATTTTGCTGAGTAGCATACACCTAATCTACCTACACTAACTAGTAAAAGAGTGGTTTGCTGAGAAGTTTTACGCAGGACACCTAGATGAAAGCAGCAGCAGGAGGGCTATGCCTGTTGTATAACTACATTTACACTAACACTTCTACCCATGTAGCTGTGTCACTTTCGTACTGTTACCGTTGAGAGTCACACTTTCACAAAACTTCTAAGTGTAGGCCAGTTTTGAATTCATCAAAAGTATTTGGCCATCTTCAGTATTAATGAATGCCAAAAGCAGTTAACTTTGAAGGCTAATAGATATTTAATACCCTATCTTGGTGTAGAGACAGAGCCTGACATGCTGATTTACCTGCTACAACTGATTAACATTTTGATGTTCAGGAAGATATCAGAAGGCTAAACTCAATCAGCCAAAAGGAATTCTACTAAGGCTGATCTTTTGCTCATGGCAAACATCCTGCTGATCGTATTTAAAATCAACAGTAAGTTCAAACAACAACTGTGCAAATCCCTACATTCCCTGCATACAACTGTTAAATATTATCAAACCAAAGGTATCCCTACACACAGTGTGCAGACATTTAAAGTTTTACAAGTAGAGCTGGGTTCAGGAGACTACTAGTAATGTCTATGACATTCATCATCACAGTTTCTAAATGGATTTTCTTGGTTAAATATATTTTCCTTATTAAATATATTGTGGAGACCACATGCTTCAACTTCATATCATAGGCAAAGACTAATGCTTGATCACTAAGTCCTGTACAGTCCTCATGTGATGCACAGTTTTCTCCAGTCGGTGATAATTCTGTTTTGGAAGTTACTACGCAAGTGTGAGCACCAAAATAGGGCATCCAAACCCCCCATTTGGGTACTAGGATTAGAAAGCAATACAGAGATGCCAATTTTGTCTGCTGATCTGGACAACAATAAAGTGTGGATATTTTGGTCATTTTGTTAGAAACACAACTGGTGTGAAAGAGAGGACATTTTATATATATTAATATGGTGAGAACTTGCTGGGGCATTGCTGCCTAGAATGTGTTCTTAAAATCCTCTCATATTCTAGACAATTTGCAATCACAGCAACAGTTCTGCCATTTCTAGCTGTAAGTCAGTTCACTGTCCCTTTTTCCTCACATTAAAACACTGTTAATTGGGAAAAGACAAAAAGCAAGGCAAAAAGGTAAGGTTCACAAAAGGTTAAAAGTAGAGTTACAATCCTGGCTTTCAGGAGAATAGACCATGGCCTTTTTAGGAATCTGCTTGGAAAAATCCCATGGGAAATGGCCCCCAAGAGAA
>JAVJGJ010000037.1:93257079-93289239 GCA_035590215.1 Microhierax caerulescens
GCCCCCAAGAGAAGATGGGTCCAAGAAAGCTGGTCAATTTTCAGAAAATGCCTTCTCCAAGCTCAAGAATGATACATTGTAATGAGTAGGAAATTAAGCAAAGGTGACAAGAAGTCTGCACAGATGAACAAGGAGCTCCTGACAAAATTCAGACATAAAAAGAAATGTACATGAGGTGGAAACAGTGGCAGGTGACCCAGGAGGAATATATGGACACTGAGTATGCAAAGATCATGCAAGATGAAACAAAGCCCATCAAATTGAACCTGGTGAGGGATGTGAAGGGCAACAAAAGATCTTCTGCTAACACATCACCAGTAAAAGAAAGACTAGGGAAAATGCAAGCTTTTTGATGAATGAGGCAGTTAATCTATGACAAAGAACAACAAATAGGCCAAGGTACTCAATGCCTTCTTAACCTTGGTCTTTACTGGTAAGACTGGCTTAAGGAATCCCAGGTTTCTCAGACCAGTGGGAAAGTCCTAGAGCAAGGAAGACTTACCCTTGGTGGGAGAGGACTGGGTTAGGGAACATTTTAAAAAATGTACATACACATATCCATGGGCTCTGATGAGATGCACCTGCAAGGCTGGTCAGTCTCACCTCAACCCCTGGGAAGGCAAAGGAGCAAATTCTCCTGCAAACCATTTCTGAAAACGTGGAGGAAAAGAAGCATGCATTTATGAAGGGAAAATCATACTTCACCAAGCTAAGCGCCTTCTAGGATGAGATTACTAGCTTGGTGGATGAGGGGAGAGCAGTGATTGATGTTTATATTGGCTTTAGTAAGGCTTTTGACACTGTCTCTCATAACTTCTTCACAGGAAAATTGCTTAAGTACAAGTTCATGAGCAGACAGTGGGGCAGACTCATAACGGGCTGAAATGCAAGGGTTTGAAGGATTGGGATCTCTGGTACAAAGTCCAGACTGGGTATCTTAGTGGGATATCTCAGAGGTCAATACTGGGGCCAGTACTGTTTATCATCTTCATTAATGACTTAATGGGACGCAGTGCATCTGGGCAAGTGTGCAGATGATACAAAACTAGGAGTGGCTGATACACGAGGTACATGTGCTGCCGTTCAGGAAGTACAGCACAAGACCATCAGCAACCTTTTGAAATTCAACAAAAAGAAGTGCAAAGTCCTGCACCTGGTAAGGAATAATCCCAGACACCAGCATGCACTGGAGGCTGACCAGCTGGAAAGCAACTTTACAGAAAAGGACTTGTGCATCCTGGTGGACACTGAGTTGACCATGAGTCAGCAGTATACTCTTGGGGCAAAGAAGGGCAAAAGCCTTGTGGGCTGCATTAAGAGGAACATTGCCAGCAGGTTGACGGATGTGATCCTTCCCCTCTGCTCAGCCCTGATTGCACAGATTTGGAATGCTGGGTCCAGTCCTGGGTTTCTCAGTACAAGAAACACTGGAGCAAGTCCAACATAGGACCACTAGGATGATTAAGGGATTAGAGTATCTGTCATATAAGGAGAGACTGGGAGAGCTGGGACTGTTGAACTTCAAGAAGAGAAGGTGCAAGTAAATCTTATCCAGGGGACTTGGACTAGATGATCTTCAGAGGCCACTTACAACCTCAATGATTCTATGATTCCATGAAAAGCTTCAATCCAAACACTTCTCTTACCAAGCAGTAACAGTGAAAGAGGATTAAAACACACTACGGAAGGTCTAGACAACTACTTAAAGCAATTGTAAATAAAGACAATTACAAAACTCTACTTATTGTGACCCACATTTAACATTAAATTTAACCATAACTGATTTTTGTAGGAGGAAAATACTGACTTTTGTTTTACATTAAATACTTTGTTCATGGAGAACCATGCAGTTATTCAGATTAACACTGATAAAATCGGAGCCTCCCAATCTACATTTAAGCTAGGAAAGGATTAATGTTAAGGCACAGCGGAATTCATGAGGCCATTTATCATTTTTGTTGATGATTATCTGGGAATAAAACACAGATTTCCTGACTCCAGCAATAGGATTCCTCTTCAGGAAAAACCTACAATGAATATTTGGCTACTCTCATGAGCAAGGATTTTGATTTCTGGCAGGGAAGCACTCTTGTTCCATGGCCTTTATTAAAGTTTAAAAGAAGTGCTGACTTTTTCCTGTATTTCATGCTGAGGAGGGAAGAAACAAACTTCTCTCTGAACTGACCTTTAGGAGATGTTGCGTTGCCTCAAGCCCTGTCATTAAACATAGCAGTGAGCACTAATGTTTATGATAGAATTTTAAAAAAGGATCCAGACAATAGGAACGCCTCTTTATTTTTCTGCTGCACCCTGCTGCCCTAAAAGTATGTGTATGTTATTCAGGATCACTTAGTATTTTGCACATATGCATATATTTTATGCACATAAAAGAATCATATGAATTATTTGTAAACATCTATGGATGTTCTAAAAATCAGAAGCATCTCACCAGGACTGGTATTAAGCAGGAACATGTGCCTGTGGTGTCAGTACCATTTTGCTGGTCTGTCTACACCAGTAAAACTTCAGACCCTGGTTTCCCTTTTTCCCTCTATGCATTATAATCAACAGCACAAGTAAAAAAGGATAGAAAAACATACTTTCTTCTGCCAAATATCTGCTGCCTTCATAAGATCGCATCTTCTGATCTTTTTCTTAACTATTTTTGTTTGGTGCGTTTAAGGCCCGAAAGCAGTGACCCTGTTGCTAAGCAACTGAGATGCTTAGGCCTCAGCCCCAGTGGCTGAGATGAAAAAAGGTCAATTAATGTGGCAGGCCTGTCCTTATCAATATGCTACTGTGGCACCAACTTTTATTTCTTTACAGTAATATATCATAATAAGTTTTGTAGGTCTTTATACTGCAGTTCTCCTTTTGAATAAAAGCATAACTAAGACTTGAGGGTATGTCTGATATAACAGAAAATGTAACCATAAAAAAAAGAAACCCAGAATAGAAATCATCTGACTGCTGACTATCCTGCTGTGCTGCCTGAGGCAGTTACACATTTCCATTGAGTTATTTTATGATCAGGCCAGTATGTTATTGAAATATTATCTCTTTAGCCTTTCTCATTCTGATAAGAAATGACAGGCTCTCAGAACAGTAATACACATGGAGAACAAAATATGGAGCTGTGGAGAAAATTCGGTTGGGGTAAGGAACAGTAGCTCAAGCATATTCCTGTAAAAACTTCCTCACTACTCTTGTATTGGATTTTAAATCACTGTCCTTTTTTATTCCAAAGTGAGCACCAGAAACCTTTACTACCAGTGCTGCTGCTACTACTACTACTACCACTAATACTACTACTACAACAACAACAAAATTTTGTCAAATAATTTAGCAGTATGAACTACTTGCTACATGGAAAGTGTCCCTCATTTGGAAACACTGTTATTTTAAAAGGCAGTCAACTGCTTGTCACTGGATTTTTAAAGCATTTAGAGATGTCACCTAAAATCCATTGACTGTTCCTACTGCCCCCACCTGCCCGTTGATCAGCCTCCTGACTGTGAAGATCACCCTCTTAGGAAATTATCAAAGGTAAAGAGTTGCACAGGCTTCTAAGGAGGAGGTTGCTGGTGGTGGCTCTGGTTGTTTTGGGATCAATGGGTGATAAAGCCAGACACTTACCTCTTCTCCAAGGTTCATGGTGTCTGGGCTAGTGTCAGCAGGGGCATCCTCCTTTCCCACATAGTCAGAGTGGGACTGAAAAAGCACTCTCTTTGTCCCTGGAACCAGTGGTTACTAATTTGGCAGCACCTTTTGCATGGTGAAGGCACTGCCAACAGGTTAAATTGTGTGGGATCATGCTACCATGCATTAGCTGGTACAGGGATGATCAGTGCTTACACAAAGTGCCATGTGGAGAAACCAGTTTTTACTTGGAGATTTGAAAACTCAGAATACCTGCATTACTGATCATTCTTCCTTTCCAAGCTCTACTACAGTCTCAAGAAAGCTTAGTCTTCCTTTTTTGACAGTCTTCTCTACCCCAAAATTGCACTATCAAAAGTTCTCGATGCAGATGATTGGGTGTGCCATTTCTTGACTGCTTTTTGCCCTTCCTTCAAGCTTATCTTGTCACCCATGGCAGGAAAAAAGGGTCTGAGCAAGGTCCAAGTGCTTAATTATGTATTAATTCCAGCAGCAAACAAGAATTGCATCCAGTTCATGGTGGTGGTTTCCATAAGTGATCCTTGTGGGTCAGATAGTGGGGGAGAAGCTTTCTAATGCCTGCTAGCATCCCTTCAAATGACCCTGTTCTGCAGAAAATAGGAGTTAAAAGCCAGAAAAGGCACCCTGCTCCTAATCCTATAGGTACTCCCAACAGTCTGTAGAAGACTATTTTGTTGCTGTCAGATGAAAGAAATTCAAAATGCAGCCTTTTTATATCTTATTTGCAGTCACTTAATGATTTCAGGTACATAAATGCTACCTTGTTGATTAGTTTATAGATAAGAATAAAACTAAAGGTCTCAATTCCTGTTTTGAAAACATGACTATCCCTTCACTTCCCCATACCTCTCACCCAGTTTGCTTTCTTGAAATTCCTCCTGAATTTACATTAATGTAAGACTAGACTCCAGGCCTACAGTTGTCACCCTGCTTCAGGGAATGGAATTTTGTATTCTCTCTCTTCTTATACCCCATGTACATAATGGCATAAACTGACCTCCAACTAATATGGAGCTAGGGCTCTCAGCTGCTCAGCCTGGTTCCCCTGCAGTTATGATGCTCATGTGTGTTTTACTTCCTTGTTTTATAGCATTAATGGAGAAGCAGATGTTGCCTTCCTCCCTGCAAATGCTATATACAGTGAATCATCTTAGCCTCTCTGTAAAATTTTAACTTAATGGAGTCCTGGCATTTGTGATGAGCTGAGGAACTTAATTTTATAGAACAACCTATTGAACAAGCTGTTCTTGGACATTCCCATCTCAACTAAATGTTAAAAGTATTAAAATTCACATTAGCACAAGAGGAAATTTTGCATGGGTAATCCTTTAATACAGTGTTTTATGGCTCTATTAGCTGCACAGCAGCTGGTGACATGATGAATTTAATCCATTAAAAAATTCAGTAAGAGGTTTAAAAGTCAGCTTTTTAAAACATAATCTTGCTGCAAGGGAAGAGAACTTCTCCTCAGGGCCAGAGACATGGTGAGTTCACAGTGTGGCAGGTATACGAAATACACCTGCATGACAAGCTTTCAAATGCTTATGGTTTCACACCTAGCAGAGAGCTTATGATGGTGAAAAAGAAATCAGGAGCACAAGGGAATTCTTAAAGAGCATATTTAAGTAATGCATCTGTCCAGCTTTCTCTCCATCTCTCTCTCTATTTTTTTCTGTTAAAGGATTTAATACTGTAGAGTTAAAAGGTCGCCTTTCTCCTTCTTATATACGTATTCCATACAAAGACCATAGCACAGGAACTATTTACTTCTCTCTTGAAGATTTACTACCTGCCAAAGACTGGTAGAACTAGAAAAATCTTGTTTGCTGCATGAAGAAAAATTACGGATTTCTGAAAAGCCATTTCTTTTTCTTGTTTTTGATACAAAGATAGAAGTTAACATGTTTGTGTGTCATGTATGTTTTATAAATGTGTATGAGTACACAGTCTTGCCAAGTTATTATTTTATCATGATATTTAATAGCTTTCTTGAGCAAGCTCCTACAGCCACATAGATTTAGTAAAAATGTGAGCTTCCATTCAATAGTTTTTCTTAAAATTTTCTTTGCAGATGCAAAGAACCCCCTGAAAACATGGCTTAAATTCCTACAGGCTTGTAACCCAAAAAGTACCTAAAAATTAATTATTATTATTTTAAGCTACATAGCATTTTAATTATTTTAGGAGCCCTCTTCCAACACTGTTGGCAATTTTATTATCATATGTCCTTGCTCCTTGCCAGTTCTCTGGAATCAGCCTTTTATGAAATTAGACTGCTTAAAAACTAATTTACCATGACTGCGCAGTTGTTTCAATCATGATTTCCCCACACAAACATTTCACCGGTATCTACATTCTCCTGGATGACTTACTTTGCCAGGCACAAGTACTTTCTAGCTTCCCTTCCCAAACATTCACCTTTGCCAGGTTTCCCTGGGGAAACACTGAATGTGCTTTAAATCAGGGTAAGCACATTTCTTTATGTAACCCCATTGGTAAATTTTATTTATTGTATGTCTGATTATGATCTATGATGTACTGTTGCAGATTATAAAACAATAAAGGAAACTTTAAGTAAATAAGTAATTTGGTCTTTAGACAATCCAACTACGCCAAGCGAGACCCCACAGAACTTCAGTAACATTGCCCTTTAAATTCTTTATTATAAAAAATCCCAATGGTATAAATTGCTTTTCTTCTGTGTATCCTGCTTCTTCTTCTCTCTCCTTTTGGAAATAGTTGAGATATAAGTGAGAAAGAACTGCACAGATACAGTGTACTCAGATTAGTTGAAAGCAAAACTGAGGGAAACATTCCTTGTTCATTGTATTTGATATTACCTGACAATAGTTTTATTTGATTTTCCTCTAACTGACTTTGTGCTTCTTACATTTCATCTGGGTGCATATAAACATAAGCTTCATTACAAAATGAAGTTGATAGAAACTCCTGAAGAATTTGCATTCACTAAAAAAAAACCCAATAGGAATGTGTGTTCTAACTTGAGCTAAATAAAGGCATATCTACATACTCAGGTGTTTCCTGTTGTGCATTAGCTATGCCCATACTCAAAACAGATTCATGACTTATAGTCTAGGAATATCCAGAGATGAAATGTATCCTCTGTGTGTAGATATGCACTGACTCAAGGTTATGGAGAGCCATCCATAGGAAGGAATTACAGTATGCAACCTCCTTTTACCTTGTTTCTGAGGGATCGTAGTTTCTGATCACTTAGACACTGTATTTCACTAAATAAATCCCATGTAGATATTCTATTTTGTGACTGGTGCACACATCCAGTATGCTAGGACAGGTACATGGCAGTGTCCTCACATTTCAGGTGAACTTTTTGACTGGAAGCTGTGCTGCATTACAGTATCCTACTTTCCTCCTGCTTCAGGAAGTGTGAATTAGGGTGGGTGTGTGTACATGGAAGGGATTATGTGTGTATTAGACTCTATGGCTCGACACTTGTTTTGCATATATTTTTATGGCTATGCCTGACATTATTTCTCCATTGCTGTTGACTGCCTTCTACTTTTTCACATCTTTTGAAAAGCTTCCCTCTGTGCAGTGAGTTGGGTAGGTCAACATGGAGGAATGTGTCTGTTAGACTGACTGTTATCTTGATGTGTACATCTAAGCTCCAGAGTGTACTATCAGGGTGGTATATTTAATAATCACAAACCACCTACTTGGCTGTCCTTAACAAAATCTTGAGATTTTGTAAAGGACAAAGATAATCTAAAAAAAAAAGAGAGATCAAAATACCAAGCAAAAGCCTGTTTAGAAGCACACACACTCCTGAAGATCTCTGCCATGCTTTTCCTTAAAACCTATTTCCAGATAAATTGGTGTGAAGGTTACACCACTAGCTGAAAGAACGCATTGTCCTTTGTCCCCTCAAGTGTTCTGGCTGTTTGGAATGTAGCCATTTGCATGGCTTTTTTTTGATTTGGAGATTTCAGTAGTAGGCAAAGCAATTAACATCTCCGAAGACCTAGAATGAGCTTCCTTGAGATGAATGTAATTACTACAGAACTAAAAATTTAAATTCAAACTATACTAAACCACCATACACTGTGCAATTAGTAAAGAGAGAAATAACTTATTTGCCCTTTTAAAGTCATGAAACTTGTTATAACACATCCTTAGCAATACATTATATTTAAAATTGGATTTGTCAGAGTAACATTTACTGGTGAACTTGATTCCTTTTTCCCTGTTACAGTGTGTATCGCAGATGGCTGATTTATAGATATTCAAATAATTGACTGTATTTCACACCTTCAGTACCAATGACTTTTAAAATAAGATTTTGATGCAGGAGAGCAGAGTGAAGAAAGATTTAGAACAGCCAGAATAATACATTCACATAATGTACACAGACACATACATACATAAATACTTTGCATTTAAAAACTGAAAACTTGATAAAACATTAATTAATAGTTGCCCACATCACCTCTCTGAAGTAGGCATTGTTATTACACTCAACATACATAAATAACAGGGAAGAGCTTATCAAATGTAGGTGGGAGGTTCTTCATGTTTTTATTATTGAGATACACAGTTTAAAGTGCCATGTAGCATAAAAGTATGTGTCTATAGGCAACTTCTGAAACCATGCATTCTACTTATTATAATAATAAAATATTACAACTTTTATTTTATTACTGGAAATTGTCTGATGGAGAAGAGCATTTTAAAGACTTCTTATACCTCTTCTTTGCTAATGTTATTTAGCTTTTGTTTAAGTTTAGGTTGTACATTTTTCTACATTTTTCATTTGAACCATGTTCTAATTCATTGTGACAGCTTTGTCTGTTTGGTAACTCCGTTTTGTGGAAGAAAACAGTAAGAATATTGTGATAAAAGTTAATGCTATAATTTCAGATATCTCATTTGCCTTTTAGCCAGTTATTGAAAAACCTTCCTAATTTTAAGAACACAAATTATCCCTATGAACTTTATGTAAAAACAAAGTAATGGATTTGATTTGACAAAGGTCACTGACTGGATCATTTCTGTGGACTGCATTAAAAGAAGAACTCTGAAAGGTGAGATGAACGTGACTATTCACACTGCTTTGTGCTAGCAACTTCTCAAGTGGACCAGAAAAAAAAAAAATCACTAAATTTGGAAGAAAAATCCCACTGTCTAGAAAAGACAATTTTATTGGTATGTGTTCCAGCATAGTTTAGTCTTATACAGGACAACACCTCAGCAATGGGATGTCTTTATTAGGTATAATTAGTTATGCTTGTGATTGTAGAAAGAGAACCTGGATTTTAAAAAGCCTCAGAATGAATCCAAATAGATTTATTGGTATAAAACTTAGTCAGATTAGATCAGAGCAACTTGGTATTTTCAAAATTTACATTTATTTTAAGTATCTGCTTCTCACTTATGATGTCATTTTGACCTCATATTAATGTTTACGTTTACACAGGTAAAGTAGTACAAAATGCCACATATGAAAGTATAAACAAGTGTTGAAAGTTATTTAAATTACTATATCTCTGTCTTAATTTCATCACCTCAGGTAAGTACTTATGCATGTGCAGCCAACATATACAATTTGAATGTTACCTGCCCATTGTCTCACCTCTTAATTGAACTCTTTACTGCAAGTGTCCAAACATGTGAGTGACAGAATGAGGAATACTCTTTTGTTGTTTTTGTTTTTTTCTTTTCTTTTCTTTCAGCTTTCAGGACCACTTGCCTGGCAGCAGTTACTACTTGTAAGTTAACTCTTCAGGTTGTTTTCCCTAGAACTAACTTTCAAGACCACTGAGCAGCTACCAGGGGCACAGTCAGAGGCTCCTTGTCTTCATGAAGGAAGGACTGACAAGAACATGTTTCTACAATCTCTGCTTCCCACTGTTTCATTTCCATATGAGAGGAGAGGAAGTGATCAATGATTTGTATTACCTACTTGTCAATGCCCCATCACATATAATGCTACTTAGTTACAGTACCGCAGTCAAACAGCCTAAGCTAAAGCATGTGGGAGGTAGGTGCTAGTTTTGCCGTCTGTAAAAGTAGGATGCTAATATTTAGCAAACACACAATTTTACAATGATGAAACAAACAGTACTTGAAAAGTTTTTAGAAGAGAATTTCAAAAGTGCTAATTGCTGTTACTAAACAAGCATTCTGAGGTGAGCAACTTCCATATGCATTATGTCAAAAACATTTAGTAACAACTTTTCTATGGTAGCTGGAAGAGCATAATTTGTAAAGAAGGCATGGAGATTTATACGGCTAGCTAATGAGGCCCCTAAAAAGCTGGTTTTCTTTGTGAAGAAATGCAAACCATCAGTGACAAAAAGGATCTTTTAAGTTGTCAAAATAGACCACAAAGGTATTACAGGAAAATAAAAACCACCGTGGAAATGGCTCAAAAAAGAGGATGTGGAATCTCCCACCTGTGAAGGGGCAAACAAAGCAAGCAGTGAAAAAATGAGAGCTGACATGTGTGTCATATGTGAAGAATACAGAGTGGATAACAAGAACTGACATGTAGGAAGATGCCTTTGTCAAATTGCCAGAAGTTCCAGAGCTGGGGACACCTTGCTGAAGGCAGATGAGGTTGGGAAAGATGAATGCGCCACACCACCTTTCAAAGGTCAAGACTATGCAACAGCATTGATGAAACACTGCCACAGCTGCCACACAGTCTAGGTAGAGAAAGAAAACTTTCATTCCTTCCTGCAACACAAAAAATGAAGGGAAATCTAATAATTAGCCTATTACAGGATAGTCAATCATTTAACTACTGAAAATCAGGGGAGACATATTCTAATCTCATTTCACTTGAGAAATCCTGTTGCCTTTATTGGCAGAATTTGTGCCACTGATGGGAAATCTCTCATTCTGACTTCAAGAGCAGTTGTTCTCTTGCGGCTTGATTCATTAAGTTAATGGGACACTTTCTGTTGAGTCCTCTGAGAATAAGATCTGTGCACTGATAAATCTCAGTAGTTTCAGAAGTTCATCTAATCAAAGGTGATCTGAATGTCTTCCATCCAATTACTGCACCAAAGACAATCAGTTTCATAATACTTCCAGATACTGCTTTTTCAGCTGGGCCCATCATCAGGAAAAACAGTTCCTTGCACCTCATTGTACATCTGTATACTTGCCTATAGCTCCTGCCAATCCAGAAAAAAAACAGAACTGGCTGAGTAGAAAGGGAAGAACAGAACAGTATCTTTTATGCCAGCACAAAAAAGTGGGTATAAAAGTTGAGGAAAGATTCAGGGTTTGATGTCATTTTGTCTAAATTGCTACAATCATTCCTGGGTTTTGAACCCCAAAGTGCAAAATAGCTTTCTGTGAAAATTAAATGGTTTTTTCTGTTCCCCATGATATCTTCCTCCCAGATATTGGTCTGGTGCTTTTTTGTCACTCTTTCCTCACAGTTTTCACCTTTCTACCCTTCACACCCCACTGTTTTTCTTAAATAACTAATATATTTGGCAGTTTCTTCTGATAATTAATTTCCATTATTAGGGATGTTGTCTTTTCTGTACACTAACGCTACCCATGACTGCCAGATTTAGATGTCTACATGTATCTGAGGCACTCTCTCTTGACTGGAAAAAGGTCAAAGTGATCTTTGCTTGTGATACACAATAATTCATTGTCCTTACATTCCAAATCATGACCAAGACACTACATTTTGCTATTTATTTTATGGTGTTTAATGTAGCCATGTGATATTCCAGAAAGGTCTTGCAATAAAAGCAGTAATTCCCATTTTACCAATGGAATTTAAATCAGGAAAACCCACCTGCTTTTTACTTTCCTAGCATCAGTGATTAGATTCTGTTATGTACACAGCAGTGTAGGGGGACACAGGCTAGTTGAAACTGATATATAAGCAGTCACACTGTTTGTAGTAACTCAGTGCAGGCTTCATGGTTCTTTGTCATGCTGCCTCAGATTGCTTGTCTTTATCTGCAGTGCTGGGCAGCAATTTTTCTTGAGAAGCACTGGAAACTATGTATTGTGCACTGGAAACTAGGTATTGCACAAAAACAAAGGGAGGGTGCCTTGCTTGTCAAATTTGGCTGTTCTGATTGCAAAGTAGTGGGAGTGAAGAGGGTTGTACAAAAAGTAATATAAAAACCCATTGCACAGTGTTGGTCTCCTTCCACACTGATGGACTGCTTATCTTTCATATTTCAGTGCAGCTAATGGAGATGAGAGATGGAAGAGCTAAACTAGTCACAATTACAATAGGTAACCTGACTGGGGTCATGTGTTTGGTCTGAGTTATTGTCAATGTGTTAACAAGGCCCGCATTTAAAGGAAGAGAGAACAAAAGGGGTAAAAGCCAAAATTTATCTGCCTATACTATCCATTCTTACAAGGGACCAACTAAAGCACATGTTCCTAATTCCATCAAGGACATTTCTTCCGTTTAATAAGCACATAGGAAAGAGAGACATTGTTCAAGTACAAGGGTTCAGTTTGCAGCAAGCCACAAATCACATTTCATTTATCAGGCCTACAGATGACAGGATATCATCAAATCCCTGGAGAGTCATATTCATTAAAAAGAAATCTTAAGTAATTACAACAATTAATTGACTTGAAACAGTTTCGGGTGGAGAAGGTTTACATAATTCATTTGCCAGACAAAACAAGCCTTATGAAGTCAGGGCAACATATTATTTAGAAGCATCCTCCCCTTCCTGTCATCTTGAAAAGTGCAGAATAACACCAAACACCCGGAGACAACTGACACGGGCAAACAAGCAAACAAACAAAAGACAGGAAAAGCACCTCAACTTCTACAACTTTACAAAAGTGACAGTACTTCACTGACCTGCCTGTATTATTACTTAAAAACCTGAAAATAAACATTCTCCCATTTCTCCTTGTGTTTATTCTAAATAGGCAAAGGATTTCTAAGAATTAGTTATGTAGTAGCAAATCTGGGAAAAAAGGCAAACTAACCCCCTTCACACAGCCTCTGTACAACACAAACATCATCTATGTCTAGCTGCAAATTCAGCCTGGAGTTTCCTCCAGACTGGGAAGCATACAAACATATTTTGTTACTTCCTGTTATTGATCCTGAATTTATAGACATCAGAACACCATTCTCACATCCATACCAGCAGTGAACAGAAAGATTCCTCAGCTGACTCCTATCCAATATTTTCTTGTGTTCCCTAATCTGCCTGTTTCTCCATTTTCCTTCTTACTTTTTACTTATTTGACAAATTGAGGCAGAGGTTTTTCTGTTCTATTTGTGTTTGATCTCTAATACAGGATGGTATTAATCCTTGAGTACGACTTCTAGGTATTACTAGAAAAAAGGTACAGCACTGAGATTTCCACAGTAATTCCGAGTTCTTAAGTTGAGAAAACTCTTTATGTGCTCAGATTGTTTTTTAATATGTTATTGTTTCTATTGGTGACCCCAGTTGGAATTCCACTTCTCTGCACATACATATCAATATCTTTGGGGAAATGAAGGAAAAGAATAGTCATGCTTCAGAAAACGTATTTGGCAGAATAACAGCCGCAGAAAAATAAGTGTTAGAAATGCTCTGGGATGCTTATGAAAACATTTAAATTCAATGTGTAGGTATGCAATTCATTTGTCATATAGCTTCACTTGAAGAACAGGATAAATATTATTATGAGAGTTAAAAAACTAGCTTCCTACATAATTGACTAAGAAGAGTCTGCAACTCTACATAAAAATTAGGAAATAACCATTTCAAATGATTAATGATTAATGATGTACAGTGTCAGTGAACATGTTGACGACAATCAGCACCCATATATGACAAATAACAATGTCATTTTTTTAACTTGACTGTTACAGAAAGACCTTCTCAGTTCATGAATTTCTGGCCTCTACTATCTGCCTGCTACATCCTCACTAACAGAGATCCTTGTGTCTTTTCAAAGTTCTTCCCATGATGTCTGTAGAAAAAGAAAAAAATATTCTGATTTTTGGTAGTGCCATACACTGAGAGGATAAATCAAGATTTTCCCATGTTTTCTGGATGCATAGAATTTCAGGAGACTAACAGGTATGTTCTCTCTAAGGTTCAGATATTCTGAATATTCTTCAAGTCACTGTTGGCTTCCTTTGAAGTGGGCAGTTGGAGTTGCCTGCCACAGTAGAAAAGCCCACACATTTATGAGAATATGGCATATTTTCCATAGGTATAAATTTATTTAAAAAAAAAAAAAGTCTTATGTGGATTCTGATGCTCTGATAGAAAATGCAAGTAGTGCAAGTAATTTTGTTTTTCTCAACTCATCATCCAGTTAGTCCCTGCCCATCAATATAAGGTAACACAGATGAGTCACATTTCCCTGAATTTTTTATATGCAGATTATATAATCTGCAATCCACAAAGACAGAGTACAACTTTGCTGCTTTGTACCAGTAGGAACAAGGGAGGGTCTCAAATACAAACATTGTATTTCCCTCTGATTCTGACCGTAGTAGGCAGTGTGAAAAAACAGAACATAATATATAAAAGCACTATCTACATTATTTCAGAATATTTCATACAAGACTGATGCAACAAACCCATCACAAATAAGACATCATGACTGCAGCAATGATTAACGAGATGCTAAGTTCAAGTAGAAAATATTATTATTTTCTGCCTAAGTATACAATCATGATACTCTGCAAATTCTTTTCAATATTGCACACAGTTCACGTGCTGGGGCCTTACGTAGCAGAAGGGATGCATTTAAGTAGCATAAATAACACACATACTAGGTTTCAGACCATTAGAAATGCAGACAACCAAGAAAGGAAACCTGATATACCTTTGATTAGGCACGAAAACAAAGTAAAAACCTTACCAGTACAATAAAACTGGAGCTTGATGGCTGATTTCAGATTGTGCCCAGTCTCAGGGCTGATTCCTGCTGCAGATTCCACCAAGGTAGGTCCCACCTTGAACGGCAAGGTGCACCTCAGCACAAGGCCATGCCCCAGCAGATCCTGAGTTTTTGCCTGCCAGAGCCTACTTTAAAAAGAGAAACTGCCCTACGACCTCAAATGATCTCGGGAGTCTAAATCCAGATA
Organism: Microhierax caerulescens; assembly: GCA_035590215.1. Taxonomy (NCBI): domain Eukaryota; kingdom Metazoa; phylum Chordata; class Aves; order Falconiformes; family Falconidae; genus Microhierax; species Microhierax caerulescens. Next base: position 93,271,844 of record JAVJGJ010000037.1, read on the forward strand.
CCCTTCAGAGGGGAGAAAAGGCTCAACACTTGTGTTTCCACTGACCCCCTGGGCTGGAGCTCTCCCCACACTGCAGCTCCCAGAGATCCTCTCAAGATGGAGGTGACTCCCCAAGGGGACTGTCGTGTTCCTCACAGCCCCCTGGCAGAAACCTCTCCCATCCAGCACCTGCAGGGAGCAGGTACACTGCTCAGGGAGTTATGACTGCACCCAGAATATTTCTTACAGTTTTATTTTCGTCAAGGCACCCTCATCACCCCCGGCACTACCCTGCAGCAAATGGTTGGCCACAAGCCTCAGCCATGTGCTGCTTCCACATTTCTAAGGGGGCTGTTATGGAGACTGAGTTCTGCTGGCACTAGTACCAAAACCAGGGAACAGCACCGCTGTGCAGCCCTCCTGCCTTAATATTTTTTGTCTTTTTTGTTAAGAAACAACTTAAGCAGGGTGGGGTTTAAGCCCCAAGCCTCCTGCTACTGCCATCTTGCGCCCTTTCCTTACTCCTCAGAGAGCTGCCCCTCCTGCTGCTGCTGCTGCCCTGCGGGCCGCCCCTGCTGGCAGCAGCGGATGTTGACAAGAATCTCTGGGCTGGCTCGGGCAGTGGGACAAGGCAACAGAGCTCTTCCTCCCTGCTGCCACCATATTTCACCCTCACAAAGCGCTGCGGGAGCCAGAAAGGCCTGGGCAGGCTGCACCCCTCTGAGGGAGGGAGCTGCTTCCCACCCTGGCCCACCGCCTCGCGGCTCCCACCAGCACAGCCACCTGTGCCCATTGCTATCCATTTCCTTGTGGAAAACTTGTGAATAAGCCTGTGAGGCCATGAACGGACAATGCTCTGAGGTGGCTGGCCCAGGAGGGGTGGCAGCCCTGAATTGCCGCCATCTCCTCTCACTGGTCACCCCCGAGGGGGGTGGCTGGGGACAGGCAGCCATGGTCCCCAGAGATTTTACCATTTCTGTGTGCGGTGAAATGGAGACTCATTGCTAAATGGGCAACACTAAAGTTCAAGGTCTTACCGTATCTTTGTTACACTCTTTCTTTATTCACATTTCCACTTTTTTTTCCTCTCAAATTTCTCTGCAATACCCATGAGGGAGAAGGGACATTATTTTAAAGAATTACAGCTATTTTAAAACATGGTTTGCTTTGTGTTATAAAATAAGGAGAAAGCGTCCTGACCAGTGTGATCCTGTCTCTTCAGTCACACAGGTGCAAATCAAAATGAAATCCAGAGCAGCAGAGGCCTTTGCTTTGCCTAATTAGCTATCACTGGGAGATGCAGGTTACGTGCTTATCTACTGTTAGCGAAACAGATAAAATCCATTTTGTGTCTGTATAATTGTGTTCATTGTGTACTGTTTGACCTCAACAGGCGCTACCTCACTAGCCTTCTCTACTTCTTTTTCTTCTCAGTCACATTTACCATTTTTTGAGCTGTTAAGACACTCACAAATTAAAATCACTGAATCATAGAATCGTTCAGGATGGAAAACCAGAACAGAACTTCTCTTTGGAAGCTTCAGTTTTAAAGCAAAGCAAAAAAGAACAAAGGTATGGACCAGAAAGGATCTTTTTGTGGAGAAAACCCCAGGTCAGGAGCCATTTGGGAAGGTTTATGGGATAACAGAGCAATTTGAACCCTAGACTCCAGGTTCAGAAGTACTTTAACTCCCACTGAAGGTGTGGGACATACTCTTCTCTTGTTAAGGAAACAAAGAGATTTTAAAAATCTATGTAAGCCAAACAACACAGCAAAGCAAGATAATACCAAGAAAGAACTTCTTGGTGTGAATCACCTTTGATGACCATATAACCCTAACAGAAGTGGCAGCTTTTCAAGTGGTGTAAATCATTGTAGCTCTATAGACTCCAGTAAAGTTGCACTATCAGGGGATATGACCCTTTTTGTATTTCTTCCCAAGTCACAGCAATAATGACTTAAATTGTAAAAAATTACCTAGACATTTTCACATTTTTAAGATTGTGCTGCATTAATCCAAAATCCATTGAACTCAGTAGGAGATTTTAATTGAATCTATCGGTTTTGGATTGCCATGTTCAAGCTAAGCATGAATCTACAGCCATGTTACAAACCCTAAAAAAATGGTGTTTGTAATGGAATTGCTGACAGATCCTTAACTATAGTGGTGCAAGCAGGAGTCACTATAATATTGTAAATAAGGTGAATAGGCTCTTCTTATCTCATTTCACAGCTGAGCAGTGTATTGCCAGATAAATCAAATCAGGGTAAATGGCTTCATCTAATAAACTGGGTCAACATATAATGTATTTGTTCAGGTTTGCACTTTCATTGATTCTCATTTGATTTAAGAAGAGATATTTCAGTTAGTGTTTACAACATTTTTAAATATCTCTTTCCCCCCTTCTCTGGAGAACAAGCAAGTGAGAGAGTATGCAAGCTGGTAGCATCACAAAAATGCCAAGTTTTCTGTTTTCTGTAAGTTCTGCTTTCCATTTTTATTCATCTGGGAGAGAGTGGGGGTGGGGAATGAGGGAGTTACTATCTCTTATCTGCATTTTCTCAATAATGTTTTAGTGATGTTTGCTAATGTATCATTCATTAACCATCAGCCACTATAAAAAACATAATCTATCTCACAAAGTGGACATTATTATCGCATTAAATCATTTCACAATATACCTGAACGGTTCCACATGAGGGGCCTGGCCTGACTGAGCTCAAATGCCTTGGGGGCAAACTCTTCAGTAGTAATGAGATACGAGGTCTGTCTGTGATGAATATGATATTACTCGTGTCAGTGGCTGTGGACTGCACCCAGAATATTTCTTCTTCTTACAGGGATTTTTTTTTTTCCCCTATTGCAAAGGAACTCAGGCAAAGCACTATTAACCCAGTAAATGAAGCTCTAAAGATCACAGAGTGTGCCCATTAGTCGACAAGATTGTGACTAATCCAATTTTTCTTGCAGGGAGCAATTCTAATGCTTCTGTAACATCTGGGGATGGCAGGGCCTGCATTACTGATGAACCTGGTTATTTTTATATCTCCCTTTTTCTTCATCAAAGAACAATTATTACACTCACTTATTTCATTGCTTCTCCTTCCTCCCTTACATTTTGCCCCTGACTCCTTCTGCCATGATGACCTCTATGAGGATGGTTAAAATAATATTCCAGGCTGACAGAAGAACCAGAAAGGGTGAGGACTGCAAAGAAGGCTAAAAAAACCCAACCCATTGTGTTTGTAGGAGCGTGGACAGAAAATGTGCTCGTTCACTGCAAGAAAATGATTCGATTCCCCCAAAAGAAGCAGAAAAAGGACCTAGAACCTTTTATTATTAATCACCATTTAAGGCATGCTGTCTTAAATTGTCCCATGGTTGGAAGCGAATCTCATCTTCCTTTCACTTACTCTGGTAAAAACATTAGGTGTTATTCTTTGTGTGGCAGCATTACACATCAGGAACAGTAAAGTCCTGCTTTTCTGATTTATTTATTGTCAGTTATGGAATTTCATTCCAATACAAACTGCCACTAAAGACAGGCTCAGCCAATTTCATTTAGATGGAACCTCAAAAAGTATTTTACAATAGTAAAAAATTCTATCAAATGCTTATGGCTAACATGTAGATTTTACAGGTTGATTTTTTTATGTTCAGAAGCAAATTACTGTCACATGTTTAAAGATGCAAAATATGTTAATTACCAGTAGAGTTCTGTTCTTATGGGTAGGGAACAATGCAGTAAGGTAGAGGAAGAATGGATTAAATCCTATTTACTGTAACTTCATTTGTAGTATTGCAATGTGTGAAGAAGTTTAGGGGTAGAAAATAGGTTAGGGAATTCTGCACCTAGTTGCTTAAATCTTTGCATGAAGGAAGTTATTGCTGTTCTCATAAATCAGCTGCAAATCTCTGAATTTTAGTAGTTGTTGTATTGGAGTTTCATGCTTAATCTCCCTTGCATATTTCTCATGCAAGACTATTTTATTGGGTTCCACATTAAGAATTAAAGTCTGTCCAACATTCAGAATATCTGAACTAGAACTGTGCCTCTCTCAACAGCTGCTATTTCATTTTTATTATTTTTTTTTATTATTTTTATTACAGTGCTTACACTGTGGCAGTATATTTGCAGAAAATAGCGGCTGTTTAACATATCCCAGGTAGTCTGGGTTCTGGAGGCAGAAACACCTCTTTCACAACTTACTTGTGTTTCTGCTTCTAACTGAAACCAGAATACACAGTGGTATGTGAACAAGAAAGAAAGTGATATTGTTTTAGACTACAACTTCTTTTCTAGAGTCCAAGGATACAATGATTCTGTTAGCTGTCAGTAAAAAATCTGCAGTTGTTCATGAATTTGCTATAAAATAAATCTGGAGAATGTCACTAGGTGACTTCAGTGAGAGTCCTTGAAGAGCTGGTGTTATTCAATATGAGGAAGATTAATAAAAAAGTGACAGACTGAGACCAACATTTGCTAATATTTGTAACAGTATAAATGTAGCAAGTAGGAAAGCACAACATAAGGGATTTGGAAGTATTTTAACCAGTTAGGTGCCTGGGCCATTAAATAGAAATACATGTTAATTTAAAGAAATAGAATAAAGTCAGAGATGCTGTGAACTAGACATGGGAGTATTTATTACATAGAATGGTCATGTAAGGTAGTGACAAAGGAAAGGTTCAAGGCAAGAAATACCTTTGATGCTATCAGTCCAGCTGAAATACTAAGACCTGGCAATCCAGTCAGTGGCTTTCATCAACAGGAAATGGAGAGAAAAGCAACATAAAGAGGAAATGCCATTACTGCCTTTCAGAAGCTTTAGCTTAGTTTCATAAGGAACAATCATGTTTAATTTGAGGCACTATTTATCATTCAACAAGAAAGCAAAAGATGAACTATACAGTGGGTTGTTGTGCAGTAAGAAAGAATGTAGCAAAAACATGCATTGTGGTATAAATCCTTTTGTCAGAGCTTAGCCTAAGTAAATTAGATATATTTTGAACTCTTCAGTAATTACCTGTGTATACTGGAAAATCTTTGTTTCTCTGGTTTGAAATTACAGGGAGTTTTAAGCTAGGTACTACTGAGATGCATACATTATATATAACGAATACTAATAGCTGGAGTCATTGAATGAAACAAGTCATTAACAAAACCACTACTGGACCCACAGACTCAAGATTTTATACATGGATTCATTTCTGCATTTGTAAATATATTCACCTATTTCTGTTGCTCTTTGGATTTTCACCAATACAACTAAAAGGCGATTCACCCAGTGATGTCAAGAGATGATATGCAGAGTCATAATATTGCCATGCCACTTTCCAGACCAAATTAGCTAGGAACTTGACCAAATGTGTCTTACTTGCCTTTTCTGACAGCTGTATGCATGTAATATTGAAAACAAGTCTGCAAGACAGAAGGCACTTGTGCTTGTGACTGAAGTGATTAAGTATGCAGGTGTTTGTTGGATTAGGCCTTTAGAGTGGATCTTGCCTAATGGCCGTAACTGTTATGAATGTAAGCCATGAATCAAATGGAATTAGTTGATGTATGATAATGTTACAATGTTGGGTGAAAAGAGGTACTTATTTTTGCCTTTGAGTCAATAACAAACACCATAGATTTTAGTCAACTTTTGCTAATATTGTCTCAGCAATTTAGTTTTTTGGGTTTTTTTATTTATTTATTTGTCAGAATCTGCCTTTGACTTTCTTTCAAACAGCCAGATCTGGTAAACTGTCATCTGGCCTATGTGAAACTGCAGCAAAACTGCTGTTGGCTTCAGTGGTACCAGATTTTCACTCACAGTTTCCAGCATGGTTTGAACGCACATGCAAATCCAAATTCAGCTATAAGGCAACATCAAAAGGATTTTTTCAGCCTACAGATTGCTTATCTGCCTGAAGGGTGCTACTTTCTTACATATAACGTGTCTGTAGGAGAACCCATATGCTTCATTGTGCCTGGGTAATTCCACCAGTGATAGAACCTGAGAATAGTCCTTGCACAATATACATATAATTGCAAAACACAGCCCTCAATGGTGTTTTGGCAGTAGCTTATCAAAAACTGCCCAACGGTACAACTCAGTAATTACGAAACTTTTTTTTTCCTCTGATGTTAGCATCATACTTGATCATTGATACCCAGTTCATTTTTGCTGTGCCAAAAACAATTAAGTTTTCTCTCTTTAAATTCAAAGAGAACTTGCAATTCACTTTAATATTGACTCCAGTACTTAATTTTACATTTTACATGTCCAAGTTTTCAATTATTTTCCTGATAGTTAAATTAGCATTGAAATCCAGCCACTGCAGAATCCTGAACAGAACCTAAGGAGTCACTAAATTACTATTTCTTTTTAGATATTGAACTAATAGATATTGAGCCCTACTTGTAGTCAATTTATTACTGAAGAATGTTATTTTACTGCTTCTAAAAAAGCCTCAGGTATTTCGGCATAAACTGTGTCCTAGCTATTTAGATACAAGAGTATTCCTGAAGACAGTTGTAAGGCAAACTTGGTAGCATGTGGCTGGGAATAACTGCTTGGCTCCATCTGCCACCTTGTATCTCATCTACCTTTTCAGTTATGCTTACATTTGTCGGGTGACTTTGTTAGGGCGTTATTCCTAGAAACAGAGTTCTGTATGGGCAGTTTGAGCTTTTGATTCTTTTTTTTTGAATTGGACTGAAAACAGCGTAGCTATAGAGGATGTGCAGAATTTCTGTGCTTCAGCCTCAGCAGCATGAAGCAATTCATTTCGGAAGTTACACTTAGGAAAAGCACAGAACTAGTATATTTCCCACTTGACTTCAGTGGGAAACTTTTCTCCCTGAAAAAAGACACAGTATTTTGTTGCTTAATATTAAAAATGCACTTGTATTGAAAGTTAGAATATATGTCACAGGACAGCAGGCAGATGGAAACATGTATGAAGGGTGTTATCCTGATTTACAGGCAAGTGGATTTGTAGGTGTTACGACCATCAGCATAAAGCAACAACCCATTTGAAAATGATCATAAAGGAAGAGACAACAGGTATATTGAAGAAAGCAGTCAAACTTATGGGATGCAGTTGTGCTAATCTAAAGGCAGCTACACCCTTTTGTTCAGGAATAACTACAGTTCTCTCAGTGTCACCTCAGAAGATGATTGAATGAAGTTTGTGCCTGATTCTGACAGGACTAATGGCAAAAGAGGCAAGCAACATATTTTTAAATGATAGTACAGTAAGCGGAAGCGAACCTACTCGTGTAGTAATGCTCTATTAATTAAGATCATCAGGAGGCATTAGGAAGGAGAAGTGGAAGAGCCGGAAATGTTTGAAAAAATTATTCAAGGTATTATTTATGAGCTCTATTTCTAGGGCTGTAGCTAGTCTGGTACCTCTCTCAAAAATAAATGATGGGGACTGATGCTGCATAATGGGACAATTTACAAATAGAAATGAAAGAAATGTTTATAATTTTGACCTTAGTGACTCCAGTAAGATCAGTCCTTTAATGTTTTAATATTGTTTCACAGTTTGTGCTGTTAAATCAAAAGGTTATCTATAATACATCTGGCACTATTAATGCAAAGGATCAGGGGTATTCAACAGACATTTATTCATTATTAATATAGATAATAAAGGATCATTTATGAGGCTACAGATGAGATTTTTATCATCAAAAGCTTAAAAAGGGAAATTTATTTTCGCTCCAGGACAGAGATGAAAAGAGTCGGTAATGGGAAATGTAAGAGTCAACACAAAACTGTCAAATTCATTCTTTTCCTGAAGACAGCTAGGACTTGATAGCGACAGATTAAAAACAAAATAAAATTAAATGTTTTTGCTGTAAAACCTTTATATTGACAGGGCGGTGCTTTCAGTGCCAGTGTGGTTTGCTCTGGTTTTGTCCTTTAGCAAGACAGTTCTCAATGCTTTTCCCTCATGCAGCTGTGTTTTCCAATATCTTATAAAAAGACGTAGAGTGGGAGAGTGTATCATTGTCTCAAGAATTTCTGGGAGCTGTTTGAAATTGAACTTGACAAGAGTGAAAGCCAGCTGTAGGGACTCTGCACTGTTGGGTGCAGACATCACACTCATATATTTTGTGTTTTAGGAATGTAACTCTGTGCTATATGATAGTATAACTACAATTAGAGGTAGAAGGATTTGCACATGAAACAGAAGTAACAAGAGTAAAATACTGATTTTTTTTTTTTTTTGCTGTCTTGTAATTGCTGGTATTTACAGAGGGAGAATGAACCCCTAGTGCAACCAAGGATGCTTGTAAAGTGGCAGACCTTGATTCATCGAAGCTGGTGGAGATTTCTTAAGATCACTGGACCCATAGTATTTGTTGAGACTGCCCCCTGCCTTACCAAGACTGCAGTCACCTAGTGAAGTATCGCCTGTATGAATGGTGAATGCCAGGATATTCAGAGTTAAGGCTAAAACTCTCTCCTTGTTTCACCTATCAGTGTTATCTAGGGCAGTTGCTTGAATCAGCTTCTAGGGTTCTCAGAACATTCAATTATCTTGTTTCCCATATGATCTGCAATACCCAAGGGTGGATTTGGAATTTGATGAAGTTGTTTCTGATCTGAGGGTATAGACTGACCAGTCTGCTTGAGATGACCTCAAATCCTCACTAGGAACAGCGGTAGTAGTAAAATAGAAAGAGATGCATTGGAAAATTAATTTCATTACTTAGATATTGTCCTTGCATTGTCTAGAGTTTGAGTACAATTCTGAAAATTCTCATTTACAGTCCCCTTTCCCCTTATTTTCTTTGGCTTTTTTCCTGTCAGAAAAAGTCCACATTCCCCTTGCTGTATGTGGGATTTTACAGAAATTGTTTAGCTTTTTCTCATTCAAGCAGATGAAACCTGGCAGGCAATATAGAAATGAGTCAAAAGCAAATTAGAGTTATATGATCTCAAGGTTTTCTTGAGAAGTTTCTGCCTTTCTGTCCATAATTTCATTGAAAAAAAAAATTATATTCTAAGGACCTGGAAAAAAAAAGCCCTTTCTGAAACTTGATCCAATAGAGAAAAACCTACAGGGTTGTATCTGGATGTGAAAAATTGGATCCCTTTTCCCTTCTCTCCAAACTGAACAGGGTTTTAATGTTTTGGGTTTGAAACTGTGAATAACACTTGAATATAAGATAAATATTTTATAAGCAAATAAATTAATTTTCCCTGAAGGTGGAGAATGGGGAATGGTCCCTGGATGGGCTTGAGAACTCAGATTCTTCATCACGTGCCAGAATTTGTTGTGAAATGATGTATCACAGAGGGTCAATGAGAAACAGTGCAGAGCACAATGGGAATTTCTATGTCAAACATTCTTTCTTTTAGTTGCCATTCCAGCCTCTAACTCAAGCATGGTGACAGGTAAGCCCTGACTAATCTAACTGAGCTTAATAAGTTATCTTCCCAGCTGTCCATTTCAACCTTCTGCAGATATTACTGTTATCACAAAGAGTTAGCAGGATTTAATGTGCATGTGTCTTGCTCCACTGCTTTCCTGCACACCACTTCCACTGAACGAAATTACTGGTCTTTGTGGGAAAGCAGCTGTAGGGTGACCATTCTTCTGCTCTGCTGTGGGACCTGTCATTCTGGTGTAATAAATATCTAGGCACAGCAGCATCTTAAATCCCTCTAGCTGTCTGCTAAGTGAAGTTACGTAAAACCCTGTTGAGTAAATCCCAGACAACATCAGCCTAAGTACTATCACTCAGGTAGACCACAAGACCTGGACAGACTTCTCTTGAAATCAGTGGAAAGAACAGTCTACACAGAAACATGTATGGGCTTTGGACCATAATAATGAAAGAAAGAAACCAAATAAGTAACCTTGCAGAAGCTAGTTTTGCTCATTACACAGATTTTTAAGCCTCACATAACCTCCTTGTAAAACCTTGTTTGGACTTCCTTCAACATACGACACAGGAGAAAAAGACTGTAATAAACTTTTAGCTGCAGGACAGTCCATGTATTGCAGATGAGTTTTAACTTTTGATTATCCATCAGAGTTTATATTGAAGAGAGAGCATTTTGAATATCAAGTTAATTTAGACAATTTGTCCAGTTTTATAAATTTCTTCTCCTTTCCTTGTGTCTCTAACAGGAATTGTTTAATGTTACATAATACATAATTCTGCCAACAAACAGCTATATTTCTAATTAAAGAAATCAGCTTAGCAAAATCTGTAGTCACTCCTGGATGCTGTCAGACTTGTGTGAAGATGCATTGATGACCTTTAGGCTGCAGAATACTTGAGAGGGCATCAGGAAAACAAAGCAAAGCAGCTGGTAAGTTTGAAAGCAATGTGGGCTATATTTTAGCTGGGCAATGTCCTATATTTCAATCACAAAAGATTAAATCCTATGTGACATGCAATAGAGATGCCAAGGTCTTTTCTATCAGAGAAGCTTCTTAAAATTCATGAGAAGCAATCAGAAAGACTTTAGATGTGTAGAAAGTGAGGAGAAAGTGATTGATACATTAGACAAATACATACCTGCCCAAGTCATTAACATGAGGGAGGGAGGAAGGATACCATGGTTAATGCACAGAGAAAATGCGGTATATAGAAATATCTCTGAAAGCTTTCAGCTAATTAAAGGCCTGGAACAGGAAAGTATTACTCACATGGGTAGTCAAAATGGTAATCAAACCACCACTGTAAGGACAACTCATGAGTAAGGGTTTGCTGTCAAGGCCTGAATGAAGTAAATGCATGAAAAGCCTGCACTGATGATTAAATCCTGTGCTTGTTAAAATGTAATAATTCCAGTGACAAGGAAGAGATTTGATTAGTGTGCTTGGACAGGAAGGCATTAGTATGGAGGAGTGATTTATAGTACAGAGCAGCACAAAGTTTTCAGATTTTTTTGTGCATGTTCAAACAGAATCCAAGGGTATTTTTTTCACAGATTATGATCATGTGCAGTTACAAGCATTCATTAATTTCACTAAAGTAGACAGGTACTTCTATTGTTTTTTAGTCAAAAAAATACTTTTTTCACTTTTAAATGTTGGGTCGGTGGTTTGGTGGAGTTTATTTTTACATATTAAACAAAGAGCAAAAAATCTTGGCTCTTGAATAATAGAGAGATTCCATGCAGATAGGTGGCATAAGATCTGTGTCAGAGTTATTTCTTGTGCTGCAGATTGCAAAGAATAACAGTACCTCTTAACTGGGTGTATGTTTTGTGAAATATCAAATATAGTCCACTGAAATCAATGAGAATCTTTCTGCTAATGTGGTGGTGGACTTTAGACCAAGGCAATAGATCTATTAACTCTTCACAGAATACTTCCCTTATACATTTAAAAGAAAATTAATAAGGATTTACTCTGTTCTGGTATGACTGAGAATAAGCAACAGAGCTACACTACAAGCCTTCTGTGACTGGTTATATTGTGCTCTGGTGCTTTGCACAGCAAGTCATTTTCTCAGCTAATATAAATCTGTATACTTCCATAGTTTTGAATGAAGATGTGATGATTAATACCAGATGAGGGTCAGGGTCTGCTGTATTCTTGGAAACTAATTTCTACTGTTGCTTCTACTGATGAGTCACTTTTTCCCAGTGCTCTTATTCTATGTCCATTTGCTAACAAGCATGAAACCTTTTTCTAGGGGTCTAGGGGCCCTGCAACACTACTTTGAAGCATAAGTAATGAAGGTGGCCCTGTAATCATCCATGAGACTGTGTCTTGAGCACTGTGTCTAGTTTTAGTCTTCCCACTACAAGAAAGACATTGATATACTGACACGAGTCCAATGGAGGGCCAACAAGATGGCTGGAGGTGGACTCACATGATGCATGAAGAGTGGCTGAGGAAAGTGAGTCGTTTCACTTGGAAAGAGGAGTTTTTTTGGGGAGATCATATTGCTGTTTTCTACCACCCTAGAGAGCATAAGGACATTAGGAGCCAGTCTGTTTTCAAAGGTTCATGGTGAAAGGTATATGGGCAATGGGCCCAAGCTGCAGTAACAAAATCTCTGATTAGATATTAGGAAACAAATTTTCACAATGAGAGCAGTCAAATATTGGAACACATTACTAGAGAGGTGCACACTTTCCATCCTTGGAGATATTCTGAATTTGCCAGGCCAAGGCTCTGATTGTGTCGGGATTGAATCATCTTACCCCAGAGGTCTCTTCCAGCCTAAATTATTCTATGGTTCTGTGTAAGTACTTTTCATCTCACAAGCAGAGATCTGTTACAACTGAAATTTTCACACCACTTCCATATATTATCATGCATTGAAATAACAACAGATGTTCATCTGGTGGGTTTTCACTAGATTCGAGTTCTATTTAACTGTTCTTTACTGTATTTTCTTCTCAAAAGTAGTTGATGTTGTAATTAAGTGTTGTTATTAATTTTGTATTGTACCATAAGCAATAAAATTTTCAAATAATAAATTATTGAGAGTATAAGATGTGCATTGCTAACTGTTGTGTATTTTTCCCAAGCACAACAAAAGTGATTCAAATGAAATATGTAGCATACAAAACAAAATGAATTTAAAAAGCTTTGTAATTAGGTGCTCTGGAATTTAAAAATACTAGAATCAATATGACTTGAGCAGAAAAAGCCATAGTCATGTTCATCTGAAAGGGAGATGAAATTCAGTGTAGGTACATGTCACTGGCACATGGGGAAACAACCATCCCAGATTTGTATATGAAATGGTGTGCTCTAGGTTGCTCATTACCTCTCAGGAACCAGATATTATGACAACAAAATCAGTATTTACATGAAAACATCAAACCAGTTCCCAAATATTCAAAGAAAGAAACAAAACAGCATTAGGAAAAAAAGTAGACATGAAACCAGAAAATGTCTATAGACGTCTACAGGTCTGTATTTTGAATACTCTGTGGAGATCTGGTCTATACCGTCTGTACTTTCAAAAGCATCCAACTGAGCCGGAGGGTCTGCAGAGGAGGACAACAAAAGTGATCAGTTATGGGATAGAAGGGCCATACAAGGAATGTTAATGGTCTGGTTCACTTGCCTGCACATAAGTATCCAACAACAGTTGAGGTATCTTTGAAAATCCAATATATTCACACATTGCTGGTAGATGTAATAAAGAACTTTCTGTGTATGACCTTTTGTTGTGGCAGCGAGGCTATGTGTACTAGATATTTCAGGTTTCAGTGTGGGGGTAACCAAGTCTAGCCCAAGATCATTGATCCAGGAGCTCTGTTCAAGCTCAGGACAATCCTTTCTTTGAAGTACATCATAGATGTACCTCTTTCCAGTCCTGCCTGGGCTTGTCTCCTGCATGAACCTCACACTTACATTCGTAGCCTTATTTTCAGTTCCATCTCTGACTCCATTTGCTGATTCTGAATGGAACTCCCTAGTAGGACCCTGGCTGGACCCTGGACCTGACTCATGGCCTTGGGCTTGTCTGGGATTTTTGATGAAACTTGTCATTGCCACCTTGGCCTACCCATCCCACCATCCAGCCCTGTGGGACTGCACCCTGGTTGGTGAGCACATTGCCTGGGTTATGGTCATCCTCATCTCCCAGCTCATTCATGGCTCTAGACCATCCCTGCTCTTGCTGCTCCCCAGCAACACCTTTTTCCCCACAAGGATAGCCAAGCAGTGGAGCAGGTTGCCCAGAGAGCTTGTGCAGTCTTCTTCCTCAAAGCTTTTCCAGAACAGACCGAATGAGGCCCTGACTAGCCTGCCCTTATCCTGCTTCGAGGAAGAGGTTGGTCTAGATAGTGTCCTGGGGGTTCCTCCAGCCTTATTTGTCCTATTAATGCAGATTGGATAGAAGCTGATTGTTCACTTCATCTTCCGATACAAGAACTATTGGGGTATCAAAGGAATTGGAACAAAATCAAAACAAGGCAAAGAGGGTTTTTCATTGAACCTCTTGCTGTGGGATAGCATGGAAGCTTGAGGTTTACATGGAGTGAAGGACTGAACAAGCTCATGGAGGAGGAATCTGGTGAGGATTTCATTAACAGAAACCACCTTTTACTCTGGAAGTCCCAGAGTTGCAAATTTGCAGAAACCTGAAGGATATTCAAGTCTGCTATAGTTTTATATATATATATATACTTACTTTATTCTTACTTCTCCTGGTGTATCCACTGTTTGTTGCCATCAGAAATAGGCTATTAGGTTAGATGAATTTTTGATCTGACTCAGTAGAGCTGTTCTTTTGGTCCTTTCTCTTTTTCTGGTATATGTTGAGAGAATTTTTTTTTTCTCCCCTGGAGCTGTTGGCTAGAGAATGCCCAGCTTTCTGGGAGTGGTGCACATGCACCTTGGCCAGTGCATAGGGATGCTTAATGCAGTCAGGCTCTTCAGAGACTTCAGCTGTCAAAATCTTTCCAGTTCTTGACAGCAGACTTCGCAGAGGGTTTATAGAGATTCGAGATTTGATCAAATTTGTGCTAGGGGCATATATCTAGTAACTCCTTCCCACTTGCAAACTTTGGCACTAGAGCATAAAATGTGGGGCATGTTATCAACGAGTAACTGAAAGATTCTTTTATTAGAGACAGAAAAACACATTTTCTTTCAAAAACATCTAGTCCTTTTTGCTTTAAAACGAGTGAGACACAGACACTTGCACTGAAAAAATGATTTCCCTCCAATTAGTTAATCAATTTATTAAAAGGGTGATGAGCAAATGAAAAATAAGGTCTCATACTGTGAAGTGTTGGACAGGTTTAATGTTAGATGTCACATGTATACAACCACTCTGAGTTCTGCTGGCTTCTAAACCAGACAAGTTAGTGTGGACTTCCAGGGCTCACAAACTGTAAAATAATGCAGTTTAAATCCCATTTAGTTTAGGAAGCAAGATACAGAACTGGACTGAGGCACTGCGGTGAGGAAGCTGCTGAGGAAGAAAGAAGAAAAATAAGGAAAACAGGCTTATAAGCTCATGCTGATGGTGACTATCCAATAACTTGAATCATCAAGTTTCAGCTACGCCTGGCAGATACACACAGAGATACTCCCATGTTAGTTCCACACAATAATTTCCTGGGGGCTGGGGTTGAGAGGAGGTTATTTACTTCATGAGCGCTCTGAAGCCATTTTTTTTTTGCTCTACATGCTGTTGAGAGGTTGAACGCTTTGTAGGCTAGCCCGGAGCCAGAAAATACAAACCAGCTCTGCCATGTAGCATACCTGGTCTGACCAGTGCAGGCCCCACAGGTTCACGCTCTCCCAGCCTACTGATCAAGCAACAGGAGGTGGAGCAACCCACGAAGGCTGCAGGTTTTGCAGCCACATGAGGTGACACGGTGTCACAGGGAACAAGGCTCCGTTACAACTGCAAATTGTGAAGCTGTTTGCTGCTGATACGCCTCAGCAGGGTCCTGGAGTCTAGGGTTAAGTCTCCGGCTCTTTGAGAGAGATTCTGCATTTATAGCATGCAAGAATGTTAATAATAAAATTCTCTTACCATTTCTCCTTGTACTACCAAGCTAATTTTTGATGGGAGCTATTTCTTTATGGATATTAATGTAGTGTAGATCGCGTCATGATTATGATTTCACATAAGGCCTTTATATAAAACAGAAATGCAAGACACTACAGAAATGCAAATGTGACTACATGATGCAAAGAATATGCTTTGGGCAGGTGAGAAGGTGGCAAATAAAATATCCACATTTGATATTATTTATTCAAACATTTTCCATTGTGCAGTCACTGTGGCCTAACCTAGCCTGTTCCCTGGGCAATAGCAAACCAAATGTTGCTCCAATCAGGTTCATGTAGGCAAACAGGTTGCTCGGCCCAGAACAGTTACAAACTAACTGTTTACAACAGGGTGGGGGGAAAAACCAGCCTGGTGGAGAAATGAATACTTTGTCTTATTTATACTTTGGGTTTTGATTCTGATAGCAGGTAAAACAAGAACTGAATTTGTAAATCACAGTAGTGCCTTACTGCGGTATATAGGACATTAATGAGAAAAACAACCATTCACTTAGTTCAGTTCTCTTTTCTTGCTACCTCTGGACCCCAATTTCCGTTTTCAAAGAACCTCCTTTTGGTGGGTGCACAGACCAAAAAGTATTTGGACAAATTACACCAGACTGGAATAAGTCTTTGTCACAGAGAAGCGTTCAAAGCACAATGAAGTGAGAAATATGTTAATACTGATATATCCAATGTGTCCGTATGCATTCTTGAGATATATGTCTATATATTTTTTATTATTAATACTAATAAAGGCAGGGCACGGGTGCAGCAGGCCTTAGTTTCTGTCTTTGGGGACTTTCATCTTTAATATAGTCTCTTAAAAATACATGCATTGCTACATTTTTCATTACCCTTAATTTTTTCATCAATCACGTTAATTTATACAGGGGGCACTTAATAATAGCTAATTAACACTTATGACTTTTTAAATTAAAAGACCTTTGGAGAGACTACTGCTGATTGCGAAAAGGTTTTTGTTCCTCCCATTAAAAAGAGAAAGAAAGAGAGACTGAAGATCTGGCTCGGGCATATGAGGGGAACTTCTCTCTTGCTTCACCGATCACACAACAAATGAAAACAGCAAAGGCCCGCACAAAGGCAATGCTGCTATTAGCCTACACTCCTGAAAGGTGCCATTATTTTAACTGATTATTAAGCAGCATATATATTATTCAGAGTGACCTTTAAATAGCTGAAAATTAAATTATAATTTACTGGGGAGATATCTAAAACCATGTAGCTATTATTACCAAAAAAAAAAAAAAAAAAAGGACCATGAGCTCATACAATCCCCTGAAAAATGTATTTTTATATTATCAAATGCAGTGAAGAGAGAAAAAGCACTGAATTCTGACAACAAGAGAGCTTTCACGGATATAAATAATATTTTTTAATAAAACCCCTGTTCTTACCATGAGAACTTGCCTATGTTTAATTTTTGACTGTGTTCACTTTTGGATATATCAGGGAGATGTTGGGATTCACACCACTTTCCCTCTCTAGTGATGACAGTACGATTTCTTCCTTTCGTACTGTCTTCGATGACAGTACGAAAAAAGCCTTCCTCATCATTCAGTATGTGTGCTAAACACTTCCAGTGTTTTCTAAATCTCTGATCTGGCCATATAACTGAGTTTTAAAGTTCGGGCTTTTTGTTGGTTGTGGGTTTTTTTGTTGTTGTTATATTATCACTATTCTAACAATTATTAATATAATAATAATTTAAGGCTAGTATTGTTATAGCTGTTGTTGTTATTATCATTATTATTGTTGTTGTTGTTATTATATTATCATCATAATCGTCATTATTATTATTATTAATAATAATTAATTATTATCATTATTATTATTATTATTATTATTATTATTATTATTATTATTATTATTATTATTATTATTATTATTATTATTATT
>JAVJGJ010000037.1:93300034-93377570 GCA_035590215.1 Microhierax caerulescens
ATATGTTTGTGAGATGTTTGTGTTATGATTAAGGGGTAACGTATCTGTATTAGAATCATAGAATCATCTTATAGGACCACGTTACGTTGCAAAGATGTACTGCTAACAGAGAGACAGAGCGATGAGCTGAGCTCCTCATCCCACGCGGCTGGAGAGGCTTCACCTCAGCCCAGGAGTGACAAAGGTCCGCAGAAGCACTGAGAAGTTTTCCTCGCACTGACCCAGGAACCCAAATCCTTCTCTAAGAACAGACTCATCCCCACAGCGTGTGGTAGGAGCATCTCTCCCATCTAGCTTAGCCACTACAGGATTTAAATGCACTCCTATCAGCTCTATTTAATACTTTTGAAATAAATTCAAAAGGCTCGCTGGAGAGAATGGAAAAGGCTGCCTCTGCCTCTTATCCTGAGTTCCTTATCATCTAGGTAGAATAAAGGGGAAGGATGCAAAAATCAACCGCTTTTTCTCACTGGGTCCAGATTTAAAATATGCCTCCCCAGGAAAGCTGTGAATTGCATATTCCCAGCTCAGTATTTGTTCTAGGCAGTTTTTCATACCACACAAACAGTGTAAAAGGGCTGAAGTAAATTTAGTAAGGCAGGTCAGGATAGCAAAGTTCACCTGGTCCCCAGATTTGCCGTTTTGCAGATCAAGATATCTTTAATTCCCCTTGTCAGTCATTCATGTCCGCTGATCAATACAGCAAAGTAGGTGCATGTGTATAGTAGAAACAGTTACACCTTTAATCACAGGGAGAGTATGTTGCTCAGCTCCATATCCGTGTTTATTTGTACGTTTACTGCTGTGCTCATAGTGGGTGTAGAGCAGATCATGACACCAACAGTATCTTTGCCCTGAAAAGTATTTTTAATCTGAGGAGCAAGGAGAGACAACAAGTCAGATATATAACTACTTTGCCATAGGAATAAGACAGCTTCATCTGGCCAGTTACAAGGACATGTATTTAAAGCAAGAATTTAGGGGAAAAAAAGTAATTGCTTTACTGAAATAATGGCAGGTACCTGGGAAGAGATGCACAGAGAGACTAAAAATGATTCATTAGGCAGGAATCAGAAAAGACCTCGAACACACCCCAAGGATTTTCTCACTGCATTCAGATGAAGCCAGAAGTTGGCACTATATAGTTAAAAGGTGTTTTTAAAAAAATTCAGATGGAAAGAAAGTGTTTAAAACTGCTGCATACTCTGCACTTCTGGTTCTTATCCAAGCCATGGTTTAGCCATGCTAAATTAGAAATTCTTCTTGTTTTTCTTCAAGGATTTCCTATTTTATGTTAAGGATTAATGTTGTTTGCCATTCAACAATATATCGAATGACATAATTTATCCAGAAGGTAGATGACAGGTAATGCCCAGAAATATCACTTGATAAATTAACAGTGAGTCTAATAACAGGGGGCTTTATGATAAAAAAAAAAAAAAAAAAAAGTTAAAAAGGAGAAGAAAAAGGAACTCTGGGCAACATCCACTTGGTTCCCTTTATGATTCCAGGAATGGGTTGGAGTTTACTTGAATTCAAGGAGGTAAAATTAACTGAATCATAGAATTAGAGAATGGTTTGTGTTTGAAGGGACCTTAAAGATCATCTAGTTCCACCCCCCTGCCGTGGGCAGGGACACCTTCCACTAGACCAGGTCACCCAAAGCCCCATCCAGCCTGGCCTGGAGCACTGCCAGGGACGGAGCAGCCACAGCTTCTCTGGGCAGCCTGTTCCACTGCCTCACCGCCCTCACAGTAAAGAATCACTTCCTAATATCTACCTAAATCCACCCTCCTTTAGTTTAAAACCATTACCCCTTGTCTTGTTGCTACAGGCCCTACTAAAAAGTCTGTCGTCATCTTTCTTATAAGCCCCCTTTAAGTACTGAAAGGCCATCATAAGGTCTCCCTGGAGCCTTCTCTTCTCCAGAGCGAACAACCCCAACGCTCTCAGCCTGTCTTCATAGGAGAGGTGCTCCAGCCCTCTGATCTTCTTTGTGGCCCTCCAGCAGGTCCATGTCCTTCTTATGCTGGGGGTCCCACAGCTGAACTCAGCATTCCAGGTGAGTTACATACTCTCTCTATGTGGATTGGAAATCATGATGTCCAGCAATAGAGGGAAAGTGTCAAAACCCCAGGAGATGTGAAAGAAAGAAGAGGCATAAAAGTTAAAAAAACCTCCAAAAACAACAACAGAAAAGCAGAATGGAAGAGACACAAAAAAAAAAAAAAAAAAAAAAAAGGAAAACTGGGAGAGAACACAATGTTTAGAGAGGGCTTTGTATAAATGAATGGGGTTTGGGGCATCTTTACTTCCATACACGTTCATCTGATACGGAGTTCATCCAGGCTAAGGACCACCACTAACTCTCTCACTGCTGCACCCCAGCTGTAGACAACTGCAACCCAGAATATTAAAGGTCATCTTACTAATTGCAATGGTCAGAGTTTCCCATCAGCCACACAAGGCTATGTCACTTTGGACCATGTGATGTACCTCAGCCTAGTGCTAAAGCGAGAAATAAAATTGACTTAACTGATAAAGCCATATCAAAACCAGCAATACACCACTAATTTCAATAACCCAATTTAGAAGTGACAGATCAGATAAGGAAAAGCCAGCGTTAGCTCACAAAAGCACTTATGACCTGCTTCCAAAGGCCAACGACAGAGCATTTTGGTGAAAGAATTAATATGAGTTAGATTAGGGTTACAAGTTGCTCTGGGAATTACCTGTCAGCTAGAAGTAAAAGAGATGATGTCTATCTTACTAAAGTCCAGAGATGTAAATTTTGTTGCAGGTTGTATGAAGCAGTTTTCCTAGGTTACTTTATTTCTTTCCCTTGAAAAACATTCAAGTTTTTACATTATTTGAATAACACATAAGTAAGTAGCCAGGTTCTTATCTTGTTTAACATGGGGAGAAACCCTCCAACCCCCCCTGCCTGCTGTGTACTTCAGGCTCAGAGGGTGACACCAGAGCACAGTAATTGGGGAAAAAAGGGAGAAACAGAGAATGTTTAACATTCAGAATTTGTCCACAGCCGATAATTTATTGGAACTCATCTGTAACAAGGCCTGGCACTGATTTATAAGTTGATTTGAAAAATAAATAAAAGTGATAGAAACCTGCATTTGGTTTTAATGATAGACTGTTGCAGCATGAAAAGTAAGGATATGAAACATTGCAAGGAAATTAGATATTATGCCCTGAAGACAACTGCAGCTACCAGCCCATTAATTGTTAGATATTTATTATTAAAAATTTCTTTTCATGAGTGACTGCAGAATATTTGCACTCTTAAAGTTGTTAAGTTCTGACATGAATGAAGCGTATTAAGCTCATTTTTCCTTCTCTGTGTGTGTGCGCGTGTGTATGTGTTTGTGGAGCTGACAAGGTAGCTGACCCCACAGTGTGATGAATCTTCCCTGCACAAACACAAACACACAAGTGCTGCCTCTGAATTGATACTGAATAGGATAATAAATGCTGTGAATTTTGTTAGTGTTCTGAATTTCAATAGCAAGGGGCTGGACAGGGCTCGGAAACAAGTCTCTCTGGCAGCAGGGAGGGCCCAGCTCTGTTCCCAGTGAGATGGACACAGCCAAGGAGCTCTGACACTGCACGGACAGCATGTCACCTCCGGTGTGCTCCCAGAGCTTCAGCAGTTATACATGCTGTGGGGAGGAGGAGACAGGTAACTAGTAAAAAACCAGTGGTGTATGTTTGAGAAACCCCAAAGGAGGCAAGTAAAGTATCATTTTTAGAAAGTGCTCTCAAGCTTTTGGCAACCTGCGGCATTATATCATACCTTAAAAATAGGGAGGAAATTCAATCAAATGAATTCTGAGACGAAACGAGTTGACAGAAAGGCAAGACCATCTAATACATCCTCCCAATTCTCCACCCTCAAGTTACAAAACAGCCAGCATTGCTGATCTTTTGAGGAAGCAATACCTAAGGGAAAGAGTACGCGTAGGGCTGACGCACCAGGCACAGCATGGGGAGCTGCGTGTCCACGCGCTGATGGCCACATTGACCTGCTGAGCGGCTCTGGGTGCTGAGCTGCCTGTAGCAATACAGACAATAATACGCCCTTTCTTTTAAAAGCACTTTGAGGACATCTAAGGAAAACAGGAAAGAAACATAATGTTCTACTATTACACGATCGTTATATTGCGGTAGTATCTAGAGTTACGAGACATTGTGCAAATAAAGAGAAGTGGTCCCTATCTCAATCAGCCTATGATTTACCTGTCTCAGATTTTGCTATGAATTATTAATAGCAGTTATAATAATTGAGTATCATAATAATGTGGTTACAGAAACGTAGTGGAGGAAGATCAGATTTACAGTCCCTGCTACTTGGATGGTCTGAGGCAAACATTACCCTCATGAGCTTGTACAGCGTTTGGATCATAAGAGGCAATTCTTGATTCTACTAACAAGCAAAACAATATACGCATCCTTGTTCCTCTTTTCCCTTCCAAGTTGTATAAAGCAGCTTATCCCCATTTCTCCATCCTCATCCTCATTTCACTTGGAAAACTGTATCTCTAAGGCCACATGTGCTATACGAATGAGGTTTTCAAAAGCAGAGATGTGTTTCGCTCACAGTAAAAGGTATCTGGTACTTCATCTGTCCTTGGGACGTAAATGTTTCTTTCTCCATGATGAAATATAACTTACAGTCTACATTACTGTTATTTCCTTGTAGGTATTTCTTTGGTGTTTCTAACGAAGATAAAATCTGGGAAGCCCCATACTTCCTTTTCAGAACATGGATTTAAAAAGGAGGAATGTTTTATGCACTGCAAAGAAGACAGGCAGCTATTAAAGAAGATTCACAGTTATAGGCAAATATATTAATGGTGGGGTTAGCTCTTGAAATGAGAATTTATAACATGCCTTAACCTAATCCCTCATTAAGATAATTTATTCCCACCCTCAAGGTCTCACATCACAGCTAGCACTAGGCAAATAATTAGTAACAAACAATTCATTTGATCAATTTCAGCTCCTCTTTTTTAATGAATTGTCAGCCACCACAGTACAATTTTCTCAAATATATTTATAATTCAACATTATTTGCCAATTTTTGTGACAAATTTGTAGCCTGTTGTTTATCCAGGAGGAGCTGAGTGCTCGACGGTCAAGGCATTTTGAGAGGATGCAGGAGTCACACGATACAATTGTGTTCTGTCTGGAAAGTGGGATGTACCGATCCATTTTACTTTGTGAACACTCAGGCTTTCAAGATTTGAACATTCTCCCTAAATAAAGTGAGGCACGTGAACATTTTTAATCCGTAACTCACCGATGAAGATGAGAGTTCTTTGCTTTGGGGTCACATTGCGCAGGAGCCTCACATCTCCCTTTGTAGCTGGGTGGGAAAGGGACCTACTTCTATCTTGCTGCCGTGAGAGAGCATCGTGGCGTAGAGAGGGCTGCAAGCCTGTGTGCTAATTAAGGCAGCCCTAGGAAGTTACTGCATCAGAAGCATTTCCTGATGAATCTCCAGCAAGTATCCAAACACTTGCTGAAGTACTGACTAAGCTCTTTGCTCAGCTGCCCTTCTGCCTGCTGTGGAGAAACCTGCGGGAGTCTACTTAGTGAACGTGGCATCCAGAGGACTGAAAGGCTGTAAAATGAATTGGGGTCTCTGACACAGCCCTATCTGGGCCACCACAGCAGCCCTGGAAGGTATTTTCAAACTACATTTTTCATGTTATACCAGCCAGAATGAGAGCAGTTGTCAAGCTAATGAAATTCTTACATCCCTGTCAGCTGACGGGAATAAAGCCATGCAATACCATTTCCTAAAACAGCAGCGTGAAGTCACCGGCCGAAAGTGCAACTTATAAAACGAAAGAAGAAAAATACAGCAGTTATGATGGTACAAAGGCGCCAGGCTGGGATCCAGCAGGTCCCACCTTAGGGTCACCCTGTGCCACTTTCCTGTGTCAGCTGTCCTCTCCTCTTTTGCTGCGAAACGGGGAGAAACCTCTTGTCATTTTTTAGGGGCGGCTGACTGCCTGCGGGATCTATTGGCTCTCCATGACGAGGACAAGTTCATACAGCAGAGCTGTTTGGGAACCAGAGCGGTAGAGCTAGGCATGTGTCACCCCAACAGAACAGCGATAGCTAGGCGGTTCAAGCACTCCCTCTAAACCAAATACTCTAAATCCAGAAAACTCAATCAAGGTTACGCTTACGAGACGGCAGAAAACGTAACTAAAGCTCCCAGCCTCATGGCAGCCCTGCAGAGACACAAAGCTATAACTATTCAGTGACAGAGAGGTATTTTTGCTCCTCAAATTAATTTTTTGGTGGGTTTTTTTTTTTTTAATTAAACTTTTTAAACAATGCTATACATGTTCCTCCAGTGCTTCATCCTCTGCATGCCTGGGTGCGAGGCAGAGGAAAGGTGTGGGGGATCTGGGCAGGGGGAGGGTAAAGTGGCAAACTGTACTGCTCTGGCTGGGGATGGTTATAACTTCCCCATAAAATTTATGTTCTCTGCATTACATTATCAAAACCTGAACTTGATTTTAATTTAGCTCAAGACTTTCCTTAGGATAAACTATTAAAAATCTGTTACATGAATGCCAATTAAGAAACTCAAATAAAGTAGTAGTACTCAATATTCGTAATGAAGACACCATTAAAAAATAAAAAACCCCGCACACTCATGCAGTCCCCTCCTCCAAAGAAGTTAAGAGCAAGAGAAAGGAGAAACAAGATAGTATTTTGGCATTTGTCCCCCCTTTACTTTCCGTTTTAGAGGACTTGCAGAGTGGCCAGATCTCTAAAGTGTGGGTTAAACAGGACCCAATATTTCTCCACATCCAGAATGTACCCTTGACCTCCTGCTAAACTGTCATCCCAGCCTTACTTTGGAGGAGTAGCAGAAGTGGAAGGAACAGATTCTCAGGCATTGATGCTCCAGCTACATGCTAGGGAAATGCAAAGAGTAAAATTGAGCAGAATCATTTGTAAATGTGCTGATTCAATTTCACCCAATAGAACTGGTAAGATTCAGTTCACCATTTATAGAAAACCTATATAGAAGACCCAGATTTATTATTTCACTTCTCTACTAGCTACAAAAATGCCCAAGTAGATTACGTTGTAGTTTGGTGGGATACTGTCCCTTCACCTTTCCATCCTCATATTTGAACCTACTCTATAAAACCAGTATCATCTCTGGCAACATTACAGTCTTCTTAAGGAAAAGGGACTGAAAAAGTCTCCAGCAGCCAAGATGACTGGTCTGGTAACCGGAGCACTGCGTAAGTCTCCTGTTCCAGCACTTCTTGTCAATCTAGTTCTTCATTTCTTTTGGCTTTTTGATGGTAACATTAACTAAAAATGTAACATCTCATCTTAGATCAAAGAGTATTTTCCATTAAGTGCAAACTGTTCTTCCTTGGGTTTGGGTTTTCTGGAGAAACCTCTGCTTCTCCTACCACCCAAAAGTTCCCTACACTTCCCCATAGGATTAAATTTGCCCCCAGCCCAAGCCAAATATACACAGAAATGCCTCAGTTTGGCTGTTGGGTTCGAATGAGTTTAAATTGGTGAAACTCAGCCCCGGGGAGGAGCTGGTTGACCTCCTTCTGTAGGAATCGGTAGATTTTTGCTTTTCAATAATTTCTACAAATATCTGTGCTCGGTTTCTTTAAAAAACCATTGTTCTTATTTACTCTGCATGAAACGCTAATTTCGTGCATATTAAACCAATGAGCTTATAGCAGTGCTCTGTCTTCATTTACAAGAAAAGGTCTCAAATACTTTTTTTTTTTTTTCTTCAGGAAACATGGGTTGTTGTTTTTTTTTTGCAGAAAGAAGCACTAGCTCCTCTGTCTCAACAAGAAATCCCAAAGATATGAGATGCTGTTATTCTGAGATTTCTGTTCTCCTCTGAAATGTAACTAGCAGTTACAATCCTCTTGCAGTGAAATAACAATACATCTCCAGCCCACACTGCTCATATGTGTCAACAGGCTTTATAGTACATTGTGCACTGCACCACATTCAATAGAATTGGTATGAATTTGTCGTTATTGCACTTCTTGCAAACTAACAGTATGGATTTTTGTAGGCAACTGTGGAGAAACAGGGAGTCCGGACTGAACGGAACTTTATTAACCCATTGTTTAAAAAATAATCTGCAGCAGTGTCAGCCACAGACTTCTGGGTAACAAATCCAAGTAAATCACTTGGTTTGCTTTTGGATACCAGCATTCCAGAGGAAAAGAGGCTAACTTAAGTTAGAGTCAGAAGTGTCAGATTTTCCACACAGTCAAAATAAATCAACTGATGACACGCATTCGTTGAGCATTGAGAGACTCGGGATGTAGCTCACACATTCACTGAGATGAAACTACACCAGTTCAAAAATTGAGTTGGTTTTATTTGTCAGTAGGGTAATGTAACGAGTATAAATTCACACTTAATATGAACTGGTTTAGCAGAGAGCAGGTTTGCTCAGCCCTACAGCAGTGTGCAACTCACAGGCTACGGGTACTGGTGTTTTGATAGCTGGTTATTAATAGACCCTACAGGCAATGGGACTTCACTATGATTTTTCTCCACCTTTTCTTGCAGAGTTCTGAGCTTATGAGGCACATGTGTATCCAAGGAAGTATGGCTGCACTTCTCTGCTCAGTCCCAGATTTACTCCAGCTTCTTGCAAAATGTAACGGCGTCAGATCACAGACACGTGAACAGTACTGCAGGATCGGGAAGACCGTGATCTTATACTGCCAGCTATTCCACAGGAACAACATATGTGCTCAAAACATATGAGATAATTCATGGTTTTTTCAGTGAGAAGTGTGTATACACAGGCACTTTCTACTGAGTTTACCATGCGGCAGCTTTCTGAGTCTCACATCACAGAAATAATGCAGACACAAACTCTCAGGTGTCTATCAACCATTTAAAGGAGCAAAATGTTTACATATTTTGGGGGATCTGGTCTTTTTTTTTTTTTTTTCCCTCCAACAATTCAAAACTTTCTTTGCATAAAGGAATAGTAAATATACCCTTAGATCAAAAGATCAGAAAAGAATAAGCCCATAAATACTCCAAAAAGCCACAGTTGTCACGGCAAAAGGAATGCAAAATGACAGAAAAATTACTTGTATAGTATAAAACTAGTAACTAGGATGCCAGGTCTTTAACTGCTATTCTCCAGCTAGCCTACAGGGATGAGAAACCAAAAAGGGTGAGGGCAGAGGAGCAAATACAGCGATAAAATCATTAGGAATGCAGCGTGGGTTGCTCCTCTGCCTGGCAGGAACAGCCTTCTCCCAAAGGCCCACTGCCTTGTGGGGCTACCTCAGCTCTTTTTCTGTTGCTGCCTTACAACATCCACACGCAGAAAAATTAAGCTTTTTGCAAGAAATAACAGAGGTAATGGATGTACTGCCAGCCTTCCCTGCTGTGGCAATTTTGAGAAGATGATGTGTTATGCACCATTTTATTTGCTGTTGTGATAAGCTTCAGACATGTACCATTATTTACTACATGAGGCTGAGAAAATAACACAGGTTACCAATTCTGTTGAAAAGAGATTACAATAATATAAATGAACACAGGGAAGAAGAGATGCAGACAACTTTTACTGTGAGTCTCAATAAATAAACCAAACAGAGGAAAAAAGGTCAATATTGAAAATTGCTCATGAAGAATACCCTGTGCCACAGAATATTAATGAGAAAAACAAAGAAAATAAATCAACCTGAAGCCTCTCCAAACCGTGCAAATGCAAAAATACACATTTTAACACTGTAAGTCATTACCAGAAAGAACAGATAAACTGATCCAACTACCATAGCTCTGGAAGAAGAAATCTAGCAGGCTGAGGAAATGACCCATTAAATGATACACAGCTCCCTTCAGCCACCTGCCTATCCACCAAACGTGGTCACTCATTCCAGCTTGGCACGGCTGTTCTTGACTTTGAAGGACCTGCGGTGAAGATGACTGACAGGAGCCATCCTATTTCTGACCATGAAGTCTCAACATACCTAAAAATAACGTCTTTGCCCATCAATCACAGTATACGTTTTTAAGATTAATCTGTGTTTGCAGTGGATCTCCACAGCCAGCAAGGGAATATTTCTGCAGGGAGGGGCCGTCTGATGCTGTTCTCTGGTGACTGATTTGGTATTTTCAGAACAGTAAAGCCATCAAGACTCAACAGGATTTTGATTGTCTTTGATTGCTTTGAAAAATCCCTGTCCCGATTCTTAGTCCGATTACTGAAACCTGCGCTGTACCTGTTGCCTCCCACATTGTGTAATGGAGAAATAAGATGGCCAAGACATAATGCTACTGCTGTCCAACACATCGTGATTTTCATTGCTTTCCTCATCCTACCACAGCGCACAGTGCAGAATTCCAACCTGGTAAAAGATACCACATGGCACTTCTCTGATACACAGTTACACCTGTCCTCCATACAAATTTAGCTCTCAGTAGGAAAAAATCTGGCTCTCCCAGCTAGTGACATTTCTATTTAGAAGCCAAACATGTATCATTTGTACACAGTCTATGCTTCAACTTCTTGGGAAAAAACGAGTTCTTATCTGAGAAAGAATAGATTATATTGAAGCTGTCTTGCAATGCAAAATTTACCAAGTCTAAGATGGTCAATTCAAACTGCCCTGGGGAACCAAAAGCTTTAGGCAATAACTGGTCTCATCCCCAGCAAGCATGCAAATGTGATTGCTTAATCTCAGGCTGCTTTAATCCCAGGAAAGATGGAGTTTGCAAACCAAGCTTGTACAGCCAGGCATAAGCCATTTATTAGGGATAAGGAGTCCAGGAAAACCAGGTGTATCTCACAGTAAGGATTAGCTACTTTAAAATCAGTTCTTACTATGTAGTTATGTAGAATTTGTTTTCATTTGTTAAAATCAAGGATGGTGATACTACCTGACAGCCAGAATAGAGTCTTCACTGGAAGAGGCCAAGCACTCACATTCAGATTTTACTGTTAGCTGCACTGCACAGGATGGGGTAAACTAGGGATAGAATATTACCAGCTGTTAGCTTGAACTGCTTATTAAGTGCAATTTTTAGTGTATTTCTCACTAAAATGATTTTCCAGTACCAAAATTTGGATAGTACACAAAACAAATAATCCTAACTTTAGGCTAGAGCAACAAAAGATTAAAGGCATGTTAAAGCCTAAAGAGCTTAAATTCTGCTTAGTCACTGCCTGAAGCCTATATGAACTCTGCTTTATGCATTAGAGCCTTTCAGGGGCCTCAAATCCTCTTTGTGGACATACAACCATAGAATAGTTTGGGTTGGAAGGGACCTTTAAAGGTCATTTAGTCCAACCCCCCTGCAGCGAGCAGGGACACCATCAACCAGATCAGCCCCATCCAACCTGGCCTTCAACGTTTCCAGGGATGGGGCATCTACCACATCTCCACCCGTTTCACCACCCTCATCATAAAAATTTCTTCCTTGTACCTAGTCTAAATCCACCTTCTCTCAGTTTAAAACCATTACCCCTTGTCCTATTGCTACAGGCCCCACTAAAAAGTCTGTCCCCATCTTCCTTAAAGCCCCCTTTGGGTGCTGGCAGGCTGCTACAAGGTCTCCCTGGAGCCGTCTCTTCTCCAGGCTGAACAGCCCCAACTCTCCCAGCCTGTCTTCATAGGAGAGGTGCTCCAGCCCTCTGCCCATTTTCGTGGCTCTCCTCTGGACCTGCTCCAACAGATCCATGTCTCTTCTTATCCACCTCTCTTCTGAAGGGGCACTTTTAAACTACAGGTCATTTTGAAAGGTGAGATGGGGCACTTGCTATTGCTGTCACTGTTGTGCTCACAAAGGACAATTACTCAGCTGCGCTCACTCATTCAAATTAAGGTTGAGGTGGGTTCGAATAACTCATCTATCTGCAAATTTGAGTGCTTCTACTTTCTATAGATAGCCTATAACATAACCTGCTTCCTGAGCATAGCCTGTGGTGCCCTTAATTTTTTGCGCTGAGGGCTTTTTACCTGTGATGTGTAGTCCTGCAAAACACTGCAACAGTTCCCATGTAACGGAACCACCACGAGAACTTGCAAGTTTTGAAGTCGTGGAGAAGCACGCAATAAGGAAACAGCTCTGTAGTACACAGCCAAAACATCACGTTATACGTGAGACTGGGCTGCAGAGCTTCTGCAATGCTTTGGCACTGGGATGCACCATTCCTGTGCCCCAGCTGCAGACAAGAGTGTGAAAAAGCCTTTTCAGCGGTTTGATTCTACCCAGGTTTATGTTAGCACTGGGTGCCAATAGTTACGGTAGTGCTGGGCAAACAAAGGAGGTCAGGAACCTAGAATGAGGCAAAAGTGAAAAGATAGGAACTGGAGCCTGTCGGGAAAGATTCATTCTTCTACATATGGCACCGGTAAACGGGTCCTATAAATGTGTCTGAGTTCCCCAGGATGACTTGAGTGACCTACTGAACTGCTCCCAGTTGCTTCCCAGGCTATGACTGAAGCTACAACCTCTCTCCTGTATAAAAGCACCGTGTTGGTCCTTCCTAGGGCGGGCAGGGAGAGCACCCGCTTCCATCTCGATCTAGAAAACACCTTCCACAGCATTGGTAGAGGCTTCGTGGAGGTCCGTGTTCCCTCGAGATGTAGATGGCAGAGGAAGTGAACACCAACGCTTCCCTTACACTGCCAGCAAGGCTTGGCTTGGTAAATCCCGTTCACTGCCAGCGCTGCCCAGAAAACTGGGCAAGCTGAGGTGAGAGGGGCCTGCTGCCTGCACAGAGCACAGGGTGGGCACGCTGGTGGCACAGATGCAGCCAGATGTGGTGCGCAGCCCCAGCCAGATGTGCCGCCCATCCCCAGCCAGACATCGTGGCACACATCCCCAGCCAGATGTGGTGTGCAGCCCCAGCCAGATGTGACACACAGCTCCAGCCAGATGTGGCACACATCCCCAGCCAGACATGGCATGCAGCCCCAGCCAGACATCATGGCACACAGCCCCAGCCAGATGTGCTGCACAGCCCCAGCCAGACATCGTGGCCCACATCCCCAGCCAGATGTGGTGTGCAGACCCAGCCAGACATGGTGTGCAGCCCCAGCCAGATGTGGCATGCAGCTCCAACCTGCTGCAGTGTACAGCCCCAGCCAGATGTGGCACACATCCCCAGCCAGACATGGCATGCAGCCCCAGCCAGACATCATGGCACACAGCCCCAGCCAGATGTGCTGCACAGCCCCAGCCAGACATCATGGCACACAGCCCCAGCCAGATGTGGCGCGCAGCCCCAGCCAGACATCATGGCACACAGCCCCAGCCAGATGTGCTGCACAGCCCCAGCCAGATGTGCTGCACAGCCCCATCCTGCTGCCTCGCAGCCCTCTCCTGCCCCACCCTGGGTACTTCACCCCCAACACGTCACCACGTCTACCCCAGGAGACAGTTTGCAGCAGCAGCTGAACCTGCCCCGTTCCGCATTCGGACCGACAGGCCCAGGGGTTATTTATTTGATCCATTTCCCCTTCCCTGCTGCAGCTGCAGGCAGACGGCGGATCACCCTGTGACAGGCTGTGCTGGTTAACAGCAGCGTTTACCGCGTGTGCGTTCCAGCGCCGTTGGGGTTCGGATGTTGAACCCGACACAGCAACTCAGCTTCCGTTTTACATGGAACTAGGGCTGCTATACAATAGGTTTTTGCATATACGCTTGTGTCAACGCCTGATAATACAGAAATGCGTTTAAGTGGAATTTATACCTGGGTTTTGAGCAAGCAGGATG
This sequence comes from Microhierax caerulescens, assembly GCA_035590215.1. Taxonomy (NCBI): domain Eukaryota; kingdom Metazoa; phylum Chordata; class Aves; order Falconiformes; family Falconidae; genus Microhierax; species Microhierax caerulescens. Next base: position 93,313,823 of record JAVJGJ010000037.1, read on the forward strand.
GCATTCAGCACCACTGCCCACGTTCATGCAGAGTGCCGAGTGTAAGGCAGCAAATGGTGTAGTAACACTTCTAACCGACGCCTGCAGAGCACCTCTGGTCATCTGGTCCAACCTCCCCTGCTGACACCAGCTGCCCAGGGCTGTGCACAGGCACCTTTTGAGTATCTCCAAGGATGGAGACTCCACAGCCTCCTTGGGCAACCCGGGTCGCCCTCACAGTACAGTGATGTGTCCTGATGTTCAGAGGCAGCCTCCCGTGTCCCTGGTCCTGCCACTGGGCACCATTGAGAACAGCTGGCTCCATCCTCTCTGCGCCCTCCCTTCAGGTATTTGTACACACCAGTAAGGTTCCCCTGAGACTTCTCTTCTCCAGGCTGAACAGTCCCAGCTCGCTCAGGCTTTCTTCAAAGGAGAAATGCACCAGTCCTGTCATCGTCTCCGTGTCCCTTTGCTGGACTCTCTCCTGCAGCCCCGTATCTCTCTTGTCCTGGGAGCCCAGAACTGGAAATGGTACCACACGTCTAACAGAAATTACAAGGTAAAACTTCACACCTAAAATAATTAAAAAAAATATTAAAAAAAAAACCCAAAAAACCAAGATGAAACGTAAAACTGAGAAATCTAATAAAGAAGAAATATTTAAATATCCAAAAGCGTAGAGAAGCAATACATTACTATCAAAACTCGTGGGGAAAAAAAAAAAAAAAAAAAAAGGCAAAACAGCAGAAACTGAGCCAAGTACAGAAGCAAAGCGTTAAGTCAGCGTTATATTCTAAGCTGAGTATTCGCACACGGATGTTCTTTATTGCATTACTGTCTTTGCTTCTCCACAAGTGAATGGCAAAAAGATACAGATCCAGTGTATCGCTACGCTCAGTTCCTCACGTTATTACAACTCCTCACAGCTTTCCAGGGGCAGCAGCTTTTGACCAGTGGCAAGTGGAACTAAATTCAGACCAGCCACCTGAAAGGGAAGGGTATCACACCTCTCCTACGGCTGCTGTGCTCTCTGGCTTGTTTCTATAGCAGTGTTCACGGAAAATGGAACAAATCAACAAGGCGGTAACACAACGCAAAGAAGCTTCAAACAACAATGCAGGAAACCTATTTTATGGCTGTCTTTAATTTTAACTTCAAATTATACTATTATAGAACACAGAACAGAAATAAGTTTGAATCTCTAACACCAGGGTAAAAGGAAACTGAGCTTACATTGGTACCGTTTCATTTCAGATACAGAAGGGCTCTGTTGGACTTGGGGCATGGAACAACGGAGGGTATTAACATCCATTCCTTGCTCATCACAGACTTACTAAGGCAACTTTGGGCAAGTTACCATCTCAGCTTCATCAGTGAAATGGAGATAGGATTTTTCTGCCTCATAGGCAAAACTAAAATTAATCTCTATGAACTGCCTGAATAGTCAGGAGTTTTATATTAAATATTAAAATTAATATAAAGATTTTTAAACAGGTAAAACGTAAAAGAAAAAACCCACCTTCTACTAACAAATTCTGAGCTATTACCTAAAGCACATATAAAATCCCTCCAGAAAAAAAGTATGAATCCATTTAATTACTTCCCTAACTTGTGAAGTTTACTTATTATTTCCTGCCCTCCAGAGTATACATGCAATTCTATACCTCTTTTCAGAACAGTAAACAACTCAATCTCCATGACTGAAGAAGCAGTGGTCAAACATGAGAGAAGGGCTTGTTTTTGCCTGGGAGCATGGCAAGCATAAAGAAAAGAAATAATTAAGACAAACCAGGTTAGTAAGGAAGGCACTTAAAGAAAAGAGCACTTGTGAGAATTTATTTCCTCTTCCTTCAGTTCTCAAAAGGCAAGCAAAGAAGAGATTTTCTTGGAAGATGGAACGAGGTCAAGGAGCTATCTCATACATGTACTCATCAAGACCCTTCCAAAAATAATGAAAAGTATAAAAGGAAAGATTTTTTTTCTGGAGAAAAAAAAGGATATAAAAAAATCATCCATCCACTCAGTCATAACTGATATGAAGCAGAAAACATGGAATGTGACCAATCTGTAATAGTATAAGGTGAGCCCTTAAATGCAGGAACAGAAACCTGAACCACCCCATAGTGCACCGACAGGACACGTTACAAAGGCAGGCAGCACCCAGAAGTAAGACATGTAAGGAAGGCAGTCAGGAAGACAAGGAGGAATGACGTGTGCCTAAGTTTTAGCTTAAAGTGTTTGGGAAGAGCACGAGTGGTAAAACAACATTAAGAAAAACTGTTTAATGCAGGATCAGGAAGCACTGTAGCAGTGGGGGAAGGGGCCGGGGTGGTGGCTCATAGCATCAGTTCTTCCACACTTGTATTCACACAGGTGTCTGAGGAATTAGCAGTTTGACAATACTGACGTGCCGAAATACTGAAGAAATCCACTGCCCAGTCAATTACTTTGGTATTCAAGTGTGCCACATAAATGGAAAAATGTAATGGGAAAGCAACGGCAAGCGCATACCGATTTAGTCACACAGAGCTCCGTGGGTCCCCCAAGGAGGGACCCCCAAGGCACAGAGGGTGGCACTGAGGGAGGTTGCCAGCATCAGTGGAGACCTCGGGCAGCCTCACGTTTCAGCGTGGACATCAGCCCCACGATAAGCAATTCTTGTATCTCAGTTTTTCTGCCGAGAGGAGAGAGCCGTGTACCACAAGAAGTAACTAATTCACATTATATTTAGATATTAAATTTTGTGGTGACAGAATTAATGTTTTTTTTTTCTGTAGCTTCATAATGCCTACTGTAAAGAGTCCAGGAGCTAAGGAGTATAAAATGTCAAAGTGTCTACGATCAGCCTACACAGCAACATGAGGAAGAGTTAACCAACACCCCGATGTAAGTGCTCTTGCACAAAAAATAAGTTACTTTGTGGACAAGCCCTTATTCACATTTCACAGATAACACAAAACCAACATAGATATACAGTACAGAGGATCCTAAACCAAAATTTTGTCTTAAGAACACTTGGAGGTTTGTGAGGTTCTCTTACTTGCATTATTAAAAAGCCAAACAAACCCACAAACAGCAATTCAATGAAATGAAGGTTTTCTTAAATGTCTCAATGGAAGTATGAAACTGCCACGATAGGTGGCAAATTATGAACTACTCTCGTGTGTGCATTTTTTTTTAACACACGTATTGTTGATCAGCAAGTACTAGACTCACACCTATGAAAATAAAAATCTGACTCTTAAACTGAAGCTATTAACACTAAATCTACAATATTCATTTGTGTATAAAAATAAGTTTTAAAAGTACACCTGCAAAACAGAACATTTCTATAGGTAAGAAAATGAATAAAAAATAAATCAAAACTTCCCTAACGTGCTTCATTAACTCAGTCTTGTATACAACAGAGAATAAATTAAAAGGTAAATTACCAGGAACACTACACTCTCCAAAGAGAGAACACAGAGACAAAACTGCATTAAATAAACAGTTTGGCAATCTACATACTACATTTGAATTCTACTCAAAAGCTTTGGGAGTGACTTCTCATCTATTTATATACGATGCCAAACAAATTGTATTTACTATGACTTTCCACATGTATGGTAGCTTTCACATAATTTGGTTTCCTGAAATTCAATAGTTTAGCAACAGCGTTTACAGATGGCAAAACTGAGACTGAAAAATTGTTCAAAATTATGCTCAAATGCTAATTATCAAATTCCACAGAGCAGTAAATGTAACATAATTAACTTTCTTTTCAATGGTTAAAAAAAGTCCTTCTTTTAAGCTTGATAGGTAACATAACTGCACTGGAAAGAGCAAATTCATTTAGTGAAAAAAATTCATGGCAATGTAAGAGTTGATAAATATTATGGGGAAAGAAATATGTATCAATCCCCCTGACTTGGTCAAATGCCCTCTTGCATCAAATCTGCAATTGTAACCCTTTTTCGTATCTTATCGTAAAGCTTTGGCTGCAACACGAAAACCGATTGACACAGCAGGCCATCCCTCTCTATCAGGATGTATCTGTCCATCAAACTTGCACTTCTCTACCTTATCCAGGGCACAATCAATCATGCAGCAGCTGGGAATTTAAAAAGCAAAATTGTTACACACAGTAATTTCTCCTAACTTGACAGCACTGGGTGTATATGGGTTGAAAAGCTTTGCTGACACACCAGAGCACTGAGTGCTGGCAACAGCGCAGTTACGTGGCACCGTTCTCCACGCCACTTACTTGTCCCATTGTGCTAAGATGCTATGTTATTCCGTGCTCCATTTCCTAACAATACGGCACATGTAGCTACCAACTCAATAAGCAAAATCTAAGGCACATTTTGTGTCTGTGCTTTGACTGCAAGCTCCCTGGAACGGCAATTCTTCCTAAGTGTCTGAAAAAAAATTTTGCACATTTTGAATACTTTAACAAGCTACTATTTTTGGCAGAAGGCAATCCTGTGAGATACTTCAATTCTCTGTATGTTCTTCCTGACTATATAATTTTATGATCCAATTTACTTTTGTCCAAGTTGAAAGAACACACACCAAGATGCACCTAAGGGACACAACAACACAAAAATCATGACCACATGAGAATGAACCGTAAGGTGATTAGTATTTTTAAAGTGCTATTGTTAATTACATAAAACAAAAGAGATGGCAAGTGATTCAAAAGTAACTTCAATATGAAAGTAAGAGAGATAAATGGACTTAGTCTTCCTAAATTCATGATAAAAAAAGACAGACTGCTAGTACATTGTCTCCTCCTGTCATTAAATAAATAAAGAAAATTGTAATCGGTATTCTAATCCTCTTCAGTTCATCACAGGACCACACAAAGACTGACACAATACATATTCCAAATACATTAGCAGATGCCGTTATTCTTTACTCCAATATTGAAAATATTGAAGAGCTTTGATTTTATGACAAGAATTTAAGGGACTTCCATGTCTCTTTACACCACTATGATATGGAGGGCCACAGGCCACTAAAAATTCTGTGTTTCACCACAGAATAAGCAAATAACAGTTTCTTACACTACTGTTTCAGTCACGACTTTTTCATTTTGTGTTCTCACCCTGTTCAGGCCTCTTTCCCCCTTTGTAAAATGGGTGTTGACTGCACAAACTCAATCACTTTTTTGTTACTTGCAAGCACAAGTCAAAAAGAGTAACACTGTAAGATTTCCATAAAAAAAAAAATATCAATTATCACAATAAATACCAAGTTCTGTATTCTGATGATCTAATCAATAAATTAAAAAAAAACCCCAACACTTTTATTTAAAAAGAGTGACAACATACCATATTCTAAACCCTCCACCTTTAAAATCACAATTTGGTCAACCAGTTGCTGATTGGGTTCCATTAAATGTTAATACAGTATTACATTTAAATTAGCCCACCTAAACAATTAACAAAGAACCACTATTCTCAGATCAGCCATAATATTAAAATGCCCAAATTAGTCTTCTGCTGTGTCCCGCTTGGAGTGCAGCCTCTCAGCAGTTTGCCAGGAGCTGCTGTCCTTCATTGCCTGGTAAGGCCATCTGACAGTGGCCTGCAACACCTTTCACGACGAATTCAAGTGCTCTGAAGAAAGGGCTCACAAAAACGTGCATTTGTAGCAATCTGCAAGCAGACAATATGCCTTCAGCTCCTTTGGTTTTAATAATGTTTCCTTTGGAAAGTGAATCAGTTGAAGACTGTTCCAATAAAATACTAAGTCATGGTCCAGACAAGGCATAAACCACTGTCTATACAGTTTGTGACAACGTCCTTGTTTTTCTTTCTTCCACACTTTTTTTCCAAAGACCATGCAGTGAAGGCAGTTTGATTTTATCCATATTCTTACTGTAAACATTAAGAAATATACCAAGGACAACCAGTAAGCCTGACCACACGTACCTAAAGGAGAAGGAGAGGAGGGGGAAACAAAAAAAGTTATCATTAGCATTTTATCTGTAGTGATTACATACCAATATTTGTGGATTAAAAAAAATAAAGCCCCTACATTAAGGAAAAAAAGAGTTTTAAGAAAAAAATCCCCCAACATAAATTGGTGGACCCAGAAAGAATTTGCGTGAATCTTTATCTTTACTAGCCTTCCACCAATCCTTTTCCCATCCTGGCTGGAGAGCTTATTAAGGTGCATTTATAGTTGAATAATATCAGAACAGTAGCTGCTCTTTCTCACATGAATAAAGCAGTCCCGAGGGGTTTTACTATGTTTTTCCTTCCTAAGGTTATGAGAGCTATACTCTCAATTACTGCTCCAAAACGTGTTCTCACTCAGTGCCTTACATCCTTACTTCCCCATGTAAGCACATTTTTGTTTCAGCTCTCCATTAACTTAAGCCTCAAGATTTTTAGCTGGAATAAAATCCATTTGGGCATTTGCCTGTAAGTTTTGTTCTTAAATCTCAAATAAATTTAAACATAGCAATTTAACTGAACGCTATTTTGTTTCAAACCAGCAGCAATTAGGATCTATGTAGCTACTTCGCTGCATTTATCAATGTAAGCTCTTCCTTGAAATTAATAAAAGGGAAGAAAACCAAGCTAAAAAATCTTGCAATTGAATTTATCATGGTAATAGAAGCTTGCAGTTATTTAAAAGGGCTAACTAAAAACTTAAACCTGAGCTCATAAAAGGGGAAACAATACCGTTGTGGAGAAAATGCCTTCCTTTAGCCAAATCTTCCACAGAGAAAGTACCCAAACAATTTATTATCATACACACTAGATATTATGTAAGATTTTTATAAAAAAACCACAAAAACAACAAACCAAAACACCAACACACAGAACAGCCTGTCTTCCAGACCTTTAGAAAAATGGAAATTATATTCTCTGGTATGATTAGCATCAACAAGCCTGCAATATTTACAACTGATTGCCAACATTTGTAGAAGATACGAAATGAAAAGCATTAAAGCCTGAATATGATTAATTATTGTTGCTATATTTCCATGATTAAGAATATGATTTTTTTTTTTTAGAAAAGATATAAAAATCCATTTAAAACTATAAGTACTTACTGTAATGTGAATGGCTTTGCAAAGAACAAAAAAGAAAGCACAATGGTCATTGCTTTTCTTCCTGTTGTTACTGCAGAGGAAAACAAATACTTACTTCTTTAAGAATTCAGTAAAAGAATGTAATATAGGCTTCAATATTAGTAGATAACCTCATTCCATGATTAATTATCTGGCTAAAACAATGACCATCCTTGGTGCAAACACAGCCTGCAGATGCACTATCAGTCCAGTGCAAAATCGCGCTAGAACCACACATTTTTTGAAACAAGCACACTGTGTCAGTACTATCAGCTCCAGTCACAATCCCTGCAGCAGAGAAACTTCCAGAACAAGACCTACTATTTAATAACTTCATGCTAATCAGTTCACAGTATCTGAGAGCAACAAACAATTGTTGCATGTAGCTGATGGCATAAACTAATCTGTTACAGCAGAAAAAAGTGGTATCACTGTTTGGATACATGAAATCTCTTGCCATTTCCACCTCATGTAATTACATACAGTTCAGTGGTGTTTTGGGCTTTATTTTCAAGTGGAATGGGATCATCACCTTGTCATTCTTTTGAAGTTACTGAAAATTTACCTAACAGTGCAGAGAAATACAATTTTGGTCAGAAACTGAAAAGACCAAGATCATCTGACTTCAACGACTTCATTAGGAAGTTTTCATCAAAACCATTAAGAGACCTTCTTCTGTACCTGATCTTATCACTAGGAAGAATCAAGGTAGTAAGAAGAGGTGAGAACACAATCCCGTTACCAAAATGGAAGTAAACAATGTGTTTGGGTTACTCTCAAATTAACTGTAGTTCCAACAATTATTTGAACAATTTTAATGCTATCTGCTAAGAACATGAACACGGGGTTGCTAGCAAATTGTCTATTGGGAAATCTATATAGTTTATCACTAAACCAAAAATCAATAAATGAGTAAAAGTTATAGAAAATTAAAAAATAAAAATAAAAATAAAAATAAAAATAAAAATAAAAATGACTGTGTAGCCAGGCACACAAGTTTACCTATGGAGGTTAAGAGTCTGAGAAGGAGTTATTCTATACAATAGTGATGGCTTCTCACTTAATTGTACAATTGTCTGTACCTAAATAACCCTAAGTTTTTTAGCAACAAAAGATATTTTGCTTACCACGAAGTATTTTTTACTATACAATACTGGAAAGCCTTACCTGTATAACTACATCCACATTAGTCTTCCTGTAACCCACTGACAACAGGAACCAAGGACTACTGATGTATTTTCATGATGTTATGGCTCCTAAAGCAAGTTTCATTCTCCCCAATCCTCCCCCCCAAACAAATTTTTACTTAAAAGTGTGTTTTGCAGCAGAAGAAACAGCCTCCACCATTGCTTTACCTGCCCCATTCTCAACTTTTTGGTAACAATTTTCTTTACATTTTAAGAAATTTATGTATATTAAATAAAATGATTTTCTATTACATGAAAAATTAAATGAGAATGAAAAAGAAAATTGAGTTTTAATTAGAAAACAGTTTACAGATGAATAATTTAAAAAATGGTTAAATTACTTCAGTTTTTCTAATTACAATTATTTCTATTCTTTCAAATCAGTTATTAATTAAAATATTTATGTAACCATTTCCTTCTAAATTAAGTGCCTTTTCTTCTTTTCCCCAATTAAGTCTGATGATTTCTCATTCTGCTAATAGAAATACAATTTTCATTAAACTCTTTCACCCCAGTCCCCCCCAAGAAGGGGGAGGGTGGATGGGGGGTGGGAGGGACAGTAATGAATGTAGCGTTCTTCCAAAGCACAATAAACATTTTCACATTGCTACAGGCAAGACAGAAAGGGCTCAAGTGTTAGGACTGTCAAGGTCAGGCATAAGAAAATCTGGGAAGGGTTTGCCATTCCACAGCATTTTTCAACATTTTTTAGCACAGCGAGACTTCTTTTTTCTTTCTAAAGAGCTATTTTAATGCATGAACCAACCCTCTTGTCTGGGCCAATTTCCAGTCAGGGGGCATACTGAACTTTGTTAAAAACAAATATGAAACAGAAGTGCTACAGAGGAATTAATAGGAAAGCAGAGCATGGAATCCAATCCTCAGGTTGGAAAACGACCGTCTATATCCTCCTCTCCACTACTGTGGATGAAGTGAAGACACCAGCTTTAGTGGCTCCATGGCATCTGGCTACACCTTCCCCCTCTGGCCCTTGTGACTAATATTTGTAGTTTAAAAAAGGTAACCTGAGGAGGGAATGAGCCTGCTGTAACTATTCTCGATAGGCTACTGTAAAGACTACAGAAATTATAGAAGCAGCTAATCAGGCAACAACTGATTCTTGAAAAGTACACTCAAGTTACATTTTAAGTTTAGAAGCAGCAATTTTCTACAGACAAACAATTTTACATTCTATAGCAGCTGCATACAGTGAACAGTAATAAGGGAGAGCCTGAAAACAGGTGTACAGGAAAATGATGAAAAATGACCAAGTGTCAGACTTCTCCTTTAGTGTTGTTAGATACATAAAAAATGTTAAACATTACATTAACTGCTGTTAAAATGAATGGCAGGGTCATTTCCCCTTATTCCTGCAGTCGAGGATATTGTGATATGTATACAGGTGAGTCACTTGACTGTTTTACAAACTCGTAATAATGCAGGTGAAAAGCATTCAGTTGTAATATAGTTTTGTCAGTTGGCTGTAGCTAGCTTTGCCACACTTGGGTAAAATAGGCCACGGTCTAACAAATACAGAGGCAAACCAAAATAAACTAGTACAAATAATTTCTGAGCTGTCATTTCTGTTGCATCTGGCTTACTATTGATTCCTTTGATTTAATCAGATTCTATACCGCTTCTTCCGTTAAGGATCTCAGGCAGGTAAAGTATCAATATAGGCTCTGAACACACTTCCTTCTCTGAAGCCAGTTGTCCTTCCACACAGAGTATATTTAGTTTTAATATTTTTCTTTGTTTCTAAGGCACACATTGGCCAATGCACTACTAAAGACCAAGCACTACTTCTCAGTGCAGTGCTGAGACTCACTGTGCTCGGTGGCTTCCTCATTCGTGGAGAGCCAATCTCAGCTATTAGATTTCAGTCTCTCCACGTGATTTTCCCAGACAGCTGATTACTCAACGTAAAGGGTATGTCCAGTTGTATATGTGGTAAGAGTCAAGTCTGAATATCTATAGAGGTTAAAAATCTATAATGGTTATGACTGCTTCTTGCTTCACATCCTCCTTTTTCCTCATCCATCTGGACACACACCTGGAACATGTCAGTGCAGAAAGGTCTGACTTGCATTTATTGCTAGGTAATTATTGTACTATTAGGGGAGAACACCACATCCCTGAAACTTTTCATTTGTGTGTGAACAATCACAGGAACAGACTCTTTCTTAGCCTGGAGAGGATTCCAGTAACTTTTGACATACTTTAGGGGCTTATATTGTTCCACAGTCACATGTGGCTAGCAGACACACCAATGAGTGGCCCAAATCTTTTCAACGTATTACTGATCAGTGTTCTTTACATTTGTTTCTTCTGACATGGTTGATAGTCACATGCTGTACTCTAAGCATTTAACAGAAAATACAAATGCTTCCATTTTTTTGTGGGACAATTACATTAGAAGCCTAGAAGAAGATCTGAAAGCCTGGGCAGTCAGCTTCTGCCCTTAACAAAAGGCTTCTGTCTGTCCTGTGAATACACAAGTTGCAATTTAGAGATAATACAGCAGCTGTTACACAGCTCACCAGAAGCTTGTTTAGTTCAAACCATGACTTCCAAAACTAATACACAACCTTTATTCCCTTCAGTTCAGTAAAAAGAACTCATGAGACTATCACAAAGTCAGAATTTGTTTCACTTGAGTTCTTTCTGAACTGAGTCTGGTGTGTACATTTAACATGGCTACAGCAGCATTCCACTGAAAGCGTATGAACATTCAGAAGCTTTGGGGGAGTTCTTTGTAGGTTTTCTAGCAATATCAATTGTAGGAAATCTGTGGAAATTCTGTGCTTAGAGACTATGACACTGCCTACTATGCCTTACTGGAACACCCTTACTTTTTCTTCCATGCCTCAAATAATAGCTGTCTTTTCCTTACACCTTGCTATACATTTTCATCGCAACACCTCTGTTTCAAATGGTGTTCTTTCTGCATTAAAGTATCGCACAGTCTATATGCACAAGATTACTTAACAGGCTCTTCAAGGCTGAAACAGTGGCACAGAAAGAACCAGGAACCTCTCAGACACATGGTACTAGTGAAGATTCAGGCTATGCAAACTATAATGAGTCAGTGCAAAGAACAGAAAAAAAGCCAGAGTAAGAACAATTCTTAAAAGCTCTGTCTTAAATAACAGAATATGACTACTTTGTGTTTTTAAACCAAAAGCAGTAAAGATATAATTTGTTCATACCTGTCACAGCCAGAAGGGCACCAAAGATTTTAATCAAAGCTAGAACAAAAGATATGCCAAAATACCCAGTCAGGGAGAAAAGGAATGCATAACCATAAGTCTGAACTGGATGCTGCAACAAAAACAACAAAAAAAAGCCTGTTAGGAAAATGTAAAACAAACCCTGAGGTATTGCAAAATGACATAAACTACAGACTTTAATCAACTGCTTGAGCAATAATAAGCTGTTCAACAATGCATTCATGCAAAGATCCTTATTTAATTTTAGTTAAATAATGGAAAAATAATAATGCAATTATAAGCTCATAAGTCTGGTCCTGTGATTTTGTTGGTTTTTAAAACATTAGCATATCTTATACATCAAGGACTGTAACAACTTGCTTAACATATGAATTATACAAGTTAACCAGTTTACATGATAAAAACGTAACTTTAGAGAAGTGGTGAGATTTTCTAAACCATATAGAGCAAAGTTTCCAATGAGGTTCTTCATAGAAAAAAGGAAATCTTTACACCTACCTTTGAGCAAAATGTTACTGCAGGGCTTAATCCACTAGTGCATGTTAATCCAAATAAAATATACACAAAACCTATTGAATAGGAATACAAAACCTAGAATAGTTTAAGAGAAAATAATTACCAGGTGATAATATACAAAAGGACAAAATTAAATGCTTTAAAATGCTTGGTCCTATTAATAACGTTCAACTTCTCAGAGCTGAATCTGCAGTGTTTGAAGGTATTTTTACTAGTCCTTCTATAATAGCTGATATATGGTGAAAATTAAGTCGTCTTAAGACATTCTTCCACTCATGACTACTTAAAAACAAGTTTTCTCAGCTAGTCAGTTAATAATATCCTGAGGTCAATGTTGACTGTGGTAAATCCTTCAAATTCAGGATTTCACAGCCTAAATAAAACTATACACACAACTATGTAATTTAATAGTTTGAATAGTATGTTCAACATATTTCATTTTCCGCTACTTATTCTGCATAGTAAAGATCCATATAGCATTAAATGTGCAAAGGGTAGCACATAATCTGCCAGAATCGTCACGTGAGTCATCTCTGTCGCTTCAGTTGACGTACATGCATTATGGTTATAGGATACAAAATTTTCAAATATGACCAGCTCTAGCCTAGTTCAGTACTCAGACTATACTCAGCAATTGGGTAAACTCTTAATTTTGTCTGTACCCTTATTTAATTCATAGCTTCATACATCAACAAAAGAATCTTCACCCTACCCTTTCCCATGTAAGGACAGCAACAGGAGCTGGAACTGCCCATCTGGACATCCACCCATGCAGCGGGAGGCATTTGGGTTTTGGGGGGACATTTAGTGGCCTTTTCTTGTGAAAAAGGGAGACAGTGAACAAAACTACTCTATCTACACATTACTAGCTAGAACACGCTGATCTACTTTCAAAACTCAGTGTCAGTTACAGGCCTACTTCTTTTGACAAGTTTCATCGTTTTCTTGTTATACAATCTCAATTATTTGAAAAAATAAATGTATTAACAATTAACAATGCCATGAGACAACAGAGCACTTATCACTGCTCTACAATAAAGGACGATGACTACACATTTCAAGAGCAGAACTGCTTTCTTTTAAAGAACAATGACCTGACCTTCAGAGTTCTTATTTTGCAGTGTTTATATGCACACAAGTTAGTCTCTAGTTCTTCATTTGTCATCCTGCTTTTCTCCCAAACTACCCAAAGACCTCACTTTCCACAACCAGGAATGAGCACCACATTGCTACTTCCCAGTTAGGCAGCATGATGTAAGTCACCTCCTTAGAATCACACACAAGGCAAAATCAGGTATAACCTTCCAGAGCAGGTTACTATTTCAGCTGCAAGACATCTTTTCTCTTTTCATAACTGCTTAATCCAGGGCAAGTTCCAAATTCGTCAATGAAACAGAGATCCTGTGGATGACAGGTTCCTTTACTATTCACTTCCAGGTCATTGTTCATTACACATCATCTCTGATTCAGAAGACCTCTAAGTTTTTACCCACAGTCTTCAGTCTCAGAAGAATGATTTCTGAAATTCTGCTTGTACTTCTGCACTAAATTCTCCAGACAAAATCCTGGAGTGTAACCTCTAGGCTTCAAACAAACAAAATCTTAATATCCTTAATCACACACTGGTTCTCTACAAGTAGTATGAGTATGCAACATGAAGACCAACATTTGTCAGGCTAATGCAGAATAAAAAGCAAAGTTTTGGAGATAACAAGAGCTTTGTAGGCAAGGCAGTTAACAACTGCCAGATGAATGTTAGCAAGATGCAAAGTGGGCAAGAAAACAGTTAAGAAATTGTATTTTGTTTTGGATTTCAGAGATTATAGCTATAGAAGGCTGCACTGGGTCAGGTGAGGTCCATATAGCCAAAATCTCTGCCTCCAGCAGCACTCAACAGTGAATATTAAGGAGTACAAAAATAAAAACATACAATGACACTTTTCAGGCATATTTTTCTACTTCCCAGAAACTTGCAGCTCAAACTTCTTGAGACAACCTAAGTCACTTTCAGTCTTAAATGAAACCTCATTCTAATTAATTTTTTATCCATTTATGAAGCTATTTTCACGTGAAAGCAGATTTGGTAGTTAAATGTAAAAAATATGCAAAATAGGATTAATTTCAATATTTTTTAACATGTGGCATATCCAAATAATGGCTATTATAATAAAATATTTTCTTGTATTTACTTGACTTCAGAGAAAACTATACCAAATTCAAACTTAACTTTTGTCTAAAAAGAAAAAAAAATTATCAGGCCATAGGAACAGGTAATCCGCATTCCAAATAACATATAAAAAATACAAAGCCAAGACTTTTTCAAAATTACGTATTTCATTGAGTCAGGAGCACACACATTCATGCATCTTGAAAGAGTTTTATGGACTTCAAAACCTTCAAAAAAGGCTGCTTCTAAAATACTAGAACACTGACTTGTAAGTCTAGCAGACAAGAAAAGCAGTGTGTTCCATCTAACACATTCTCATTTATACCAGAAGAGTATATATTTTTCAGATATTAAGTGCATAATCCTACAGAAAACACTCCATTGATTTCAGGCCTGGAGAGTAGACAAACTGTAGCTAGAAATGAGTGTTTCTATAGCTGCAATGTACATTTGAAGTTGCACACAGAAAACAGCACCCTTGAAAGGTTAAAAACCAACCAACTAAAGAAACAGCAGAAGTCCCCAAACAAATAGAAAACCCCAAGAGCAGCCCAGCAAGAGCTCTTCTTTACATATGCAAGAGAAAAGCAGATTGAAGTTTCATGTCTTGTCATTGTGTGCCTTGTCTATAATAGAACATGTTCTTTTAAAATTGCAAATCTGGTATTTACCATTTCTGAATTAGAACCATTGTGCAACTTCATAGCTTTTTCCTGTACATTTCCTATAACTGCATCTGCGCAGAGGGCAAGGGATATTAGGACCACACCTAATATAAGAAACAAACAAACAAAAACCTGTTCAGAATATTTATCAGCAGAGTAGTCTCGAAAACCACTCCGTACTTACCCTGAAAAAAAAAATACATCTCAGGAATAGAAAAAAAATAATAAACCCCTCTCTGTATAGTACTCTAAATGTCAACAAAACTATTGCATTATACCAGTGTAAAGCAACGTCCACCCACACTCCCTCCACCAGTTAACCCCTAAGCACTGTGTATCTCTAAGCTTGATAGGAACATCGGGACACTGGTATAAAGAAGCCAGCTGTAGTTTTTGTAGTAAGAAGAAGGAAAGACTGGCAATTGCATTTATTTAGGTATTTGTAATGAAGGTAAATAACCGGAGAACATACTCTTTTGAGTAGTTAATTCTAGATTATTTTTTCCCAACAAAAGCAAATAGAAATGTTAGATGAAATGGTAAAACAAACATAAAAGGATTCACAGTGGAAATCTTTCGTTACTGAAATACTAATTTAAAACCCCTACTGTTCAGGTACAAATCCATGGGTTTAGGTTACCATATTTTCAGAACAAAGTCACTGCACAGTCAATAACGTAACCAGCTTTCCAATAACAAAAATTAGTAACTCTTTATCCATGCCAGTCACAATTTATTTCCTAACTCCAAACTTTGATTCTTTCACGACTGCAGCAACTGTTGTATTTAATGAAGCACATAGGTTGAAAATACTGCTTTTCCTAAGTATAAAACATCACAGAAAGTAAGAGTCATCACAGTCATGTTTACTGTCTGATCTAGTCTTGGTTCCTTCAAAACATTGTAAGTGTCAGGGAAGAATGAGGAGAGGAAGACTAGAAACAAGCAGTGTTATGTTTTCTTGGTATTATGTTCTTACTATCAGAGGTCTCAAAACAGACATGCTGATGGACCAAATGGAGTATAAGCTCCTGACAGAGGAAAAAAAAAACCATCTCCCAGGATCTTCAGAACTGAAAGATTTTTAAGACCAATTAAGTTTAAGGTGGCATCTCCTTGGCAAATTTTTGGATATATGAGAACTTCCAAACCAGTGTTTTTAGTTTGGGAACCATTTCCTTTTCCAGGCTAGACTTACGCAACTGAAGCAACAGAAAAAGACTCTTCATTATTTAAAATTATCAGGCCCTGGAAAAGGTACGAGTCAATGGAAATAATTGGAAATAATTGAAAAACTGAATAATTGGAAAAAAAACCCGAATAATTCTGGTTATGCTAAAGACACAGATATATTAACTACATAGATTCAGTTCTGGTCTAAAGGTATTATAATACCTCCAACTTAGCTACAGCCTTACTGCAGATCACTTCTGTAAAGTGACACAGACGGAATATGTCTCCATCTGTCTTCTCTATCATGCTTGTTCCATCAGTACTTAATGGCCCAGGCATATCACTGGGCAAACACACGGGTTCAGGACTGGATTGAGATGAAAAGGTTACCTGGAATCTGAAGTGCAAGTGCACATGGAAAGGAGAAATGCAGGGACAAGACAAATGTCAGTATTATGTACATACACAGTTCGGAGCATGAAGAGAAGAATTACTCCACTCATTGTGATAGTGCTACAGCTGCCGAGCAGCAGCAGCAAAACCACAAACGAGACCGGTAATGCTATGTAGTATGCCAAGCATGAAATAAAAATCATTGGAAGAAGTGGTTCTAAATTAGTTCTAAAAAATTAAACCTGGAGGTCTTGCACCAGCAGACTTCATTGAAACACTACATTACAGCGTGTTTTACACTATTAATGTGACGCTTGAAGTCATTAAAATATTGGATCTACCAAAGTTCCTCAATAATACATTCTCACATTTGCAATCCCCACCACACATTTGTGTAAGGACCAGCAAGTTGTTTGGAGTTTACTTGCCCATTACTCCAGGTTTTTGAAGGCTGCTACACATAAGATTATAAGACACAGTAGAGGCAGCTAACCAAGTAATATCACTTAACAGTGAAGCTAAGGACTAAACACCTCAGTCTGCAGAAGACTAACCTTCAAGTGTACAAACAGTCTAGGGTGGAAGAATTTGCATACAATTGATATTTTTACTGTGTCTTCACTGAAAATAGTTAATTTCCACTTACATTTGTAATGCCAGAACAGTGGAAGTTCCCACAGCAGCAATGTTTCAATACTGTCTCCTTCTGCACACCCATCTCATCTGGTTTATCTTTTGGAAATCCTGTATCTATTATCCACAGCTATTTAGGATATCTACCACTGCCTCTCCGATCTGATAATGCCATGAGATGCTTTGAGCTCTTAGCACCAACTCCATCTTGAAAAGTATACCTCTTCCTTAGTTACAAATATGTACCTGTTCTGTCAGAAAAGAGTTTCAATTTCTTGGCTGACATTCATGTGTAAACAAAATCTGTGCAGA
The DNA here is from genome assembly GCA_035590215.1 of Microhierax caerulescens. Taxonomy (NCBI): domain Eukaryota; kingdom Metazoa; phylum Chordata; class Aves; order Falconiformes; family Falconidae; genus Microhierax; species Microhierax caerulescens. The sequence goes on from JAVJGJ010000037.1 coordinate 93,331,144, forward strand.
TTCCTGTTTTGGCCCAGCAATACTGAGAGGTCACATTTCAATAGCCAGGGACAGGGGAAGAGAGACGGGAGAGATGAGAAAAGAACTTGTGAAATTATTCATCCAGATAGTATTTTATGTCTGCTCAAGCACCATTTTTAGTATTTGCATCAGACAACAAAGAGATTATATGTTTTGTTTAACTTCAAAGCATGGTTTTGCTCTCTTAGTACTGTGAAATGTAAAAAAACCCTTTGTTCTTAACAAATTAGTATAAGTTCTGTACTAGTTTGCATGGAAACAGTTCTACATAAAGGTGCATGAATCACTGGCAATAAGTCAGGAATTTATGGGGCATAAGTAGGCAGTAACATAAAATTGCAACTTTAGAAAATAGTAATCCTTAAGTTTAACATTTATTTTGCTGTTTTGTTTTTGAAAATGTTAATATCCTTAAATACTTTCTTATTTCTTTGAAGATGCTCTGTGAAGATACAAAATTAAATTCTGCGTCTCTACTTTCAGTTCTTATTCCATTACTTATATCAAGAAAAGTGTAATTATTCAGAACACTGTGTCATTTTGCAGACTAAGCAAAGTTTTTAATAATTCTTATAATTGGTTTTACACTTTGGCAGCTCTGTATTTCTGCAATACCAAACCCCAGTACATTTATTGAAGGAAAGGAGCATCTATTTCCATAATTCATCCAAGAAATGGAAAACCTCCACCTTTCTGCTTATGATAAGTTTAGATAAGGTCTTTGCTTAAGATAAGACATAGGAATAAAACAAAACAGCCCAAGAGGGAACAGAGAAGTACAGAAAGAACCTTCTCAGAAGGTGAGAATTTTGAATCATGTTCCTAAGGGGAGGTCCAGACTTTCAAATTCTAACTCTATATTCTATTTTCACAGAACTACGTTCCTCCAAATGTTACTGCTCTAAGTTTCAATATATACAAACTTCTTTGAAGTGTTCAAAATAGATTAATAATGAAATACAACCCTGTTTGTTCTCTGAAGATGTTTAAAGTTTTTTATGTTGTGCTTTCCACATCTTTGAGGGCATCAGGACTTTGGGACATTTGCTGCACTTCACCTTATCTCATTTGATTGAAAAACCACAATTTCCAAACCTTTTCAGAATTAAATCATAGCACATGTTTAAAACAATTCAATTTTTACAAAAGGAATATATTAATATGTGAATGCATTTAGAGGACACAGTCAAAAACAGCTGTAATGGTAACATATATCTATATATATCAGAAACACTAAAATATAATTACATGCTTACCAACATCATACTGTACTCTATTTTTTCAAGTAGCCACCCAGTTACACCACACAAACACCTTAAATGCATAGCAGGTTATATAATTCACAGGTTTTTGTAATTTCTTCCACTATCAGTAGCACTAAAATTACATTAAAAGGCATGAGAATTAATTTATGAGCAAGGCAAAAATACACAGTTTAGACAACATCACAAATTGATCATTACTAACACTAGATGAAATAACAATATCGTGAGGACAAAAAGTATTTTCCTTAAAACTGAGAATGTATTATTACTTTTAGGAAAAAAACATCCCTATCAGTGCCTCCACTATTAAGAAATAAGGGTTTCACACTGAACGTCTGTCATAATGGCCGTTGTAAGTCATCTCAGAATTTCCTAAGAATACAAGAAAAGTTGAATATTCAAAAGTTTTTCAAGGTTCGGTATTAATCCAAACACTGTCCACGTAAGTAATACGGATTTTATAGATAACCAATTCTCCCTTGTCATTTGAGAAAATAATTCCAGGAAGTTTTTAAACCCAAGCAGGTTAAAATATTTTCTTTGTTTCTGATTTTACACAGTCAAAGTTAGAACCTGGGCACTTCAGCTAAGAACTACAGTGAATCTGAGTGAGACAACCAATTAATATAAATGGTTCTGAAATGGAAAAAGAAGTAAAGCTTAAGACTGAAAACTAGAAAAGACAACTGATCTTTGGAAGTTTAAAAATGGTCAAACTGAATTTTATCATATTTATTTTAACATATCTACTGAGAAGAAAGTGCTTCTTGAGAACAAGCATGAGATTTCAACCTAAAGGGTGGAATACACAGGAATTCTGAGAACTTAAAAAACAACACTTAAAATTAAGACAGAGTTCTGTGCAAAGCTGCCATGAAACCTGCATTTTCCGATACCTGAAGGCACTCCACCAAGAACCCTCTGAAATTCTGTGGAACTGTTCTTGAACCAAGTATTTTGTTGAACTCTAAAATGTAATATATCTTTACCTGTCAAGTTGAAGTTCGGTGCAACTGTGCTGTCAGCTAAAGTAAACCATATCAACCCAAGACTCATACACAGGGCAGCGGACACATCTGCAATATTATAACGTTTTCCTACAAAAGCAATACAAACAACATGAATGGGCTGTTAACACTCTCAGAATTTCACATTTATCCTGTTTAGCAGACTAGAAGCAAAAGGAAAAAAATGTTCCAGTGTCATCCTTTTACTTAAGCAGAAGACTTAATGCTCTGGCCTTTCATGACTGGAATTAAGTTTCGTCTACACCACCAGTTGCTAAAATGGAGGAGGACCTTAACAGACAGTATCTGATTCTTGTGATCAGTTTTAGTTTTACTCCTACTGACATAAAGCACACTGTCCCTGACAAAGCACCGTCTCAGCAACTTCAGGACAGCTTAGATGTTTTCTTACGATTTTTCCCTATTGCAAGACATTTTGGCTGCCTTTACTGATCAGAGGGAAGTAATTTCTGAACCTAACAGATGATTTGGGTACTTGCAGAATGCTACATCATCTTTTAGTTTGGATGAGACAGGATGTAAAGGAGGGGGTGCAAAAAGAAAGAAAATCAGGAAATGGAAAGGCAGGAGTTGGTATATATGGTTTGAAATAACACGTTTCTTTCCCAGATGCTATACTTCCAATATAAGCTTTCATGGTAACTTAACTGAAATGAAAATGTTAACTGAATTTTTTTAAAGCAATAATAAAAAGAATAAAATCACAGCTTTTGAGAATACAATACAATATAAACTTTTATGAAGCTCTAAGGGAATACTAGTTGCTCTACATTAAAACTATATAGAATGATTCCTGATAGAAGGTAAACAGTGTGTGTGCATGTGCATATGTAAACTTGTATCCTCCTCTGAAAGTTCAGCTTTCTATTGCGATTAGGCCAGAATTAACTACACTGAGAGAAATATATAATTCTAGATTCTGTTCCGGAATGCTTGCTCATGTAGAGTTTTACTTACTTAATCAGTCCTTGCATATTGAACACATAGAAATTTATATAACATACACGAGTCTTCTAAATCCAAAAATACTGATGTATGTTTATTCACATAACTACAGACTTTATCTGTTGTACTCCAGATCCCTTTTTCTGTTCTTGGAATATGAACTATGACTTTTGGACTACCCAAAGGCATGTAACATCAGGTGTACTTCTGATTACATGTTCTAGCAAAATTTAGAAATTTTAATTAGGAATTTATGAACCAAGCTTTTAGAACAAGATGAGTAAGGGATTTCTTCACAGATCATGGCTGGATATTTTTTTTTCTTTCCCATTTCAAGTTTTCTATTTCAATACTGGAAATATTTTATTTGTGACGTGATTAGGTTTAGAAAACAAAATCATATTACATAAAAATTAAGAAAGCATCCATAAAAATGAAGTTTTGCAAGTGACCTGTGAAACTCTTTTCCCCACATTTTCTGTTGTTATAATTGTATTTGTACATTTTCTGAGAAGATACTTCAGAAATTCACATTTTTCCCCCTAGGAAAAATGCTACCTGCCCCTCTCTATTCCAAGAGCCTCAGTGAAATTTAACAAAAGTACAGGATTCCATACATGACAGCCTCCCAAAGAAAGATCAAAAAGAAAGTAATCTAATTGCAAGTTTAACACTTACCTTGTATAAAAACCCCGCCTATCATAACTGGAATCAGTTTACAGCACTTGAAGATGACTTGAGTAGGGTAATTCAGATATCCTAAAGAGGTATTGGACAAACCCATAGTTCCCACTGTTAAAAATGCTATTATCATGTAGGTTTTGCCAGGAATTCTGCAAAATATAAGCACATGAATCTTGGTATTACAGACTCATATAGAGGAGATTTAGCATGGAAAATTTAGATAAAGGAATGTTTTAAATACAACTTGACTATCTTTCTCACTGAATTTCATTCTGTAACAAAAATTTAAAAACGCACATAAATTACTGATTTCAAATTTCATTTATTTCAATTACTGCTAATAAACAGCACTTAAATACAAGACAATTAAAACCTCATGACTCATGAAGCATTCAAACAGTAATTCTTTAACCTCCTTCTAAGAAGTTACATTATTTACAGAAAAATCAAGACAAGGTTTCAGGTAACTTATCAAAGGAAACACAGAAGGTTGGTATACCAAGATATTCTGAATGTTAGTCCGGTCATGGTCGCTGTGTCAATTTTTTTGGTGAAGTTTTCACATGAACACTGACATTTTTAGAATAAAGAAAGTTGAAAAAAAGTACCATTGTTTTATAAAACTCAACAGAACTAAGAAAGAAGTGATTCAGATATCATGAATGGAGAGGCTTGTTGAACACTTTCAGATGTACTGTTTGCAATTTGATGAAATTATCACCTGACAACAGATGACACAACAGTAATTTTTAGCGATCACTGTGCTCACTCTGATTTTTTTTATTGTTATTGTGCATATGTTCAGCTATTTTTTCATACATACTCAGAGTCACATTAAGCAACATAAGGAGATGTCTTGCTGTAACACGGTCTTATCCATAACTCATTATATGATACAGGCATACCGTGAGGAAAGCAAGAAAAAATTAAAATTTAAGGAACAGAGATTTCAGCATAAAATTTAGGATTTTTTAAACTTCTACAAGATGCCTAAATTATAGAAAATAAAATGTAAAATATGTTTAAGATCTACATTTCCAACACAGCCTACTTACAGCGTCATGCTCTGTAAGCATTAGTAACTATTTCGTATTCAAAACCTAAATATTAGTTACCGAACACTCAAAAGGTAACTAAGCAGTATCATCTGATGCATCTCAAAAAGTCAGATAACTTGAAATATTAAATTGTGAGTGTTTAAAAGAAAAAAAAATAATTTATTAAACTTATATTGTTTGGCTAGAGAAGAATTCTATTATCTAAAATCAGTATATGCAAAATCAGCCAAGGTTGACTACAGGTAAGGAAAACCAGTTATGCTCAGCTAGGCTATAATGCTTTAAAGAAATTTTAAAATATATGTACAGCATGACAGCCTCTATCCAAGCTTTCAGAGGGCCTCAATATACAGTTTTCAGAGGCTGTAGTTGGGCAGAAAGGCACAGAATGGCTGCACTGTGCTGCACAGATCAAACTATCCCATATCCACACAATTCAAGACAGCAAGAATCTCCTGGGTCAACTGCAGTGAACACCCAGAATAATTTTGTGGCAGGGTGTTACGACTGCCGTCTTAAATGAAAAATGCAAAAACTAAGCACATCTTTTGAAGCAAATCTACACAGCCATATGGCAAACAGAGAGCAGACCTCCTGACACTCTCCACGATGCACAGCATGCTAGAGGAACCTCTTGGTGAGGAGGTGCCGTGGTTTGAGGAAAAGGTGTTCAGTGACAGATGGTTTAAAGTGATGTGAAGTGCAGTTGGCCCTATTCTGAAAGTGATAATCACAAGCAACAAACTGACTCATATATGTGTATCAGCTACCTTAAGGACAGAATATGCTCTGTAAGTGGAACAAAGTGACAGTAGAGTCAACAAGACTACTTACAGGTCTGAAACCTAAGTAGGTGCTTACAAAACATTTTCTATCATTGTCCAGTAAATTCATGTCATTTTAACTATGGAACTGCTCCCAATGCCTCACACTATTCACATTCAAACAACGTAAGTTAAATTTACCACAAATATCAAATGCTTCTAATTTGATGGACAATGGGTAAAATGCTTGGAAAAACACATACCTTCTCCTTTTGTCCTGAATCAACTGCAATTCTATTAGTCCAAAAATGGAATAAAATCCAAACTGCACTAAAGTGAGGTACCAACCAAAAGGTTTAAAACCTTCCACTGAAAATATCAATTCCTATAAAAACAAAAACCCACGAAGATCACATACATACACCAAAATATTACATCAAAACAAAACTATCAATTTTTTTTTATGTTCATGTACATGCAAATCTAGCCTTTGCAGCTGATGATTATTACCGAGAATTTACCTGCCATACATAACTTGCAAAGTATTTTCAAAGACAATTTAGGTTCTCCAAAATGCAAAGAGAAAATTTGCGGCTGGTGTAAATCCACTGAAAGTAATGGATTGATTGATCCGGGGAATACATTTGATCCATTATTTATCTCAAATTAGATGTCCTCCTGTCAGCTTTTCAGTTCATTTACTTCAGTAGACTGTTTTTATCTAGAATGTATAAATAGCTCACAATAAATTAAATACAAAGTTTATCTTACAGACATATTTACTGGTAGTTTTCATCTCTTAGGAAGACACACCTAATGTTTTGAGCGCCTACATTAAATAGCACTTATGAGCTTACAAATTTGCAGGCTGTAGGAACATTTAAAATGAGAGCAATTTGTTATAAAAAAATACATGCACTGCATAAAAAATTATGCAGATGTGTCAGTTATGGAAACAAAAGACTACCTAATACTTTCCTTTTTGGGACTTGGCTTTCAATTACTGGTAACTGTCTATCTCTTTGGAACTTTATTTTAAAAAAAAACTTCTCATTTATCAGCTTTTTAAAGTCACTGCTTTATTGAGAAGACTCAGTGAACTTAAAAAAATATTTAGAAAAGGAACAGAAATGTCACTGCTCATGATAAAAGGGAAAAGGTTAGCAGGTAAAGAAAAGTCTTAACAAAAACAGCATAAGCATTATGCTTCTGCTTAACAACCAACATCGTCCACATTTCAGCTTTGTCCTGAAGGGAGAGCAGAGAGCACAGTAAGACTGTACTGCACTCGTGGACTCAAAAGAGATCTAAAGTTTCAACACCAATGAAAACTTACATGTCAGTCTGTATGGTTCTACAATTCAGTTGTTTTCAATAGACTATGAAATCACATTTAAAAAATACATATTCAAAACAATATTGAAAGGTATGTCTTGCACACAGAAGTAAAAGATCAGGTTATGAAGGTCCAACTGAAGCAAACCTTGCAGGCACATAAATGGAATTTTACATTATGCAATTACTGCTCTTGAATTCTGAAAGCTTGACTTTGCAATCAATATCTATTTTAAATGACTATACATATTAAAATACATACTATATCACGCTATTGAAAAAGAAAAGGGGTAGGAGGAACTGGGCTAAGACACGAATTCATAGCCTTTACCTGTAAATATCCATAGATCAGATAAAACATAAAAACTCCAGAAACACAGATGAAAAACTGAGTAGGTTTGTTAAATTTGCTGAGATTCATGCCAAGAACTACAACATCATCTACTGATTTGATATGAGGAGACATGGTTTGAGATTTGGAAGGTACACTGATGGAAACATATTTTCTTGATGAAGTGAATTTCAGATCCATGATTCCTAGTTCGCCGCATTCGGTGCTCTTGTTATCCTCTTTTTGCTCTTCTGTTTCCGTGGGTCCTCTGTCTGAAAGCTGAAAGAAATGCTAGTCAGATAAGACATAACACACAGCCTTCCAACAGTAACAGTAATGTGACATTTATATGGAAAATATAAAGATTTAAAAGTTTTGTTGCATTGGTTTTATTCACAAATTTTATTTATCTTTTCTGATGTTCAAAGTTAAGATCAGTTAATATAAGAGGCCAACAACACTTTATGAAAACACTTTTCCTTCATGGGGGAGGTAGTACTCCTCCCACCCTCCACAAAACAAACCAACCAACCAAGCCCAAAACACCAGCCATATGAAACCAGCTTGAGCTTCCCAACAGCTCAGACTAGTCTTTTTATGCCATTACTCACAGGAATGACTGCTTGGGTGAGAAGTGATCTCCATGATCAAGTCACAATGAAAGATTCGGTATTGAAGCACTGTGGTTCTGTCTACTTTACTTCATTTTCACAGTGAAATATACCAAGCTAGTCCCCTGCATGGGAAGCCTTCCTAAAAACTACAAATTCGAGCCTATGATTGGTTACAAGCATCAAACTGGAAGAAGTTATCCCCTCATTCTCACATTTATTTACTATTTCTTAAACACTTCTGAGGAAAAGCACATGAAGATGGAAACAAGAAGATCAAGTAGCCCGTCTCAGAAATTAGATTAGTTATTTGATGAGGTCTATGGTATGGCAATCCCTTTAATATTAACCACATACAGCCATTTCCACATGTAATAGAAAACAAAATTAGATCACTGAAGCCTGGAGAAGGAATTTAGCAGCTTAAAAGATTGAGAGACAAATAATTCTTTTCTCCAGCTCAGCAGAGTATGATGTTTCAAGCTTCCACCCCCCCACCCCCCCAGCCTCAAGATAAAACACACTGGTCAGTTGTCCCAAGATTTTTAAGTGTAGGTCAACATCTAGTTCAGCAAGCAGTCAGTAATTATATTGTTTGTCTCAACTATTTACTGGTTTGTTCTCCCCAGCTCAAAAATACTTTTCATCACACATGTACAAAAAGTGCTTTTCCGACTGTTTTTAAATGGAAGAAGTGCCAGTATACAAAAGTTTGATCATGCAATAAATGTAGCATATGTAATCTGCATAGACATTGGTAACTTATTATACAATAAAAGAAATGGCAAGTTTAGCTGAAAAATGAAGGATTTGCATAAAACTTGCAATGTGGTTATGTTTCCTTTTTTGATACAACCTACTATCAGGTTTGAGCAAGGTTCCTATTGAAGTCCTGAAATAATTTAGAAATCTACCCATGCTGACATCTTAGCTGAATATGTAATTTCATGGGTACCTGTTCAAATCTTTCTAGACCAGTGTACGCTTCCTCTTGGCAGGCACAGAGCATTTGTTAATGTCACACTTTTCAGCAGGAACAAGAGCTGCAGAAGTAATCTGAAACTTTTTTTTCACCTAAGCTGTAACATGACATATGTCCAGCACAAGACACAGCCATGTACTGTCATATGGACTTCAAAACGGAGTGAATTGTATAAGACATGGTTTGTACCTACATTTTCCACTTTGGCCACTAATTTTGATATTATTTGTGCGATAGCCATGTTAGGATCGGGAGAAGTAGAGGAAAGAAGAAACTGTAGCCAGTATATTTATCTACTGAGTCTGGCTGGGATGAAGTTAATTTTCCTCATAGCAGCTTGCATGGTGCTGTGTTTTAGATCTGTGACCAAAACAATGCTGATAACACAGTAACGTTTTAGCTATTGCTGAGCAGAGGCTGCACAGCATCAAGGCCTTTTTTGTTTCTCTCCCTGCCCCAGTGAACAGAACAGTCTGTGTGCAAGATGGTAGGAGGGGGCACAACCAGATGACCCAAACTAACCAGAGACATTTTATGCTATAAAGCATCATGCTCAGCAATAAAAAGCAAGAGGAGGGGGTTTAGGGAGGTTAGTAATCTGTTGCTCAAGAACTGGCTGGGCATCAGTCTGCCTGTGGGAGAAGTGACTGACTTTCATATCACCAGTTTTGTTTTCTGTTTGTCTTTTTCCACTTTTCCCCCACTGCTTAAACAATTTTTATCTCAATTCACAAGTTTTCTTGGGTTTATTCCTTTTCCTCTTCCTCCATCCATCTGAGCATGGGGGGAAAGTGAGCAAGCAGCTACGTAGTGCTAAACTGCCTGCCAGTGTTAACCCACACCACATTCAAAATATTTCCTCAGGAACACCATCAGTTTTTACAATCTATACATTTAACTTCTTGCAGATTACTGAGTCTACCACCAAAGTATGAAGAAACAACACTGATAGCTCCAGTGACACCCAAGGGCATCCATAAGAAGATGATGTATAGCAATTGTTTTTTCTCTATTGTGTTCTAAAGAAAAAAAGAATATTACTGTGTTCAAGAAATCCTTCAAGGAGCATTATTTAATAACTGAAGAAACCCTAAATGTATGTATCCATTTGAAACACTATCCACCGAGTAATTTCATTACCAACAGTGACAGAACTCTTCTGAAGTCCACCATGACTTCTCGGAATTATTTTTCCAAGTATCAAAAATGCTAATCACCCTCCTTTCACCAAAATACCTCAAGCAACTGATTCACTTTTGAAGAAACACACAGCAAAAATCTGATTTATGAAGAGTCAAGTGGCTTAAGAGCTGTCCTGATGTGAAATAGCATATTCCTCTCCTTTTTTTTCTCCTGTGTAAAAATGTAAACACCACATTCTTTAATCAAAGATTTTTTGTTCCTTCCCCTTTGAAAAAAAAACACCTATGCAGAGCAAGACTTTAACTTAGCACGCAAGTAAAATAATACAGTGATTACGACATAAAAATAATCAAATTAACAAGAAACTAGAAAAGCAACATTTCTTTGGCCTCCAAAAAGTTAATGATGTGTACCGAACACGGCAAAATAATTACGAAGGAGCTGGTCCTTTTTTTATTTAACCCTGAAGAACATCCGTTAAAAATACCAGTTTGGCAGAAACTAGCATCTCCATACTCTCAGAAAATTTGCTCGCATGAGCCGTGCAAGGTAAGTTCCACGCTGGCCCTGGCCAAGAGCCATTTCCTTTGGAGCCAGTTCCACAAATGCCTGGTGGCTGGCCAGCAGCTGGCACCCCGACAGGGATGCTCCCGGTTACAGGGACGCAAACATACACCGGGGAGAAACCCGAGCAGATCCTTTACTTGGTGGTCCCTGGCTCCTGCCCCGGAGGCAAAAAAAGAGGGAAAGGGGACAGGGACCAGCACGAAGCCTCCTCCGTGCCCAACCGCCAGCCCAGCCGCCCGGCGCTGCCCCACGCCGCACCCCCAGGCCAGGCCAGACGTGGCTCTGCCCCAGCACCGGCCCCGGGCAGCGTGCCCCGGAACCGCGGCAGGCCGCCATTCCTCGCCACTCCCCCGGGGCAGGGCACATCTCACCGCCCACGGGCCCCCAGGGCCCCCGCCCCCTCGGGCCAGCCAAGCCCCCCGCCAGGCCGCGCCAGCCTCCTCCTGCTCCGGCCCCCGGCCCCCGCGCTCCTCACCGCCACGGCCATGGCCCCCTGCTACCGGGTGACGCTCCCCAGGAAACGACCCCGGTGCGTGGGGGAGGAGCGGCCCCGCCTCCGTACCTGTTCGGCGGGGGAGGGGCACGGCGGCCGCGGCCAACCCTTCCCCTCCGCCGGCCGCCACGGCGCCCGTCCCGCTCGCTCCCTCCAGCCTTACGCGCCTCCGGAAGTGGTGGCGGGGGTGCCAGGGGTCGGCGCGAGCTTCGAGCGCATCGAGGAAGAGCCGCTCGCTCGGCCTTCCGCTATTCGGCCTGGGGCGAGCGGAGCCGCCCGCCCACCTCCCGCCTCATCCCCGCTGCGGGCGGGGCCGCTTCCCCAGGAACCGCCCACCTCGGCGGGCGGGGCTGTGTGTGGGGCGGCCGGGCTGCCCGCTCCTCACGTGCGGCCGCTGGGGGGTTTCCTGAGCGGGTCCCTTGGGGAGGGTGACTCCGCTTCCCCCCGCCGGAACGCAGCCGGGGCGCGGGTGTCCCGCCGTGGGGAGCCAAGGTCCCTCCGCTCGGGGGGCCTCACCTGCCTGCTCCCCTCGCCGCGGGGGTGGGCGCGGCGCCTCAGGGCCAGGGGCGGGGGGCGACCGCCGTCCGCTGAGGCGCCGCTCCGGGGCCGCCTGAATGCTCTGGAAAAGCCCCGGGAGAACGCGAGTTGTGTTTCTTTCGCACCGCGGTGAAATCGAAGTAGTTTTGGAATCCTTGACAAGAAGTTTTGTTCCAAGGTTTGGCAAATGCTCTGCTGTTCCAATGTGAGTAGCAAATCGCCCACCTGAAGCTGCTGCCTTCCTAAGTCGCAAAAACGCATTTTAGCCTACAGGAAGGCCTTCTGGCCGACTTTCCATGTGAGGCTGCAGGAGGAAAATATTTAATAATGGCAAGTAGAAACGTAAACGAGAGCAGTAACAGCAAAACGCATAAAGAACGTAATGGCCAAAAGAATCAGGTAAAAAGCTTACAAGAGAGGTAGCTAAAGGCATTTTAGCGTTAATATATATGAATTAGATGTAACTTGAAAATACGTAAGATCTAGTTACCAATCATATCAAGCTATAAAATGAAAGTACTGCGTTTCTGGGAACTATGTGCAGAAGCACTTAACATTATACATAAGCATATATCTACTGTCCTGTAGTGTTCGGGAAGCTTAAGCTTTTACGTTTGCAGTGTTTTAAAAGTTTACTTTTTCCAATGCTAGCATAGTAAATCACTATGTGTTACGGATAATAGCAACAAGTGCACGAGCATTTAAAATATTTTAAAGGATATTTATTAAGTGACAAACACCAAAAAGAAAGTGTGTGCTTGAGGTTGACTTCAAAAAAGAGAAAAAGGAATTTGAATTCCTGCAAATCCTTCAGCAAAATAGCTATTCTGAAAAAAAGGGGTTAGTGATTGTTGGAAATACTGAAGCCATCCTCTAGAGAGGTTCCGGTGCTTCTTGGTTTGGGTTTCTTCTGTCTGGGTTGAGGATTTTCACATTTAGCAAAGAATTGTGCTTTTTTTTTGCAGCAATATAGGGACGGTGCTTTTCACTTTCTCCATGATAGAAGCAACTACCCCAATAACTCAAGTAAACAAATTCAATCTTGCCTGTAGTCAGCTGGGATTGTCTAGCTTCCTGTAAGTAAATTCTCTAGATATGTCATCTGTAATGAACTTTACTATTACGGGTGTGAGTGGAGTGATAACTTGTCCACAATATTACTTTTTCCAGCTACTGCTAGGTGGGAAATAGGTATCAGGAGGGAGTGCAAAGCTCCCAACTTTGTGAAGTTTGAAGGCAAGTTACAATCTATAGGAAGCAAGATGTGGAGTGTGTCTGAATAACTTAGTGGAAGCAGGCACATAGGAAGAATCAAACTACACCACTAAATGGGATTGACTAAGTAACCTTAACTGGAATGAGGAACCTGGGAGTGTGGGGCTCTAGTCTAGGAAGAGCACTGAGGAGAGAGACACTGCCAAATGTGATACTGTTATTCCCCAATATCTGAGACTTTGCAGTCTTGTTTCTGTCTTATTGTCACGTTTTTTTTATTCAGAAATGTAGAAATTAGACCATGTGATTTCACCTTGGAAGGTCTCTTGCCTACTGGTAAAGAACATGCATTTTTCCACATGCCATGCATTTTTTTATTTCTGTTGTCCATATGACATCATTCAAACTGGGGGAAGTATAGAGAGGGGTGTATGCTGTGGAATGTTCTCTTTAAATAAAGAAGAAGAATGAACAACGAGCAGGATGTTTATTATTGATCTCTCCACTGTTCTTGCAGTCTGCAATATGAACACGTATGGATTACTGGTAAAGCTGGAAAGCAAATTACATTTTCTTTTATCGTTTTTAAAAATGAAGTTAGGGCTTATGAAAGGTACTGAATTCAGACTCTGGGGACTTAACTTCTCTGTTTATCCAGGAAATGGATATTGTACATCACAAGCAGAGGCAGTGGAAAGTATTAAAGATCTCAAAGCTCTCATGCTGCCTGTCTGTACTTCTTGACCAACTCAAGGTACCAACAGGTAAGCTTACTCTGTGCACAAACTTAATCCTATGTCTTTCTTCTGGAATACGTAACTGAAGATACACAATAATGCTGTTGACTGTAATTTTATTGACAAGAACTTTTGTTCACTACGGTCTAGCTTAGAAATGCCAGCTTCATATTAGGTTTTGTTGTCTAGCCTAGATTGTTTTGCAGCTCTTTGAATATGAGCATTTCTACTTTTTCAACTGTAAAATGGTGTACCTGTATCAACGCCCTAGACAGTAGGTTGGGAATTACGCGTAACACCTTTGTTCCAGTTTTCTTGTTTGTGGAAGGGAGCACAAATGTGGAACATTTTTAACAAGGCAAATCTTGCTTTATGCTAGTGTATTATGGACAGTGATATCTTAGTGGCATAACATGTTCCTATTAGGAAATATTTTTTACTCCTTCAAATTCTTATATGTGTAAAAATTACCCAATACAGTTATGTTTCACCATGAAACAACTACATAGGTATACCATTAGTGACAGAAGTATCCACAAACATTTTCACCTGGCTGATAAATAAAATGAAGTTAATGAAACAAAATGATGACTTTTTTTGTTATATTTCAGCGTGAAAGGCAAATTAATACCACTTTCAAAAGCTTGAATCCACCTCTCAGAGGTTTGTGGTTTTTAGCTTTGTATAAATAATTTTACAATCTGCTATGCTGACTTAAACATGATATATACAAATGAGGATGCAGTTTGTGAGACTTGATACAGCTAAACCAAATCTAGTTTACTGGTTTATTGTCTTTACCAAAAATGGTGGGGAATTACATGCAAAGCCTCCTATTTTTCTATGAATCGTGCTTTAGGGTTTCCATTCAAGATGACTAAGTGTTATGCAAAAGTAAGTATTTTCGTAAGATGAAAGCACATTTTGGCTGTTGTAACTTATCTGCTGAGTTTAGGGGAGTTAGGTGAACCTAGAAACTTGATAGAAGTGAGGCCACTTACCTCTGTAGCATGGGGAAGAGTGTGGAAGAGCAATAGTTCCCTTCTCCTGCTGACAAGTACAATGGTGATACTGATAATTTAATACTGTATGTTTCATAGTAAGATTTGCATGCCAGCTTTGTACAGGTTCTGGAATGAGAACCAAATAAATAAGGCACATGTAGAAGAAAGACTTGACTGGCTTTTTGCTGGGAATATTTTTTGAATTAGGAATAAGTGCCCATCCGAACTGGGGATGGCTAGGTAAGTATTGCAATATCAATGCATTTGAAAAAGCATGTATTTTACCTTAAAAATGTATATGTTGTTTAGGCTTCTCTAGTAAATGTTTTCTGAATCCTTTCCTGTAATTTTCTGTACTGAAATTCCAGCTGCAATGATTTTTCTTAGCCTAATTTTTAAGACCTTTTCTAATGTATTCCTTGTATGAATGCATTTTGCTGCCTCAGAAACTAAATTGCGGTTTTAACAGTAACAAAAAGCTCTGTGATTATGGAATACCCAGTTTGAAATGTGTGATACATCACTTCATATTCAAGGGAAAGCTATTGTATCCAGAATTATAAAGTTAAATCAAGGTTCTGCCTCTGACATTACAAAGTACTGTAATATTGATTTTTAAATTTTTAAATTGCACTTAAAGCGTGGAACATATGACCAGACAGATAATCTATCAAGTGTTGGTAACTGTCTGGATACAACTTCATTATTTCTGTGTTGTCACTGGTGCATATACAAGCTAGTACTTGGAAATGCAAACAGTAGGTAATTTTTTCAGAGAGAGTGGATGTGCAGATATATATTCTACCACTTGTTTGGGATAAAATCATAGAGAATTTTGCAGTCATAACTGGTTGATAAGCAAAAAAATTGTGCTTAAGCGAGGATGTATTCAAATTATTTTGTACTTTGTGATCTGAGGAGGTTAAAGTAACTTTACCAGTCAGTTTAGGTCACAAGCAGGCTTCTTTAGAATAACTTCTTTTTATTTGTAATCAGTTCTGAGCAGGCGTATGACCTGAAATTGACAGCATTACACTGATGACACTCCAGAGCACATGGGTAAAGCTGTCTCACTTGTGCCTGCAGGTCTTTTGTTACACTGGAGACAATGGCAGAGTAAGTGCTAGTGAGGCAGGTTGATTGATAGAATGTTTTCCATATAAAAATTTCTCACTGTCCAATCACATGATTTTTGTAATAGTTTAGGGCCTTCTAGACTGTAAATAATGGCGTGTCATGGCTGTGAAAAGTCTGAATTCAGGCCTTGCCTCTGAGAAGTGAAGATGTGATAGATGTTCTTTCTTGAAGTGTAAGATTGGGGAGGTTTGCTGAGTAAGCATGTGGGGTTTTTATATGTCCTGGAGTTGCATGATGTTTGGTTTGGAATGTCGAGGGATATCTGGGCTTGAGAACCAACCTAAGAACAAATACTGGGTCAGATCAAACATCTGTTTAGTCACTTTCTCTGATGGAGTCTGTGGAGCTGAGGACACTTTAAGCAGTTCTCCTAGTGTAGCCCCCTGGCTTGTGCTAGTAACTGGTGTGGAGCTTGTATCTAGATCGTTAAATGGCCACTAGTAGACATCTCCTCCATCACTTTGTCTATCTTGCTTTGAAGGCATTTAGGTTCTTGGCCTCTGTGATGTTCAGTTAAGGAGCTGCTGAAGGGAGCTTTATCACATTCTCAGTGTGGATATATGGACTGAAGAGGACAGTAGCAGTCATGAAAAGGGTAAGTGGAGACATTATACAGAATTTTGAGGTACGTGAACTTGATAAGCAAGGTATGTTCCTGGAAGACAAAACAAATGGTATTTTTGGTGTCAACTGGGTACTGGACAGGCAGGATTGATATCTCTCAAAAGAAGGAAAGGCAAATACGAGGTCCATTTTATGCTTCTGATTGGTGGCTTTGGAGAGAGAATAGGTTTGGACAGACTTGGCTGGAGAATGATACTTTTACTTAAGCATCAAAATACATTATATTGTGTTGAAATATATTTGAATAAAAAATCCCGAGTTTCTGAAGTTTATTCATCATTACATCTTAATTCCTGTTAAAAAGGCGGTTGAAGTAATTTTTACACTTCTGTGGTTTCTTCAGCTGAATTGGTTAATGATATCAGTTAACAATTTCGAGTCAGAGAACTCTGTATACTTTGCTGATGTGCCAGGAAAATAAAGTCAGCTAGGAATTAGCCACAACTGCAGTTAAAAGCATTATACTGTATTTATTACTAAAGATTCGGTACAATAAATAAAGGATTTTATATGTATTCTCAAATTTTCTGAAGGCAAGAAAGACTGGAAAAACTCTGTAACATAATGTAATCTGAAGAAACTAACATGTTATGCATGGGAAGGTTTTGAAATGAATTCTCACATCACTTGTACTCATGGGTGTTTTTATGATATTTTATAGTGTCTTATGAGTATCTTTCAAACATGAATTGATAAAACAGCACTCCTGTGAAGCAGTTCTGTCACTGCTTTATGTGCATCAGAACTGGTATGCGACAAGAGACAATGATATGGCCAGGTTTATATGGACTTCAGTGGCAGAGGTAAGAAGGGAGTGCACATCTCTCTCTTGTGTTAACTCTTCCTCATGTTTTACAAGGATTGAGAACTTGTCATCAGTGGGCCAGAGCATTTTAATGAAAATTTCCATTAAGCCATCCTAATCTCTACCCTTCTGTTATCTGAGAATGGATCCATATGACACACTATGACAAAAAAATATCTTCTGAAAATGCTTACGATTAAGCCTATTTCTCCCTGCCCCAAATCAACATAGAGTTATATCTTAAATGCATGAAAACCTATTTTGGAGACTACAGAGAATTTACTAGAGTAGCCAGAGAGTCATTGTCAATATATGTTCCCTACTTATTGTTGGATGGAGACTCTTTTGAACTGACATGTGCCAGGTTCAGCTTCCTCTGGTCCTGTTAGCGAGATGTGTGGTTCCATTTCTGCAACAGGCAGGTGATGGAAGCTGTCAAAGCCAGAGACTTGTTTAACTGCCAGCCTCACCAGCTTCACCACCTGACATATTTTTTGCTACAAAGTTGCATTCTGGTTTGGTTTGTAGCATTTGGTGTCATCAGTACAGTTTTCTGTTAGAGGACATGGGTCATATCTTTGGTTTCCCACAGTGTGGAACTAATGAGATAAATGATGAGCTGAGCATATCCTTCCTTCTCTACAATCTCACCATTGTTTGCCATTGTTAGAAGGCCACAGGAGAAATCTGTGTGGGCTGATGGTTATTGTGTAACGTCCAGATGTCTGGACCAGTGGTGCTGGACCTGCAAGAGCATGGCTTTGCTTCCAAGTATTGATCTTACTTTGAGATCCTAGTATTCAAGACCTTACCTATACTTTGAGATCCTAGTATTCAAGACCTTACCTACTCTGTTACACTAAAATGGCATGAAGACAATGAAAACAACTAAAACACCTTTAGAAATGTGATTTGTTCCGGAGCTGTACAGAAAAGGAGTAGGGCAACTGCAGAGTAGACATTTGTGTCCATGCCTCCCCACCACACCCCCCGCCTTCTCCCCCAAGAAAAGTAGTTTCCCTCAAGAAAGGTATACTTAATCTTCTAAATGCTGTATCAGCTTTTGGTTTTGTGTGATTTCAATGTTACTGTGATGTACAGAGACAGCAAGCAGAGTTAGTTGATGCTTTTCAGTGCTGCGTTGTCAGTGCACATTTACTGCCTGTTCCACTTTCCACAACAGTGAACAGAACCTCTGATTTCTTGTGCTAATGGTCTGGTCAAGCCAGTTGGTGATACTTGGGTAAGGCAGCAGGGTGCTGCATGCTTGCAGACATCCATATGATCGCTGTGCAGCTACCGGCTGGTGTAGGCTCCTGAAGAACCATCTTTTTCCCCATCTTACAGTGAACAGCTGCCTGTGTTTTCCAACTAGGTGAAATCCTGTGCATGGGAATAAATAATCAGCAATACTTCTGGAGACTGCTACCTTAAAGTTGTGAGTGGAGAGACAGGTTTTGATTTTAAAAAAAAAACAACAACCCCCACCCACCGCAAACCCCAAGAGCCCCCCACGACATTTTGCAAGTTTAACAGTAGCACAGATACAAGTAGGAGATGTTATGTAGATATTTCAATGTATGAAGAAGGTATGCCCAAAAAGACCTCTAAGCATTTTATTTCTGTAGTATTGTCCTTTTATAGCAGTATTTTTTTAATTTCTGCACATTTGCGTAGTATCTTTTTCCCATTAGTAAGAATGGTTCCTAATTATGCTTCAATTTTCTTTATTCTTACTACTATAGCATCTAGATGCTTCATGCAAGAGAGGATTTAAGTTGTGTTCGAGGTTGTGTAAACTTAGAGTAAATAAACCTCTCTGACCAAGGAAGGTTGTAATTTGCAGTAACTTAGGGAAAAAGAGAAATAAATACTAATTCTCATGATGTACGGCCCATTTCAGTGGGGTCACTTTTGATTTGGGTATGTTCTACTGGGCATGAAGAGAGTGCAAGCATATGATACATAACTTTTGAGTACACAGCAATTATCAGATGCTAACGTGTGGTGGATAGCTAGGTCTAACGTGCCATGAAGTGAAGCATTAATATCTCACCACATCCAGTGCAGAGAGCTGATGAGCTTTCTAGAAGAGGTATGGAAGTGTTTCAAACTATTTCAGCAGTTTCACTTTAGTTTGTGTTTCTTCTTTTCCTTTCCTGCATGGCTTTAGCTTACGTAGTCTTTCACAACTTAGTAAACCTGAATAAACATTACACAGTGTGCTACTTAAAACCTGGCCTTGATTCACAGATATCTGAACCCCTGGGCTGTGGATTACACTGGGAATTTTATTGCTTCAAGAAACACCCGGTTAAGAAGTATGGTTAGATCCTTTAGTGTGCTAAAAAACAACTGCTCTTAGCTTGTGAATCTGTGATTTTAAGTACCAACCAAACAAGAATCAACCTTTCGACACATTTTGGTAAATAACTGGAAGGATAAAATTTGTATGTATACCTTCAGGCAAAGAGCGCAGTTGATTCTTTGAAGGTTGAGCTTTATCGGCACTATTGGTGTTATGTTGATTTCTTTTTATTAGGATTAAGTATATTGGTAAACTTTATTTTCTCCTTCTAAAGCATTTTATATTGGCTTCTTGAAATACAGTAAGATTCAATGTATCCAGAGTCTACCTAAAATGCTTGAACAGAAAAATATTTTGTGGCATAATTAATGCAGCTGGCAAAGATAAATTGGTAACTATAAAGTTAAAAGTTTAGTGTCCTAAAAATTGTTTAGTATGTGACTTCATTGCCTTACTTGAAAATCCTTATGGATGCATCCAGCACCTAACTACACAGGGACAGTGCCGAACTGTGGGCTCAACTCATTACATAAACATTTAGGAAAGGACAGGATAAAAACTGTTTTAAGTTCTAGAAGACAGCAAGAAAGTGCAAAAAACATAGTAGAGCTATGAAAACATTTGGATATTATTTATATTAAATTCTGAATGTTCTCTTTTATAATTTCATTTGCATCATTTTTACAGCAACTGAGTTACTCCTGTAGGCATTAAGTAATTTAAAAGGCATTACATTTCTTTGAGTGCTTATTGAGTCATCATAGGTACTTCATCTTTTATTTCATTTTTATTAACAGCTCATGCACAAAATAGAAGGCAAAAGTTTACTGATTTTGCATGAAATTGCTAATTCCACAGTCTGTGAGTACCCATTACACCATGAAGCAAAAAATACAATTCTTTTCAACCTTCTACAAAAATGAATACATTATTTTTTTGAAAAATCACCACAATTTTTGCCCCTTAATTTTTTTGCTGGGAATAGTAATTGCAATAAAATAGCATACTGTCTCCAAATATGCTGAAATGTTAGACTTTCCTGCCATAGTAGAGATATATAAAGAAACTAGTTTTGCTTTACCGAGTAAACAACCGGGAATATTTTAATTATGAATATGTAAGCGTCATTTATATGTGGGGTGACTGACTTTTTCCTGTGTGCCAAATCTATACAGATTAAAAGTCTGATGTAAATGTCAATATGAATCCAGGTATGACAGCTCTATTTATTTCTAAACATGATGTACAGTGCAGTGCCTGTTTCTGTAACCAAGTGTGCCTGAAAATTAAGTGTGGCATATGCATTCATTTAAAGAAATGGCCTACAGTCTGCTGAAGACATCACATAAAGAAAAATATCCTTTTCAAGAAGAGAATTTGTTACTTGGCTATTTTAATGTGAATTGTTTCTTCTTTGCAGCATGTCTACTATGTCTTTGGTAGCCAACCTGATTACCCCATATCATAAAAATTTAGTACCTTTCTACTGCAGTAGTTACTGGGTTATTGTTCATTTTGAAGGTATAATCAAGTCCATAAATTGCTAACTCTGCTGCTGAACTTAGGCCAATAATCTAAAGTCTTTTGGTTTTTTTTCCCCATGGTCCATCTTGCAAGCTGTTTTCCTTTGCTAAGCAGTTTAAACTGATACTTACAAATAAGTTAAGTAGCATTTTACCATGCTCATTATTCTCAGTTTATTACAGTTGTATTCCAGTTGCTTGGTTATGTTGAAGGTAGTATATTTTTGTGGTAGTTCTGGTGTCTGGTTTGTTTCTTTTTCTGAACCTGCACAGTATTATTATTTGGGGTAATCTGACCAATTCTTGCCAAGGCCTTCAGCATGTTGTTTATAGATTGTAACATGGTTAGGTTGCAGTGTAGTTGGGCTCCATTAATTATATTGCTTAGTGATACCTGGAGCAGTGACATTATTAATGGTGTGTAAGAAAGATGAAAATTACTTAGGGTACAAAAGCTGGTGGCAGAAAATCCTTCCTTGAGCAAGAACCAGCAGGGTTCACTGTGAAGGATTAAAGGTAGCGTTGAACAATTTTTGTTTAGATAGAAACTAGTGTCCTTTAGTTCCTGTGTACCCAATGCATTTAATTTTGAAGATTAGCCAATTTTTTTTTTTCATATTTACTACAGGAGACAAAAAAGAAATAAATTTTGTAGATATACTAAAATCAATAACTGTTCTTCTTATGGTATTGGCTGTGGCAAATGCCTGGACTGGTAAATATGGTTAGTATTACTCTGTGTGAGCATCAGTTGCAGCTGGCAATTCTGAAAATTGTTGTACAATTCCAATACAGTGTGGTTGTGTTGGAAGAGCACCTGCTTGTATGAAAATATTAATTTCATGGTTCTTTGCTTGTAAGATATTATGCTTCAGCTATCTTAAAGGCCATTCCTTATGGGAAGTAGCTAGAACTCGGTTTGGAACCTCCCTATTGGGAACTCTTTGATAGTTCACTCAGCAGCACAATTGTTCCAGGTCTCCCTAACCAGAATCATTGCTTTTGGCTGAGGTATCTGGGCATATCTTAATGATTCTTCCAATACCAACAGTTATTTTTTATTTTAGATTGAAATAAAATTTCTTTCTGTAATTTTCCTTGGGGTTCTTCAATTTCTTGATGTTTAGTGTTTTACATGCTGGAGTGTCCATGTAGATATTTAAATTCCATGACTAGAAAACTGAACTGAATAGAGTTCAGTTTAAAGGGATAAAGTGTGGTGGTAGGTGTGACCTTAAGCAATGAACAGTGACGTTTCATGACTTACACCATCCATTTATAACATTTTCCATTACAAAAGACTGAAAACTGTTCCTTTTGCTTGTTTCCTGAAGTGAAAAGTCATCTGCATAGGAATGCGGGTTTTTTAGTCCAGTCATTTATCTGTACTACTTTGAACTAGTATGGTGTTTGATAATTTCTGCAGATGGTGTAAGCTCTCACAAGTAGTCTTTCAACACTGTGCTGTTTTTATTCTAGCTCCTGTTCATAGGTGAGAAAACAGAAGAAATGAGTGAAGCATTTATAATGCAGTGGGCAGTAGTACTTATACTGTTAGAGCTCATTAGTTCCTTTCACAGCCCAGTGATCATTGTCCCAGAATGTTTCAGCTTTGAGGAGAGTTTGACTTTGTTTCGCAATCTAAAATGTAGACTGATTCCTTTTTTTTTTTTTTTTTTGTTTTTGGGGTGGGGTTTTTTGTTGTGTTGTTGTTGAAGACAGGCAGATTTGTCTTTGTTTTCAGAATTTTGCTGTCTTAGTGCATTTTCCACTTTTTTAGTTGCTCATATATATTTACACTTCTGTGAAATTAAATATATATTTTTTTAGAACTCTTTAGGCATGTAGGATAGTCACGGAAAAAGTTTCATCCAACCTGATTTTAGCTGGATGAAATTAGTTAATCTGGATTAGGAAAGCTTCTCTGATCACAAATGTGAATGTGAACAGTACTATGGGTTAAATAAATTTCCCTCCTAGTTGTTTGTGGATTGAAGTACCTGTTTCAAAAATGGAAGATGAAGCCTGTGGATTAAGTCACTTGTTCTAAGTAACAGAAATGCAACCAAACTACTAAACAAGCTTTTCATATGGATGTCAATTTTTATAATGCTTGCTGAGGAGCAAGGTGTTTGCTTCCCACCAAACTGAAAGAACCTGAAAAACTGATCTTTGGTCTTGCTCTTTCTTTGGCCATGTGCTCAAATGCCATTAGGCTCAGCAATGTTGCCTGAATTTAATATTCTTTGGCAAAACTATTTTTCATTTCAAGCAATTGGATTATCGGCATGAGGTTACTAAAAATGATGAGGTGTTTTCACTTGATACTGAACTGGAAGTCTGGGAGGAGGACGAATGGTTTCTGTATCCCTGCTGCACACAATGCTTGGCAGTCTGTGCCTGGACTTCTGCTAGATTTAATTTCACTGTACGTGAGCCTTGCTTGGCCCTCACAGCTGCTCTGCTGACCTGGAGAAAGACTTTTTAATTCAGCTGTTCTGTTGCAAATACTGATTTTATTCCTTTTTTTTTTTTAGGTGAAAGTGCTTTTTAATCTGCTCAGTGCTATGCAGTTTGATTCCATGTTTTCTTGGGTAATAGATATGGGTATATTATTTGTTGTTCTTCAGCATCAGAAAGTGACTTAACCTGATTTCAGCTTTGAATGTATTCCCCAGTATTGTTTGTTCACTTAGGTGCTTTGGACATTTGGCTGGTTGAACAAAAAGGACAGAAAGATTTCCATGCCCTGGAGAGATGCTCCTAGAGGCAGCTTTTGTATATTTTTCTGGTGGCAACTCAAAGTGAATATAATACTGACAGACACAGGGTATATTGCTGTATGTTTGTTATGAACATACAAGAAAGCGTGGTCAATCTTGGAAGGAGCAGAGAAGAGTAACTCAGTGGTTATATTCCTAATGTAATCTCCTTGTTATGTACGTACGTTCCAAGCCTTCCAAGCTCGCAACTGCTGCTGTTGTTGACCTTTGAATAGAATTTGAGGAAGAGAATACATTCACCAGGAGTAGTAAATACTTTCTCTTTATGAAATTGTTTAATTTTATATCCCTTCCTACTGCTGGTAAATCCTCTGCGTAAATTTAAACGCAGTTTCACAAAAGCTTATCTCAGCAGTGTATTTACTGAAATGTCAGTTGCAATTTTTTTTTCTTAGTGTCTGTTAGAGGAAAAGGTGGAATGTGAGGGCTGCAACAGTACTTACTCTAGACCCTCTGAAAATCAGATACAACAGTAGTTCTTAATAAGCCTTCTCAGTTAAACTAAAATTGTATTCAGATTCTGAGTGTCAGAAGTGCCGGGAATGGATTGGGGAGATTTGCAAGCCAAGAGCCAGAGGTATCCCCAGGGTGGTGGCTGAATATGACTATTAAGAGAGATGACTTTTACCAGAAGTCCTGTGCCCTTCCTATCGGCGTGATGGCTGGCTAGGAAAAACATACTCTTTTTGGCAAATTCTGTTGGCAACAACAAAGAGACCTTGTATCCTTGCATTTCTCAACCGATTTTGATTGCTATATGGACTAAAGTGTGCTGGAATGGATGATAACTAAATTTTCCTCACTGAAGTAAGAAATCTTGGACAGCCATAGTACATTTAAAAATCTGTGTTAAACTTGCATGTAGGTTTTGTAATTCTAGTTATTTCTAATAGTCAGCATAATAATTTCTTAGAGCTTCTCTAAAGGATGCTTTTCTTGTGCTCAGTTTATATAGTGAAGCTGCAACCAATTGCCTAGATCGTCTTTAGCTCTCATTGCGCTGTTATGTTCTGCTTGAGATAATAGTGAACAATTTTTTAATGAGGAAGGTAGCATTAATTAATAATAGAAAAGAGTTTTAAACATACAAAACATCAATTGTGAGCCTACTGTGCATGTAACTTACCTGTCCCTTTGTGGGTCACTTTTAAGTGTGTATGCCTGTGCATGATTTTTTTATACTAGGCCTCACTGATGTCACATCTGATTGTGAATTATGTATACGTAAGAGATTTGTGCCCAGCAGACATCATCTACTCCTAGTCTGTGCCCATCACTTCCATAGAGAGTGGTCCAAGGAAGTTTTGTCTTGTGCAAGGAGAAAAAAAAAATACTGCATGTTTCTATGTGACAGTATTACACTGTATGACTTTCACTGCCTCTTGCTTGACTAGCATGTTAATAAAGACATTTAGGTCAAAGCAACCTTGTTAGACTTGGTATGGGTTATTTCCTCCTTGGTGTAGTCCTCTCATACGATTGTGTCAGTTCCAACAGTGCAAATTTCTGCAGCTTGTTATTTGCTAGAAATGCCAGCATAGCTTCGTAGGGAATTGACACCAAGGAAACCAGATTAAACAGCATGGTGTGATACAGGCATAGGCATAGATGTAACATGGTATATAAGTCTTCCATCCCTTTTTGACTATTAATTGCCCCAGAAGACTGTCCATGTTCTGTCACAAGGATGGAAACAGAACATTTATAGAAATTAATGCTGTGTGGTTAGCCAGCACCAGGACCCTAAGAACTTAAAAAGTATGAATAAATGTATTCCAATTACAGACTAATGCAGGTAATGGGTTTATGGTACTTAGAGGGCTGGATCTGCTCCCTGACAGCCTGCAGACATTAGGGGCCCCTCATGACCAGCCTGCAATGTAGGCATTATGGAGTGATTTTTACTTTACTGCCTTTTCCATCAGATCATCCCCTTTCTTTCACACACAAGGTTAATTCACTTCTTGATCACATTATTTCCTCGCTGCTCTTTGACAATATAAAAATTCTGAGTGGACAGCTCAATCCCTCTTCCATCTCAGATTTGATTGTTATGGTATTGCCTGGCGTCCCTCAGAGGCCTCCAGCAGCCTTTGCTGCACTTTATGACACTTAAATGGCTGGGCTACAATTTCTCCATCTATTCACGAAATGCTGTTAATAACTCATTTCCAAAGAGGCCCTTCTTTATGTCTTGGCATTAAAGGATTTTTTATTAGGTGCCAGGATAGGTGACACACAGCCCCAGTAACCAAAGAGTTAATTAATCTGTTGAAATTTATTGCCTTTTATACTGCACTCAGTGTGACAGTCCCTAAGAGAAACAGATACTATATTTACAACCAAGCTGAAATATTCAGTAATATAGTCTGCATACTGACCCACTCCATCAGTGTATGCCTTTTACTGGAGTACCCATTAATCAACTAAGATGGATTTGTGTAATCTGTCTTCTTTCTTATTCTGAGATTCCAATAAATATTGAAATAATAATTTATTGATTACTCTGCAATATAAATGTGTAGTAAAGGCACCCAAGATATTTGCATAGTAATGCGTTTCAAAGCTCTTGGCATTCTGTAGGTATGAGGAAGAGAGAGATTGTAACAGTGGTTAAGAGAGATGGAATTCCGTCAGAATGCGGAACACCAAGTTCGGTTTTAGCAGGATGTGGTGTTCCTCTAAGGTCATTTTGAGATTGGTGAAGTGTGAACTGTAACAGGTTTATAGTTGTTCTCCAAAATCTCTATACAAAGGGTAAGCCTACGATGTGCTGTCATTTGTGTAACAATAAATACAGGGATGTCTGACTGTTTTGTTTTGTTGACAATGTTTCAAGTTTTTTTTTCAGGTAAGGTGTTTATCAGATACTGGCTTTGTTCTTTCAAAAAATAACAGTGTGGGCTGCCCACTATATTGAAGTCCTGCTGTAAGAGAGGTGTATCCTATAATGTATGTAACCCAATGGGGCAGGTAATCTGATTCAACTCTCCTGAGAGGTGACATATGGAAGACTCTGTTCAGAGAGGGATTATGAAAGATTCTGGCAAAAATTAGAGAATTTCTGAGGACAGCTATAATTTATAGAAGTCTTTTTTTTAGCCAGCGGGATGCAGTATACCATGTATTTTCTATAGCACTGAGATCCAAGGTTTCCACACGCTATAACCATGCTCTGCACTGTGGCCTGGCATGGAGTACAAGGCAGTTTTTATGGACTCTGTGCTGCCTACCCGTGGTAATTTCTCACTACCTCCTTGTGATTTACTCATTTGTCTTGTTTTATCACTTTAGCAGTGGTTAAAGGCCATGGCAGAAACCCAAAGCAGCTCTGCATAACTACTGAGATGTCATGTACGAGTAGAACAGTTTGCATTCATTTACGGAGCAAATCTGTTGTTTATGACCTTGTATGGTATATGGGACTAATTAGGACTAAAACAGTGATAGATTTTAATTATGTTTAAAAAAACTGCTGCATCAAAAATTTAGATGGACAATCTATTTGGAATATTAACTGCTGAATATTGGTCCTTGTGAGGTAGTCACAATTTACCTCTATGCTCTCTCTTACTTTCTTTCTGATGATAAGAGCTAGAAGCAGCTTTACAATAGACAGTAAGACTGGTGTTTCTGTCAGAGAAAGTTTCAAGAGAAAAGCTGAGCAAGTTTTCTGGATCACTCTTTTAAGAGGTATTCTTTTACTAACTCCAGTTGATATTTTTGTCCTTACTTCATAAAGGAGGCAATGGAGCAATAGTTAGATAAGAGGATTTCCTGGCTGCTGTGTAGGAAAAACAAATCATTGTCCTTTCTTTGAGAATGCCGAAAAGAAAGCAAGCTGTTCTGGCAAATCTTTTTCCCTAAGGAATTAGAAAAAACGGTCAGTGTGGCTGATGACTTGCACTTCACTTTCTAGCTTGGCCTGAATTTGTTTTAAAGTTTCAGTGGCCTGTTTAGGAGACTGTAGTGTCTCAAAAACTGAGAAGGATCAATTTGTGTAGAATTAACACAGAAACTCATCCCTCTAATAAAGTAGCTTCCTTATTAAGAGCTGACTTACAGTTATCAGCATGACTGTCATGTAGTGTATGAGATATTTAGCTTTGCTTATTTTCTATTCTGTAAAATGCAAGTTTTTTCCCTCTCATATGTATATGGATAACTATGTGAGACTTTCAAAGTAACTGGTTTTCTGTAAGATAAACATGTCTATTTTGGCCTGAAGATTCAAATGCAAAATTTCATTGCTATTTATTTTTCTTAGATCCCAAGTAAGTTACCAAGATGAATATTTGGGCTTTTCTGATTACAAAAAAACTTTAATCTGCTTCTGGGTGCTCTGCTCTCCCAATACCTTGGTACCAACCAGTATTACCTATTTGTCTAGTATTTAACATAGCGTTTTCTTGCTCATAAAAACCATGGTCATGAGTAGAGTTTTGGGGGATGATTTTTTTTCCTTGAAAAGTGCAGGAGCCTTTAGTTGAGTTCAGTCACAAGTGGTTTATGCAGCACATTTCAAGTCTCCATAACAATTTTTCATAGTTTTGGGTAACTGCTTGTGATCAGAATGACTGAAGTATAGATAAAATTGTACTGCACAGGATTTGTTTTCTAGTGTCTTGCTGATAAGGTTAACCAGATGGTGAAGTATAATCATCTAGGCAGTACCATAGATCATCACACACACACATAAAAGACAAAAATGGAGGAAGAGGATGAATTTTCTGTTATTTTTCTTTGTACATAAATTGAAAAAGATTCAAAACCTACAGAAAGCCAACCTTTTAAGACTAAAGAAAACCAGTGCCATTCTTTTCTATATTTCTGTCTATAGTACAATATCGCAAGGAAGTCTAAACCCATTTGTTGATTGCACTTTTTTTTTCTTTAATGAAATTTTATCTATTGTGAATTTGATATCAATTTTTAGGAGTGCATATTCTGTTCCATAATTCCTGATGTTAAGTATCTTAAGATCGGGCACGGGTTTAAAATACAAATTACTTAATATGATTTTTTTTTTTGTTTTTTAAACCATGTTTCTTTGAGTGATCTGAAGTCAACAATTGTATGAAGATCACAGAATTAAACTGCTTTGCAGCATAATCTGGCTGCTTATATTTGTATAATGTTATAAATATACAATGCTTTATTTTTAAATTATTTCGTCTGTGTTCTCCGGAACAGGGACTTCATTGACAGAGATTCTAGTGATAACAAAAATACCAGTATGGTCTTAGCATGTCTAGTGAGACCTCTCATTTTGAATAACTTAAAGTTATCAGTTGTTTCTTTAGTCAATAGCGTTCCCCAGGGCTGTCTAGTGATTAGACAGGTTTGATATAAAAATGGTTGCAGCACAAAGCATTGCAAGATGCACATCACTTAGTAACTGTGCTTCTCAAGTAATAAATTGTGTATCACTTCACTGTACTGATTGGATATGATAGACTTTTGGTGTTACAAGCCATGTGGCTGCTTCTGCTCAGTGTAGTGGGAATTTTGGTTCATTGAAACACTATTTGGAATGCAAGATCAGGTCTGATACCACATATGTGTAAGTATGTTAAATATTGTGAGACTGAGGTTTGCAAGCTTCTCAGGAGTACAAACTTGGTTTTGACTGTGAGTTTGTACAGGTATTAAAACACACTGCCTGACTGCTGTTTCAGTGCAAATGATAAAAACGACTGGAAACAAACTATAGCAAAGTATTGCATGTGCAAGAACTTACGCGAGTTGGCTGTTAGGAGTGTGCTAGGATTTGACTAGAGGAGAGGAGTACGAACAGAGGAGTGTTGCAGAGGTAGGTGTTAGAATTATGCAGCTGCAGATTGTCTTCCATTAGCATATTGGTATTTTAGAATGTCAAAGAATTTATAGAGGTTTTAAATTTGGTGATTTTTAAGCTGTTAGTGTAGATGGGGGACTACTTGTGCTTCTAGCATCTTTTTGTGTTTCATTTGCTGTTGGGTCAGAATCGTAGCTATTAGAATGACTAAAAAGTAAGTTCTTTCAACATGGTTAGGACATTGCAGGTAAGTTGTTACTGTGAACAGAGGGATGGTCTGAGTGGAACATAAGCCTCTTTTTTTCATGTATGTTATGACAGTTATTTAGTTGTCTCTGTGTTGCAGATGCTCATACCTTGAATAACTATGCAAGTGTAACAAAGTACATGTGGGAAAACATGAGGAAGTACTGTCACTACTGTCTCGTGATGATTTCTGGGAGGAAACCAATTATTTAAATTTCATAGATGATTGTATTTCTGGAAGTACTTCTCTACTTCTATGCAGAACTTTTTTCATTGTCGTCCCTACTCAGATTAAAAATATTATCTACTATAACTTCAGATGTTTGTATGTCTTCTAGTATTTTCAGCAGTTGCTATCTATTATTCAACTTGTGGCTGAAGAATCATGTTCTAACCAACTATTTTTGCAGAAGATTAACTATTGATATTTCTAGATATGTGTCTATATATGACATTTTTATTTTTATTTACTGTTAGAGAAATTATAGTGAAGTAAGAACTGTTATGGGTAATTGAACCCATAATTTAGGCACTGAAATCGTGTATATGTTCTGAGTGAAGATATTAATGAAAAAGCTGTTCAGTGGCTTAAAGGTGACTTCTGCTTCACTCTAACTTCAAATGCTTTCATAACCCTGAAAGAAATGAAGGTTATATATGTGTGTGTATATATATAAACACCTTTAATGTTATGCCTGTGATTAACTCAAATGTATAGTTTTTTTTTAAATTGATAATCATTTGGGACCATGTACAGCTATGGTGTGAGGAGGTGTTACACCATCCAAAGTCAATGGCAGTTGTGCCCTTATATGCCAGGCCTGACTACGGCCTCTGTCTGTTTAGCCATACTATATTAATATCATTTGGATATTCCCAGAGGTTATGTATTCTTACAAGCTACATATTATGGTTGGCAACTTGTGACAGGTGTGTTCTGGTTCCCATATGTCTTACGCAAAACTGCAGGAAGATATATCGGTGCTTTTCACATCAATATGCCAAAATGTCAAGAGTTACCTCTCAGCATAATGACCCTCAGAAATACAAAAGAAAAGTGCTTGGCATCATCCCTTGTAAATGCAGGCCTGTCTGAGAAGCTGTCTGTAGGAATACATCTGTCAGTCACTGCGGAGTACTGTGTCTGAGGGAACACCATGCAACACTGTCACAGCTTAAACATTGCACCTTCCTTCCATGTAATGGTGCATCTGGCACGAATGCCAGTTGACAGCAAAACTGAATGACACTCAAGGTGAGCCCGTCTGTTGTTGGCTTTTATTAAGCCACCTTCTGAGGGCATAGAGTTAAAGTGGGGCAAATTGTAACGAATCATCTATAAGCCTAGAGATGGCATCTCAACAGATCTTCACCTTGCTTGAGTTTATCTCTTAATTTTAGTAAATTTTGATGTATACATCTGAACTGCTTTTTTCTGTTTGAGATACAACCTTGTAACTGGATGCTATATAGTTACATTAGATTCCCTTTGAGAAAAGAAAAAAATCCTGCTGTGTGGTAGTTGATCTCTGTGTCTTTCCCAGCTCTGAGTTGGTTTTGGGATTTTTTTGTTATTTTACTTTATGGTTGCTACTAATTAAAAACCCTATATATTACCTTAAGTTTAGAAAAACTGAAAGGCAATATGATAATATGTGAAACATTTAATTTACGTGTGTGTCTATAGTAATTAAACTAGTGTAATCAAATTATATTTTACATTGATATCATCAGGAATTAGAAATTGAATTATACCAAACTATAACATCTATGAACTTGGCAGAATGGTGAATGTCTGTCATTTAAAAGTCAGGGGCAAACCTGTTAATGTTATCTGTAGATCTGGAATTATTTTTTAAAGGTTTTTTGTTTGTTGGTTTATAATTTTTTTTTAAGGTATAGTTTGTTTTTTTTTTCTTGAAAACTGAGAAACTGATGCATGGAACATATAAGGGACAATTGGTGTCATGGCTGTTTAACAAAATTATTAGTAACATGTTTCAGATTAGATATTAATTGATAGAGCCTTTTCTTCAGAAGCTGCTTTTTTAGGTTATAGAGGTGAATCTAAATAACAAATTTTTATCTTTTCCAGAAATTGGCTATTCATGTGACTCAAGTTTTGAGGCTTCTACTTGATATCTGCCTCAGTAAATGTAAAAAAACTCATATATGAAAAACTTGTTACTTGTTTGAAAATAAAACTAAGAAATTGGAAATATTGTTTGAGGGTAGCATGTGAAAATTTCAGATTGTTCAAGTGTGATAGATTTATTGTTCTTGTTTCAGCTTTGGTAATAAAATTCTGTGTTTATTTGGGGAAATGGCAATATCAGCAGTAATACATTCTGATCAACTGTTTTTCCTGCACCAGAAAATCCTAGAAACTAGGTACAGAAGGGCATAAACCACCTGATAATAATGTTCCTCATACATGTAGAAATTTAGAAATTCAGGGTTCAGTTTGCCCATACTAATTGTTGCTAACTATCACCTTTTTGCCTTTAATTTTGTCAAGTAAGTGCCTTACTGTGAGGTACTGTTTATTGTTGTTGAAGCTGGCAGAAATTTTCCCTTAATTCCTCTTTATTCAGCTGGACTCTGTGTGGGGAAAGATTGTATGTCATCTAGTAATGTTAGCATTATAAATGTGAGCCATGTTGGGGAAGTTAAGTTCAGTAAGCAAACCATCGGAGACAAAGGAAATTTACAAAAGCTTGTTTTAATGTTAAACATTTTGAATCTCTGTGCTTTGTAAAAACTTTTAATTCCTTTATGTAACAATAACAAGTGATGAAGTCAAGCTTACAGAAAAAGTAAAGTAGCATTTTGTGTATAGGTTTATTCCAAAAAGTCATATTTTGAAAAGATTACCATTATAAGAAAATCTTGGTGCTGTATAAATAGCATGTGTTTAAGGAAAATTCTAACATTAAAATTCACTGTAATTCAGTGCAAGAGAAACATAAAACTAAGTATCATTTAAGTCCTATTTAGACCTGTAACATACATTTCACCTAGAAAATAACTTTTCTTTTTAATATTTCTGAATATTTCAAAACTTTTTCAATGAAAAATGGTTTTGTTTTTATCAAATTAATGATTGCCTTGAACTTGCAGGAAAAAAATAGTTATGGAAGTCAGGTGGTGTGTGGTTTGTTTGGTGTGGGTTTTTTCTTTTTTTCCCTCCTGACTTGATTCCTGTTCCCCCGCCACCCCCTGAAAAAAAAAAAGTGATGTGTAACCTAGTGTTCATATTGAGAGTGACAGTACTTTAATATTCCAGAAACAGTTCTAACTAAGGTTCTTTTAAATAATTTGCTGATACAAATGTTAATAAATTAGCATTCACAGCACCCCATGAGTGCTATGACAGAACTGGTTAGCAAAACTGCAATGGAATGCTTATGTCAGGAAATTCAGCTTTTTTAAGATCAGTCAGCTTCATGAATTTGTTTATTTTCCTGAAAACTTATTTTGAAAAACAAGATATGTTGATAGTGGCAATATCCTGCTATAGTAGGAGACATCTTGGTTTTAAAAAAATGTTATTTATTTACTTCAAATTTTATTTTATTTGTTGTGTAGACAGACAGCCTGAACTAGAGAGGTGAGACTTAAGGCAAGGAAGTTTGTTCTTATACAAATAAAATTGGACTTAAAATGTCATAGGACAAGAGACAGTGCCTGTTGCCTCTGCTCCATACCAAGATGTACTGGTCCCATATTTCCAGTAACAGTACTCAGGGCTCATTGGCTGTGTTTGTATTTGCCAGTAAAATGGAAAAAGGGCCATTCTCTTGTCCTGGAGGTGTAACTGCATTGATAAGGAAGGCAGTATAACTTTGGCTCAGAGTCTAGAGAAAATTTGAGTTGTGAGAATGTGCCTAAACACTTGAGCTGCACAAGACAGGAAAAGTAAAATTGCAGGTAGAGGTAGGATAGCTGGACTGTGTTTAGTTCAGAGTTCTCAGGGATTCAAGAGGAAAACCACTAACATGGAAAACCAGAAAGAAAAATGGAGTTGGCAGATGGTAACTCAGCATCAAGGAACAGCCATTCCAAGGAGCAACAGGGACCAACCTTTCTCCACCTGGCTGATGCTTGCCTAACTGGAAAATGCTTATTGAGGTATGTTAATAAGGATGGTGACATTTAATGCTTAGTGTAGTAGTTTATCTGTCCTAGCTGTCTTTTGCATGTGTTAGCCAATAAATAAGAGTTTTACACTTCTGAGTTGCATGTAAAAGGTGCCCAAGCAAAGTGAATCAGAGAAGGGAGAGATACAAAGGCAAATTAATAGTTTTGTGTTCTTAAACTCATTCTTATCCCTTCTTTGCCTTCCTTCTCTCAGAATAGGCTGCCCTTATCCACACTGTGTACTGAGAACCCTGTCCTGTGTTGGCCCTCAGACCAAGTCTGGGCATCACCTGGGAGAGTGCTGCTTGTTGTGCCATGAAGCCATGGTGGGCAACACGGAGCAGCTAGATATTATATTATATATAGGTGATTGTAGGTTAGTACTCAATTCTATGCTTTGGCTGTGCTCTGTTTGCTGCTATAGATGTAGCTCTTCATTCTGAGCAAGACTTACTCTTTTTTACCATGATCTTTTATGGAACTATTTCAGTGACAACTTAATTTTTTTCTTGCTGTGTGCACACAAGACTTTGTGCAAAATCTTCACTTTTTTCTATCCGTGTCCTTGCTTCCTAGTTCTCTATGGGCTGCTGCAGAGCCAAACCAAAGATACGCAAGATACGCTCTGTTTGCTGTCAACTGCTGTTTTTGTTACTGTTTTAACACTACAATTTTGATTGACTTGCTACAATGTTCCCTGAACAACAAAAAAAAAAAAACAGAATATGAACCAGTGGCAGTAGACTCTGTGCCTGAATAATAAATGAAACAAGGCAAATGAAGGAATAAGGAGAGGTATTAAAAGAATTCCGAGTTATTTGGCCACATCAACTTGGGGGAAGGAGGAAGGATCCTTTTACGAAGAACTTTGGTGCTATGAGTTCATACCAAAATCTAACAAAAGTCCTAAAGCACAAAATAACAGAATAAATATTTTATCATGTCTTTCCCCAATTTGTCATCATTAACCAGGTAATTCTTTGGCTTGAGTGAAGTGCACTGCACAGTGAAATTTTCTCCTTTTTTTGTTGTAGCAGTTAGGGCTGATACAATTTTCATTGAAGCAGCAGCTGCAAGCCTCCTAGGAGAGGCAATATAATGTCCCAGAAAAGTATTTGTTTGGAAAACATGTTGTTTCAACTCCAAGACTTAATGTTGGCTTTTGTTGGGAATGTATAACAGTCATTGGGACTGGAAAAAACATTGGATTTGGGGGAATTTCTCCATGGTGCAATTCAAAAAGAGGGATGAATGTGGGACTAATCAAACTAGGCAAAAAAATCTAACATGAAACATCAAATAGTGGTTTATGTCTATCCTTACTTCTGCATGCATTTCAATGGAAGAGCATGACTTGGCATCATTCCCAAATAATTATCTGTAATTTCTTTAGAATCAGGGAAAAAAAAATGGATCCTGTGGAAGTCCTGTAATTTCCAAGTTAACTCCCATCAAATGAAGCAAAAATGGAAGTGTTCCGTTGCAGCTTTGTGGCTTGCTCCTTCTTGTTTCTTTGTCCTCTGTTTTGTTAGATGTGTGTAGGTGTCCCTGTGGATAATTGTTAACGGTTGCGCTCTAAATCATCTCTCAAGCAACTTAAATGCTGTTGTAAGATATTGTGGTGATTCTTAAGATAAGTTTCATTCTTTGGTGTTTTATATAACAAATCAGTATTAATAGTTCTTGCAGATTCTCTGGTTTCTGCATTGTTTATTTTGATGATCTTATTTCCTTGGATGAGGTCCAAAATAGCCTCTGACCGTATGAAACCAGACCAATTATATGTTCAACTCTAAAATTTTATTATTAAATATATTTTAATGATTTCCCTAGGAGTTGATCTTTCAGTTCAGCTTGGTATTTCCTGACTTCTCAGTACAAATTCATATATTAAATAATTTTTGTATTTACCTTGTGGTAAAAAGATAATATATGGTCTTGAATGAGCACTGGCACTCTTAGTGTAGTTAGGTTCTCAGGTGCAATATGTAGAAAGGAGATATTCTGGTTTGGGGCCTTTTTTCTTCTCCTTTTTTTCATCTTATTTTTCTTCCCTCCTCGTCTTCTCTCCTTGTCTTTTTTTTTTCTTTTTTTTTTTTTTATTCTTTTCTTTTTTATTATTGAGCTTGCAGTAGGTGTGATTGGAGCATTGTTGGAAATTACAAGGTTAGTCAGGGTCAACAAGGGAATGACTTTTTTTCAGTTAAGCTATTAAATAATCTTTCAGTGTAGCTTTAACATTTTCTTTACTGTTTCTTTCTTTTGAAGAATGCGTATTCATTATGAGAACACTGAGTGGGACATGTTTCTGAGACCTATACTAATTTGCTTATCAGTAAGGTAATCTAAACATGAAGTTACACAGACCAGAAATATGACCTTCACTAAAGAGTTTTCTGAAAATTACTTAATCTCTGGAATAATTTCTGAAAATATATTGTAAAAATGTTTAGATGTATTTGTGGTAAAGTCAAATTTTTTGTAGGTTTTTTTATTTATTTATTTTATTTTTATTTTTAATTTTACAGATTATTTCAATTAAGAAAGTAAAATCAGAGTTTAGTCTCCTCCACCTTTGGCCAGAAGAGGGAACCATCTCACTGTATCAGCTGCTTCTGTGACTGCACTTCAAAACTTTTTTGCTTTTATTTTCCTGCATTGCAACTAGTTATGAATCTGAGACTGTCTAGCCATCTCAGGACTCCTTCAGAATCATAAACATATTTATTTACCTTAGGGTTTATTAACACCTTGTAAATCACATTGAGCTTATTGTGTTCTCCATTTACTACCAGGAAAAAAAAGACCAAACCAAACAACAAAGTCACTTAATATTGGCTTGTTAACTTGATTGCTTTGGATGTTAAGGGCTTACATCTACATTGTTTATGTACTGCTAAAATAGTATCATTTTCAGTAGTAGTATCTTTGAGAAGTGCAGTGAATGGAAAAAAAAAAATGTGAATATGATAGGTTGAGTCATCCAGGGTGTGTATTAATGCAGTTTTTGTTACACAACTAGTCCACACATCCAGAGGATTTCCAGATTGCAGAGAAAGAGAAGTACTCAGGAATGACTGATAGAGTTAGGGGCTTTAAGCATGGCAATCTTGCTGCCAGAAACAAGTAATTGCTCTTCACTGCATGGCAACCTGCTTGTAGATAATTGCAGATACTGACTTTCAATGATTGGAAAGGTACAAGAATTGTATTTTTCCTCACCCCACAGACATTATTTTTAAAAGATAATGGAATCACATTTATTTTGCTTGCGTTTTGGTATAGGGAACCTCCATCCTGTTCCTGAAGTTGTTACAAGATTGGCAGGCAGAACACCACCAGGTATGATTCTCAGGCTTCCGTCAGCTGCCCGAGATTGTTGCAGCTCCTTCTGTGCAAGTGGATGGGTGGAGGGAGAATGAATTAGTAAATCAGATTTTCCCGTGTTGGGGGATGATGTGACATGCAGATAGGCAGAGGAATACAGTGTTGTTTCCTTACTCTTTTTCCCAATAGCCCAAGACTCTCTGCAAAGTGGTTCTGGCACCTGGGAAGTGGAACATGCCATGGTGGAGTATTTTGCAAGCTTTCTAGCTTTAATCTGCAGTTTAAGTAATACTAGTGCCTAAATAGCAAGGTAACTCATGAAAAAAACCAAAACCCATCGGCTTTGAACTGGTCTTTGCTTGTTGAGTTTCATTGTGTTCCTGAGATTATTCACTTGTCAGGATGCCACTTTGGTCTGAGATGAGTTGCAGAAGCCCTTGTACGTTGTGCCCTCAGGACAGCAAGGCTTTACATTTTAGGTGACACTGGAATGCATTAGTGTGCTATGTCAAGGTGTCTTTTGTTTTTAATTTTGTTTTCAGGCTTCTGTTTACTAGTCTGCCTCATCTTTAAAACGGCTGGTATGTATAATATGAGTGATCTACCATTTTGTAGGGTGATGCGTCTGAACTGAAAGAAGATAGCACAGGTTAGGTTGTTGGCTGATAAAATACTGCCATTGCATTAATTGCATCAAAACATCCCAAATTCCATGAATAAGTAGTCTTTGGACTGAGCTTTTGTTATTCAAAGCCAGATATTATTCGTAGTACCAAAATCATCAAACTTATTTTAAGAGACATTTAATTTTTTAGTTGTACTGACTATATCTCCCATGTATGTTTACTGGGGTCATCTCAAGCTGTAATGCCTGGCATTCAGAGGAATAAAATTACTCTTAGGTTCTTAAACATGACTGTAGATGTATAGCTTTAAGCACCTACTTGTAAAAATGTTAAGCATACTGATAGACATAACATTATGAAGTGACATCGAAACACTCTTAGGAGGACTATCCACTTTAAGAAAATGGAGTCAAGGAAAGGTTATGACGAGTTGAAAATGCTGTACTGAGCATAAGCAGGAGAAAATTTAATTGTCCAAGATGTACATTTCCTAGGGCACACGATTAATTGTAGTGGAAACGTTCAATTGCTTGTAATTTTGCAGAAAATTCCCTCCTGGGCTCTGAAATTTTACATCCTTAGTCATAGCCTAACAGAGCATTTTCTTAGAAAGTTCAGTTAATTTTTTTGTTATACTTATGGGAATAAAAACAGGTTTGGGGGACAACTGCAAATGGCTCAAACTGGTAATGAAAACTTTAGATTTACATGAGACTAGTAGAGATCAGAATTAGTTTTTTGAGTTTAGGTGTTTGCATATGCAGGATCTTTTCAGCCTCTAAATTGAAATGTTTCTAACTTTAATGCTATATTTAATTCACATTTTTACTCTTCTATAACATTTATAGTATTCTACAGTGGGTTTGGTTTATTTATTGAAAAGCATCCACAGTAGACTTGTGGACAAGTTGTGTACTTTTAATGGTGAACTAGTCTTTTAGTAGTAGGATATTATGAAAGTAGCATGATAAGATGTAGAAGTCCCTGTGTTCTTGGTGTATTATATTGGAGTTTATTATTTGGTATCATATAATTCTTCCCCTCCTTGGAGAGTTTGCCCATATGGAATAATTTTTATTATCTGCTTTGTAAGTTTTCACAGTAATTTTGCTACAACTTAGTTAAAAATGACCTTGGATGAAGCTGGTGGATATTTTTGGTCCTCCTGTGGTTACCTAAGGCAAGTTTCATTGTGTATCCTGCATCAAATCTTGGTGGCAAATCTCTAGTTAATGGAAGAGAGAATTCTGCTCTAAATGCCTGTAATTGTAGTTGTTAAATACACATATGTTAATATATAGTTAATTTTGTATTTCTCTCTGCTGGTTGTAGAACTCTAGTGGCAACTCTTTGATCTGATGTTTTTGCAAATTTAACTAATGGAAGGTTTTGAGTCAAAGTTGTCAGTATGTATTGGAGAAGTTAAAAGTCACTGGATTAGCACAGAGGTTAAGGATGGAGAGAGTAGCTATGTTCACAGTGGGGGTTAGTTTACCTCTATTTTTCAAGTTGCTTTTTTCCTCTCAAGTGGAGAGCTGTAGAGTAAAATTTGACCCGATGCGACACCATGATTCATAAAGCCTCTGTAACCGTCACCTCCCTTCACCATCTCTTTTGTATCTTTGCAGCACATATAGCTATAAATGCTGAGTACTTACCGGCCTAAAATGGTATTCGTTCATGAAAATACAGGAAACACTCTTTAGCTGTGGCTAACATTTGTGGAAGTAAAATACTATATAGTTTGGACTTAATTTCTTTCTAAACTTTGCTAAAGCAGTTTTGCTGGTTAGAGAGAAGGCTCAATACCTAGATGTATATAAAACTGTCTACACCCTGCTTCGTCTGGGTTTAAATGGATATTGAAAGTGTCATTAGCACTAAACAAACTTCTTTCCTCGTAGAATGTTTGTTACACGCTAACCACTGCTGAGAATGGAATAAATGCAGAAGAAAAAAAAGAGCAAGTGAACTAGAGTATTTATGGTTGTGTGAGTTTAGTTTTTCTGTTTAAAATAAGAAACTGCAACTAATAATGGAATCAGAAATTAACATGCATAAGTAGCTATGCAACATGTAGCTATAACAACTATGCCAGTAATTCAGGAGAACACGTTTGAAAGGCCCCACAATTTTGTGTGCTTTGCTTTTTGTGTGCCTGCACTGAAAGGTCTTCAGTGTAATTTTTCACAGGAGGTGAATGATCTCAGCTCCTGTTGAGCTCAGAGCAGTGGGTACTGATTACCTTTCAAAGTTATGCTTTGGGAGTCCCAAAATGAGAATCCAGATACTGAATTACTCAAATTTAGCAAATGGTTTTAAATGCATAGACTGTGATATCTGTCTTTCAGTTCCTTCATTTACAAGGAGGCAGAACAGCAATTCCCCTGTCTCATTAGGGTGTTAAAAGGTTTAGTTGGAAGTCTCTAGGATACTTTGAAAATGTAGAACATCATAAAAGAACAATTTAATATAAGCCAGAATCAATTGTGTCCTGCTTGCTGGCACCAGAGAATAGAGAGGCTCTTCTTCCTCTTTCATTTAGGAGGTAGCAGTTTTGCAAGCTCAGAGGAGAGTGGGAGTGTGTAATAATGTTCCTCAATTCAAATGCCCAGTATAGCCACTGAGTTAAGGGAAATCTATGCAGTGAGTTCTGGTTTGCTCCCCTCCTTCCTTGGAGAAACAGACACACCACTATCTCCAATTATTCTGTACAACAAACTCATCATACAGCTTCTGTATACTTTATTAATTCACATTAAGGTTTAATGAGAGAAAGTATTGACCAAAGTCTAAACCCTTTGTCTTAAGAGCTGAGGGTGGAATTCATCTTGCCTTTAGCCTACAGTGTCGAATTCTGGCCCTGGCCCTGTAGTTTCTGGTCTTAGTCAATATAAAGAAATGGGCATCTCTAGGATATGGTTAATCTTGGCCCTCATCTTAATATGAGATAGATTGAGCCTAGAACTGCCATTGGCTGGCTCATGAGCAGACATCTGCATTGTGAATGTTTAAAATTAAAAAAGATGGAACCTATCCTCACTTTCTGGAAATCCCTTGAAGCTGGTAACTGGAGAACTGCCTGATTTGTGCATCTCAGTTGGGCTCAGGTTCCTTGCTCAGACTGACTTGTCTATCTGCAGAAGGGGAACTACAGTTGTCTGGGATGCTTCAGAGCCAAACAGGATGCCTTTACTGGGTGTAGCTAATTAACTGATTGAGTGGGAAGGTATTTCAACTCAATTTTATAGCGGAGTGCCTTTGTTCTGTCTGTGTTTTCTGCTAGCTGCTTACATCTTGTGCTGGATTTGGAGCAGTTTGCTTTTCCTTCATGTTTATAGGCCAGTAGTTGCATATCAAAAGTCACTTGTGCATTTTCAGGGTGGGCTCTGAGCTCTCTCATGGCCTGAGATTACCAACAGGAACAGGATTCAGTCTATGGTAATCTTGGCAAGATGTACACTAAGAAAAATGTGGCCATTTTTGTGTCTACTAAAGAAAATTGCCCATCAAGTGTGCTTGCGCACCATTTAATCTTTTTTTTTTCA
Source organism: Microhierax caerulescens (assembly GCA_035590215.1). NCBI lineage: Eukaryota > Metazoa > Chordata > Aves > Falconiformes > Falconidae > Microhierax > Microhierax caerulescens. The sequence continues at coordinate 93,372,728 of JAVJGJ010000037.1, forward strand.
TTGATTGACTTAAGCAGAACCACTCAGTTGAATAACTAAAAACAGCAGAAAAAAAGAAAAAAACACCACCATAGGAAGAATTGTTTGTTGTTGGATTCTAATGTGAGGTTTTTTCCAAGGATAGAGTCCTATTCAAGATTTCTGTGAAAACATACTGTGAAAGTTACCTAACAGAGCCTTTTATTTAAAAGCCTTTTGTTTAGTATCCAATTAAAAACCAAACAGGCAAACTAGGAACTCTTCTGAGAAAAAGAAACGTGAACATGGGAGGGTATTCAGTGTAGGGCTTGTGGGTGCTGCTCCAGCATGTATGTGAGAGGATAGCTGACATGGAATTAATAATACAAGGTCTTAAACACGTGATTACTAAATTGTGATACTAAGTGTCTGTTTTCCCTGTTGTCTTCTAGGAGTAGTCCAGCTAAGGTCAGTCAGTATGGTGAGTCCCTATGCCATATTGCGTGCTGCTTGTCTGCTTAAGGGCTAGATCCTGCTCCCGTTGTGTGCCTTGCCAGGAATATGTAGGTGATGGAAGCTACCGCTCACCACAAGGTCGTAGTGGTGGCTTCCACCTCAGCAGAAGTCTGTTTCTGAAAGAGGCACCATGCCCCACGTAAAGCCCCTTTTATTTCGAGGTGAAAATCATTGAATATGTTGTTACTTAGTAAGAAAGAAAGACAGAATCTTGCCCTTGGAGGGTAAAACAAAAGCAATTTTGATAAATCAGATGAGACTTGATGACAGTGAGCTGTGAAATGCAAAGATAGCAGTTAAATGTTTAAATTAAATCAAAAGAGGAGTAAAAAGTTTGAAATCATAAAGAATTCTTTTTCGCTCCTCTGATACCTTATGTTGAATAGCCAGATCATTTTATTATTGCAAATACTGTGGCAGTAATCTTTTACTGCTTGCAGTATAGGCCTACAGCATTAAGTTAGTATAAAATTACATATAGTTTAATATATCTGTACAACACCTTTAAACAAGCTTCTCTAGGCAGGAAGGTTATCCGTCTTATAAATCTATTATTTCATTGTACATCTTGATAGCCTAGCATTGCTCCTAGCCATGTTTAAGCATTAAATAGTGCATTATTATTTCACATAAATCAACCAGAGATGTGTGAATTCATAAATTTTGCATTTGCACAGACAGTATTTTAAACGTTTTTACGGCTTCGTGAGAACTTGGTATAAGACCCTGTACACAAATCAGTGCCCAGGAAATTTCAATAAAATTTATTATCACAATTACTGCTTTTCAAAGTCATTGCTTGCATGTTTTAGAAATGTTTTAACAGGGTCTAAAAATAAAAACAAAACTTGGAAATGAGGTCTTTGGTCAGTTTTTGCTGGATAGCTCCTTTGCTGCAGTGGAGTGGATTGTTTTTTCTGATGTTCCTTCTGTTGTCAGCTGTGTTGTTTCTTCCACTTTAGTTACACTTTCTAATGCTCTAACTTTTTGTTTCTTCCTGGTTTTTATCTCAGTTCTTCTAGACCACTAAACTGTAAAGAATCATGTGCAAGCCTGATTATATTCATTCAAGAAACTCCACTGATAGGAACTTAAATATATATGCATGAGGTTCTTAGGTTTGGATTCTCTTGATTAAAAACCTTGAAAATGCCTTCTCAAGAGATTTTATTTTCATAGAATATGTTATGTATTTATTAAATGCAATGTAAATACTTTGGTGTTAAAATGACTATGTCAAGAAAGGGTGAAAAAAAAAGCAAAGAACTAAGTATCATGTATTATGCCATTGTAACACATGATAAGGTAGCTTTATATTTTACAGAGGAAAAACAAGCATGCTGGGGCAAGAGGAAAACAGCTGAATTATTGTTGTTTCTGGAGCCTATTATGTTTCCGATGTGAGGTTTTAAAAATTTAAAAATTGCTTTATTTTTCTGTAGTTAAGTTGAATTTTGTGAATTCTCCATTGCAGTACAATCAAAAGGTAATTTGGTATCCCCTTCCTTGACAGGGAAATAAGGACAGGGAACTTAGCTGTGTGGTCCCATGCCCATTCTGCCACAAGAATTACCTTGACTTCTTTCAGATAACCCAAAGAGCACCGGGAAGTACTTTGGAGGGAAGGATGCCCAGCCAATCTCCAAATGAATGGAGATGGGAGGAACATGGGAGAAACCACTTAAAGTTCTTTTGCACTTTGCAGAGAAATACAGGCATCTGTTTCTTCCACCATTTAGCTTCTTCCTCCTGCCTCTTGTAAGTAAGTAAAGAGGGAATGCCTTCCAAACCTGCACTCCAGACTGTACAGCAGCAGGCTGAATCAGACTCTGAGTGTTTTACTTACAGATTGCACAGATAATTTGTTGCAGAGCCAGTAGTGGAATCTGCATTTAGAAAGATTCAATTCTGTTTTCATGGGTCCATCTTCTTTTTCTTCCTTAATGCTACTCCATCATAAAGTGAATGTGAATCTTGCCATAAAATTTAATGGGAGTAGAATAAGATCCCATTATTGTCCTTTGTGTCTATGCAGAAATTGTGTGTAATTGTTTAAGTAAGGAACTAGAGCAGGTTTGTTTTGTTTGTTTTTCTTTTGCACTCTTTTATGGCTTGGAATTCTTTGTGTTCCTTTCAAATTGTTGTAATTGAGGTGGAAATACCTACGTACGTCTAAATTCTACCTTCATGTAGTTAACTTAAAAATTCTCAGCTTCAGTCATTTTAGCTGTGGTCAAAAATATGGTTAGATTTTTCTCTCATCAGTTTGGAAAGCTTTTTATCTCACTTTCCCACAAATAACAAATATCCAAAGGGAATTTGGTCAAATATTAAAATATTTCAGGTTTCGGTAAAGGCTTAGCATGGAAACATCTACCCCAAAAGACAGGTTAACTGGCTAGCACAGGAAAATGTTTTGTGTGTTCATTAGAGCAGACAACTGGACATATGGTAGACTGCTGGCTTGTCTTGGAGCTACACATACAGTACAGAATTAACTTTCTGCAGGATGGAGATGTGGGGCAAATTTGGTGTAGATTCTGCTTTTGGGTAACTGGGCAACTCTTCGATGTTCTACTGATTAAATGGGCAATAAGAGTGATAAAGAGAAGACTTTGGTCCAAGATTTTATCCAGTCTTTCTAACCTGGGAAGGAGGAGTCTTCATGTAAAATATTTAGGAAAAGTCAAGTGTGACTTCTCTAAATGTTCTATCCTGAACATATTGGTCTTCCCTTTTCACTTTTCCCCAGCAGGTATGGGTATGTGTTTGCTAGTAAAGAGAGAGAGAAAAAAAAAATAATAATAATCTGCATACGTGTGTTTGAATTGGATTGATTTTATTCATAGGAAAATGCATGTCATACCTGTTTGGATGGCACAGTGTGAGCACTTACCTGTGCAGCAGTGGATCCAACCAGGAAGCTATAAAGGGAAAATCACACTGTTTGGGGAGAGGGGTTGTGAAGGGTGTTCTGAAATTGAACAGGGAAAATGGTAGTAGTTCCCTTGAGCATAAGTTTTGAAAGTTTTGTTTGCTGCCATTAAAGTTTCATTACCTTTGTAACTTTTTTTTTAAAAAAAAAAAAAAAAATTGTGTTGTACTGAATTTACTGAAGACAATCTGTGCCTACCTGACATACAGGTTATTATATTGAGTCCTTCATTGCTTGGAACTCTTAAGGAGCTGAGATAGACTGAATAGAAGAAAAACACAGTTAATAGTTCTGCCATGCCCAGCTTCAATGTATTAACACTGCATCACCAGCAGTTCTGAAGAAGAGCACTATACGAGCTTATGGAAAAAGCTTAGATTTGGAAACAATATATTTTTTGTCTGAGTGAATAGTCCCCTGCTAGACCTGGGCAAACCAGGGCGGAACAGTATTGCTGTCTGGAGAACTGGATTTTCCACTGAATTTTTATTTTAGTGAAGAATGCTCTATATGAATTAAAAAAAAAAAAAAAAAATGCTTGAAAATTAAACTTTTCCATTTTTAGTAGGTTTAAAGTTCTGGTAATTTTTTTTCCCACCCACTAGAAGATACAATTGTCAGTGTTTTGTGGAGTGAGGATTTTTTTTTTATTTCTTAGTTTTAGCAAAGATTGTTTTGAAACAAGGGAAATGAAAGGGTAGGAGTGACAGACATTTCATAGAGAGGTGAGTTCTGGAGTTTCTGTTGAAGGGGAAATATATGAGCAGCTGAACATTTGAGTAGTGATTATAAAAAAACTTACTACCCCTTGTCAGAGCTTCTCTCTTGCAATATAAAGATGATGAATAAATTTTTGATATGCTATTGACCTGCACAACCATCTGTGTCATGGAGTGCACGTTGAAATCCTGACACTGTAGTTTTGTGCTCTGGCAGCATCTATAATTGTATTAATATAAATGGAGTTGGGTTGGTATAAAAATGGGGCAGTGATGTAGAGAACAAGGCTGTCTCACCTAGGTGGCCATTTTACATCTGTATTGTGCTGCACTGAAAAATTACTCAAAGTGCAGGGTCCCAACAAATCAGGTCCCTGTTGTTTTTGAAGACAAGGAATATTTTGTGGTATGGTTCATTACTGGGCAAGAACAACAAAGAAGTTCAAGACTAAGATTAATGGTATCAGCAGATCATTGTCTTAAGATTAATCTTTTTAAAATGATGAGAAAGAGATAGACACAGTGAGCCTCTATCTGCCTACAGCTACAAAGAGTAATAATAAACATTACTATGGCAGGGCTGGCTCTGGAATACTAACAGAAGCATATCTAGTTATCATCAGTAAACACTAATGATGGTTTTGTGTTGTGTTTTGGCTACTGATGACTATTGAAAATGGTGTGGCTTGGGGGGGGGGGGGGGGGGGGGGGGGGG
>JAVJGJ010000037.1:93377580-93394145 GCA_035590215.1 Microhierax caerulescens
TATTTAAATTGGTGGGGGGTCCCCCCCCCCCCCCCCCCGCTTCCTAAAGCAACAATTGTGTGCTTTCTTGTGATGTCTGACTCTAATATTCGTTTGTTTGGGATGAATTCTCACTTTCATGGTATTGCCACTGTACTACTTTCTGTTACAAAAACTTCTGCATTATTGCCTGGGTCTAAAACTATCAGGGATTTTCAAAAAAAGGTTCATTATAGAAATTACATTTGCTCAGTAAACCCAGGAGGCATTGTCTTTCTGTTAGCTCCTTTATAACTAATCCTTAGTGCATGTATATTTTTGTGCGTGCACACTGGTTTTGTATTTAGCAGAATACGTATTTAAACTGCACAGAAGGTCCATGTAGCAACTGCTTAAATCTGTTTATTTTTCGAAGGCTGTATGTCAGCAACTGATGGTGTAGGAATGGTATGTATAAGCTAAGGCACACTAGTATTCTTTCTTTTTAATCTCAGCACTGTCCATTTCTTATCAATATTACAAAGTTTGTGGTTTGAAAAGGAATTGCAAATTTGTGTTCAGAACTATTGAAGCTGAAAAGTCTGAAAATTTTGGAATGCATTTATACCAAATGGTTCTTACTTCTCATAAGCTTACAAAGGCAATCAATGATACAAACGGTCCACTTTCATATCCGACACTGACAATGACAGTGGGACTCCAAATGTCAGTGAGGATCAGATTCTGCAAGCCTTGCTGAGGCTGAGCAGTATATTACTGCAGGAGCAGCTTCAATAACTTCAGTCAGCCTCCTGGGGTAGTAAAATGTTGGTATGATTTAGTAGCGGTTGCAGTGGGTGTCTATATAATGCTATGACATGACCAAGCGTGGAGATTATTTTGGTAATTTGCTGCCATGAAAGCAGGCTTCTGTTTTTGTGTTAAGATGCAATTTTGACTTAGGTTTAAAATCTGAACTTGATGCATCCAGATGTTTATGTGTTATGAAGTTTGAGTATTATCTACATGATGTCCTGGGGGCTGAATATTGCTCACTATCTTTCAGAATTAGGCATAATGTTAGATTACACAAAGTTGTAGCGTTATGATCAACTTCAAGCCAAGTATGGGAATCTGTGAATGAGTGTGGTAGGGTGAAAGTGGTTAGTGTGGTACCTGTGTACATATAATGTGTATTATTTTTCAGGGTTTGCAGTGTTTCCCATATACAGGAGTGCTGCTGATAAGGATAACAAGGTAGGAAAATTTCAATACTTGGTCCACAGAGGCAGCATTGCAGAACCATCTCCTTTCTTCAGGGCTGGTTGAAGGCTGTTGTTCCCTTTGAAATAACCTAAAGGCTAATTGCTCTGTTTTTGAACAAGAAAAAAAATCAAATTTGAATTGTTACAGTATGCTGAATGCTTAGTTATACATGACTAACTCAAAGGAGATATCTGATAGGTAACTTCATTTCATTTTACAAGTCTGTAAGCTTATATAGGATGGAGGTTGAACTGAAAAAAGTAACAATTATGTTCTTTCAGTGATTTCAGTAAAGTTGCACGATACAAAAAACAGAATGATGCAGTCCTCGGGCAGGTCTTTTGTTTAAGAATCTTTTCTAACTGGAAGAAAACAAACAAACAAAAACTTTAGCAGAAGCACGCAAGAGAGCTTGAAGAGATCATCTCAGTTTTTCTTACTTTCTGTCAAACTTGGTTTATGACTGCTACCCTGGTTCGAATTTATATAGTCCACTACGGCTCAACGCAGAGTTCTGTTAAATTACATAATTTGCTTCTTTGCAACAGTGTAATGTTGCCATAATTTTTGTACTCTGCTGAGGTTTGGACAGATTGGGTTGGATAGTCATAAATTGTCCAACAGCATCCCTGTGGTAAAACCTTGTCAAAATTTCAGTTTAGGTGTTAGCCTTTGGGTTAGAAGTTCTTTGGAAATCCCACTAGCAACTGTGAAAGCTACTTCAGTGTGTAAGTGTTCATTGCCTGAGACATTGTGTATCACTTTTAAAAAATACTGAGCATTTATATTTGGAAAATATCTCCCTAATTGTATATATTGTTCTGGGTCATTATTTTCTCATTGTTTAAATTACAGCTCATTTATTTAAAAGAATACTTGTCAAAGGAAAGCTTTAAGTACTGATTCAAGAAAGCAGTGTTAAATAATTGAAATGACTGTGATAAAATTGCCTTAGTTTAAACAGACCAGTTTTATCAGTCTGTTTAATGAATTGTGCTTTTATAGGGTGAGATAAATCTAATGTGAATTCAAGTGGTTGCACTAGAAATACAGCTCTAGGTGGGATCTCTTGGTGGATTTAGATAGCAGAATTAAAGAAAAAGGCAGTTGTACTGCGTTTCCTTTCAAAACACTTCATATACAATAAGCAATGCTGGTGTCTTACAGAGTGTAGTAATACCCGTGTGTCTGTAATGCCTGGGTATTTACATATGGATTGAAAAAAGCATCTTCATCATTATTTGGAAAATATTTATGCCTCTGGATGTTGGGATAAACTTGGAGCTGTATCCAGTCCTGGAACTGTTAATTTCCATGCACTAGAATAGCGACACAATTTATTTGTAAGCTGAGGAGACTTGGCAGGTTGGCCTTTGCTGCTTACTGATAGTTTAGAAGGACTTTTTTTCTCATTGCAAGAAAACCAGTATATCTGCTTTGGAGCCAGGCTGGAGACAACCATTGCTTGGTGGCTGACTCAGGGGAGTCCTGGGTTATTTTGGGTTCTGTTGTTTATATTTGTGTTGTTATGCAGTTTGCATACAAGGAGAGAAAGAGTCATTACAATACATACTAAATCTGTTGTCATTAGAATGAATGGACATAGCATGTCACCAGGTCTTCTCTTGCCTAATCCACTTAAATAACCTACATAGCAGGACCAGTACCTAATTTGGGGGGATAGATAAGGGTTTCCTGTAGCACCCAGTCTCATTGCAGTTTAAGGGACGTCCTTGAGGCCTATTCATATTGATTAGCATGCACGGTGCCATGAATTTCAGTGGAAGTTCTAGGAGGGTAGTATTCAACATGTGAGATGGGGACATGTTCTGGTCCCAAAATCATGGTAAAATTCTTGTTGTCTAGAAAGTGAAAGAATATGCACTTGGTGTTGTTTAACTTAAGGAGATAACTGAAGCAGTGACTAGCATTTTTTTACAGCTGGATATACACACATTAAGTGTTTCTTAAATGCCGTCAGGCTGATTTTGGGAACAGTGTACCCCATCAGCAGTCATTGTACATCTAAGTGATGTCTCAGGATTCAGGGTAGTGCTCTTGAGTAGGGCATATGCATGTCCCTTCAACAGCTTTCAGGCCTTTCTAGCTAGCTTAAGGAAAGATGTATGCAACTTCCAGCGTGAGCAGTATTTGTCAGACAGTATGTGATTGGCATCCCAGGAAGTTTTACTCCAGCTTCAGCTGAATCCATGGAAATTTTTCTTGTTCTCAACAAAGACTTCACCACTAGTCTTCTGTAAACAGTCTGTACTGTCAGCACTGCAAACTCATTTACAGCACTGGAAAGTATGATGATTACTGAAAAAAAAAAAAAAGTGGAGTCTCATTGGTTTATATAAAACACTGTTTAGGGGAAAGAAGTGTCACAAGAGACTTCTGTATGATGTCCCTTTGCTCTAATCAAACAGGCTTATAGACTTCAAAAGTGATGCTTGTCTTCATGCCTTATATATTTAGTCTATTATCTTTATGTTAGCCATTCCTACTCAGCTTGTCTTCTGTGGCACGGCTGTGTCTACTGACTGATACAGTGCGTTGACAAAAGCCCCAGTGCACCTGAAAGAGATTTCTTGAGATTTCAATTGTTTTGTTGTTCTGGAGGGTGGGGGGATGCTCTCTCTTGCAGAAGCTGCAAAACAGGGTATTTGTAATTTAAGCTGGCTATTCATCCTTCTTTTTTTCCTCCCCAAAACAGTCTGTCTCCAACATCTGTACTTTCCTGTTTTGTATCTGTTGGTGGCTGAAACTACTCTTGCAGTTTTTACTACAGACTATCAACTTGTCCATCTCGTAAAACTGACTAGACTCAAGTTTCACTTAGCCAGGTGCCTAGGGAAGTAAGCCTAAGTTTTAAGTTTGTTGAAATCAAGCTGCTCTGAAGAACAGCTCGGTTCTGATGGATACAAGTAACGGGGAAAAGATCAGGTCTACATAGCTGTCTTAGTAGTTTTTATGACACGGGAGTGAATGAGAAAACAAGAGGAAGTGCAAGTCTGAAGAGTGAGGGAGGTGTTTGAGGTAGAAGAGGTTAATATTTTTACTGTGCAGAAAGTACTTATATTTTTATTAGACAATAGACTTTTCTGTCTTTGTTTTCTAGCCATTTCATCTTTCTATACAAACTTTTAAATAGTGGAAGGATATATTAAATACCAAGGAAAATTATTTTTAAAAGCTATTTTAAAAATTAATTTAAATGTAGACAGCCATAGTATTATAGCATTAAAACACCCCAGGGTCTTTTTTATTGGTCCATTAATACTTGCCTCGAGTGGTAGAACACACCTGAGGCAAGATTTAATGAACCAATAAAACATGCCCTAGAGTGCCCTAATGCTATATTGCTAACCATTCCTATTACATAAATGCACTGTTTGCATACCTCCTTCATACATTTCAGAAAAATCTTCAATTAAGTGAAGACAATATGACAATTCTTATCCAGAGCTTCCATCAGCATATTTTGGAGTGATTAAAATGATTATATGAGAGATTCTCAATCAACCAATACAATATATTGTGCCCAGAACTTTATGGACTGTCTAGATGGTGAATCCTTTAAGTCTGGTTAGGTGTTAAGTCAGTGTGCTTCCTTGCAGTTACTGAGAATTTTCTAAAATAATCCTAAATAATTTGAATGTAATGTTGTTCTAGTTTTCTCTTGAAACCACCCCACTTGTTGTTTGCCTAAAATCCACCCCAAAGCAGAAATCTGTCAGAGGAACTAGTTGTAACTTCAGTCCTGTTAAAATGCTCTGGGATGTTGCTGCTATGAAGTTGTCCAAAATCTTTGACATGGTTTAGTCAAATAATGATTTTAGTCCTTATTAAGGGGGTAGATTTTTAGAGTTTAAAATCAATTTTAATGAACCTAAGCTGATTAACATCAGCTGATAGTCCACCTCTTTTGCTTTCCAGCACACTCAGAAGGATCAGAAATGTCATATGTGTATTAAGTCAAACAGTTCAGATGGAAGAAAGTTTGAAGGAAGCTTATTATATATTGCAGTTGTTAATTTAAAGCGTTTGACTGGAGTTAACTTTTGCACTAATGATTTCGAATGTTCATAACCATGAGCAAAAATTGATAAACATACTGAAGTTGATCTGTACTTAGTAACAGAAAAAAGAATCAGAAGATTGGTTTTGAATGTCATTACATGCAGAATAATAGCCCTTCATCAGAGAAGTAGACTGAGCTTTGTATATTATTTTGCTTTCCAGCATTGTTGTGAGGCAGGGTGATACTCTCTTTAAAAAAGAAAATGAAGATTTATAGACTTAAATTGTAAAACCAGCTTATGACTTTCACATATTTGAGAACCTAACATGAAATAGTTTTTGCATAATGTGACTTTGTGATGGTCAGAGCCAAGCTAAATATGAGATAAGTATATGAATTTGGCAGAATCCTTACTTGAAAGCTTAGGAGAGGAGAAAGAGAATCCCATGTTGTTCAACTGATACATAAGAATCGAAGAAATTACCTCTTGGGCTTTTTCGGAGAGGAAGATTTGTAGGCCAGGCTTGATCTTTGCAAGTATATTTGACAAGTGGAACATACATGAGGATATGAGCCACATGTACTTGTTAGCGCAAAAGTAACTTTACTTGTAAGTTTTGATCCTCAGCTATTGTGAGTTGGCGTAGTTCCACAGAAGCCAGTGAAATTATACCAGTTTATACCAGAGGAGGATCTGGCCCCCCTATCTTTCAAGTAACAGGCTCATTAAATGCTTAGGGCCAAATTCTTTCCTGGCATGACTCCATTGAACTTAATGGAATTAAGCCAGAAGAGCATTTGGCCATTTTTAATACAGATAACAATCTAAGGGGAAACAGGTTTCTGTATTTGTTTTTCTTTTGATATGTAGCATTAGCAAACTGTACATGATTTCTCTGAGACATAATATATGAAGTACTGGCTAAAAGTCTGCACAGAGATCTCACAGGTAGAGCACCAGACCTTGATGCGCTACATTTTTTGGAATAAACAATGCTGACTTGATTACAGGTTTAAACCTTTTACTGTCTTCTGGAAAGGTACTACCCAAACTGTCATCTTTTCCCCCTGTTTCTTCTTTTCTCATCATTTCACAGCACAATCCTCTCAGTGTTAAGCAGTGTTAAGATTATTCTTGAAGTTAAGACCGCCTGAAGTATTACGTTCTGTTCATTCTATGACCCAAATAGCTGATGTAAGTTTTCCGAAGTCGTTACTGGAATATTTTTTTTTTTCCTGTCAAAGAGCATGGTGGGCATATTCCGTTTAAGCATTTTCATCTAGTAGCTAAAAGGCTCAAATGAGTGAGTATGGCATTGCTGTCATCAGAGATTTGTTTCCTGGAGCCATTTTCATTTTTTAAGAGAGCGAGGTATTTATCTTAAGTTTTGCCTTAATTTCATTTCTGCAGCATTGATGATGTTAGCTGGACCTTATTATTTTGGTTGTGTGGATGACTTACCTGGGGTTGTTAATACCTGACATGAAACGTGGCTGAGATACTGCCATGAGCACTCAAAAGTAGTCTGTTTTGGGGATTTTGGTTCTTTTTTCCAGTTACTTCAGACAAAACTTGCCTCTCTTTGCCTTTATTATTATGGTGTCTTTTTTTCTGAGATGTTAAGTACTGCTGTTAGCAGCAGTTAGGTCTAGACTTTTGGAGGAAAAAAAGCTTTCTTTGCTGTATTTTTGGAGCACAGGTATGGAAAGGTGAGGGTATATGGCTGCACACCCTATTGCATAATTGATGCTTATTACAGAAACAAACATTTTTTGAAATAGATATTTACCATTGAAGGGTTGAGGCCTTGATAGAGTGCTTTGCAGTTGAGCACAGGCATAGCAGGAATTATGTCTCAATGAAGACGAACTTCCCATGTAAAGGTTATAAATATGGTTCAATAGTTGTTTTGTGACCCATATGCAGTTTTATAGAAACATGAGTAACCCAAACACTAAAATCCAAAACAGAATTGCCAGCCCTTTCTACAGAATTCTTATTAAAGCTGGGCCAAGAGAGATCACTGCAAACTGTCTGCAGTTGTGGGTGATGTAACACAGCTCAAGGCGGTTCTGGCAAGCAGAACCGTCTGAATGGACTTAGATGAAGGACCACCAAAGGAACACAGAATGAAAAGCAGTGGAAGGGAAATTCTTTGCCAATTAGTACCCAAAACATTCAGGTGAACAAGAAGAGCTCCTTACACAAATGAAGTGGGAGATGGAGAGTCTGGAAATGCTGTGGTGGGATGAAATGTCTCATTTGAAGTTACACGTGAAAAAATAACTGAATGTCAAGGAGTTGGTATAACTTCTGGCTTGCATAAGCGGAACTAATGTTTTCACATTTCTTTTGGTTTGGACTTGACCTAGGGTGTATAAAAGCAGGTGTCTTTCCATGTAAGGGGAAGGGCACTAGTTCTGTTCCGAATAATACCAAAACAGCCCTGTTTAACAGAGGTCCCTTCTTTCACTCTTTGCTCCCCTGTCCCAGTCTGGAATTCTCAAAATCAAAGTGTAGCTGAATAATTCATGATGAGTAAATGTGTTAGAAGGAGATGAAGCTGTATGACTGTTGGTAACACCAAGCCTGCAGAGTTGTTTGCTTGTAGGAATGAGACTTCCCACATCTCTGAAGTGATGCAGCTACAGAACATAGTAGCACCAAGAATTCTTGTTGGGGCTGGTGAGTGGATTAATGGCACAGTCTGAATCTGTTTCGTTGGGTTTGTTGGCTTTTTTGGGGGTTTTTTTGTGGGTTTTTTTTTTTTTTTGCATGTGTGTGTGGGGGGGGTGGTGGGTTTGGTTTTTTTTTTTCCAGAGTGTGCATCTGCATGTAAGCATGTTTTCAGTTGTATTGAGCAGCTTAGTTGCAATCTTGCAATAACTTTCTATGCATGTGCAGGGGTGTGGTTTGGCAATTAACTTCTTTCTTTCTCTGAAATAAAGCAAGTGTGGAGTTGTGTATCAATTTTAAAGTAATGACTGTGCTCTAACACTGATTTATTTTTTTCCCTGTCCATGCCTGTGTTGATGGTTACTTTTTCCATGCCTAAACATAACTTATGGGGAAAATATGTGTGAGATTGCCCAAGTAATTAGCCAGTTTACTCATGCAAATAAATATTTTTTAATTCAACTTGGAACATCTTTTTAGCAGCATTGCCTTTAATTACAGAAACATTTAAAAGAAGATGGGGATGTAGTGTTTACTAAAAATGTTTTGTACAAATAGTGAGAGGATTTAGGTGAGCAGCAGTTCTGTAATTACCTTGGAGCCAGAAAGACCTTCACATTGTTTGAAGGCTGTTAAAAATAAGGAAAGAAAAAAATGTTCTCTCATGGGGAAGGAATTAATTAGCAGTGTTCTGAGGGCCTTGGGATTGGTTCTCATCCAAAGTAGATAAATAAACCAAACATTGCTTCAGACTGCTCAACATGAACAAAAGATATGCTGGGAGAGCTTCTCTATAGGGTTGAATACAAATCTGGCTCATGAGGAGGAAGGAAGAAGAAAATCAAGAGAGTTTTAAACCACCTTTACATGTTTCCAGCATGACTTATTCCAGAGGTGCTGAGGCTCTTTACCAAATAGAAGCAGCCCTGAAGGCCTGTTAAGTAAAAAACCAGCCCCTTGGCGAGGCAGTTTTGCAAGGTGGCAGTGCTGCATGGGTGGCTTTTTTCTTTTTTTTAGTTGTGGGTTTGTTGTTTTTTTTCCTCTGTTGTCTCTCAGCTTGGGCTTGCACTGAGGTCTGCGGAAGGCAGCTTAAATAGCAAGTCTGTGAGACATTTGCACTGAATGGGACAGTCCTGAACCACATCATTAGCTCTAGAATTTTATTGTCTCAGTCTTTTCAGCTGGCTTTAGAAGTCTAGATCCTAGAATCATAGAGCTATCCCTGAACACCAGTGTAAATACTTCTCTTTGTGAATTATCTGAGGTTTATTAATGAAAGAAAACAGCAAAACATTTGCTTACTGTAGTTTAGTATGGCTTCAGAAGGAAATAAAACTTATCACCTTTTGCTGTTCCTGCAAATACCTGTTTCCCAGTGTTAACTATTTGCCTAAGTTCAGCTATATTATTTGACAAAAAAGCTAAAGGCATCAAGGATGATAATTTTGTGCACATTTCTACCCCAGTATATGGATAGAAGGGAAAAAAAACCTTTATTAATGCCCCTGCTGAAAAGAGTTTATGGTGAAAGCATGTTTATTACCAGAAGTGAGAGAATCTGTGCAGACGAGAGACATTACAGATGCCTGAAGTATTAGAGAAACTTCAGCTGGAAGTCACACCTTGTTAGGTACTAGAAATCATCAGTCATAAAACATAGAGTTCTGTGAGACCAGGCTGTCTTTGTTCCTCTGCTCATAGAATGTTGGTGGTGGTTGTGTGTGGTGGGGTTTTTTTGTTTAGGGTTTTTTTTTTCCTTCCCCTCCATGTACTGGAGCCTTACCTTTAGGCCTGCCTGCCTCCGTGAATGTAAAGTAAGTGTATCAATGTCTCCTTCTTATGATTTTTCTAACAAGTTGTTTTATCTGGTGTTGGAGTTCTCAGGGGACCAAACCACTGATAAAATTTCAGATGTAAACATTGTAACAGGTGTCCTCCTAAAATTTACAGTGTTTTCCATTTCTTATCATTCACTGCTACTTGCTTCTGGTACTGTAATAGCAGCTAATAGAGGAACTTACAGTGCTGTTATGGTTAGATCCTGTGAAAACACAATAGAAAAGTGTCAGATGTTGTGTCTTTGAAGTCTGTAACTGATCTCACAGGTTTATTTTTTGGGAAGTAACTTCTGTATGATAATTTAATAGCAAGTCTCCAGCAGTCCCTTTTAGCATTAAGATTGCAAAGGCGGGCATTTGACTAAAGTATTGTAGCTTTTTAGCTAGAAAGTTAATCTGAAAAACTCAGTTCTACAGAAGAAAGGGAAAGTTAGTGACAAGATTTTGGATTTTTAAGACTTACAAAAGCATTAAAGACTATTAGTTTTAAAGGAAGAACCCAATTTACAAAACCATTCTTGATTATTTGCTTTTCCCTTTGGTTGTGATTGTATTTTTAGAAACTTTTACGTAGATCTGTGCTGCTTTCATTGCTGTCTAATTTGCGTAAATTGAGTTTGCTTTATTTTTTTGTTTAATGCAAAAGAAACATCCTGCATGTGTTAACACCAAACAGGAACTCATGGTTTTCAATGTCAGCTCATAGAAGAGGAGCATCTGAAATTCTTGGAAAAACTAAGTACAGCCAACTTCCATGAAATATCAGTACTGATACCATGTTCCTTGCCATTATTGAGTCTCTATAATGTGTATTTCTTGAGGATTTTTACTAATAGGAGTAAAGATCCATTTAGTCTTTCCACTACTTAAATATACTGTCAAGTATTTTGCAAAATCAGCATGTGATTAACTTTGCTTTTATATATATATATATATATATATATATTTCTGTTACCTTCATTCAAATTGCTTGTATGTGTGAATTTAAGTGTCTGATGTCTATGTCTAGTCAAGATTTAAGCTTACCTTATAGTTGAGAAAGCACCAAGAAAAAGGGAAAGTAATATTTTGAGAATATTTTTTTTGTTGAGAAACAATATGGTTACTTGATAATTTTGCCCAGTGGAGGGGGGGGGGAAAGATACTTCTGCAGGAATATATGAAAACTTATGAAAATACTAGGTATGGAGAAGAGATGATAAACTTAAATAATAGTTGCAGAAGGAGAGATATGTGTAAATGATTTATGATGAATTTTAGAAGTTTTCTCAACCATTAGGACAATTTGGTTTTGGAGCAGTAGGGACAAGAAGCGTACTTATATCTATATAAAAAACAGAAGCAGAAGATTAGGAGAGAGCCTAGAAGAGAAGTGAGCCAAAAGTGAGCCCAGGAGGGCTTGATTTTGGTGACAAAAGAGATCCCTGTCATTAATGTCTTCCTAATTAATAGTGTGAAATAAATAATATCTCCAAAAGTGTTTTGGTCAAATTTGACTGCAGATATTTGTCCAGTGGTTTTTACTGGGTTTACTTCTTTATAAGTTTGAAATTACTCTGCTGTTGAGATGCTTAGTGTTTTAAGAGTTTAGGATGGAAGATACGCAAAATGTCTTAGTTATTTTGATGGGGCCAGATATTTTCAATACGCTACAGGTTTTTTCTTTCATATGCTGTTCTCTGAACCTTTTAAAATGAAAATTATTTTAATTTTCTCACATGAGCATGAACAACACATTCCTATTTGACCTGATCCAAAGCCCACTGATGTCAGGATTCTAGTTTATTTTTAGATTGGGTCAAACAAAAAAATGTATTTTTTTGCCGTCTTTGCAGGGGAAGGATTAAATCCAATTAAAAAAGCCATCTCTCTAGTATAATCTTGTACTGTACTGTTCTTCTCTTTGTTCATACACTCTTGCTATTATGAACTAAATGCTTGTTTAAAAAAAATAAAAAAAATCAACCCTCCTTTTACGAACTTGCCTAGTTTATTGTACCTTCAGGGTATAACTAGTATGTACACTAGAACTGATACAGAACTAAGAATCCAGAAGAATCTATCACAGTGATGTGATTTTGGACGCATCTTTGCACAAAATTATTTAGTATACCTTTTCAGAGGCCCAGGAACCTACGATTCTCTCAGACTTCAACTTTCTGGGTGAAAATAAGCCATTTACTGTATGGGTGATATTCAAGTCTGGCTTCATTGAAGGTAATCGTGCTTTACCACTGACTGCAGTGGGACCCAGGTTTCATTCATATGCTTATACTGTGTGATAGCAAAAAATACATTCAGACAAATCTAAATATATAAACAGATAATGTCTCTCAGTTATTCACTATATTCACTATATTAAAGAACAATTGCAAATCCATATGCCCATGATTATATACTTAATTATTTTCTGTAAGCACAACTCTGTGGTATGTAATATAATTACCAGATATTTGCAATCTTCTTTTATCTGTCTAAATAGAAAAACAACAACCAACATTTATTTTCAAATTGTTTCTCCAATTGATATTGGTAACATCTTGCATTTTTAAGGCTTTTGTTTTTCCAGGACTTAAATTTTTAACACAATATTGCTTACAGCATTTTCTTTGCTTTGGAGATGACATTAAAAAATGGGTTTTCCTTGTCTCTGATTTCCTAAGATGCACACAGTATCCAATTTCACTGAAAACTAATTTTTTAACCTTAAGTTAAAAAGTGATTGTACACTGGCTGGGGGGCTTCAGCAATAACATGCAGTTCCTTTTGCCACTGAGACGATTCCAGACTGAGGAATGAAGCATTTATTGTAGCAGGAATTTTTAAGAGATTGGATGGACAAGGCAGGCTTAGGTAACTCTCTCGTGGAAAGTATTTCCACACCTTAAAATGACCACGTTATGTGCAGCTCAGGTAAAGGCAGAATGCTGCCTGGTCAACAAAAATGGAAAAGAGTATCCATCACGTATATGTTGCAGATGGCTGAGCAGGAACTTTCGATACTTCGAATGATAACATTTAGCCATACACTTCTGCAATGCTGGCCTGTTGTTCAGGGAGTATTTGCTGTTCTCCGTGCTTTTCACAGTGCATTCTTGCCAGTTACAGGTAATTGGAGGGCAATTTCTTCCAAGCCTTCTGGAGCTTCTTACTTTCACATGGAAACAAAATGTTCTTTTCTTGCTTCTTTGGTGAGGGCAGTTTTTAATGCTGGTATTCTTAATTTACATGATGATCCTGCGCAGGTTACTGAAACTGAATGGTCCCTGCCACTCAGAGAAGTCTGTGTTGACATGAACAGTGAACTCAGACTCTAGAATGACAAACCTGTGGTTCAAGATACTGCAAATGCTAGTGGTGATAAACGGCATAGGATCTCCTGTTGTTTGGGGGGTGAAAGAAAAATAAGAGTAAAAGGGTCCCTTAACAAATGTATTGGTTATATTGGAAAATTAATACAGCAGATTTGTGTATATTGAGTATATTACATACATCTGTAATCTAGATTCTTGGCTCCTGTGGGATATGAAAGCTAAATGACTGGGAATTTCAACTAGATTATCTAGTACGTAAAGCCACCTAAGATTTATCCATTTTGTTCTCCTCTCTTTTGCCAGTTACCCTCTTGCAGAGCACAGTCCCTAAATGTGGCTCAGTGTGATTCCAGTTCTCCTTGTTGATTCTTCCCAGGGCTGAATTGCAATCAGGAATTTATAAAACTGCATTGTCTTTTCTGGAATCTGCCATCCTTTCAAACGCAGAGTTCCTGTGAGCCCTTCAGGATTTAGCCTTCTTTTACTTTCAGTGCTGCATCTTCTGACACAGGCTATGGCTCTCACTTTCCTTTAAGCTGTGGAAAATCTTCCACTTTTGTTTTATCTCTGGTCTTTCTGGATAGTCTTTGCTGCAGAAGGGCATGGACATCTTCCTCATTTGGTGCGAGGTGTATGCCTTTCCCCAGGAGAGGGTTGTGCAGTTATCTCTGCCCTCTAGGCAGGCGTCAGGTAAACCAGGGCAGGCCACTGGGTGCTGCTGGTGACGGCAAGCAGAGCAGTGCCCTCACAGTCCAGTGGTGCGGTCCCACAGGGCTTGAGCACGTAGTGCAGAGGAGGATCGCTGATGGTAACTGGGATGATCTAACAGCGCAGTGATTGTCAGACATTGTCCTAGTGATGAGCCAGGGCTGAGGCCAAGCTAGGAAATCAAGCCAGCAGGTTGGGACAGCAAGGTGCAAGGCTAGGCATGTACCTGCCATGTAGCTCAAGTGAGGAGCGAGAGCAAAGCCCTGAGTTTGAATGCACCTCTCAAGCCTCAGGGTGGGAAACCCCAGTGAGGCTTCTTCTGTCCCAAGGCTACGACATAACAGAGCAGGCCTGGAGCACAGGCAGCCAAAGCCCTTGGGTGGGCTGTCAGTGTTCTCCAGACACTGACAGGCAGGGGTCTGAATGGGATTTGGTACTCAGTGCCCTGCTTTGCTTCATGGAGGAGACTATTCAGCTCCTTGTTAAGATCAGTTCTGCTGAACTGTTGGGTCTGCTAATTTGCAGCCAGTGCTTAGATTTACGTACTCAATATGAAGCTTAATTCAAAAAATAACTTGACATGTAAACGATTTGTTGGTCTTGTTTTGTTGCTGAAGTTTGCAGTATCCAAACTTTGGTTTGTGACATTGTTTTATTTTAAAAGCCACACAACTGAGATTCAGTGGAAGTTAAGTTTTGTATCAAATCATCAAAAAATCTTGCCAGAGCTTTAGGACTGAGTGCTGTGCCATTTGCTTGTCTCTGTCACAGTCCTGAAGAGCTAAGATATTTGTATATAGCCGAATAGATTGCCAGAATCAATCCACTTTCTGGAGATGAACGTGGACATGTCCTCTTTTCCACTGTAATGTGAATACTCAAATCTTTCCACATAAGAAACTCATATATTTGAGTTTCACAGCACTCCCTAATAAGGTTTTATAGCCATTAGTGTCAGTGCCATATATCACTGAGGCATTGAAAAAGTGGAGTTTCTTTCCCAAACCACCTTTCTGAGCATCCAAGATGAAGTGATTTTATAGCTTACACTTCCATAGATCTTTCAAATCCCACAGCACAACTTGTTTCACCTGAGCCTCTAAGATTTTTGTAAATGATTTCCCAGAAGCTCTTGAGGGGGTCTTTTTTCTCTTTCTTTATTTAAATTTAAGCTTAAAATACAATTAGATTCTTTTCAACACAAAATTGTTCTAGAATACATTGCAAGCAATATGTGTACAAAAGGTAATCTACGCTATCTAATAAATAAAATCATGTAACAGTTTGAAATTTCAAATGTGACCATTCGCTTTAATATTGTGAAATGTTTGTTAAACCTTTACGCTTGTGACATTTTTTCCACACTGACGGCTAAGTAATGAATTGATGGCTTTAAAGTCCATGGCAGCCTGAGGGTTTCAAACACATGTTTAGTCAAAATAATTGGTGCTTTAATCATTCTTTATGAACCAAAATTGTTCCTTAGTTATACAGGAGCAATACTAAAGCAAATATGTATGCTGTGAATGTTCTTTTGTATTTCTAAAGTTGGAAAATGGTGTCTGGATGCATTTTCTTCTTCGAAGAAGTTACGTTTTACTGTCATAACGACCACCTATATGGCTACTGACTGTGCTGTCCCTTCACTGACAGTGAGCAGCTTACTGTAGCTTTTAGTATGTGTGTACACAGACTGCCAAGTTTTGAGAGCAGATTGGAGGGTACGGGCGGGGGGAACCTCAGACTCTGCACTGTCACATACAGTAGGACCCTTGCATAACTAACTAAATCAGGGATCTCTTCAACCAAACTATAACACAGTTAAGAGCTGCATCCGTAACATCATCTGTTGATGGTGGGAATAAAAACCTTAGGTTAAACAAGTGAGGAATCTGTGGTCCTAATGTCATGGTTGGTATCATGTGAGTAAACTACTTGAACCTGCACAACATTCTGCTGAGGTGCTTGTGTTGACCTCAGCAATGCATCTGTACCATATGAGCAGGAGGTACTAACCCAGTTAAGATCTATCGGAACTTGCTACACACTCTCAGGGGTCTAAGAAGCCACCTGTGCCTGGTACAATTATAACATGGATAGGACCTGCTTTGTAGCATGGAGAGGATTTAACTTCTGGCTCAGGGAACTTTCATAGGACCACAGATTACTATAAGGTGTAAGGGTATACTGGAAAAAGTGTTAGTCAGAGTTTGAAGTTTCTTGCAGTTTTTCAACAGATAGCCAGAAGTGACCTGTGCTGGGCTAGGTATGGACGCAGATGAACTTGCTGTGACCTAGTTCCTGTTACATGACTAACCTCTAGGAAACACTGCTCATCACATAGCTAAAATGATTTTGTTGGATCTTTTGTGGTGCTTTTTTTGGTAGGGTTTAGTAACAACAGTGTGAACAGATTGCAAATGGAAATTAATTCTCTTCAGGACATGCCTCAGTATCTATTCAGAGTAAACATGGAGCGTGCTCTTCAAGAATTCCTGCTGCCTGGTATGGTTTTGAAGGCAAGGTAATGTCTTTTAGAAATAGCTTTCTGAATATCAGAGGAAGATCCTTTTGGCAGCAGTTATTCAGCTTTTGTCTACAACCAGTGAATCTCCACAACTCTTGTCTTCCATTGCCACAGCTCTGGGTGAGGTTGAAACAGTCTTGTTAGGCTTTCTCTCTGAACTCCCTATAGGTTTTTGTAATAGCCTAAGCCAGGGGTCCTCAAACTACAGTCCGTGGGCCATATATGGCCCCCCAGGGTCCTCAATCTGCCCTTC
>JAVJGJ010000037.1:93394186-93405058 GCA_035590215.1 Microhierax caerulescens
TGGGGGAAAAAAAAAAAAAAAAAAAAAAAAAAAAGCAATAGTGTGAATGACTGCAAAATGCAATTATTTTTCTGACTATTAATGCAGGAGGAAAATAGCTAATCTGTAGCAAATTTCTTCCTATTTGGTTAGCGTGACTGTTTCCAATTTAAATGAAACACTGCAGAAGTTTTACTTCCTGACTTCTAGCTCAGGGTATGTGCTGGTACATCGGGTTGTTTCCTTTCTGCATGTGAAAGAGGAAGCCTGGCAATGATGTTGGGGGTAAATCAGCCTGTGTGGGTTCTGAGAGGTAAAGTGTCTTGGAAGGGGAAAAAAATATCCTAGCAAGATTCAGCTGGCTCTTGTAAATGTTAGAGATTTTTGACTGACTGCCAAAATGTTTCTGCTTTTCTTTAAAGCTTTTCTTTAGCTTAATAGTGTGTGGTAATTAAAGTGTAGAATTTCCTCTGGACTTATTTTTTGCCCTGATGTATCCTTGCTTAGGCAAATATATTCTCCCTTGTTTGATTCCACTCCACGCCCCCACCCCCTACCCCTGGATTTTTTCCCCCTTTTGTTTTTTTGGTGGGGTTTATTTGGTTTGGGTTTTTTGTTTGGTTTTTTTTTTTTTTGGTTTGGTGCTTTTTTTCCTTTTATCCTCCCATGGAATGTTAGACAGGGAAGGTAGAAAGGGATAAACAACTGCTAGAATGTATATGAACATATATAGAGCATATATGTTACATATTAGCATAAATAAATGGCAAACTATATTGGCATAATTAAAACAGTGAGTAATTCTCTCTACTGTGGATGCAGCCACTTTTAAATCAGAGTGCTGTTGCAGTGCAGTTACACCAAAAAGGAGACCAGCTACTTTGAATGTAGGTACCTGTGTATCCATAGCTATATATTAAAAACTTCTGCTGTCTCAGCTATACCAGGTAATGGTATGTATATAATGGTGATGCTTCAGTCTTCTCTTTCCTGCTCTTCTGGGCCCACGAAAGTGGCTGGCTGGTATGAAGTAACTTTGGAATAGACAGGAGGCTCTGTCTTTGCCTGCACATGACTTAAACTGCTGCCATTAGACACTGGAGGCCAGAAATAATGATTGTTCCAAATAGGAATTAACTATGTTTGTGGAAGATTGGTCCATTGAAAGCTACCAACTGCTAGTCCAGATGGAACCTTCTGTGTCAGAAGTCACCAGATTGACTCTTTCTGTTGGTGGTTACTGTCAGAGTGCTATGCTTATATAGGCCTTTTGTGTCGCTTAGGAGGGCAGTTCTTAAAGCATTGCCTGTCCCTTTTTGGAATAAGCTAATAGCTAGTAGTGTCTGCAACTACAGAAGAAAGTGTGGTAGTAACAACATTTTTTACATATGGGTCTGAGATATTCAGTAACTGTCAGGCCTTAGTTTGTTGCAACAGCAACAATCAAATCCTTGTATCAGGGTGTGCAGGTGGCTTCCCTAAATCCAATGTCTGGATTTATGATAGGAGTAGAACACCAATGCAAACAAGGACAGTGCCAAAAGAAAAGTGAAAATTGGTTCTTTTGAAAAGTAGGAAGTTATAGTGGCCAAAGGAAGCAAAGAAAATTAGGAATAGCATTGCAGGATTCCTGCCAAAATTAAGATGCATCTAGTACTGGCCTTGTGCTGCCAGTCTTTGTCGTGACCCAAAAGGAGCCATTTAGAACAACCTCCCTCCCCTTGGGACTAATGACCAAGTTTGTGATCCCCTTGGACTGAATTAAGGTGAAATGACACCAGCCAACTGATTTTATGATAATTTATATACAGTACAAGGTATGTGGGTATAATAATGTGGTATGTGGGTACAATAACTCAATGGCGATTACTTAACTGGATAAGCAAGTCCCATGCCACATGTTTCTAGGAAGAAAAAGATGAGAAGAGAGAGAGGGAGAGATAAAATAAGAGATAAAGGAAAAGAGATATCACCACCCGTGTGATCCCGTTGGTACTCTTCACTCTGGATATCTTGGTGGTGGCGGTCCCACCTGAGCTGCTGGTGGTACCCTTTTTATACAGTCCAAGTCCCAGTATCTCCACCCTGTTCCAAAAAACTTCATGCATATGCATGCTGGGTGTGATGCTAGGCGAGGTGCAGTCTGCGTCTACACAGACTTGGCATGTGCCAGGTGGTTGCAGGGGGACTATTTCGGGGTCTCATCAGATAAGACCCTCCCTAAGGTCGATGACCTAGTACCGTTGCACATGTGCAGTTAGTTATTGGCAGGCAGCAAAACCATGGGATGCGAGGGCGGAAAAATACCATCTCAGTCCTGCCTCTGCAGGGCTGGAAACCAGTGTGTCGTACTTTCTTGTGGGTATAACACCTGCTGCACACCCGAGTCAGCAAAGCTCGCACGTTTTTCTACCAAGAAATGTTTAAGGCAAATGTCCACTCATCTGTCTGCCACAGTCTTCATTCTATTGAAATGAATTTTGCTTTAAAAAAAAACCCAAAACATTAAAAGGTTCCTCGCTAGAGAGCGAACATTAAAATGTTTTCACAGTTACTTCTGCATTTGAAACATTATGCTTCAGGTATCTGGTAGTTGGTAGTAATGGGAGTTGCTGGACATCTTGAGAAAAAGGCCAGTTGGTTTGATGTTTGGTTGTCGAATGAGTGGTCAGTCACAATGACTTAAAATAGCACCACTCCTGTTAGTGAACCTAAACATGTGCTTTAGCCGCATCAGGATAGAGGAAAGGGACGGGGATGAGCATTCACAATTCTTGGCTACTGTTCTTAAACTGTGAAAGGAGAACTTATTTTATGGGAGTGTTTAGTGTTACAGTATTTATTTACATTTTTCTACAGTAAGTTAAAGCATGTTATAATTTAAAGAGATAAAATTTTAAAATATTCACAACAGTTTGCAGGATTTCTTTGTCCCTGATTTTGCTCTTCAAAGTAAAGGCTTTTTTTCTTTTTTTTTTTGTTTTTGTTTTTCTTTCTTTCTTTTTACTAACAAGAATTGAAGCTGGTAGCAGTTAATGAGAGTTTTAACTATGCATACTAGGAAAATATTTTAGAATTTGACTATGCATGTCTAGGACAGTTGATTTAAGAGCATATGCTTATAGACAAGGGAATGACACTTCTTGAAGGCAGATATCAGTGCTTCTGGAAACATGTCTAACAAATAGTTTATTGCTCTTACTGGGGGCTAATTAGAACAAAACTATGTATATCTGTGGTCATATGTTTAGCATTCAAAAGGGTATCTCAAATAGTAATAACTGCTATATTATTTTGCATTTTCTACAATCTCTTTCATCTGTGTTTTTTATTCATTGTTTATGGGGAAAGCATGTTGATTGAATGTAAGATTAAAAAAAAGCTTTGGCAAACTCACTATCTGCCTGTTTTCTTCACCAGAAAAAGAGCATTGAGTAAATTGTGGAGTTGCAGGTGATGTCTATCTACAAGGTGGGATTCAGTCCTTAAGAAGTATCCTTGCAATTAGCTGTAGGGTGCTATCTTGCAAGTGTAACGTAGAAGCTCTTGTTTCATTATCTCTGTGGCTAGAGATGCCCATGTTGTCCCAACTACTGGCCACTTGTCAGGGTAATTTCATTAGGTCTGCCTGATTTGCTCGATATTACTGTTGGATATATTTTTTTCACGCTTGTTAACTTGATTTGTGTTTTGCAGGTGTATCTGCATTTTACAGTTATCTCACATTTTCAATATAGAGTTTTTGTCATGTGATCATATCAAAGCACAGACACATGTCCTTTGTATCCCAAACAGACTCTTTCAGAAAAAAAAGCAGTAGTATGGGATAAGAAAGTTGTGATGGTACCTTAACAATTATGCCATATTTCTCATCTAGAAATTCTCCCTGTATCTTTTTTGTAATTTGTTTTCCAGATATGAAGAAGTATTTTCAGCCTGCTCTTCCCTTGAGAAGAGACAAAGGAACACGAGGTGTCTTTCACTGGCAGAGTCTAAACTGTC
Source organism: Microhierax caerulescens (assembly GCA_035590215.1). Taxonomy (NCBI): domain Eukaryota; kingdom Metazoa; phylum Chordata; class Aves; order Falconiformes; family Falconidae; genus Microhierax; species Microhierax caerulescens. The sequence continues at coordinate 93,398,168 of JAVJGJ010000037.1, forward strand.
AAGCTTCAGAAATGGATGTCACCTTCTGTGCCTTTCCAAACGTACGCTGAGTCTTCATTCATTCTCCAGTGTTGGCTTAGTTGTCTCATCTTGCCCTCTAAGAATTTAACAAAGCACATGTATTCTTACACAAGGAATCCTAAAGAAAATTTAGGTTTTTAAAGCTTTTCAGCCTTGAGTGCCTTATGACCTGAAGGTGTAATAAACTGCTAAAAGATGTTGCTGCTATGTAACTAGGTGTACCAGTTATTTTTTTAAGAAACTCATGAAAATCTGAACCAGGGAAAAACTAATGAACTTTCTCCGTTTATTGAGAAGGTGGTGCTGCACTTTACTGTGTTAATTGCAAAACATACAATTAGATGTTTTAATTTCTAGAGTAGTTCTTTCAATATTTTAACTACTGAATTAGAACAATATTTTTATTAATTGCCCAAGATTACAGATGAGATTTTCTCCTAATACCATGATTATATTTTCTTTCTTTCTTTGATGTTTGACTATTGACTGTCTAGTAATTCAGTGTCTGTTCCCAGTGCATTACATGGAGATGAAATAGGGATGGGTGTGTTTAACTATGCAAGATTTGTTACAAGTCTATGAAAAAGTATGAAATGGGTGAATTTCTTCAGTATGATATGGTTTTTTTTTTAGTAATGTGAAACCCATGAATAGCGTAATGAGAGTGCTTTGTCTGGCCTTGAAAGAATCACGTGGTAAAGGTAGTCCTTGTCCACTCTAAAGTGGGTACGGAGTTCTCTCACTTCTAGCAGTGTGTCTGAAGAATTGGGAATTTTAGAGGATGGATTTGGGTCTTGTACAAACCAGAAACACCTTAAATACTCATTGAGGGATAGTATATGTTGTCATCTGAGATGCAGCTCTAGGAGCAGGAAGATGCAACAAAGAACTTTTTGTTCTTTTTAATTTTCCTCATCCTATTGTGCTATGTGAGCCCAATATGTATTTACATACATGCACAAAAATCAGGCAATCTGTATCACCCACGATACATGGAATTGAGGGTTGAATGTGAAATTTTAAAGAAATTTCAGTTGCCAAGTCATAACCAACCGTGGAGGGTCTGAACTGCATAAGAAGGTTTTATGTACACTGATTCAACAAAGTGTGCTCTCCAGTTTTCTGGATCCTTTGTGTGTTCAAATATAGCTAAACAATCTCATTATGGTTGCTTTACTGTTGTATCTGCTGCTAAATATTTTTTTCCCAAATTACGTTAAATATTGATGAAAACATCATCAACTTGCCAGTAAAACCCTGAAAATATTTACATCTTGATTTTTTTTTTTTAGATGATAGCATAACCTTCCAAGCTTATTCTCCACAATTTCTTCAACAGAAATTGTATGTATATGTGTGGTTGTATTTTTTGTTCTTTAATTGGAATCTTTCTAATGCAATTGATACATTACAGCTGCTGAAGCCCTAATAAAAATATTGTGTGTTGTAATACGTGAGATAAATCTGAGACTTAGCAAAACTGAACCCTCTGTTTTGGTTTGTTTGTTTGGTTTGGGTTTTTTTATCCTGGAAATATGCTAAAGTTGGATTACACTTTGATAGTAGGCATAAGAAATACATGAATATTACAACTTGTCATTGAATGCACATAAAACTCATAAAAATGCTGTCTGTTTCGATTGTGTCTTCAGCTTCAATATTGGAAGTCTACTTAAACATAAAACTCACAGTGGAACCTAACTGAAAAGGTGACGTGTGGATTGAAATGAGAGAAAATATTTGTACTGAAATCTCGTAAGCTTTACCACTGTGTTTTCCCTAACAAAAAAAGTGTATTCACTTTTTGAGGATTGTACTGTGGGTGTTCTAATAGCATCTGACACCTTTGTCATAATCTCTTCATCTAATAATTCCCGTGTATCACTTTTTTCCCCTTATCATTCACTGTGTGTTAATTTATGTTTTGGTTTCAGCGTCCTTGACCCAAAACTGTCAGGCCAGGATGATCCTCTCATCTGCAGCAGATTGTGAACTATTAATTCTCTCTTCCTTCATGTACAGTAGTGTGCCCTATGCAGATGGGACTCCTCCCTGGAAGCTTGTGCTTTCCAGTTTTTGAGGGTCCCCGAGTCTGTCACAGATGTTCTGTTCTGAAACAGGATCTCAGGTGAATGGAGTGGGTTTGTCTGCAGTGCAGCCTCAGTGTCGGGAACATAAGGCATCTCCATGCTGCGTCTCACCGACGATGTGTCTGGCCTGGTATCTCCCTTTCAACAGTGACAGTTACCAGAGGCAAATGCAAGAAATTTCAAGTGGCTATTTGGAAATAATCTGTCCATGGTGGAATTTTCTTTTTAAGTGACTGTAATTTGCCAGTCGATTTGTTTGCAGAATTGCACATCTTTTCTAGGTGGCTTGGCACCTATTCATCTTTGTGGCATCTTATTCTGAGTGAGTTTTTGCTGTCTGTTACATTTTTTAATATGTAACATATTCTGTTACATTTTTTAAAAAAAAATCCTTCCAGTGATAGGTAAGCACATGCCTAATTAGAGTTTGATAAAGGAATTTGGAATGTTTGAGGAGGAGCAAGTTGCTTTTGAGGTTGTCTGGTTGTTTGCACCTCAATATCATCTTACAGATTTTCTCTTATATAATTTAAGGAAATGGAATTTCTTAGGTAGAAGAGAAATTTTAGGATGCTTCCATCTGTGAGCATGTGTGTGTTTGTGCAAATGTCTGGATATGCATGCAAGTGTTCATTTGTATCGTTTGTGCCCGTGCCTATGCGTACAAGTGAAGCAATTTTCAGGCTGAAGGACTGAAACTCAAATATGTGGGTGGAGGAAAGGAAGGGTTGAATTTGAAATTTCAATGGAAATCAAATTCTAATTTATGGCGGCTGTGATTATGCTGTAATTTTTCCCTTTTCCTTAACAATTAAAATACTTCCAAGAGAGCAGATTAAAACATAATAACAATTAGCAGGAATACAGGATGGTGAGGAAGAGCAGACAGGAAAATATATTTACGTGGGATCTGTACATGCTCCTTGAGTTGTCTTTACTGTGTTATCTACCCACTCAACTCGGCAAAGGCTGCATCTGTTTCTGGCCAGTTTTGGATAGGTCTGCAGGGAGAACCAAAGGGGTTGTGTAGGTATGGCGTGGACATTGGTAGCTAGCTGTCTTTACTGGTCAGTGCTTTAACTGGTGTCACCCATGGGGCAGAAGTCAATGTTGCCTTAATTCCTGTGAAGCTGCTTTAGCTCACTTGACAGGTCTCTCTCTCCTATAGCTGTTCCGACCATACCATTTCTTCATTAAGTACCACTGAGTAATATGTGCTCTCTTACCCTTTGAAAATGGCTGATTCAAACCTCACGCTGTCGTGACCTCAAGAGGATCTACTTCAGCAATGCTACCTATCATTTGATAATGTAAAACCAGAAAACAGGTAATTGTGTAGCCCTGCTGCTTGAAAACATGCATTGTTAATAGCAAATGCCAGATGGACTAACTGAGCGTATTGTTGTACAAGAACATGGGTCTTCCTCTCTTTTTTTCCAGTTGCAGGGTTAGATTAATTAAATGGACAGCAAGTGATGCCGTTAGAGATTCTAAATAACCCTTTTTCTACTGATGTGCTAGAAGAGAAACTATCCGCCTCAAAACCCAGTACTGAGGGCACCGTTTCTAACGGATGGAAAAACACCTGGATTCACCATCATATCTTGTTGGCCAAGTCATAAAATGAAATGGATATGCTCATATCTTGGTGTATCAGTGGTAGATGTCTCTGTAAAATGCATTTACTGAGTTACTGATAGATGGTGGTTGAAACCGGTCTCAGAGTTCAGATTCATAATTTGATTAACAGACCACATTTCTTTTCAGCATCCAGCATCATAATTTCATGTATTTCCAGAACCTTTTGTAATCTCCCTGGTGATGGTCCTGAACAAAGAGGTGATAGGAACTGTGACCAGTTCCAATTAGGCATTTTTTCTGAAGTGGTTTTTTCTCATTAAACATATGAATACTGAGTTTCCAACTGACTGGAAGTTTGTGTTGCCTGTAACTGTTCAGAGTGGCAAACACTTTGACTGAGATTGCAGGTAATGGATTTCCACCATGCTTTTAATATGGTGGCCATGACACAGAGAACACAAGAGCATCAAGAGCTTTGAAAAACTAAATTGACCCTATCTGTCATGAGACTGCAGCCTTCCTGCTATTTGAGAAAATCACATTCCCCTTAACCCATCAGATATTCAGAGATATTGATGGTATCTTGAATAACAAAGCATAGCAAGTACGGATTTTTTTTGTAGCTATAGAAAAGAAGCCAAATAATCTTTTATATTATACTGCAGTATTCTTTTCTGTGTCCTGTTTATGTAAAAATGAGACTGCTTGTGTTGTTGATCAGTGCAGCAGAGGCAGATCATATGTCCCATTAATTTATTGTTGGAAATTCATCTCTTAGAGTAAAAATAGAAGGAGCCACAAAACTTGATGCTGGCTTTTCACTGGCTACCTCGAAGTTTAAATATGTATATAGAAGTAGTTTTGTACCGGCTTTGTGAAATCAGTTTTATTTCTTAACTTCCATGCTTCAATGATAAAATTCAGCTTTACTAGAAGAAAGTCTTATAATCATTTTCACATTTGCTATGCATTAGTCTCCTCTTCTCTCCCCCTCTTTCCTTTTTTTAAATAAATAGTACTTTGCAACAAATTGATTTTGCTAGATAGTGCATTGATCATGCACCTTGCCTGGGGACAGAATATAGCTTCAAAAACAATAATAACTAAGACAATCATCTAATTTTACTGAAATAAAACTGAAAATGTACACCCAATGAAATAATCTCTGAGACTACTTTAGGTGCATTTGTGCTTGTACTTTATCCTCAGTGACACAGTAATCTACTAAAGTTCTTCTCTCGATTTTTCTCTTTGCAATCTGGAAGAACAGATTCACCAGTGATTGTGCTCATTTATAAAAGCATCCAAAACAAAATTGAACCCCAAGGCTGATAAACTATAAAGATGCTGATCAGATCTGAGCAGAATGGACGGGATGCTTTGGGGCTTGCTCAGCTAAAGACGGCTCTACAAGACTGATGGCTTTATATACACAATTACAAACACTATAGCTTTGTCGAATGAATGGGAAATCATAAAATATGTTGCTTGCCCTTTATTAAGTAAAGAATGGTATTTTGTAAAATACTTGCAAAGATTTACTAAATTTCTGTAATTTAATTCCTGTCACTGTATTTTCTTTCTTTGTAGAAAACTTAATCATTTGGAAAGAACAATCCAATAGAGTAAACCTTCTAGTCCTGAAGAACAAGTGGCTAATTGATTTTGTTTATCAATATGTATCAAGTGGGTGCACAGTGTCTGCTTCATGTAAAATTCATTCCTTTACACTACCTGTGTCATAATCAATAATGGTTAAAAAATTCATTCTTACTAAAATTCTTCTCTAAAGGAGATGCTGAATCTAAGAGTCCTCCACAAATTTGGTACTTATTGGAAATCATAAGATGACAAATGCAACAGGACAAAGATAAAAACTGGTGATTCCAAGCGGTGTTTCCTGATAACATAAACAAGCTTTGGCTTTGTGATGACATGGAACAAAGCTGCGATGTGGTTACTTGTCTGGGCTCTGTGGTGACTTTTGAAATAAAAGTGTGTAAAGCAGAACAACTTAAACATTTTAACAGTAGTTTCTTAAAGTTCATGGATTTCTTAAAGACTGTTCCATTTTCTTTCATTTTCAAGTGTATTAGTCAATGGACATCTGAGTCTCTTGAAAGTCACTGACATTTAGGGAAAAACCACATGGTACCATGAAGCCATGCTGTTTTAATCTTGGAATATACACTTGGGGGAGGGGGGGGGGAAGGCGAGAGTGAGAAAAAAATGAAAATAGGAAGAAGCCATTAGAAGTTATCTATGTAGACTGTAAAAAGGAAGAACATCTCCTTAGGTGAACAGAAAGCTTAGACATACGGAAGTGAGAAGCATTTCTGGTGAGAGGACCTACCTGTTAGGTCAAGTCAGAGTTTGTTTTCATGTTAGGATTAATATTATGTAACCTTTGAAGTTTAATTACTTGTGATTTTAGAACTAAAATTTATATCAGAAGTCAAGTTACAAAAATTCTGTTTAACTTGCAAAAGCGGGACTAAATACTATTTTTCTTTCCTTTTTAACTGGCATTTTTGGGATCATACTGGTTTCTTACAATCCCTAGTCTGTTTGTGCCCATCTTATATTCAAGGTATGGCTATGCTACAGTCATAGATGTGATTATGACCGTCAAGCAAAAGAGCTGAGAAGTAGGCTAAATTACATTCAGCTGCCATAGCTGCTTGGGCACACTTGCTCCATAATTTTCTGATTGCAGATGCAATTGAAGAGGTTCTGTCATCTTACTCCAGCTCTGTGGTTCTCCAAAGGCAGAGCTGGTGCAAGACAGTGACAAGGATTCCTGAACCATGTAAGCGTGTAGTGCTGTGGTAAGTAACAACAAGGACCTTGCGTTGTGGGATAACGTGCCTGTGTCACGTTTAGGCAAGAGAGAAAGAAAAGGCCTCCGGCGATTCAGAGCAACCAGGCGGCAATGAATTATCTTCTGAGGGGGTTTATCTTTCTCAATTAGTATGCAAGGAAATTAGTCTTATAACTTGTGCACTGGAATTAGATTGTGTGAATGCTCCCTTCTTTCCCCTCCGTATCTTGGATAATCTTTTAAATTGTGCTTTGCATCTTCTGGTTGTGACAGTGGTGGCCTGTTGCTGCTAGGGAAATCCAATGAACATCTGTTAAGACAGTGATTTTTTAAGGTTTTTTTTTGTTTGTTTTTTTTTGGGGGGGGGGGGGGGGGGGG
>JAVJGJ010000037.1:93405418-93453079 GCA_035590215.1 Microhierax caerulescens
CCCCCCCCCGGCCCTCCCTCCTTTTTCCAGCTGTGTGATACCATGTGTAAAGATAGTATACTTACTTGCTATGCAAAGCTAAATCTCTCATTAGTGGTAATTTTTTTTACTGGCTGCTATGAAATTCTGTTGATGTAAAATTGAGATACCTTTATTTTTAAAAATGTGAGCTAAAAGCAGCAGCTGGTTGTTGCTGATTTTACTCAAATGTTTTTTTTCTCAACCCAATAGGAGCAATACCTTCCCCTCATTTTTTTTTTTATTTTTTTTTAATGAAGAGAACTGGTTTTAAATGGTATAGGCTAAAGAGTATCTTCATAATGTGTTCGTAATTTTTTTTCTACTGTTCGAGCTTTAATTCATAATTACAAGCTTATTCCAATCTCTGCATTATGGAACCACATTTTAGACCAACAGCTGTTATCTACTTTCACTTGTAGCCTTGGGGTATGCATATTTTAATATTCATTTACTATGTGCCGATAAACTAAATACTTCCTACTGGAAGACTATGAAATTAATCACAGTATCTTAGTTGCTGTTCTGTCTTCCATGCAGCTCATATTTTTTAAACTTACTATGTTATATAAATTCCTCTCCTCCTCCCTGAAAAAAAGAGGAAGAGGAAAGGTTATTGCAAAATATACAAACAGAACAAGTTGATTAAATCTGTGATAATTAGAAAATAGAGAGGAATGTAGTGTAGTCATTCAAATGACACAACCTTCTCTCCTGTTCCTGTATCTTGCATAAAACTAGTATAAACCTTGCCACATTGCCTCCAGCAATATTTTAATAGCTGGCTTTGTATTTGAAGGTTGTGGTTTTAACTGTTATTTAAATAGTATTAGGTCCTCATATGCATATAATATAGCCTAAGGGTAGATATTTTCCAATCTTCCAGGCACAATCACAACTCCATCTTTGTGTTAAAAGTATAAAACATGTGGCAACTTTGGAGATGAAATTCTGTGAATAGGGAGGAAATAAAAGTCATGCAACCCATTAAAGTTTAAGGCTGTTTGTTGTGCAGAAATGGATAAAGAATTGGTGAAAAGCTGTAGAAGGGCATAAAAATAGATTACTTCAAGGATGAGTTTGGTGGTAGAAAGTAATAACGTCAAGGCTGGAGATGTTTAAACAGATTTCTCATATGTGTATATTTCTGGACTGATGTCCTCTTCCGACAAATTACAACTCAAGGGCAGCACTTATGTACCTGCTTCTGCTCGTCAGAAGCAGTGGAGAATTTTGCTGCAGAGTGTGGTGGAGCAGTGTAATCCAAAATCCCTATGGGATATAACATCTGTAGTGTGAATGATTGAGGTCTGGGATGCGCTGTTGCCCACCCTGGTACCCCTGAATATGCCCCAGGAGTGAGTAAAAGCGCACGCCAGGCTAGATTCAGTAATTAATTTTAGAAGCACAAATTAGACACTGCCATCTGAAATCATAGACTGTTCCAGAATGTTCCTGTTCAGCTGTTGGCTAGGACCACGCATGTTTAAACTTGCAAGGTACCTTCCCACAGTTGTTCTGGTGTCCCAAGCGTACTAGCCATCATCTTCCACCCTTGCTGAGTACGAGGGCCATTTTGATGAGGTCAGTGCATACCACTTAAACCAGGGGTCCTTAAACTACGGCCCGTGGGCCAGATACGGCCCCCCAGGGTCCTCAATCTGGCCCCCCGCCCCCCTCCACCAGGGGTTGGGGTGGGAAACCAAGCAGCTGCAGATGACTGCCTGCCACTGAATCTGCACGCCGGCCCCCTGGTTAAAAAGTTTGAGGACCCCTGCCTTAAACGAAGTCCATTTAGGATGCAGAAACTGGTTGTTTCTTAACGTAGGTCCCTGGAAGAGAAATTCCATCAGGCGTGCTGTGAGCATGCTGGATGCACTGGCATTTTGCATTAAACAGTCCTTGAGAGAATACCTGGAATTCCGACCCTCTCACCCCCACTTAGATGCAGTTACTGGGCAGTTACTGTCTCTGAGCCAATGAATCTGGATTTCTACCAGTCCAGTTTCATAGCCTCAAAAGGGAAGATAGAGAAGTCCTTATTCCAGAACAGGATGTATTTTGATGTTGAAAGTACTCACTGGAGACGTGGTTTTGAACTCCCTCAAGCTGAGGAGAGTGCTTTTGAAAAAGGCTTTTCCGTTTCCCAGCGGAGCCTGCTGATCGCAAGGCTGCTAATCAAAAGGTGAACGCCAGCACTCGCGTGTTCTGCTTGCCTCACAGAGAGTGGAGTGAAAGGATCCTGTCTTCTGCAGGGTACCCATCCTGGCAGAGCCAGATTGCCTGGGATGTCTATGCTTTGAAAAATAATAGAATAAGAATTTGGACACACCCTCATTCTTAGTGTATCTTAAATAGTCTCCAGTTCCTTACTGAGTGTGGATGTTCTCTTCAGTTGCATCTTGAAGTACCTTAACATCAATTTACTACTCTTCTTCTGGCCCTTGAAACCTTCTGAGATACAGAGCTGGCTGCATTTAGCTTTCTGTGATCAGGCAAATCAAACTGGATGAAAAATAGTGCTTTATTATGTTGATGTTGTAATATCTTGAGGAGGAGCACATCATTATATTTGTAATCAAATTATGGTATAAAATTATATCTAATCTGAAATTTGTATCTCTCTTTAATTGCCCTCGTAAAATACGTAATAGCCTACAAACTGCAGTTCACCTTCACAAGCTCACTGATGTCCTTCATACCTCCTATGAAATGCCTAGCACACCTCTGAAGGCTAAAAAAGAGCAGAGAAAACTGAGTATCAATTGCACCTTTTTTGGTGGTGAAAGAAAATTGTCCTGAGCTGTAAAAATATGAACCCCATAAAATTATGTCCTAAACATAAAAATGTTGCAATGAAAAAAGTATAAACTAAGTCTCAATGTGGATCAAGCATTACTCAAGCTGCAGGAAATGGAACAGATAGCCATCGAAGTTTTGTCTTGGCAGAATCTTATGTAAAGCACAAATACTATTTGCAAATGAATGGGAAGTTGTTGGGTTTTTCCTTTGCACAAATTGATACAAAGCACTCTTTTTGGCTGAAATATATCAAAACAGAGGTAAACAGTGGAACACCAGTCCCGGGGGGACATTACCTAGAGGTCTGGTTTGGTTTTGAAATGTTATAACAGTAGCAAAAATACTTGGAAGTGAACAGGTCCGCAGGTCTTGCTGTGGCGCTGCGCTGCATCTGCGCAAAATGCGAAAGCGCTGCAGGAGCGCTGGGATACAGCTGCCGTGTTTTGTATTCGCTTTTGCCCACGAGTGCTGTTCGGCTTCCCATGGTGGGTCATATTGTGTCATCAAAGCGTAGGCCACTGTTTGATGGGAAATGTAGTTGAAGAGAAGAGGGACAGCAGCTTGGATGTTGTTGGACTGTGGACTGCGGCAGGTGCAGGCTGATGGCTAACAAAGCCAGAACAGGATGCTGTGGTTCAGTTCAGCAAACCAAAATGTTTTAGTTCACAATAGCACTAACTTGGAATACAGTGCTGTGTTTTGCTTTCATGACTGAAAATACCTGTGGTAAAACTAAGATGTTTCTATAGCAAATTGCAGCCTCTTGGGTAAATCCTTCTTGTTGAAAAATGATTGATGCAAGGAGCTTTGTTTTGTATAATTGCATGTCTGTTTCTTGCTGTAATTCTGTGAAAGTTAAGAAGACTACTGAAGTGAATATTTGCATGATTGTTACATGATTTAAGACAAATCAGGTCAATAATGAAGGCATCATTTCCATCAGTCTCTGATGTCATAGTCAGCTGTGTATCATTACATCCTCCTCAAAGAGGAGACTTCCATCTGTTTTAAGGAATATTTATATTGTTGCACAGTTGTTTTCAAAGTTCTTTGATTTTCAGATCTCTATAAACATTTCCAAGTGAATGAGTGACTGTCCAAACCCCTTTGTAATGAATTTATTATTATTGATGCTAAGCTCTTTTCTTAGTCACTGTAGAACTTGCCTGTGGACCATGTGTAAAAACTGTTGAATTGACCAGTTCCACTTTCATTTAAGTGTGTGTGGGTGGAAAAAATCAGTGGACTTTTTAGGAGAAACAGTGGGGAACATAAGAAACACAGTAACTGTTTTGAGCTTTTACATGTGTTCCTGTGAAGAGTTTTGTCACTTAAACTGTTTGGCCAAAGAAAACAAGCATAAAATACAAAGCTTCAGGTAACTATATAAGGTTAGCAAAGAAATGTGAAAGAGTGCTATGAACCAAACCAGATCGCTAAAAGTATCCATTGTTGCCACAAAAATTCTCATCAGTTGTATTATATGTACATAATTGTGAAATTTTGTTAAGGTTCGTGTTCACTTCCAGGCTGTAGGTTCTAGTGTGCTGCAGTATTTTATGATATATATGACATATACATATGCAGTATGTGTTTTTAGAGATAAGAGTGAAAGAAGTGGTACACATTACAGCTGTGCTGACTCTGTGAAGGACAGGTAAAGCCTTGGTGTGTTCGTGTGTAGAGAATGCTTTGTTATCATTGCAGAGCAATGTCCTCATGCTCTGAGTACCTTGACTTCTTTTCTTTGGAAAATAAATAAAATTCTTACCATATAAACATATTTATATTACAAATCATGCATGTGTTTATGTATCCTGTACCTGGTAATATTTGCTGCCTTATTTTCTAATCCTTCCACTCAGTGGTTCATGAATGCTATTTTCAGCTGTATCCATTTTCCAGTGTTTTCTGTTGTTTTTAGAAAATATCACCCTTATCCACTCTACCAAAGCTCTTCTCACCAAGAATATTAAACATCATTCCTAGCTAAGCCAAAAAGACTTTTTTTTTTCTTCCCCAGCTGGCATTCCTGCTTTGCTGGCAGTCTTTCAGCATCTTACCCTTCAACCCTGTGCCAGAGAGGCTAGATGATTCTGGAAGGCAATGTTAGCTTATTTTAAGATTGATGGTTAAGTGGACTCTTTAATTTATTTAGACAATCGTTTGTGTCATCAAACCTTAACCATGTTGATTACTTGACAAATGGAATTTGTCATCTGGTTTTCGTGATTTGTCTCAGGAGCTGGGTTGTCAAAGTTACAGTCCTTTTTTATTTCTTGGGTAGAGGATTCTTCTTGGGTTATACAAAAGACTTTTTTTATCTTTGCAGACTTTCTGGAAATATAGTTGTTCATCTCCTCTAGTGTATGAATAATAATAATAAAAAAATCTCTTCAGCTGTGAGACCATATCTGGTGGGAATGCCTTCATGAATATGTATTTGGGCAAACCTTTGCTATTCTTAAGCTTTCTGAAAACATTTGTGTGAATGAAATCTTGGTCAGCTGAATTAGTCTAACTGAGAAAATGACAATAATAAACCCAAAAGCAGTGAAACAAGCCAGAAAGCTTGCTTTATGAGATTGTTTGCTATTTTGAGGTTCATAATAGAATAATTTTAGTCTTCATATTCTACATCTTTCTAACTTTCTAGCTGCTTCTCCCTCCCCCCAATTGTGTTATGCTGAAAACCAAGGAAGGTAAAAGGAAAGTAGAGAAAACAAAGGAGGAATAAATTTCCCTCAGTGAAATCTATTACCAATTATATCTTGAGATCGTATTTCAAGAGAATGTGGGAGGACGAGAGGAATGATATTTTCTAGTTTCACAAAGACGGATAAGTCTTTAGTATATGTCAACCGTATCCAGTTCTCATTCCTGATGAAGGACAAAAGAATTAAGTAGCCTGATCTTTTGTACTTCAAGGATCTGCAGGAAAACTAGGAAATTCACACCTCTGTGTTCTATATGCAGAATGGTGACTTCAAGGAGAAAAATGAACGGTAATCCTTGTCTGGAAGTTCTCAGCTGTAGCACTTCTTGAACTTGTAGGTTCAGATCCTCTTAGCAGTCTTTATTCTCTGGTGCATGTTCTTGTTTATGAGACTTGGTTTATTTCAATTAAAAAGCATCCCTGCAGAAAAACAGTATGAGTAGCACGTTATTGGGAAAGAAAAAAAAAAAAAAAGTATAGATTCTTCTGTCTATCTGAAGTCATACGGTTCTAAATTTTTCTGTCTAGATTTCATTTGTACTATAGTGTAAAGATTCAGAATGGTATGTGCAGAAAAATAATGAATAATTACACTTTTAAGGAATCTCTCCTAGGCAGAAATGGAAAAAATCAGAAGAAGTGCGTATAGAATAATACAAGTGAAATTGTCACATCAAGTGAGGTTTAAGAGATCACTCAGATGATCTTCATGTTACTATAGAATATTTTTTGTTGTTGTTTTAAAAAAAGGGTAGATCAATAAGCATTAAAAGTTACTTTGATTGTCATTGTGGATATGACCACAACAGATTGCAGCAGCATTCATAGAGAGCACATGCAAAAACAGGAGACAGAAAAAGTAAAATAATTAAAAGGTCAGAAATCTAGAAGGTCAGAACAGGACTACAGTTGAAGCGCTGTGAGAATTGTCTGGAGTCTCTAGAAGGAGCCTTCTGAAGGAAACTCCTTTCTTTCAGGGATGTAGGAACCATGAGAAGACAAACTTCTAATATGGGTGCTACGACTGTCTCCATACTCTTATTGTTGGAACTAATACGTCATTCAAATGAACCCGACTGGCTCAAGAGTATACCACTTTCTTTTTATATTTAAATTCTTAGTTGTGCTCAGTTAGTATAGATCTGTTTTTCTTTTCTGCCTAGGTACAGTGAAGGTAGTAAGCTCATAACCAGAAAACTTTCATATATCTAACATGTTCTTCATGCACACAAGGACTTTTCAACAGCTTAAAACTGCAAATGTGTTAAAGCCTCTTTCTGATTCCAAATTCAACTTTAGCTAAGTTTTCACAGCAAGCTGCTTGTATTTTTTTGCCCATTTCCAGTTTTAGATATTTGTGCTTTCCTAGGTTAGAATATTGTTTCTTTCCACAAAGGCATAAATTTCTATTTGTGACATAGCAATAATTTCCATGGCAACAAATCATAGTATTATGAAGGTGAGCAAAATCCAACTACAGAAGGCTGCCAGTGGTGGGGATGAAAGCTTGGAAAAAAACCCTCGATAATAACAGGGCTAATAGAAAATTATAGGCAAAGTAAAAAATATTTTGTTTAAATGTTCCCTATTTTAATGTTTGCTCAAGGATAAAACTATTTTTAAGAGGGGTGTTCCAGAGCTGATTGATTTGACTTTGCAGGGATTTGGACTAGATCCTGGCAGAACTCTGATAAAACTAGCTCCTACATATCTCTGGGAGGTTCTGAATACCTTTTTCTGGCAACTTTTTTATGATTCTGTAGGAGCTTTTCATAAATACAGATTCCTGTATTCTAAGTTGGATATAGTTACATAGGTCTAACCTATAATGTAAGTGTATAACTTGTATAAATATACCAAATGCTTACTTAAGATTTTCAGGATGTTTCATCAAGCATATCTTACACCCAGGATCAGTGTTTGTGATCATGCCTGTGATGTTTTTAAAAAGTTTTGCAATAACTGGTGTAAGTAAAATAATGAAGTGTTTCATCTGCGCAATGGGACCTTATGCGCATTAGCTCCAATAGAAACAACTAATTTATGGTATTTTAAAGGGTATTACATCTGCATTAAGTACTGCAGTGCTGTTTATTTTCTTCCATATTGATTTTTAATTATGCATATGTTGTACATTATTTAAGAGAGAGGAGAGGAAGATAAATCCTAATCTTATTAGCACTGATATAAAATGCTTCAAGTGCAATGGCATTTCACTTTGTCCTGGGTCTGATGTGACTGAGAACAGATGTGGGTCCTCTTGGATTAGTTTTTCATCCTTATGACATAGTCATTTCGTTCTGGATTAGATTTTTCGTTCATATGACATGGTTTTGGCACATGTTGAATTAATCAGAGTAGACAAGGCCAAGCCTATCTGATTATATAATTGCTTCATCTTTTGCACTGCAGTTGCATAGGACCAAAACCTGAGATCTCTAGTCATTTCGAGTCAGTCCTTTTTAAAACAGTCCTCCGCTGTCTTCTAGGTTAGTTAGTGCAATGGCATTGGAAACAATGCAAATTTGCCTAATAAATAAGAGTGGTTTAAATAGTGAGGTGTCAATCTGCTAGCTGTGTTCAGCCAGTAGATTTTTACTCAGGTAATTAAAACCAGAGGCTGACCATGACCAGAAGAAGTAGGTTTCAGCTTTTTACTCAATGTTAAGCTTTTCCAAACAGTTCTGTGTAACCTTAGTTAAGGTATGTTGTTACTTTGTGCCAGTTTGCCACATAAATTTATTCTTTAGTTTCCAATCTTTGCTGTAACCTTCTGTGGGAAAAAGAAAACTTTTTTTTTTTTTTTTCTTCCATTAGGAAGTGCTCGGTAGAATAGGAACATAGTCTTTGGGGATACGGTGGGATTTGCCCTGAGTTCAACCACAATAGCCTAATAGAGCTGAATGCCAGTTCAGTGTTTTCACTGTATGTATGTATATGTACTGGTACTTTAGGGGAAAAAGTCACGCTGTGGCTTCTGTATCTCCATTTCACTCATGGAATGTAAGTACGTTGCCTTGGTAGATGAGGTTTATGTGACCTTCAGATGGCATAAACCGGTTCGTTAAAGTCAAAATAGTCTCCTTGTACTAAAAGCTGAGTGTTTGACTTAGTTGCCAATTTTCTAAGACTTTCTGAAATTGTTCTTGTGGACTAGCTCCTTTCTTGTTGGTGCATAAAACAACTAGAGTCACCACAGATGCTATTGTGCATATTGCTTGAGAAAATGTCTTTCATTCTTCATTTGTTCTGGAAAAAGCAACAGCACTAGAGAGCCCTTATCCCTGTATGTAATAATCACATTGTTTCACTCATTCGTAGCTGGTGACTTTTCTAAATATTTTTGATCAATAGAAAGAAATGTAAAAAATCAGTAGATTGCAGCTTGTAGCTGGAATTGATAGATAGTTTAGGTGGCAGGCTTTGAACTCCCTTGGCAATCAGTAGTTGAAAGAAATTACCTTACTTCCATAGCTAGGATCTTCTGCCAAATTTACCCTGTTCACGTCTAAATCTTTTACATATTTTAAAGGATTAAAGTTAAAGATGAGATTAAAAACTTTCCTCTTGGCTTCAAAAAGAGAACAGAATTCTCTGTACAAGCATAACTGACAACCTCCATGAGGAAAAAAAAAAAAAAAAAGAAAAAAGAAAAACATTGAAGATGTTTCCTCATCCCCTTAACCATTTATTTTCCTTTTTTTCCACCTAGATGTCTCACTGAGATGGCTCTTTACAATATGGTGTTATTAGACCTTATACAAAGGTTATACTTTATGATTTGACATACAGTATTTTTCTTCCTTTGAACTCTTCTTTGAATCCTTAATTCTGAACAGTGTAGTTAATTCTACATGTTGTGGCAGAATTAATTGTGTTGCCATAACATCACTTTCCCCTAATAAATTTTCCACTGTGGGGATTTCAGCACTTCAAAGATGATACAACATACCTTTTGCTAACCAGATGATAAGGTTTCATCTATGCAATGGAGCCAATGATTATTTTTGAACCAACATATAATTATGAAGACACAGCGAGAGAACTTTCAACATGCTCACAAGTGGCAGAACTAAACGCAAGTAGAAATGTCATGTTGGGGTGGAGGTTCAAAGTTAACATCCAGTCTTCGACTCTGCAGCTGCTATAATTACACAACTCTGTAAATTGGAATCATTTATCCTCTGCCAACTGCAGTAATTAATTTTCTCTTCAGTCAGTGGAGGGGGGATTGATCTTTCCTTTTTGAAAGTCTTTCTCACGCAAATACCATTTTGCTCTTCTATGTTTCCAGTTCTGGAAATTTGTCCTTCTATACAACAGGTATTAAAGAGTGGAGCTGCAGCTTACTTGCCTGTGTGTTCTTGTCTGTGAGGCAGTGATGAAAATGAAGATCTGAACTGTGGGGTTTTGTCATGGTACTTAGTTACTACCCAATTGTGGCATTAGGGTGGCTTGTCAGCTAGCAAATGGTGACTGGTGCTGTTTACATGCTGACCTTTGGCTGGTTGTAACAGTCACTGGAAGACAGATATTTCTTCTATCTAAAGGCCTCTTGAAAATTATGAAAATGATTCTCATGGTTTGCGTCACATTCATAGTATGTTTCTCCATTTTCACACTGCCCGTATTCTCTAAATAAGTGGCACTTTAGGAAGAAAACTTGGGGGGAAAAAAAGCCATACTCTGAAAGTTAGCAACTGTATCTCTATGGGTCAATCTTCATTTGGGCTGTAGCTTCTTTATACTCTTTGGTTGCTGCAGAAGAGCTGTTGCCACATAATTATTGCCTCATAGAGTGTAGGAGAGACCTTTAGCATACTACAGACTTTGTGTGGGATTACTGTGTAACTGCTTTGTAGTTAAACATGGGGGCTGTATGTAGTTGTGAATGACAACATGCTACAGCTCTGCTGGTGGGTCAGTGTTCCTGATGGCCTGAGTGAACCTGCAGTCAGTGACACGGAATGTGTGATGGACGTTTCTGTTGCTGCTATCTGAACTGAAGCCTTGTAGGCAACAAAATTAAGTCAGCAAGAATAGAGTCACCTCTGCTTGCCAAAGGGCTGCTGGCTCCAAATGTGCGACTGGGCAGGAGTCAGGAACTCCAGCCAGGAAGGACAAGACATGACTTTTCCAGATCCCTCACCATTTTCCTTCCCTTTCAAGGAGAGGCAGAGAAGCTTTTGTTGTCATTACCCATGCTATGCTTGTCCACAGACAATGTGGAAGACTTCTATCTCGTGGCTGTGCACGGAGCCGTTCTCCTGAGCAAGAATTTTCACAAGTTTTGTTTAGTCTTAAGTACTGTATTCATTGGGCCTGTATGTACTCATACATATTACCTCATACTTTCTGGGCCATTGCAGTAAAGCTGTTGGTATTTTTCTGGTGGCCTGTTGGGTCCTGGTGAATGCTGAGGTGTAAGCTACGCGTAGCTACTCTGAAGCTGCTTCATCATCCCTGATGACTTACGCTAGTGGACTATACCAACCTCCAGCTGCCGCAGATTGTCCTGCGTGGACAATGGATGGAAGGTGCAAAGCCAAGGGAAAGATTTTTATTCACTCCTGGTATGTAAAATTGAATTTTATATAGGCTAGTGATCCCCTAGTTCTCTAGAAGCTGATTTGCATTTGTTGTTCCATGTGATTCTGAGTGAAGATATAGTGCAGGAAGCATCAGAGATGAGACATAATTTTCCATTGTGTATCAATCAGTATGAGGAGGGGACATTTAAAAGACTTGTCTTTCTCCCTTTGCCAGTGCCTGGTTGAACCTTTTCTATGATCTTCTGCAAATGATCGAGTGCTTCTGAAAGACTGTTTCCTGGCAAGTAAGTGTAAATAAAACTGTAAGAATTAGAACACTTGTAAGAAGTGACAGAAACATCCCTTTTGCTTTCACTCTTTCAGACTGTATGTGTGAGATATTTATATGTTAGAACTACTGTATATACAGTAAAAATTATGACCATTTGAGTAGTGATACAAGGGGTTTTTTACCTTTTGATCATAAAGGAGAAGTGGGGGACTTCTCCCGAAAAAGAAATTTGCTATATTCCAGTTTGACATATTTGATAATCCTTCTTTGTATCAGTTTAACACAGTTAAAACACATCAAACATGATCAAGCTACATTTATCAGCAGAAAACAGCTCAAGTAAAATTATTAAAAATCCTTTGAATTTCAAAGGTAGGAATACAGCATGCTCCTTTGGTGTTTAACTTCATATGGTGATTCAGAATGATCTGCTTCCAGGCCTTGATCTTTGCATATTTATACTTGCTTTATTGGTGTTGGATGTTTTGTTTGCATTTAATAATTGTGCAGCTCAGAGTGGTTGATGAATGCATTTCAGGAAGTTTTGTAAAAATCAGTATTGGTTTGGACAGGCAAAGCCTGCGTATTGACAGTAGACATCCATTTGAAATCAATACATTACTTGTATTTGGGAAGCCTGGAGCAAAATCCTCAGGTGGGGTAAATCACCATAACTCCTTTGAATTCCATGAGATAAAGTTGATTTTCACCAGCTGGGAATCTAGACTTTGTTTTGGTTTCCCTTTTTACTAAACTGAGCCAAAAGGAAAGGAAATGTTTTATAGATACATGTTTTTCCTGAAAAAGAAATTAAAGGGTGGGGGGAAGAGAATCTGAGTGGGGATCGTAGTAAATGAGCATCTCTGAGTGGAACAAAGGAATAGAAGAGAGGGGCTAATTGTTTAATTAGTAAATGTCTGCTTGGTTAATGACATATTAATGAGTTTTTAAGACAGTCATATCATTTACCATAAAAGACCCATGTGCGTATCCCTGGATGTACTGTATAATTAAGTAATGTGACCCATAGGAGTTCATCATTTAAAAACCTGTCAGCTGTCTCATGTTTGGTAGCAGATGAGTAAGCTCAGGAGGGGCTCACCAGGAGGGCTCAGTTAGGTGTTTAGGTCCAAAATATCTCCCTGTATAAAATCTGTTAATCTGCCAGCAGTGTAGTATCTGCATAAAGGTGACATGGATTAGGGTTTGTCCAGCAGTCCATCAAGTTCTTGGTTAGCAGAAGAGTTGTGTCTGTGACGTGGTGGATCCTACAGGCTTCTCCCTCTCAGCTTAATTCCATCATCTGTTAGAACTGAACAAACGAGGTGCTTGTTCAAGGTGTTGGCACTGGGCTGAGGCATGAGATTTTCCCAGCACTGATGGAGTCCGTGCTATTCTTTAGATACTTTATCTATGCTAGTAAGAACTTATCCCTGGTCATAGATATACTAATGAAGTGTACTGTCCTCCTTTTAAAGAATTCTTCTGGCTATGTAAACTATGTGTATCTGGTTTTTTTTGTCCCTCCTTCCCCCACCCTCACTTAGGGCAGTGATAGACCCAGGTTGTTGGGGTTTTATTATTATTATTTTTTTAATTACAGAATATATTCTTAACCCTTTGCATATTTGAATACTGCTTTGTGGAGTGTTGTAGCAAGCTCCTTGCTACTTACATTCCTTTAGCTTTTAAAAAGAATAGGTGTATTAGGAAAGGTGTGGATATTGGAAACCGCTTGCCTTCACCTTGAAAGAGGGGTGTGAATGTCAGGATCACTCATCCTTTCTGTGTGTGTGTGTGTTTATATGTAGTCTCATATAAATGTATTTAATAGCTGGGATCCAGATTTGAAGGTTATCAAAGTTTGGAGTGAGCTTCAGGTGCGGGGTGTGTGGGCCTAAAGTTTATGCTGTCTATCAGAGCTGTCTTAGGCCTTTGAAGGACCATGTGCAAAGTACCTGCACGAGACGCAGAGAACTCTCAGTAGCATACCTAGCTGACCGAATGTGCAGATCCAGTGTGGACCAGTTGTGCACCATGTGCAGTAAATCTGACCTGTCTGGTAGACTTCTAGGCGTAGGTGGTAAAGACCCTCTTAAATCCTGGATTTTGGGGCTTGGCATTTGTGGGTGCATGATACAGTGACAGAGCACTCTCGTCGTTTTGCTTCCTCTCCTCGGCAGTTTTTTGAGGCAGTACAGGAGCACTGTCTCCAAACTTTCAGGCTTTTAATGCAGCAAATCCAAACACAACATGCAGAGTTGGATACGTCTAGTTCTACTGTGCTGTTGTGTTAGTCGTTTGACATCTGGCCCTAAAGAGAGCATGGAGACACTGAGAAAGGTCTTTGGGTACCGTAATGCATGCTTAATAATTAACAAAAATATCTGTGTGGGAAGAATCATCAAGGAAGAGTGAGACCATTTTTTCATTTTCTTGTGTTAAATTTTCATATTTTTTTTTTCTCCCAGTTCATTTTTTCCAACTATTTTAGTTTACAGGACACTTGTTACAAAATATTGTAGGTATAGTCTCAGAAAATATTCTAGTTCTAGAGGCAGGTTTTGTTTGAAATTGCTAAAAGCTTTTTTTTACTTTCCATAACAATAAATACACTTACATGACAGAAAAGTAATCCGAGAGTTCCAAATAAGAACTGTGGCTTGTCATGACTCTCCAGGTAATTGGGAACTGGATGTGTTTTGAGGTTCCCCTTTCTAGGGGACACCTTTTGGTCTCTTCAGGTTTGGTAATGAAATAGAAATAGGTAAAGAGCCAAGCTGTATGGATCAGATGTAAGCAGGCTAGTAAGGGATTATGACTTCTTGATAACACAAATCAACAAAAACGGGGCTACCTGAGCATTAGGGATGACAGCAGAAGCTAACTGGATCATTTACCTGAGTCACTACTGACTTGGAGTCATTCCTAGTTCTAGTATTGCCTTCTGGATTGTACCTCTAGAAAGGCATTGCTTTGTCTTAATATTTATTTTTTTTTAATATATATATATATTCTTTTCTGATTGTAAGCAGTTTGAGAGAGAGTAGGGTTCAAAGTATGGGCCCTTCCGCAAAGATGGACACTGAGCACCATGTGCAACCCTTGGGTTAAATCTAGCAGAAACAGGAGAGCGCTCAGTTTAATACCTGCCCCAAGTACACGGTGTAGAGGCCACAGAAATAAATCATGTATACCTTATAAATTTTTAATTTTTTTTTCCAATTTGTTTTTTGGCAATGGTAAGCGAAGTACCATTGCTCCTGATAGATGAAGTTTGAGAGCAAATATTACACACCGACTAAGGGCTTAATTCTGATCTCCCCTCTGCGGGTGTGTATCATTAATGATTCATTGCATATTTTGAATAATAAGCTGTCTGCATAGTGGAGGGCAGAACATAGTCCTAGGAGACTATTGCATGTGTGATGCATTAAGAATTATATTGAGAATGTGTAACTTATTAAAGTAGCTGTCTTGAGTTAAGTCACTTTTGGGGTGTATGTGTGTATATTTATTTGAAAATTAGGGGAAATTAAAAAGTGATCTTAGAAAAGTGAAAGAGACTGTAGAAATACAAATTTAAGGGAAACTTTTTTTTTTAAAGGATATGAAGCATGACCTTCAATTCCTGAGTTAATAAAATTTGAGCAAAACTGACAAAATTTATTTGTCTGCCTATTCTAGTTTAGATTCTTTTATCTGTTTAAAGTGTAATCTCCACCTTGTGAAATTAATGTGAAAGTGACTTTGGCAACAATCTGTTTTCCTAAAATGATTAGTATAATGAAAAATGAATAATATTTTATTTGCCTATAAAATATTCTCCCTTGTAAGACAACAAGCACAACTTTGGAAAGTTGCTACGTGTATAATCTGTACACAAACATGTACTCACTCAGTGTTCCATATATATATGTATGTATAACTTGCACACTCGTCGGGCTGTCAAAATGTGATTTTCCCCTTATTCTCAAGTAGGTATGGTCATAGTAAAGTAAAACTAAAACAAAATCCCCCAAACTCCCTCTCTTCCCCACCCCCACCCCCCCCAACATATGTAAGGATAGCTGGCTTCTTACCTGTAGGTGAAGAGTTACAACAGTGCCCCAGCTGAGGATCTGCCTCACCATATATACTGGGTCACCTGTTAAAAGGGCATGCTAATGCAGTGCTGCTCTACATTCTATTTTACTTTTAGCATATTTCATCATACTGTGATTATGCATGTTATAGTATTATGACTGTGATAGCTATTATGATTACACAATACAAAGCTTCAGGAGGAAATCCTAGCATGACTGAAGCCAATTCACACTATCAAGTCAGGAAATTAAAAAATTACAGCTCTAACAACAGTATTAATTTCCTGTGTTCTACACACACAGGAAAATCTGCAGTTACAAGAAAGTGCTGTTTCAAAGAAATATCTTCAATTTTTCAACTCTTTCCAAAGCTTACTTTAGGAATGTAGCAGGATTGTGGTGTCCAGATTGGAAGGTGAAGGTTTTCTGCTTTCTCCATGCTGATGGCTGATGCTGAGAATGAAGGAAAACAGGAGAATGAGATAGAAGTGCAAAATACAATGACTGTTGGCCTTTTACCCAAAAATCCATGCCTTCTGTTCTCCAACCTCTGCCCAGGCAGTGGCAGGAATACATTACTAATAAACAAAACTTAGACATGTGGGAAATTGGGTTTGGTCCAAGGATGCACAGTACCTTGAAGGCTGTGGCTGGCCAGCCGTAGTGGTATTGTAGTTACATTGTGCAATTCTAGTAATTGCTTGAAGAATACATGTGAGGAAGTGCTTTGCTTGAAGACATGGAGCCAGGCTTTGGCATTCTTACTGACAGGATGAAACTGTGAAAGAAATTGTTTGTTTGTAGTAAAGCAGGGGTATTTTGTTGCTCTATTGATGCTCCCCTTCTCTAGTTCAGTTTCTGTATTGGGAATATTGGGGGTAAATAGTAGCTACACATTGGTATGTGTGGATATATTTACTTCTAGTGTATCTTACTGTCTGCTATGTGTACAATATACGTGGATAATAATAGAAGAGTAAAAAGAAAAACAATTGTGTATATACTGTAGTAGATTCAGTGTTGTCTGTGCTGGGAGGAAGGAAGGAGGGTTATTTGATCTGTGTTTTAAGAGAAAGTGATACTGTGAAGTTGTCTAACTTTGTAAGCTTTTCCTTTGAGGGAGATATGTGTGCAATCTGCATGCCTGGCTAGCTCTTTGATGATAAATTTGGACTCAGTTTTTAGTCAACTACAAGAAGGTGCCAAAAGCATTGGCATCTGCTTTAGAAAATTGGCAGAGTTTCCTTGGCTGCAAATTTCTTTATCCTGTCTCATTACTTTACTCCTATCAGCTTTTACCTGCATGAAGAAAGACCAAAAGAAAAAGGCAAGAAAACCCTTTAAAATTTAAGTAGCTATTACAACAACAGAGCCTAAACCACTCAGGGTGAAGATTCTATAATTTCCACTCTTTACACATACTAGGTGCAATCAAACAACTTGAAGCAATAACACAGGGGGAAATATGTTTTACATAACTTGACTTCCAAATAGTGATTATCCCTTCAAGGCTATTTGTTTTCCCAAGAATCCTGCTGATTCTAGGCTCTGTGTTAAACCTGTTTCAGATGATAACCTAGCTAAACTCTCGTTTCAGTTGCATTACCCAAATTATGGATGCTATGAATGAGCTGGAGTTACGGGTTTCTTCTGCACGGTCATCTTAGACCAGTGATGTGACACTGGCACCAGTCAGTTGTTCCACAAGATCACAAAAGATGAGGTGGAACCCTGGTAGCTGAAGATCAGTAGCAGAAACCTTGGTGACTTCAGCACAGCCAAGCTGTCACCTCTAGTACTTGCGAGTGATTCTGCTAGTTGGCTGATGTGACCTAAGGTCCTAAAAACTACACAAAACTACACTGTTTTATGGTGAACAGGTTCATGGTGGTTGTGGGTTTGGTCATGTGTTGTGTGTGTCGTCCCCCATCGTTGTCGTGTGTCGTCCCCGTCCCCGTCCCCCCCCCCCCGGGATTTCATTGGATGGTTTTGAAAATATGAGGTAGAGTTGGGTTCTGTTCTGAACTAGGTGACAAAATACATGGGAAATACCATTTTTAATCTATAATTCACCATCTAAGGAGATCTGAAACCATCTAAGCAGATCTGAAGTCATGAGATCGTAGAAAGCTGTCAAGAATCTAGTCCCTGTCTAATGTGTAATCCCAAGGGAAGTCACATTCACATTTCGTGCGCGTTGCTGCTGTCTTTGGGCTGGCGGGGAGTATGTGTTTCTAGAAGAAACATCTCAGTTTTACTTGGAAACTGTTCACTTTGCTTGTAGGGCTGTCACTGCCAAGTGACTTGGGTTCTTGGTGGGAGCATCAACAACCCTTACTGAGCCTGAATGAAAGATGCTCCTTGCCTGGCTCTCCTTTTGTTGAGAGTCCAAATCCCTCTTTAACTGGGTTTCCTAAGCCTATCTTGCATTGAATTTGTGATGTTTGAAGGAAATTGTTTCAGAAAGAAACTCACAGTGCTTATTAGTTCCTGGAAGCTGCAGATCTCTCTAGCAGCTCTGATTTCGGTGCGAGGGTTTTTTCCTAGTCGCTGTTCATTTTGCCCTCTCCCTCTTGCTGATTCCACCGTAGCTCCAGCTCACACTATCTCTGTAAAACAGATGAATCTACAGATGGATAATGTTCAGTTTGTGGTAGAGGTAAAGCAGGCTTGGTTTACCAGACTGCCTTATACAGAAACCTTTCTTGCTATGTATGATTTTGATGGTATTTTAACATGAAGAAGTAGCCATACTTATTACACTTACAGCAGTTGCATGATGAGAGTGTAAATCTTGCTCCCGTGGGGCATGTAGTTACGATGACTCCCCCCACACACCCTTATCCCTGGTGGATGGTGTTTTATCAGCTGACCACTCTTTTCTGTGGCAAGTTATAGAAACAACATGGGAGAGGGAACCAAAGACTTACCAATTTGTTACTATTTGAGGCAGCAGAACAGTAAAGAAGTGGTTTACAAATATCATCAGGGAAAAGGTTCAAATGAGAATCTGTTAATTGCTAGATTTCAATATTTAGGCATTGTGTGAGTATCTAAAAGAGGTCATGGATTTTGTTAGAATTGTCATGGGCTTTTATATGTTTTATGTGATCAGAAAAGAGAAATAAATGGCATATGGGTCAAGTAACAAATATTAGAAACTTTTACCATACACATTTTAAGGAATATATTATTTGAAAGTTGTTTGTGCAAATTATTTGAATGTTTGCAAGGGTGACAGCTATAGATGAAGAAAATAATGAGTATTTCATAAGTATATTGTTAATATAAACAAGTGTTTTGTTTATATTAACACGCTGTGTTGGTACTAAGATGTCACTGTAGTTTTTGCTTTCAGTATTGACAATCTATTCCCTTTTGTTAGGATAATTTTGTGTTTCATAATAGGGAGTTCTGGAAAAATAAAAAATTTCTAGAGACATGTTACAAGTTTTCTTCCTCGCGGTTTAAAACCCAAAAGGTGTTTCTTACAGACATTTAAGAATCGCTACTGGATTCACTTCCCACTGCAAATGCTATAGAATATCCATCTTGTAGCAGTGTCCTAGATATAATTCATTAGAGTTGTTCTGCAGCAAGGAAGAAACCTTAAGGAGTCAAAGAATTGTAATTCACACCTTCTGCAGTACAAATGTCCTGCCAGGTGATTTAAGGACTCGGAACTGTATAGTTCAGCGTGGTCAGGGTAGTAAGGTAAAACCCACACTTCTGCATGTTTGCTGGCATTTGCTATCACTGGCTTCGTAAGTGGTTTTGGATATGCTTACTATTTTGTGACAAGTTGTGTATACACCTTTATTGTACCAAAATGTCTTTGACTTCCCCAACAGTTTGGCTTGATAAAAGATTGAATAAATTGGTCTCCTATGCTACTTTGCCTGTTAGTAAAACTGATGATGTATTTATGTTCTTCATGGGTGAGTTTATTAATTTGTAAGTTAAGCACTGAAACATTTTGAGATACACATGTGGGAAATACTAATGTCTAAATGTAACTGCGACTTCACCTCTCATCCAGCTTCTATGAGAGGTAGAGCTGAGGGGCTTGAGTAAGAAGGAAAAGCTGTTTGTGGTCAGATACATGTACAGCAGTTAAAAGGTTCATTCTGCTTAATTGAATTTTATTTCTTTGTTCAAATCTGTTTATGCTTAGATAATATAATAATTAGTAATAGCTTGATACAAGCTAGTTATTGGGACTGTGCTCATGAGACGGATAAAATCAGTAAGGGGCTGTTCCCTTTTGTGCGTACAGACATCCACTTGTGAGTGGAACATTGAGATGGATGTCCCTTAGATGGTCATAAGAATCCCTGACTTGCATATTTTTGTATCTGGAACAGTGGGGAAGAAAATTACTGGAGGTTTTTCAAAGGGCTGAATAATCTGCAGAGGTATTCGGAGAGATTTCATACAATCTTTTTAAAGCCACAAATACATGTACGACTCTGAATTGCAGAATGAAGTCATAATAGGATGGGTTTGATTTTGGGGTTTTTTTGTTTTTTTGTTGTTGTTTGGGTTTTTTTTGGTGGGTTTTGTTCTTTGTTTGTTTGTGGGGTTTTTGTGTTTTGTTTTTGTTTTTGGTTTTTTTTTGGGGGGGAAGTATACCTTAGTAGATTGAGTACTTTATTGCCTTTCCAGACAATATTGGCACTCAGCACCCAAGTACCGAGTGCTTAAGAAAGTGGTGGGTCTTCCTTTCTGTTCATTCCAGCTACGATGCAGACTCGAGAAAAGAGATGGAAACTTTACACTCTTTCCCCAGATTCCACAATGTGACATTTGATGCTTAGTGCACTATTCCCCCCCCCCGGTCTCTTTCATCTGTCTGTTTCTTGAGACAGAATTACTAAGAAGAGAGTTTTGTGTCAGGAAGGTCAAGGTATTGAACTTTAAGGGGTATCAATTGCAATTGGATGGCAGCCCAGTAGGAAGATCTCTTAATGGGATGGAATAAGAAACTTACTTTTTAGTCTGCTTAAAGGTAATGCTTTAAAATGTGTGCTCCAAGGAATCAGTCTTTGATTTAGAATATTTTGTCTCCTGCTTTTCTGAACATGCAGGCCTTAGATCTTTCTATGATTAAACTATTTTTAGGAGATGAGAATTCCTCTGAATTTGATTACAGTTTCTTTTGCATTTAACCCTATCTCAGCTGAAGAGGGGTACAACTGGTCATTTTTCTTCTGTTAGCTTTTTGGTATGTTTGCTGGATCTGTGTTATTTTCTCATTTTTTCATCTTTATTTCATACTTTCTTGCAGCTAGAAATTATCCCTGAAAGTCAGAAGCACGGAAGTGGTCCTCATTCCCCTGATTAGCCAGGCTGGGTAGTTGTTGAAGCAGAAACTCATCAGTCACAGCAGAATGGACTGATGGAACAAAATGTGGGACAGTTGATCTCTTGAAAGGCAAAAAGCAAGTTTTCTTATGAGAACTTTCTCCATTGTTTTCTTCTCTCGTCATTGTTCGTGGTCCATATTTTGATTTCACCTTTAATTGTTCTATGATTGTGTGGACACTCACTGAAAGGAATTAAATCTGTAGAAGATGCACTTGTGGATAAAAATAAATACAGAGAAACATCTAAAAATTATATAAAAAAAATCTGAAGGCTAATATTTTCTTATAGAAGGTCAGCTGTTGTTGCCCCTAAAATACTCAAAAGCTCCCTCCAAAAAAGAAGCTTAGAGGAAGTGAAGCTAGTAAATTTTGAAGAAATATAATAAATGTAAAATGTAATCTTTACACAAGGACTGATTTGTATTTTGTATATAACCAAGCTGTTTAATTGAAGCTGACATCCCACTGTCCCAAGGAAAGATGGACAGCTCAGCAGTAGATGTGTCTTCTGTTGCTTAACTCTAGACTTTACTGCACAGTCACCCTTTAATGCATAAATCTCATGGGGTGAAGATATCATTGATGCCTTTCTATGTCAGGAAATAAAAACCATTAAGAAAAAAGAGCAACACTGGCATAAGTATAAATCAACCATAAAATCATTCGGATGGAAATTAGAAGGAAGTTTCTGTTCTGTTTGAGAAATGTGGTTCTGGAACATCTCTCTGATGGGAAGGATGGGATTGGGGAAAAAAAACCAACAACCAAAAAACCCAACCAAAATCAAAACCCTCTAACTACTTTAATGATTGAACATTAAACATTTATGATTGCATTAATGTAATGCCCGTGCCTGGCCTTCAGTTTTCTGGCTTAGCAGCTGGAGCTGGCATTGGCCTTAGTAGTATAGAAGATGCTGTCCAGCCCAGTGCCCCTACAACTCGTTCCAGTGAAATCACGTAAAATGTTAGCATTTGCTGGATCACCATGTTGTCAGCGAGAGGGAAGCAACGTACAGCAATTAGAAGGTGCTCTATTGAAAAATACCTGTGCAGATTGAATGATAAAAAATAATAAAATATTTTTTCCCATTTCAATCATTACAAATTACAGGGTGGGTTGTTGGTTTTTTTTTTCACTTTTCTCCCCAGAACTTAGAATATTACAGGGGGGAGGGAAAGAGGGGGGAACCCAAACCCTGAAGCTGTGACCTGTGTATGTGTGTGAGTGTTAATACAGTACGAAGGTATCAGACATGAAATGGTGATTATCTTCTTAACATCTATTCATTTAAAGGAATACAAAATGCTGTAATTTGAGTGGCAGCTTTTATCCATGAAGCGTTATTCTCTCCCCTAAGCTTTGATTAGATATATCATGTGCCATTAGATTCCACTACATTACATTTAATTTCTCTTCCACAAAGTAATAATGCCATACATTAAAGTTAAACCTTAAAACCATTAAAGAGAAGATACATTAACCTGCATTAACAGTGTATTTAGCTAGCCATAAAGCTTTTCTCTCCCCTTAAGATAAATACTCAAACACTTAAACAGGCACAATAGTTACGCTAAAACAAAGGGATTCCTGTAATGAACTGCATCTTCCTGTTTTTTTTGATTGAATGCCGGGCTTGACACGTTTATACTGTAAAGAAAGTCTCTTGCTATAGGAAAACAGAAATTTAAAGCACACCCCTGTCATCTGGCAATTCCCAGGAACCCCTGTGCTGCTCTTAAGTCTTTTTCTCTTTGGCCAACTGCCAAAACCCCCTTTAAGCCAAGTTTGATCCGAAGTCCATTGAAGTCAGTGGAGATTTTCAGTGCCTTCAATGGGTTGAACAGGCTATTGAAACAAGCTGAAGGCTGACATCTCATTTACATTGGGGATGCTGTTATCTTATTTATGTAGGTTAAGAGTAATTATAGGTAACATAGTGGGACAAACCCTGCAATCCTTAGATAATTCCTATTTAGGCTGAACTGTTCAAGTCATGGATAAAGATGGAAACATTCTACTTTGTGGTTTAATTAGCAACAATAACCAAAGGCACAGATCTTTAGTTTCTCATTAGCTATTGGTTTGTTACACCAGGTAAGAAGCAGACATGGGGGAAATGTGTGTGTTTGTTTTTTTTGTTAAATGTTTGTCCCCAGGAAGCGGTGTTTGGAGGATTATGGCATTCATTTCCTTGCCTAATCAGGTTTTATGCCACACCCTTAAGTACATTTCTGGAGCGTCTGTAGGAAAGGTTCATAACAACAACAGCCAATAGCCTAATTTTCCTTTCTTTCCCCCCTGAGGCAGCTGGTACTCTTTTTTTTTTTTTCAATAATACTTGTTTCATTGCTTACCCAGCTTTCTCTCCTGCCACTGGGTTGGCACACTGAAGCTGCTGTCAAGCCTGCTGTTGCCCTCGCTGCTCTTCTGACAGCAGGGAAGGTAAGAAGACGATGCCCAATGGTCCTGAGTTAGGATGGACAGGAAAGGCTGCCCTTTCTTTCCACTCCTGAAGCAGTGCCCTTTTCCCAAGTTCCCAAGTCAGTCTAGTGGTCCCTCACTGTGAATGGAAAATTCACAGAGCTCTTTTATTTTAAAAAAAAGGAAAAGAAGGGTGTGTGTGTGTGTGTGTGTGTGTGTGTGTGTGTGTGTGTAATCTGTGAAGGAAATATCCTGAAAACTTCGCTTCCCTTCAAACAAGCTTGTGTTTTGACAATTTGCCTTTTTGCAAAGAAGTTTTTTAAAAAAATAAAAATAAATAGGTTTGTAAAGGAGAACTTTTGATCAGATTGTAGTTAAATTTCTGGTTTCTCCTAAATCATTTTTACCTGCTCTACTTATGACAGCACCCACTTTAACAGCTTTGGATTGATAGTCTTAATAAGCTATGCTATCTGCTGTAGCTTGTCAGCAAGTGAAATCAGGTTTATGTGATTTTATTATATTTTAAAAACCTACATATTTGAACCTGTCCTACCAGCAGCTCAGAACCTTTTCAAAAGCCCTCAGAGACTTGTCTATTATCAACTGATTCTGTTCTTCAATTTAGAAACATCATCCTTTAATTGCACAGAAGTATCTGAAAAGAGTTGCTCAATTTAATGCTTTCTATAGCATACAAGAAAGAGTCTTCAGAAGTTTCTCATAATTTAAAATGTAACGTTTTAGTCTTCCATGTTTATTAATTCGCTGCTATAGATGATTAATACCACTGGTTTTGTCACTAAAATTTGTATCAAAGACTTAAATTGTGAGGATACAGATAAAGGCAGATTTCCAGGCGGATTCCTAATTGTATTTTCTTTGAAAGTGAGATGTAACAATGTTGATACGGGTATACATACAGTAAGAAAAAATAGGAAAAAGCTGCTATCTTTTAAACTGTAGCTCTTCATATTCAGTGGCTGTGGTTAAAATGGCATTTTTTGATGCTTATCAGCTGATGTATTACAGTACATTACAGTATAGCCAGGCTAAAAAGGGCAAAGAACAGGACAATCATTACTGTTGTGAGCACAAAGTATTTTTCTAATAAGGCCCTTGGCAAAAGGGTACAGGTTCTCGATGGGTAAAAGTATTTAACATTTTGTGAATTGCTTTCATATCGTCTAGTGATGGCTTTGTGGTAATTTTAGGTGTTAACTCTTTTATGATTGCCACAGTTGCAGTGATGTCCATAGGAGTGAATTATTTTAACAAAGCCAGTGTCAGTAGCATCTGGAAAAATTTTGCTTAGATAGGTATTATAATGTTGCTTAGATAAAAATGTTGCATAGATAATGCATTATATCACCTCTGCTGTATCATGACTGCTCACAGTATTGTGCAGTGTAGCACTAGGATTTGTGATTTGATGACTCCAGCGTGGATGATGGCCATCAGAATAACTGTGGAAAGCTACTGTCACCAAAAAACGGTGTCCATCCTCCTCAACAGGAGATTGTCCCCAAGAATTAGCTACTCAGTACTGGTTTTGTGGACCTTCCAAATCAAATACGGAGTCTTGATCCTAATTTTTGAGGACTACCAAGTTCCCTGAGGAAAAACCTCCCTATAGTATGGCTCTATATAGTGCCATAGGCAGCTGTACTTGAAGAGAATTACTGGCTAAAAGTTAGACTTTTCTAAGGTGTTTTAGAAGTAATTTACACTTAGAGTTCATATGGATTAACTAAGCACTTAACACTGGTGTGATGAAGGAACTCATCATTTCTGTATTACTTGTTAGATTACTGTAAGGTTTAACAGCATTAATCACATGTTCAACAATATGTGGTGTTGTTGACCCTGCAGAAATATTTTACCAGTTGTAGAAATGTTCATCTCTGAATGTAATTTGTGCCTTGTGTGGATAATATTCCAGTGGAAAGAGAGGTAGGTGATAGGACTTTGGCCAGCCTTAGACCTCCTCCTGAGCAACATCAACCAAACCATAGAAGATGATAATTGTTGTGCTCAGGGTAAGTGTGTTAGACCACTGTGGCGTGAGACCTATGGATTTACTTTTGTTTTAAATTTGTGCTTTGGCTTTTTGTGTAGAGGAGATATCAGGTTGCAAGTACAGCCAAAGTTTATCAGAGCAGACTTGCCAACGTCAGCCAGTTGATACAGCATTGAGTTGGAGTGGTGAATGAAGGAGTCATGTTTTCCCTGGCTTTTAGCATACCAGAGGAATACTGTTGGGTGTTGTTTGTTCAGCATATGTTCCTCAAGAGGATATATGAGCTCATTAGGGTACTTTATTACAGTATGTGTAACAAACTAAAAACTTAAAAAAAGGAGAAGCAGCTGATTGATATCTACAGGGCCCATCAGTGTGTTGCTGCTACAGTTTTAGGAAATATTCCATTGTTGAACAATTACCAGGATGAATCCTTTTATTTTTGGGAGTGAACGTGTAGAGAGGAAGCTGCCATTATCTAGTTTAACCTCACTCAGAAAAGTTTCTATGGCACTGGGGTAAAATCCAAGACTATTTGCTACTGACAGAACTGTGCTGATAGATATCAGAACAAGGAGCGTTTTATCCAAACCAGCGCATTCATAAAGGCTTTTTAGAGTAGGAAGATGTGATTCTGGTGGAGAAAAAAATGAAAAAAAAAACCCAAACCAAACCCAAACCACCCTACTGTAATATAAACTCTTTTCTTTTGGCTGGTACCATTTTATCTTGAAGGATGACAAAGAGAATTGTAAGCCTAACCACAAAGTATACAGGGAGATTACTTCGCACATCATTGAAATATATCCTGTCTCTGGGGCAAAAACCAGTAGTGGTTTAAGAGCATACAGGGATGCTGTACAGGAATTTCTTTTTGATACAGTTCCAGCTTCTAGATGTAATTTCCCACTATCAAATTCAGTGATGCTGATGAATCTAATGTTGCTGTTCTTATTTGAAATGTGCCAGAAGGCTCTTTGGTAATCCAAAATATTCTGGGATCTTGACTGTATCATAAAATTATAGGAAACTTTCTTCAGTGAGAGTGATTTCTGTAGAGTTCAGTGGGGCTAGGTGGATGTAGATAAACCATATTGGCCTGTGACATCTGTGCCAGTGCTGTTGGAGATTACTTGCCTCTCTGTAACTGCACAGATAATTCAAATCAGCAAGTGCTTAATTGGCGATGATTTCTTTGCAGCAAGAGAGAGTTCTTAAGATGGCTACTTACTGATTCACTCAGTTGTGAAAGAAAGAAATCGGCACAAAGTAATATAGCTGTGATTTTGGTGGTTTATAGGTGTTGAACTGGGGAAGGTTGTGGTGTTTAATGGGTTGTGGGTTAGAATGAGGGGTTAGAGTTCTCCAGGACCCAGCCTGCGCTTGGTGTACAGTGATATGGGTAGTAAAAGACAAAAAGCTGTAAGAGAGAAAATAAAAAGACCTGTCATGACCTGTAATAAAAAATGAATCCCACAAGAATTTTGGAATATTCACTTAATACATTCCATGTGTTGTAACTATGGCAAACCTTTCTGAGCCATGAGCTAGCATTCCTAAGTAATCCCCCAAATTGGACTAACTGGCAGGGATAATTTTTTTTTAAGTCAACATAACCGTATTTATAATGTTTGACAAACTAACTGTAGTTTACTTCAGACTGTTGTATCTGGTTTCTTACGGTATGTTTCACCAGTTCACTTGATAGCTCTGTTGCACAAAACTAGCCAAATCTAATTTACATACTGGAGGCTCTGTGGTCAACTGGAATTATCTCTTTGCCTTCTAATTCTGTGAACCTGGATTCACATGTGATGGGAGTTCAATAGAATAATGCGTTTGGTGGTCTCAATTACCAGCATATGTCACCAGAAGAAATTTGTCCACATTAGACAGACTACCCAGATTTGGCGGAGTCCAGGCCAGTTTACATCCTCTGATCCAGAGAAGTCAAGTAGTGGAAGAAAATGGCACGAGTTCAAACTGGATTAGCTTTGCTCTGGGTATCTAACGTTCACAACTGGTTCTGGTATAGTAGACGTGGCAGGCTTCATTGGTCGTGACAATGGACAGTTGTTGAAATGGTTTAATATGCATGCCATGTAGATGCTTTTTCCATCTTCTGGATTTACTAAATGTCCATCTCTGTGGCTGCTTCGATTGTGTTTTTTAAGGTATTTACAGATCATATTCTGTCCAAGTTCTGCACCAAGACGTAATTGCTGTACACCAGACAGTAGAAAGAATTTACTTTCTCGAAGGTCTGTCATTTGGTGTGTTTGGCCGATTTTCTTCAATTGCCTCAGTGACAGTAGAGCTTTTACCCTGTACTGGTGACAGTACCCAGTGACCATTGTACCAGTGGCTGTAGAGCCTGTAACTCTGTACCCCTGCTATCACCCTTTCTCTGAGAGTGAGTAGACATGGAATGGAAGAAGCAGAGAAAAATTTAGAGTAGAGGGTGTCTCTGGAGGTCGACCTGTTTTGCTTCCTGCTCAGTGTTGCTCAGCTTGCCCTGTTCGAGGTTGGATAAGGATGTTCAGACACTTACACAAGGATCTGGAAATCCTCAAAAGTGGAAAGTTGTCTGCCTCTCTGGGCAACTGTTCCAGTGCTTAGCCATGCTTATTGTGAGGAATTTTTTTCTCATGGCCAATTGGAATTTTCCTTGTCGCTTTTTGCAACTGTTGCTTTTTGAATCTCATTGTGCTTTCATTGCAGGAGATTGCTTCTGTCCCTCAGCACACTTCTGGAAAGTCACAACCAGTTAGTCTCTGCTCCTTTTCTTTGTCTCCATGCTCCTCCCATTCTTTTGAAAAGCAGTGCTAGAGGGATGATTAGCAAGTCTTTTAGGCATGGCCTGAGACTTTCCTACTGTCAGATTTTCTTCTGGAGGGGAAAAAATAGCAGACTCAAAATTATCTTGGTGTTTTCACTCTTTTCAGGGGATTTCTTTAGATAAAGGATGCAAAATTCCCTATCTTCTGCCTGTCCCTCATCAAAATTATTCAAGAGATGGAGCACACTAGAAAGTGCCTTTAGGAAACCTTCAAAGGCAAACAAAACTGTGAGCCAAATCCCATCTGCTGGACATCTCAAGGTAAAGGTGGCAGCTTCACTTTGTTGGGGTGAGAAGGAATCTGGAGCCAGTATCTCTTTGGTACCAGGGCAAATCTTAAAGTTTTTGAAAGTCTTCCACTTAAGAAAAAATTTCAAAGTAACACAGAAACTGCTTGGATGTTCTTTCATATATTCAGAGTAAACTTTTGATTTGTAATGCAATTAAAATGCTTTTGTATGTAAGTGTAATCATAAAAAACTGTAGTCATTTGAGATATGTTTTTCTTTAATACTCCTCTAAGCTGAGGGAGAGAGTCTTTTCGTGTCCGTGATTGTCGATACAGTCAGACACAGAATCATATTATGAGATCAGCAGCAGATTATCATGTGCAGAGATTCCATTAAATGCCCTGGAAGGAGTGCTGTCTTCTGCCAAAGTGTCATGGTTCAAGACGAGATGACAGTGTAGAGGCTACGTGGATATGGATACCAACACACTATGATCACAGATGGATGTAATTTTACAATTTACAAAATGCCCCTGTTTGGGTTTTTTTGGCTTTTTGGGGGGAGAGATGCTGTGTAATCTGGGAGAAAAGGTGGGTGTATTGGTGCAGAGGCTCTGTACAGGACCTCCCAGGTTGGGCAGCTGGGTATAATGGTTCCAGCCATGCTGTGTGTAGCCTTCCTGCAGGGCTATGGGACTCCTGGGTTCTCCTCCCTTCCCAGAGGCTGGCGGGATAGTCCTGGTCCAGGCTGTAGGGTTGTTCCCCGACCCCCCTGAGGCATTCGGGGGAGTACTTGAGAACTCTGGTTACAGCTGTACTCCTAGGTGTTTGTAGAAGGCTGAGTAAAGAATACCTCGCTGCCGCGTAGTCTGCATAAGCTGTGCGCTTGTTTCCCAGGTTGACTGTTGCCATTGGTGTCACTCACCGCCTGCTTGTTCCAGCCACTTTTGCACTTCTTGGTGATCAACTGGCTGTTTGCATAGTTTGGCTTTCTGTTTTCTTGAGCA
Source organism: Microhierax caerulescens (assembly GCA_035590215.1). Lineage (NCBI taxonomy): Eukaryota > Metazoa > Chordata > Aves > Falconiformes > Falconidae > Microhierax > Microhierax caerulescens. The sequence goes on from JAVJGJ010000037.1 coordinate 93,434,748, forward strand.
CACCAAAACCGTTTGGTTGTTTGGGGCAGGTGGGTGGTTATATTTAATCTACTTCAGTTACCAAAAAGTAGGTTAAAATTCACAGATTTATGCTGAGCCATGCTAGCTATGCCGAACTCATGCTAGCTGCTACATAAAGTAGTCACATTCATTAGCTGGCAGAGCCGATGTGTGATCTCAGAACTCTGATGTGGCTGTCCTTTTCTCTAGAACGATGAGGATACTTGTCCTAGTAATATTTCTCACATTAGTATTTCTGCATGCAATAGAGTTGGCAAGTGTTTCTGACTGTGTTGGACAAAAATTCCAGATGAAAATGAGTGGACTTCATCCGTTCACAAAGTGCGTGCTATCTGGACCAGCTCTCATCTGAAGAATATATCAAGAGGGCAAAGAACACAAATAATAACTGAAGTTTTATGAAAGAATAGTGTAGTTAAAAGGAAGCAAAGGGAAAAAGAAAAAAAAAAAAAAAAAAAAAACAAACCTAACAAACCACAAACACCACCAAACCCAGAGAAAACGTAAAAAACAAAACCAAAAAATCCACAGCCTGCAAACACCCTGAAAAACAAACCCACTCCCAGGGCAAACTGGGAACACTGAAAATTACAGAAGAGTCCCCAAACAGAGATTGGAGCCCTGCAGTAGTGGCCTCAGTATGGTAAACTAAATCATCTGTACAAGCTGGTTCCAATAAACCATTCAATGTGATAAAGGGGTGCTATTATATTACAAAGCCCAGAAGGCTCTGGTACTTCCACTGTCATGAATGGAATAGGTTAAAAGTATTTTAATGCAACTGGCATAGCTTTCTACAGTGAAAACAGAGCTACAGGCAGAAAAAATATCCCTTTTATTAACGTATACAGTAGGTCACCAGGACAAATTAGAAGGACGTAATCTGGTTTGTTCCAATCATTCAACCCTGTGAAAACAGTTTAAGAAACTATGTAAAAGCAGCTGGGAAGCAAATAAGTTTTATAAGAAGTCTTGTAATAAAAAGTTTCTCTTGAAAAGTGAATTGCATGTCGTAGTCGGAGGGGGGCCTCTCAAGATGCAGTCACGTTTTCCACTGCAGGGAAAGTTAACTCAGAATTGGCCTCTGAAGAGAAGACTCCCTGCCACCTTGCAGTCGCTGTTGTAGTCTCTCCTTCCTGGCTTTGGTACTAGTGGTGTGACAGAAGAGACCGTTGCCTGTGAACAATAAATCCCATTTTGAAACATCCGCTGTTCTTGGATTTCTGTATTGCCTCTGTGGTCATCTGACATTCAGTAAAATAGGGTAAAGACAAAACAAAGTCTGTGAGCCAAATGCCAGAATCCTTACTCAGACTCTGTTCCTTGCTTGTTGATGAAAAACGTGCGAGAATGGGCTGCAAGGGAGAGGAAATCGTTGTGAATTTCAGTTCCTCACAGTTTCCTCTTGAATTCTCTGGTCAGAATGTTTTTTAAATCCCAGGAACCTCAGGGTTTAAAATTTGAAAGGCATATTTTAGAGGATCTGAAGGCATCAAGCAGTCAAATATGCATGATGGAGCATTTGATGATAGCTCTGCAGCAGCATAGTCCTGCTGGATTCGCCTGATGGTGGTTGCGTGTGGTGTATGTGTAGGGGGACTGCTGGGCTGGGCAAGTTTCTTGGGAGTGTGGCTCCAGTGGATGGGGTGACATAGGTTCTTTGAATAAGGATCAGCAGGGCATGATTTGTCCCCCAGTCTACACGGGCAAAAATTCCATGGGCCAAAACCCTTGAACCCATCATTGTATTTTGTTGACAGTAATTTATGTGAACCAGATGGACTGAGAGAAGGAAGGAGCTGCACAGACAGGGTGTCTTGGCTGTATCAGGTGTCTGTGGGGGACAAGCCTCCTGAATTTTTGGTGTGTCAGTGGTTGAAGTCACAGGATGTTTGGAAGGAAAGACTGTGAAGACAAGTGAGGGAAACACTCTGCTGAGATAATGCTTTCCATGCAAAGGGGAGCCCTGAGTTCCCACAGCTGGGCTGTCAGTGCAGCCTTATTGTGGAGGTCTAGGTTCTCTGTAGGTTTAAATAGACACAACTCCTCCAAAAGCCCACCCAGCCTTGGCTAGCTACCTTGGTTGAGGATCTAGCCTTTAAATGCCATGAGGCTTTGTGGAGTACCTGTGGTTTTGGGCAGGTCTTCAGGAGATTAAAATCGGTGAAGCTCAACACATCTCTAGGGAGTTGCTCCAGCAGATGTAGGCTGCACGTTTAGCTCTCAGATTTTACTCTGATTCACAGGATCAAAGCCATAAATAGAGCCCTAAGTCCATTGTTGTGTCAGTTATATATGCTCACACTCAGACATCACTGGTTGCCATCACAAATCTCCCAACGCAATCATGGCAATTAGTTATTTCATGATTAACATGAGAAAATATGACATACTGAGAGCTAAGTCCTCCACCCCTCCTTCCCACAAACCCTTGATCCTGCGGTATTTGAGAAAGAAAAACGAATTCAAGTATTAAGCAAAACTTCTTGTCACAACAAATACAGAATAAAAAAATGATTTGAAATACTCAGTATCATTTACGATGTAATCTCCTGGCAATAGAAAGCTGGCAATGTGCTACAGTCATGCTTTCAATTACATTACTAAGTAATCACACATTAAAGTCTAATGGCAAATGATTCTTTATTCCCAGGGTGCCCTGTCCAATTGTTTTCTAAATTGGTTTCAGGAATAAGGATGCAAGCATGACTGCAAAAATATTATTTATGGTTTGGAAGTCATCTTTTGTATCCTTTTTTTTTTTTTTTTTTTTCCCTGTGTGCTTTCTGGCAGATATTTCAGAATGTAGTTTATTATTTCTAGGCTCATGTTTTAGTTTGATAGTTAAGAAATGCTTAAACCTCATGATAAACTTGGTTGGATTGATAGATAGAGTTGTCAGATTTCTACTGCCACCAAATATGTTGCTTGTCCCATAGGAAATTAATATTCTCTGAGGAAAGACCTGTGCCAGAATTCAGTATTTTTGCCTTTCTTGTGCACTTGCATCTCCCCTTCTCAGTGCCTGCAGCAACTGGTATACAGGAAAAAGGAGGTACAGACTTTGTGTCTTGACAATACTGGTCTTCAAATATGACAAAATATAAATCTTATGGTCCTTCTCTTTATAAAACAAACAAACAAACAAAAGAATATAAAGAAATTAAATGAACTCTCAAGAATGGAGAACCTCAAAGTGCAAGGTAATTCTTGAAGCTTTAGAAAGGTAAGAATTCAAATTGTGAGGGAAATTCGTGCCAAATGTTTGAAGTTGCCTTTACATTGCGCTTTGCCTGTTGGAAAAGTATATTTATACAGCTTTCTTTTTTCAATGTTGCTGTGTTTAAATGTTTTGGATGTCTTTAATCTCATGTAAGTGTTTAATGAACAGGTTTTATACATTCAACGGCATTTTTGTATAGTGCAGCAAAACAAAACACTTCATAAAGTCTAATTGATCAAGCCATCACACCTTAAGTTCATCTCAAGGATGCTGTATCTGTGCTGGTTGCTTGAATACTACTTGGGTGCCACTCAGGTACAAAGACGGAGGAAATGTAAAGCAGGCTTGTGTGAAGAGTATATGCTATGAAAAGATCAGGGTGGGGGTGGGGTGGGGTGGGGAAGAGGCTATAGTTGCATAGATCTGCAGACCCAGGTGAAGCAGCCAACGCCATAAGCAGCAGCCATCTGTCCTGCCCATCAGAGCATTCTATGCTCCGTTTCTGAGCATAGAACTTTGGTCCTGAAACATCTAGATAGTTTGGACAGTCCAAATCTGGGTGTCTCTGTTTCCCTCTTGACACCACTCCTAATTATGGGAAACTTTCCCATGGTCTGTGGTACCTCCAGAGAAATAAAGGTTTATGCTGATATTAAGATTATTATTAATATTAATGTGTGTATCTATAGCAAAAGAAAAAATACATTCAGAACTTACTTGTATTACGCAGAAAGGTATTTAACAAACAACTACTGTTGGGTTAGCATTTGTGGAGCAAATTTACAAGGGCAACGTACATTTCTGTTGGCTCCTGCTGCTCCCCAGGTTTCTGCCTCCTGTCTTCCTTGTACGCCCTGTGCTGTGTGGTTTGTTGTGTGATGTGGAGATATTGTGAAACTGATTATTTTTTTTTTTTAGTTTCATTCTTCCTTTGCTTTCAGACCAAGTGTGTCATCTGGTGGAATAACACTGCTACCGGATACATAGACCCAGCAGGAGCCCAATGTGAGCACTGCCAAGCTGCCCCAGAGCCCAGTATGAGCCCTGCAAGGTTTGATGAATTCTAAATGTTAATTAAGTCAGATGGCTAGTTTTACTTAAGACCATAAGTGGGTCTGATCCCTGTGAGATTTTGCTATAGTGAAAATCCAAGTACTAGAAATTACATTACCGTAATGACTTTTACAGGGTCTATATGCTGAGACTGGTAACTGAGCTAGTGAAGGAGGTTGCTTGCTGTGTATTTCCTTGCTGGATTATGAAGACAGCATGAGACCATAGTAAAGACAGTGTTTAACACAGAAGTGGAATTTATATTGGTGGTGGTGTGGTAGAGTGATCTAGTTGTTTGATTTGACAACCTCAGCCTCTGCTTTGTATTGCAACACTTGATCTTGTGAATGCCCGTGCAGACCACCCCAGAGATATATGAAGGAAGCCACCACAGTCAGTTCTGGGAGAAGGATTTATCTCGATGGAGTTTTTCTTAATGATATTACCCGAAGATTAATTGAGGTTGTTTTTCAGAAGGGGCCTGGCACTGCTCCTTAGCTCTCAAATCTGCAAATAGTTTGAGTCATTTGACAAAACTGTCATGTTTGGGACCCACACCAGGACAACAGTGGCCTTGCTCCCTGCCACACTGTGCAAGGAGATGCCTCCTGTCCAACTTGTGAACTGCACAGTGTGGACTTTGAATGAGACCTTTGGCCAAAGTCCTGAATTAAGCTTAACAGACCTAGGGAGGGTTGTGACTCAGCGTGATGAGTAGATATTCTGTAATATTCTTGCATTATTTACTTGACTGGTTTGCTTTCAACGTAAAATTCTATAGGTACCATGGATTTTTCTTATGTGCTGAAGCACTTATTTTAAGGGTAATGCTGTAAAGTAAGCAAGTATATGAATAATTTCTTTGTGTTCCTCTCTCTGTATCTTGTAAGTGCTCCTGAGAGACTTCAGCATGAAAGTGCCTTGTATTCAACTGTACTTAGGAAGGAAGTCCAGAGTATCTGCTTCATGCATTTATTGGGTCACTTCTGGACCTGAAACAAGATCAACTGAGGTCAAACCCTAACTCCGAATAAATAAAGTGTATAAAAAAGGTGATTGCTGCAAGTGTTCTTGAAAGAAATATTTTTGTTGTGAGATTTTAACCATATCTGCCTCTTCTTGTAAAAGAAGAGGGAGCAGAGAAGAAAATGAGGTTGGAAGTGTTCCAAATACTCTAAGCATAATTTGCTGATGTTTGGTTTGTGCTACAAATGTTCAGAAATTAATTAGAAAACTGTCCAAATTCCCTGAGAGTACATGTCTTTTACCAAAGGTTGTTGCAAACACTAGGAAATGGTTCTGGTATAGAGAGCATGCAGCACGTGCGGAGTACTTGCTGTTATGTTGCTTTAAAAGGTTTCTAAGTCTTATCGTAATCTAGCCTTTTTGTGCTAGGTGGTATACAAAGAAAGTGGGCGACAAGGGAATAAGGAAATGTGGGCAATCCAAAGAGGAAAATGTGGATACAGGATGCCTTTATTCCCATTTCATACTGTAGAGTAAGGTTTGCCCTGACCGAGCAGAGTGCTTTCAGCATCAGCCTAACGTAAGCATCTAATTCCTCTCTTGTGAGTATGGATGTTAGTATCTAACTGAATTAAGATTTTGGTGGCTCATATAAAATCACATTTCATGTCTATGACACAGGCAGCAATGAACCCCAAATCTCCTGAATCTGAATTCTGTCGTTTCGCAGCAGCGTCAGCCTAACTTTAAATACGAATCCATTACCATCTATTGAAGATTATAAAGTATCTGTATCTTATCCTCCCTCTCTTGCAAGTTCTGGAGTTGGCAAGTTTCAACCTTCTTAAGTTTAACATCAGGGGGTCTTTAAACCTTTGTATTTCCAGTTACTGTCTGCGAGCAAGGTATGATCCAGTTCCAGTACAAAACCAGTGCAATTAGGGTCGATCTGCACAGGTGGCTGTGTTTTGCAACTCAGTTCAGGTTAATAGTTAAAAAAAAAAATAAAAAAAAATTATTTAAAATATTTAATTTAAAGCAGAAATGCTTTGAGTCACAGAACTTGAGTCAGTTTGGACTACAGGGATGTTTTTCATGGGTGTTTGGGAGGTATGAATTTACAAGTTACACATTAGAATACCTATCAACATTTGTTCTTCCAGCCTAAGCAGTTCCTGATTCCTCCTTTTGATTTTTATTTGAAGAATTGAGATTTCATTTTGGATTGCATTCAGAGATGTTAAGGCTTTGATTTGGGTTCATTATGTATAGTTTTCTTTTATTGATTTTGTGCTGTTATGACTTCTAAAGTAATTTAAAGAAATATCAATACAACACATTAAGATGGAATATGTTTGAGATTTAAAATTATTTTTGCTCTTATTGTGGGATAGATTTTTTTTTTTTTAATTTCCATGAAGGAATTTTGAGAGGAAATTCATAGCAAATGAACGTACCTGTGATCTTGGAATAATACAACCTTATGATGGGCCTTGACCTCAGTAGATTATGGACTAGTCTCTCTATGCATCTTGTATTTTGGATTATAGGATTCTTCTTGTGATTATTGTGTACTGTACTTGAAGTAAGTGAGATACTCTTATGTTCAGTAATTTTGGATTTCAGCTCCATAAAGATTAACATCTATGACATTGAGAAATGGTAAAAGCCTCCAGGGATATTTCAGATATAAGAAAGTGCAGTGAGCCTGTCTATATAACTGATCACACCTTGACTTAGAAGCTTATTCTGAAATCAATGCCACACAACTACACACACAACATCAGGGGAAGTCTTCAGATGAGAATATAAAGTATAAGCAATGTTCAAAATCATAAATGTGTGATACTTTCTTCAACTGAAACCCCAGTTATGGAATAATAAATTATTTTGTTTCTTTTAATTTAAGGAACATGACCAAAGATAACTAGAAATTGATTCGGTTCAATTGTTTCCAAGGGATCAAATAACTAATTTCCATAGACTTGCAATTTAAGCCTATGGATAGCGGAGCTACCTGGTGAACACACGCTTTTACATGAAACATGAGCTGTTATCACACTTGGGGGGTTTGTGGTCTCAAAATTCTCATTAACAAATTCTGCTCCTTTCTAAATTCAGTTCAATACATCTTCTTTTGTATTCCTATTCTCCAGATTGTAAGTTTAGTCTGTTTAAGTTTAGACTGTTTAGTCCTGTTTTAGAGGAAATTCTGAAGCCTTGAAAGGAGACTGATGTTTATAGATGTCTATTCCAGTTTTGGAGCCCAGACACTGAGGATATGTATTCAGATTTCTGAGCTGAACTGAATTTTCTGAAAGTTTACCTTTTACAGCTGCAGATGACAATAAATTTATTCATCTAATGTGCATATATATTTATGTACAAACGTTCTGATGAAGCAATAACAAAGAATTGTGTACTGGAGATGCAAAGGATGGCAAGGAATAACAACACGTGAAATGGTTCATCAGAGGGTCTGAAAGTGCTTTCCTAGTAGTAGGAAAGTTAATTATTCTTAAAAATGCCGTTTATGATAAAGCTTTTCATTTAAAAAATATTAAAAGCTGGAAAGTGCTTGTGACCATTTTTAACTTATTCCTAAATTCTTTCCAAATGCATTTGAGCTAATGGTTAGTTGTAAACATGTGCTAAAGTTATATGGGCATGAATATATGACTCATTTTTAAGGGACCTTGCTGAATAGGTTTGCTTTTCTGATTCAGGCTCTGACTGTGGAAACCCATGACCCATTTTTATTCCACAATGAATATCAAAGTCTCTTAAGTTCAACAGAAACTATTGCTTTTTTTTCATTAATGAGGACTAGGTCTTTCATTTAGGTTCTGATTCTGCTCTCTGCTTACATACTGCTGTAAATCTGGAGTAACTTGAGCACACTGCAACATTAGATCATTCACATTCATAAAACTATAAAAAAGGATTATGCTGACTTCATCATACATGCTGTATCTTCTCCTTGATGTATGTGAGCTGCATTAATTGATTAATTATTGTACATTTATACCTAGGGATTGAAGTAGTTATCATGCTTTTGTAGTAACCAGTTCCTCTTCTTGCTGATTCTTTTACTTTATTATATAAAAAGAAATTCAAAGTAAAAACCAATGACTCTATATCCTGTGCATCAAGGTTGCCATTTGGTGCTCAAATTAAAAAATCCTGCCAATTAGTAACATCATTTCACCCAGAGTTTGTATGGTGACCACTAAAAAGGCATTGTCCTAAAGCCTGAAGGCAGAGATTGTGTTGAGAAACAATCCCTTCCGTTTGTGAATGAGTATATTGCTCATCCTTAGGAAAGCTGACAAAGATACTTGTCGCTGACGTTTACATTTCTGTCGAGCTGTATGAAAATACTCATGTATGAAAATATGTATGATTGCATCCCACGCGGGCAAGCCTCTCAGCATCCTGGAGTCCCAACGTGTGCGACAGCCTGTCTTGGACCACATGGAGGGAGGAAAAGGGTGCAGGTGTCTGGTCATGCAGCGAGCACAGGCATGCCTGATGGTGTGACAAGAGGGAGACCCTCCCCTTGGGACCTACCCGGGTGATATGACAGAGGGGGAGCTGTGCTGGTGCTGGTTGGGAATCTTGGCATGCGGGAGTGTTCTTGAGGGCAAGTCTCTGCTGTGTGGCACTTCTGTGTCTCTTGCACATGGGACTCTGGGCAGCCAGGGAAGGTGACTGGCAGGTGTCTGATCATCAAAATCTGGTGCCATGGTATCAGGGGGGAGGCAGAGATGCTGTTCTACCAACATGTGAAATACTGTCATTGTGGTGAGGCAAAAAGAATAAGAGTACTTGAGATGTGATGCTCGCTGGCTTTTAAGCCTGGGAGCAGCCTTCATTCATTCGTTTCTTCAGAAGTGTGACATTCTGTCCTTTTGAAAAAATCAGCCTAGGACCCGTTCGTACTCTTGTCAGGGCCCTTAGTGCTCTAGTAGGACTTGACGCCCCTGACCAGCCTCATCTGGGGTTTCAGGCTATACCCTCTACCTACCTGTGGGCCCTGGAGGTCTGTTTAAACTGAGTCCTGCATCTTCAGTTCCTGCCTGAGCGATGTTGTAGGTGTGCCTGTCCCCAGCTCACCTACAGCTATGCCTGTGCCTGGCCAAGGGCCCCTTTGATCTGGACAGTGACCCACGGACTGACTTCTTGGCTTGACCTTGGGGTCTGCTTTGTCACCATGAACCTTCCCAGTGACCACTGGGTTGTGTCTAGCCCTGGCTGTTGCCACTGGACCCTATCCTGACTTGTGGATTGACTTCACGGGTTGACCTAGGACCTGCCTCATCACCTCAAACACAGCCTGATGATCTCTTTGTTGAGTCTGGCCACCAACCCTGGGCCTGCCCTGCTTGCCTTGCTTGAGGACAATGGGACATGTCACCTGTCTGGTGAAGCCCTGCTAGCTATATTATCACCCTCCACTCCTGGCCCTTCGTGCCTCAGGGCCAGGAGCTTGCAGATTCCTGACACTGCTTCTGCGCTTCATCAGGTCTCCCTTGTGTGGATGCAGTGATCTGGAAAGGTGCTATATAACACCAAGCTGAAGCTTACTTGCCTTCTTGTAATGTTTTTGGTTATAGGATTTGAACGAAGAGAAGTAGGAAAAAAATATGCTATTGGGGTGGGGAAGAAACTGGCAAATCCCAGCCTGTACGTTCATACCTCTTCTTGAAGTACAGGTGCGTCCTTCGTTGAATGCAACATACACAGCTGTTACTCATTTCTATCATAGCAAGAGCTTCTCCCATTTTATTTTTATACGTAGTCTCTAAATTGGCATGTGGAGGTGCATGAGTCCCTTCAGTGACCTTTGAGAAGGTGGAGGTGCCTCAGCTAAGTGCCCCAAGTTAGACAAGAATAGTCTGGTTTTAAGCACCGTGTGCCATCAGCCACTGCATATTTGAAACATCACATGAAGTGGATAGGCGGATTCTTAAAACCCATTTTTTTAATCTTTTCAGTTCTGTCCACTTGTTTTTGTGCACAAAACACCCAGCTGTATGTAAGAGTTGGCTGAAAACCTGGCATAAATGGGGTTGGCTTACAGTGACTGCTGCTCCTGTTTTGTATTTTGGGTGGATGTTTGCAGCACAGGAAAATCAGGCTACAGATGTCTGAGTTCCTGTGAGTGCAGATGACAGAGGCACCTAGATGTCTGAAGTGTTTCCAGTGGAATAAAAAGTCACTGCAAGATGTAGGCGCAACAGTTTTTACCCACTGATTAAAAACTTTGCCTAGAGTTATCCATAGTTGTGAAAGTGACAAATCGTTATTAATAGCTTCGCATCTGTGCGGCCTGTAAAATACTGTAATGCCACTTTACATAATTGAACTGGAATGTTATCTCAAATTCATCTTCACACTGTTCTTGCTAAACAATATAGATAAAATTTTTGTATCCTCACAGTGTTCAGATTGCATAGGGCGTGTTTGGAATTTCTCTCCTGAATCATGTTGGGTTTTTTCTGTTTATATTGTAACTTACCTGCAAATATCTTTTGAAATAAAGTCTTCCCAAATAGCCTATCAAAGTCATACTTCTAGGTATTCAGTCCATAGTGAAACTCTGTGTTAAATCCTAAAAGTACTGTATGCGATGTTACCATACTCATGATAGTAGATTTTTCATTAGAAGTCTGCAGAAGTAGAACAATGTATTGGACATTGCATTTAACAGAGTTAATTAGTGTACAATGGTTATTTAATATGTTAATCAAGTTTTAATCATGATAAAATAGACTAATCTTGCCATTATTCTGCCATTATAAAAGTGTAATTGAAATGGATTGGAAAAAAATACAGTAAGTTCTTGTCAGTGCCTTAAAAACTCCTGAGCGCAGAAGCACTGCAGTACTCAGATGCACATTTCAAGTTCAGTCGTATTTTATCAAAGTAGATGTGATTCAGTTGGTGGTTTATGTTAAAACCACGAGACATCCACTTGACAGAAACAAATTTAGGACACAGTTCTGCAAACGTGTTACCTCTTTTAGCTTGATTTCCTAGGGAGGATGCTAATGCGGTCATAATGTCTGTCTCTGACCATGTTTATCTATTTTTTTTGGACATCCTCATGAAGTCCAGACTCTTGGAAAACTTCAGCCAGATTTGTCAGTGGAGTAGCAGTTCTGAAGGAATTAAGTGTCCACAAGCTTCAGAAAACTATGGAAGGGGAGAGAGCTGTTACTGGTAGCTGTGCTGATGAGGTGGCTGCAAGCTGAGCGCGTGCATTACTTTTGGGAGTCTGTGGAAGAGAGAGGCGTCATGAACACACTACAGAGTGCTTTTGGGTTTCATTAGGCATTAGAGGAATCCAACAACAAGGGCAAGTTCATAGGCATCCAGGCCATCTTGGTTCTACTCAGTTACAGAAAAAGTCTAAATCTGCAGCAGAGGCAGGTGGTGGTGTGCTTTAATCTTGATACCTTCATTATGCAGACCAGCAGATTTGCCACAGCTTGCAATAATCTGTCTTCAGCTATCACTTGGGTTATCTTCTAAAGGAAATCCATGCAAGGATATCTCACACTTCAAGTTCCAGTTAGAGTACACCAAGGATGCATACCTGGGAACCAGGGAGCAAAGGGAGAGGATCTCCAGTTTAGACACAGCCACAGGGCATCAATGTTTCATGGAGCAGGGAGAGGATGCCTTCTTCCTTAGGTGTGTGGTAGCCCAGTTGTACCAGCAGCCAGAGTCTATAAGTAACAGTAACAATTATAAATTTGTGATTAAAATCAATTATTTTCATTTCCCTCTAGCTTTCAGGGCAGTCTTCAGAGTTCATGGTTTTGGTCTATCTGCAACCAAGGGGTTATCAATATTGTAACTATCTTTTAAAATAATTAAGTCTGGTGCATTCATGACTTCAGGGCTGAATCTCAAAGAAATGTGTAAAAAAAGTACCTGGTCTTGTGGTGTTCCAGATAACACTGTAAGATTTGGAAGCACAGAAAACTGTATTGATTTCAGGTCTTTCGCTAGTGTAAATGAGTAAATCAGATTGGTTACAACTCTTTAGAGGCCTGACTTTGCATTTAGTGTGTAAGCCAAAGTCTTGGCCATCTCCAAGGGGTGCCATGCTTTCATGTATCTGTGAATGCTGTTAGCGTCTGCATACTGTCAATCTGGTGCCTAGTTGCATCTGCAAAAATACTGTTCCTCTAAGATCATGAAACTCACTCCTCTTTTTTTTTCGAACTCTATTTCTACAAGCTATGGACTGGATTTTATTTTTTTTTTATATATATACTGCTGAAAAAAACACTGTGGATAAAATCATACCCTTCTAAATTTTAGAACTGGAGTATACTTTCAGGCAGACCTTTCTTTTAGCAGGCTTTCAGGAGTACACTGTAGGGAAGTTTACAGTACTTTATCTCTTAGCAAAGAAGCATCAGGTTTAGTGAGGCTGTGTGTGCCATCTGCCTGTTTCCTGGCTGATCCCTTTTGATGCAAGTTGTGGTTTGGATTATTTTCTATATTTAATTTTGTGAAGGATCAGTTAAAACAAGCAGAGTTGTTCATAATTCTGAGATTCAAATAATCACTGCTAATTTTTACAGTGCCCTTTTTATAGGAGGATCAACAAAAAGCAAAGAATTCTGATGCGGGGTCCAGCTTGACCAAAGCAAGCACCTGAGCCAAATCGAGTTCTGGCACCAGTAGTGGTGCAAATTACGTGAACACCTTTCTTTTGGTAGTCAGGAGCTTAGTGGCGACACTGGAGAGCCCCATATTCTTGTTTCCTTCACCTCTGCAGCTCCGGCACCCAGGGGAGGGGAGCTGCAGACGAAGCCAGGCCGCCCTCCCTTCGCCCGCAGTGGTGCTGGGGGAGCTCAGCCCCGCACAGACCGCATCGTCCGCTGATGAAGCATGTATTGCGGTCACATTGTCCGGGTAAAGTTACGGCAAGTTTGGGCCTTGAGAAGTAGCTGGTGTGCAATAGTCCCTTTATACCACTCGTTTTGAGGCTGTTCTCTACAGGAATTGAGGGTTACTTCTGAGGATCCCTGTTTCCCGTGCTGGAATCAGCACTGCCCATGCAACACTTTACTGTTCTGCAACTTGAAAATGTGTGTTTGCTGATTTCTGCAGTGCAAAGAAGTTGGTGAAATTCTAAGTGAAGATGTAGTAATATATATTGCCCCAACGTTTCATGGAACCTTAAGTACAAAGATGTTTTTTAGCAAACTGAAATACAGGGTCATTTCAGGTGATCAAGAAAATTAACAGTATATAGGCGTATCCAGTTAAATGTTGGCAAAATAGTACTTGCATTTTCTGATGTATAATTTTCCCTCTACTGAAGCTGTCAGAAAAAGAAAATTTAATTCTTAAATTTAGTTGATAAATTCATTTGTTCCCTTTTTTTTCTTTTTTTCCTGGATAAAGTTATTCTTGTTCTCCAGGTTTCAAAAACAGCCCATATTCTTTTTTCAGTAAAATGTTCAGTGATCATTTTCACTTAAAATTTAATTAAGAATTAATGTAGATTAGTTGCTAAATAGTCCATTTTCCAAAACATTACAGTCTTGGAATGGGCAGTATAGCTCTGGTAAATTTAAAATGTTGCTAACCTTTTCTTCCTCTAAAACATGCAGCATGCAGATGACATTTTTAGTTTCAAATAGAGTTTTGTAGAAAAGAAAAAAAATGGCAATGCTAGAAACAGTTTGTGAAAATCTCTTATGGAAAAAAAATCCATGTAGTTTTATTCTTGTTGTTAAGCCAGCTCAAGAAATGAGTAATTTGTAATACTGTGTAACCAAAATTGATTTGACTTTCAGAGCATGCACACGACTAGAGCAAAATATTTGCCTACTGTTTATTAGGAACTTTCTTATGTAATGCTGTTCAAAAGACCTCTGTATTTATTACATTCTGTTTGCACAGCCACTCATTTTTGAGATGGTGAAACTCCCAGAACATTGCTCTTATATATATGAGAAATTACTTACCTTCTCTACCCTGGTTATTTCTTTTCCTATCACAGGTGATCGGCCACTGAAATTGAGGAGCAGCATGTTAAGAGCTACTAAGAAGTATTGATTACCCCCTATGGACTTAACCAGTGGAACTCATGGTGGTAATTTTTGAAGTGAGAATTTAGGTTTGGACATTTATGTGGTGGCAGCGATAACTTTGAGTTGCATTTTAGCATTTTACTAGTGACTTTGAAGGAACATAAGTTCCCATGATCAGAGTAAGGAGATCATCTGGTCTGCTGCTTGGCTCTAGAGGTTGTGCAGTGGCTGAGGGCAGTAGGTGCTACCTTAATAGCCACGCTGCTTGGGAGGGTGCAGAGGACCACCCTAGATCAATACATCGCCACTCAGCAAGCAGGACAAGTACTGACCTCACTCAGAAACGTGTTAAAACTGGGCTGCAGTGAGTTTAATAGAATAACAGAGGGGTTTCCAGGCTGGGTTGGAACTGAAATTCCTCTAGCTTAATATTGTAAGTCCAGTTCTGGAAGTTCCGACTTCAGGGGACAGTGTAAAGACATCTGGATTTGATGAGGAAAGGGCAATCTCTGTGCACAGGTAGTTCTGGTGTCCCTGGGACTATGAGGATAGACTGATACCGGTTTTACCAATGGAGCTGTTTTAACTTCATACAGATTAGTTGAAGAACCACTGGCATTGCTTTCTGTCATAGGAACAGCCACGGAGATCATAGTTAAAGCTCGTTGAAGAATGTTTCCCCTGCAATTGTCTTTTTTCTTTTTTATTATTTTTTGCTTTCTATGTGCCACCTGAAGTCTAGATAGGACACGTTTTAGCCTGTGATTTATTGTCCAGTTCTTCCCTGTTGTCATTCTACTAAATGCTAAGGTAGTTAGGCTTCATGATTGGCCACCTGAATTACATGGTATTAGTGCTATCTTTGCATCTGACAGCTTAAATTTAATGAGTTATATATAGTGTGAGCCTTGAAGTTCTACTGGACCTGTTAGAATAATAATCTAATGCATGCTTTTTTTTGAGGGGGTTGGTTTATTGTGTTGGTTGTTGGTTTGTTGTTTTTTTTTTTTACCAGAAATATAGTAGTATTCCATGGTATTCACCCCAAAAGGAAGGTAGAAACTTAAAGCTGCTTTTTCCCTACAAAAAGAATTTACACTGTGGAATACATTTCTGGTTTATGGTCAGCCAAATAGAGTGGTGTGCCCCAGTTTTTTGTAAACACTTACAAGAAGGAACCTTTCCTCATAGAAATGCTGGGAGAAAGCAAGGTCAGTTAACGTATTTAAACCCAAATTCTATTTGGAAGTCGTGGCTGTTTCTTCAGTGCTAATTCAAATGCTCTGTTTAAAGTACAGTTCTTCAGCTGTGTGCGAAGGTCTTGAATGTGACAGTGGTAATGACATGGTGAAAGATACTGTGATTTTTTTTTTATTTTTTTTTTTTATGCCTAGTGGTTTGATTCATGTATTATTGTTCTGAGACCAGGAGCTAGGGTACTTCTGAAGTTCTGGTGTCTGAGAACACACTGCTGATGGAAGAGTGCTGGGATCAAGCAGGTTTTGCAGAAGTATCTGTAAGTCATGGTGAGGGAAGGGCAATGTGGCAGCAGATGAGTTAAAATAACTCACATGGAACTGGCAATTGCCCAAACGATCTAATTCCATTAAACTGGGAACTTGTGACGATGTTCTTAGGGGCATAGAGGATAAACGAAATGGATGGCCACTGTGCAACAGCAGATCAATAATTGTCTTTAAAAAATAAATACGGTCTGCAACCATGTTTGACAATAACTGGAAACGACTCTTTGGCAACCATCTATTTGCTAAACCCAATGTGAACTGTCAGAACTTATTAGGGCAAGATACCAGGCAGGGCGGGATGCTATCTCAGCGAGATACAGTCAGCAAGTTTTTGATATAGTTTCCATGATGAACACCATCCAGCAGACCCCCCTGGCCAGCTGCACAGAGGGACTTGTCTCTTTTTCTGGATGCCCTTAGGAATTTTTACTCCTTTTAAAAGAACAGTGGGAACTTTTCCACCCCCTCACCCCATATTTTTTTTTCTTTTCCACACGAGGTCAAACAACACGCTTTCGTTCTTTTGGCATTGCCTGGGAGGTCGCAGAGAAAGAGCGTCCGGGCTGGTGGGCTCCTGCGGGCGGCCCCTGCCGCTGCCCGGAGCGGGGCGGGCGGGCGCAGCCGCGGTGCGGGCGGGCGCAGCCGGTAGGTGGCAGTGTGCGCGTGCGGATCCAGCCCTCGCCCCCGCCGAGCCGCAACGAGCCACGTACAAATGGCTTTTCCCCTTGGAAGCGTTTATTAAGCGAACCCTTCGCCGAGGGATTGTCAGGCCGCCAGGTCTCCTGGAAGATCCAGCAAAAACCACAGGTGCTGTTCTGCAAGTGCAGGCTCCGAACCGAGAGCGAAACCCTCTCGGAGGAGAGGGAGAAAAAGAAAAAGGGGGGGAAAAAAAGAAAAAAAGAACATATGTGTGCTATTCATTTATTCAGGGCCACGCAATCTGCCAGTCATCCTTTACATCACTCGGTGCCTCGGGAAAAGCTGCTCAGAAACAATCTTTGTTACTCGAGAGAACCAGGGCTTTTGTGCCGCTTGGAGAAAGCGTGGAATGGTTTTCCCCTGACGAAACTCAGCGTGCATAAATCAGTTAGGAGAAGATAGGAAACCTCTGACCCTGGCAGATTCAGACCGATCCAAGCTAAACTCTCCCCTTACTTCCTCACTCTTCCGCTCATCAATAAATTAAAATAAAATAAAATCAAGAGGAAGGAAAGGAAAGAAGCCTGAAATGACAGCCCAGGCACTAGAGAAGGGCTGTTTCTCAACTGTGTGGTTACGCTGTCTGGCTGTAGAGATGCTGTGTGTGTAACGTGCCTTGAACAAAATCAGAACGGGAAAAACATACTTTTTTTTTTTCTTCTTCTTTTAACTAAGAAAAGCTTGGCTGTAACAGAAATTACATCGTCGGCAGTAACAGACAGGGATGCGAGACCTTCCTTCCCACCTCCCAGAAGACAGTGAGACCTGTGCCACGAGACGCCAGCGGGCACTTGGATTTGCAGCAGGACCCCCACCTTGGGAGGACAGTGTAGGGAATCACCCCCCCCAGGCAGTTCCGCCTGCTTTTGATAGGGGAGCAGAGCGAAAGTTGTTAAGGGATGATAGAGAGACCCATACAACAGAAGCAATTTAGAGTGCCGCTGGAAGAGAGAGATGTATTGATCCTACAAAATCCATGAGCAATGCTACATAGTTTTGATTATCATATATTGACACCTTATATGTTAGTTTACTTTAAAAATGCCATTGCTTATTTCCAGGGTGGGGTATGTTTTCATGCAATTACTTAAGTAATTAGATTCATAGCTACTCTTATGCTATGCCTTTCATGCTTCAGTGATCTTTATTCTCCAGTTCAATACATATTGAGCTGGGACAGCTGCCTTTCAACTTGATTTGCCTAAAAGCCACGCTAGCCCTTATCTCCAGATTGTCTAATCTTGGGGTAAAACGTAGGTTTATTTAATTTGTTGTGATACGAGATTTTATCCCTATACGTTTCAGAGAGACCATACCCTGCACCTTTGCTCACCGGCATCCATGGGAGACTTTGCACTCCCTTTGGCCCCAGTCAATTGCTGTCTTCTCTTTTTCCATGGGGAAGGACTTTGTGGAGGTATAAAACCATGAACAGTCCTTCAGAGATCATCTAGACCTTTCCTCTGGCCAAGCCCAGGATCATATACCAAAACTGTTCGCAGCACACAACTGTGTTTCTTGGGCCTCTTGACACTTTTATCAGCTCCTGCCCAGAGGCAGGAATTCGCTCCTTGAGGGAGAATTCTCTCTCCCATGTCGATGTTGTAGATTGTTTTTGTGAAGCCTGTCCATGAAGCTCACCTGTCAGTGAGCTGGTAACGAGGGGAGGGTAGGCCAGAATTTATCCTGTGCTGCTTTCCAGACAGGTCCATAATAAATTCTTTCTTTCTTTAGCTCTCTCCCCGGGGGGGGGGGGGGGGGGGGGGGGGGGGGGGGGGGGGG